>CM060908.1:1040046495-1041296495 GCA_030737815.1 Allium fistulosum | reverse complement strand
GATCACTTGTCTCGTCTTCCGAACGCACCATCTTCTTTGCCAATCAATGAAAATTTCCCCGATGAACAACTTCTTTCAATTTCTATCGATCCATGGTACGCTGATATAGTGAACTACTTAGTCACTAAAGAAACTCCCGCATCTTGGTCCAAACAGGACAAATGCAAATTCATGTCCCAAGTGAAATATTTCTATTGGGACGGTCCATACTTGTTCAAATATTACCCCGACCAAATCATCCGACGTTGCATTCTGGATGATGAGATCAGGAGTGTTCTTTCATTTTGCCAAGATCAAGCGTGCGGTGGACATTTCGGTCCTCGAAAAATTGTGGAAAAGGTGCTTCAATGTGGTTTCTATTGGCCTTTTCTTTTCAAAGACTCGTTTGAATTTTGTAAAACTTGCGATCGATGTCAAATGCTTGGATGAATTTCTCGACGAAATATGATGCCTCTAAACCCTATTTTTACGATCGAAATCTTTGATGTTTGGGGTATCGACTTTATGGGACCTTTTCCCAATTCTTTTGGAAACTTGTATATCCTTCTCGCTGTTGATTACGTCTCAAAATAGGTTGAAGCCGTTCCTTGCAAAACCAACGACCATAGAATTGTTGTGAAATTTCTCAAAGAAAACATCTTTTCGAGGTTCGGCACACCTCGCACAATAATCAGTGATAACGGAACCCATTTTTGCAATCAATCTTTTGAAACATTAATGAAGAAATACTCGATAACCCACAAATTATCCACTCCATATCATCCTAAAACTTGTGGGCAAGTTGAAGTTTCAAATCGTCAAATAAAACAAATCTTAGAGAAAACTATCAAAAAAAATCGAAAAGATTGGTCTCAGAAGTTGACCTACGCGCTTTGGGCTTACCGTACTGCTTTTAAAACTAACCTTGGGATGTCCCCATTTCGTTTAGTTTATGGTAAAGCTTGCCATTTACCCGTTGAAATCGAACACAAAGTGTAGCGGGCAATAAAGAACTTAAACTTTGATCTTGAAAAAGCTGGCAAAAATTGAATACTACAACTTAACGAACTAGAAGAACTTAGGAACGACGCGTATGAAAATGAGAAAATTTACAAAGAAAGAACCAAAGTTTTTCATGACAAGTCAAATCTAAGGAAAACGTTTTCGTCTAACCAGAATGTTCTTTTATATGACTCAAGACTACATTTATACCCTGGGAAACTTAAATCAAGATGGACCGGACCATTTGTGGTACGAACTGTTTTTCCACATGGTGAGAAAATCCTAGGGATGGATCGATTTTCAAAGTCAACGGTCATCATTTGAAACCTTTCTTGGAATTGCCCAGTAACCAAGAGGAGGAGCTCATGATTCTTCATGAGCCAAGCTATGTCTAGTAAGAATGTTAACCCTCTTTTGTAAATATATACGTATTTTTCCCCGTTACACTCATTATATCGTGCATTGACTGTGGGGACACGGTAATAATTAAGTGTGGGGGGGGAGTCTCATTTTCATTTTTTTTAGTTTCATGGCATTTTTGAATTTTCATTTTATTTTAACTTAACAATAAAACTCAAAAACATTTTCTTTTTAACATTTTGATTTATTTTTGAAGAAATACTATGGGATAAGTACAAGTTTTGGTTAATAAATTAAAATTTTTGAAAATTTATTTGTCTTAAGAAAAATAAAAATGAAGTTTGATTATAAATAACAATGGTTTAACTAGTATATAGGAAGGTTCATATGTGTTAATTATGAAGTATGTTCTAATTGAAAATCTTTGTTTAAAAAGTGGTAAGTTTAAAGTAAACGATATAACAATTTTATCTTCTAAGTTAAATGGTGCTAAGATGATTTTGAAAAACTCTCTCTTTCTAAATATATATATATATATATATATATATAACTTTTGTATATATGTATATATTTTTAACACCTCAAGTCATGTGTTCACACTCGTGTGTTCACTCGCCATGCTCTGTAACCTTCTCAAGTAAGCCCGAAAGGCAGTGCACGATCGGTATATCTAGCTTCGGTTTATCTGAGTTAGGTGTATGTATATAAAAATTCTTTTTAATAACGCCTACAGTCGATAAATGTTCACACTTGTGTGTTCACTCGCCACGCTCTGTATTCCCCTCGCATCAGTCCCCAAGGCAGTGCACGGGTAATATATCTGGCCTAAGTTTACATGAGTTAGGCATATGTAAATATTGTTAATATCAATAAAATTTTCAAATAAGAGAGAGTAAGCAATTGAAATCCGAGCACTATTTTTACTTATTTGATTTGACTTGTTATTGAAAAGAAATGAAAATACCACTTTGATAAACTTTGCTAATCGACTAAGGATCTATTTCATAGTTGCACTATGTTATCAACCGAAACAACAAGTTAAACTATAGTCTATTTGTTACGATAACTTCGTTTTTATTGGAAGTTTTGATGAGTAAATGACTTAAATTTTCAAGACAATGACCAAAACTTATATTTAACTTATTTGTGTCTATTTAAAAGTAAATCTTTCATTTGTAAATATTTTCAAAAACTTGCATTCATCCCATTGTAAATAAATCTTGCATTTTGTAAATATTTTCACTTTGCATTTGGATTTTGTGGGTAGTATCCGCTGAAACCCTCACGAGACAACACTGGTCCTACTGGGGACACCTAGAGTTTTAACGGCTTATTTGTATACGCTCAATGCAATCGTGCTCCCTACGAAAATGGATTTATCTTAGTTTTCCTTTATTCGAGTGACGAATAAAAAGATAAGTGTGAGGGTATTTGATGTGCACGTAAATGTGCATATATTTACATCCATATTTTATCTATTTTTATTTAAATAAAAGTCATATTTGGGCATTTTAACATGTTTAAAACCATAATTTAATTATTTTCAAATCATCATATATTCATCTTCGTTCAAGGGCAAAATGGTCATTTTTGTGCATGTGTTAATTTGAGAATTTTTACTTGGACATTTTTTATGATTTTTATAGGAAATTTTGATGCATATGGAAGAGGGATTCATGAAGATATATGCAAGCACAAATGAGTACAAAGGAAAGAAGAAGGAAATAATTCAAGTCCAAGATCATGGAGGATCCCACCCACTTGCTTAAATCTACAATTAGAAGCTAATGCACAACTAAGTGGAGGTTAAAGCTTCATGCACATTTAATGAGGGATTAATTAGTGGCTAATGGTTACTTGGTGGCCATACTTCCTAAAGGGAATTTTGAAAAGCTCCCTAAATATTGAATTAGGGTTTTATGCATGTATAAATAGCCCTCTTATGTAGATGTAAAGAACTACTACTCTTTCACATTAGTTAGGAAATTAAGAAAGCAAGTTGTAATGTCAATGTTTGATGAAATAAAAATGGCTTCCAAGCCTCTTTCTCTTTTCTTTTCTACATGATTTTCTTTGCTTTTATGTTAATGTTTATTTCTATGCTCTCTTTCTTTTAATGTTTATAGCTTAGATTTACATTCATGCAAGTAGTGTAGCTTTAATTTTTATGCAATTAGTTAGTACCTAATCTCTCTTTCTTCCTTTGATTAGTTTTCCATTCTTTGCTTTTTAATGTTGAAATTTACAAGTGTTGATTTGATAACACAAATGAGTAGCTAAACCCCTTCAATTTAGGGGTAATGAAGCTCTCTAACTCTATGTAATTTCAACATCTTTGTGATTTATGATCTCTTTGTTTGTGCTTCATGAAAGTGCATTTTGATGTAAGTTTATACAAGTGGGTTTGATAGCTTATATTGCTTATGCAAATGAGCTATTCTTATTCAACATAAACACAATTTACATCATCATTTGCTAATTAATTTTTGATTTTGAAATGAAAATAAAAATGAAATTTGATGATCTATATTACTAGTACAATAGTAAATAGATCATACTTAAAATAGCTTTTCCTTTGGCTTCATTTTCATAAGAATTGATAAGTGGTTTATTTGTTGTATTATAGTTTGATGGTTTGAGTTATGTTAATTAATAACATAAATAAACCATACTTATGATAAATACGACAATTATTTCACTTAATATCAAAGTTAGAGATCATAAATTATTTGTGTGTTGATTTACAAAAATATGAGAGTGAATTTTCCTCTAAATTGTTTTCTAGTCTAATAGTTTTTAAATCACATTTTAATTCTAGGTTTAGCTTCTTTTTTGTAGTTAACAAATTTCCTCTCACTTTGGTCTAATTTGATTGAATTAAAAATTTTAAAATCTTAAAAATTCCCTACGGATCGACCCGTACTCGCCACGTACTAAAATTGTACGTCGTGCGCTTGCGGTTATTTTGTTTCAAAATTTATCGGCCTTTTTCTAATCAATAGAAAATTTGCCGTTAAACATGAACCTTCGATCCTTATAACTTTCTCCATAAACTAATTGCATGAAAATTCTTATATTTCAGAAAAGATGGCGAGAATCAGAAGGAATAATGATAATATTACAAATGAAGAAGCCATATCACAATTTCCTTGGAAGACAATATCATACCAAGCTTCAATTTATAAAATATGGGAGTTTGGCAACCTTCAACTCTAATGAGATTCGCAAGCAATGGGACCAAAATTTAGGATATAATACAACAAGTTATAATTTTGCGAAAACTTCTTGAAGGGGTTCCATTTCAAGAATCTTCAAGGGTAATGAAGCTTATGGAAGAAGAAGACGAAGCGCAATCTCCAAATAAAATTCAAAATGAAGAACAAGACGAAAATCAAGAAAGTCAAGCAAAAGGACCCCTTGAACAATAAGATAAATCAGTCCAAGGGGATAATAGAGATTATTACAACGATGAAATTGACCAAATGGGTGTTCCCAACCAAATAACGTAGGATATGCTTAAGGAGGAAGGAACCTTTGACATAAGAAAAAATAGCTTTTGGAAAACTCCTTTTTCAGAAGAAATATTTGCTGCTAGAATTTCGTCTCACTTCAAGATTCCTCCACTATAGTACGATGGAACTACTGACCCGGATGATCGACTTATAGCTTTCAAATGTCGAATGGATTTGTATAACACTTCTAGGGCAGTTCTTGCAAGTTTTTCGCTCTAACTTTTTGTGGAGCAGCCATCAAATGGTATAGGCACTATCAGAAAGAGACCATATGTTGAAAAATTCTCTTATGAATTCATAGCGTAGTTTCATATATTCAAAGACCTAATTATAGATTTTAACATGTTAGCTACTATCAAACAAAGGCCAGGAGAATTGCTTGGCAAATACCTGAATAGATTTAACGCAGAAGCACTAAAAGCAGAAAACGCAACCTATAGGGACAAACTGATAGCAGTTCGATCAGGGCTAATTAATCAATCTCCATTTTGGAAAGAACTTTATATTCATGGATGTAAAGATTTACAACACTTCTATTTTTAGGCTGAAAAATTCATTCGAATGGATGAGACGTACTATACCATGAAGATATCCCTACAAAACCAAAACGAGGAAAAATCCGAACATCTGAGCAAGAGGTCAAAGGGAATAACAGTAGAAAAGGAATTCAGAATGAGGTTTCTGAATCTAAATATACAAAATGATGAAAATATCTCTATCTCATACAAAATATGGAACCGTCTAGACCAGATAGAGGAGAAGATTATTGTGATTATCACAAAGTAAATGGACATAAGACTGATGAATGCCATGTCCTGTCAAGAATAATTCAAAATATGGTCAGGTCAGGATCTCTAAAAGAATTCATTAAGGAAGCTTAAAGGGTCGTCCGTTCTGAAGAAAATAGCCCAAGTTCCCAAAAACAAACTCTTTCTTTAAAGATAAAGCAGATTAGCAACTTCAAATTCAAACCCTGGTCAAATTATGAAGTTTTATAGAAGTCGCCCACCATAGATTATTTTTACTCATAAAATTTTTTAATTTGATTTGTAATTGAAATTGATGACGTATTAACACGAAATTTGAGTGTCTTTACAGATTAAAACAAAACCAATCCACTTCATTCAGAAAGTTCAAAATTTCCATGTTAAAGCATAACAAATTTATAGTCATTTTTAACGGACTGTAACTTAGATATCTAATATAAAGTGGCTCTCGAACTTAAAAGCTTGGATCAATCAACTTTCCAACATAAGCCAGTTTCTAGGGAAAGGTAAATATCTAAAATCTTCTTAAAAGAAGGGATTCTTAGTGTTAACCCACCTTTTGTCAAGGCAGTATACAGGCGGATTTAACCCAATATACTTAACAATTATTAAGGCCGATAAGTCCAGAGCGATGATTGTAGGGCCCAAAAATCAAGTACAGATAATAATATCAAGTCAAATTTGAATGGAACTGATAGATATGCCAGGCAGAATGTTCGAAGTATGGAATATGTCTTAATGTATAAGAGGGATCGGTGTAGATTGGCTCCAACAACAAAGATTGGCATACCTTAGAGTACAAAGGCATTCTTGTGGAAAACAATCAATATTTCACGATCTACAAGTCCAACACATGTGAATTTTTATGAGAAATATATGGGGACCCATGGGATCCTACCCTAAGGATCGCATATCATTTGGATGAAGTAAGAGGGATCGGACCTATTCCTCTTAGGGGTCGCCTAAACCCAATTTCATAGCGAAGATCGATTAATATTTCAACATTAACATATTCAATTGACATGAAACTTGGAGGAGAAGCTAAGTAGAACATGTGGAACACCCCATAGGGATCGCATGGCATTTGGAGTAAGTTGGAGGGATCGGTACCCATCTCTCCATAGGGATCGTTTATAATCAGCTTTCACAATATATTGCAACAAAGATTGATCAATAACTCGAGTTCTACTAGTTCAATTAGCGTGAAACTTGGAGGCTAAGCATAATACAACATGGAGAAACTCCCCTAAGGGTCGCATGGCATTTGGAGCAAGATGGAGGGATCGGCAGAAATCAAGATTCAAGTAATACTACTTAATGGAAAACGTGATATCTCACAAACCGTAAGACGAAATGACACAAGATTTGGAGGGCAGGTAGCTAACATCATGTGGAACCACCCAGAGGGATCATACCCCATTTGGACACCAAAAAAAGGGATCGGTCTCGATCCCTTTTGTGGGCCCCAATGGCTTTGGAAATTTTTGGATGGACTCGTCTTGGTTTCCTGAACCTTCTGCCAAAATTTTAGCTCGATCCGTGCACGTCTTTCCTTATAAATACAACAGGCATGGTGTTAGAAAAGGGATCTTCTTTCTGCTTCTCTTTATCTTCAACCAAGGCTACATTCTGGCAATTTTATTCTTGGATTTCAGATTGTAACTGTAAACAAACTTTAGTATAATAAAAAGGATTATTTGGCAGTGGATGTAGGCCAGAGTTAGCCGAACCACTATAAATCTTGTCTCCTTTTACTTGCTTTTCGATTGTTTTAATTTTTTTCTTCATTTATTTTTCTTCATTTTTTATGATTGGATTGGATATTAGAACTTTTACATAATTGGGTGTTGGTGGCCAATTTGGATGCCAACATTTTGGTGCTTTCACTGAGAAGGGCTTGCACCCGTGGATTTGGAAGTTAGGAGCTTAGGTTTTGAAGCTTGGATACTTGGATATAGGAAGTAATGGCTAGGCAATCAACAAGGAGAGTGCTACCAGAAAGGAGCCACAATGGAGGGAGTCAGGACGCTTCCTCAGGAGCTGGAGCTAATCAAGTATCTATATACATCACCAGGGATGAGATTGAAACGATGATGGATGCTTTGCAGGAGAGGATGCTGAAAAGATAGGTAGAGATGATGTCGAATTTGCTCCAACAAATTGGACAAGTTGGAGCACAGAATTAAGGAGTTGAAGCAACAAGAATCGTCAGAAATCAGAATCGGGAACATGAAAATGGAGCTAATAGACAAAGGAATAGAACAAAGCAGCCGAGGGCAGTCCTCTACCATTCTAGAGAAATCGACATCGATCCTTCAAGAGGGATCGGTACCGATCCTCAAAGGCTAGGGAGCATGCCCCCGGGTCTAGTTGATCGTGATGCTGGAGGACCTGCGATCGATCCAATGGAGCTTGGTCCGAATTGGAGTTTGGATGCTCGTCCGGAGGAATACATTCCAGAATTCCCAAGTATACTCGAGGGGCAGCTTGGACATGATGATAGGAGACTACCATTAGAAGACAATGACAGGTTTGCAGAGATAATAAGGCGAGCTATGTGTGGAGGTTTGGTGAACAAGGATCTGGGGGATGTAAATAGAAGTCCATTTGCTCCTAATATCAGGAATTCCAGGAATCCACCAAAATTCAAACTACCAACACTAGAAGCTTATGATGGAAAGTCAGATCCAACTATGCATATGATGAGGTATATATGGCACATGGAAGTACTGGGGCATCAGAAGAAGTCCTAGCACGATGTTTCCCCTTGTACTTAACGGATGTGGCTGCGCTATGGTTCAAACAGTTGGAAAGCGGTTCTATTAGCACATTGATGGAATTGGTCAAAAGATTTATGAAGCAGTTTCAGGTTCAAATTACGAGACCTAAGAATGCGATGGCATTGACATCAGTAAATCAGTGGGCACGAGAATCACTCAAGAATTTCTTAACCAGATTCAATGCGGCAGTTGTTTCGGTGGATCGACCAGATCCATCGATGGTTTTGATGGCGGTAGTGTCAAGAGTTGAAAAGATAATTCAGATTTTAACATATCTCTAATACGGGATCCACCGATGGATCTCAAGGAATTCTAGCATGAAGAAGAAAGGTTTCTACGGCAAGAAGAGGAAAAAGCTGATAAAGATGTGACAACCAGACAGTATCATGCGAGAACACACATTTATACATATATATATATATGAAGTGACAACCAGACAGTATCATCCAGACCAAGGCAACCCAATTCAATGAAATGCAACATGAAGACTCCAAATGTACAAAGATGCAAAGAAACAACATAAATCTTCAAACAAGCTCAGTAACAACACATGTGACTCAGTTTCATCATGTACAAATAGAACCATGACTAAAAAACGTGAAACACAGGCAACACAGCAGTGGTCAGAGCAGTGCAAACCAACCCAGTGCAACATAACATCCACTCATCGATGCAGACTTATGCAAGCTCAGTTTCAACATGTAAAACATGAGGAATCAGTCAGACATGGTCAAACTTCAGAGATCACAAAAACATGAATGCAAAGCAACCTCAATGAGGCCAGAACTCACACCAAACTTCAAATCAAAACAACACAGTCTCAACACAATTGTACACATGAAGTCTCAACCAAAAAAAATGAAACCACCACTACAACCAGGCTTCACAAGCACAGTGATATATGTAAAAACACATGGATGAACTCGAAGCGATTGGACAAAGTGCATCATACACATATACATACTTCAATAGAACTAGACCGTCATAACTCGAAGCAATGTAAGGCTACCAAGTCCAGATAAATGAAATAACAAGAACTCAGACAAAGCATATAAAAGAAGAAAATCGAACAAGATCAGTAGCAGTTCGAACAAGTCAAGGAGGAGTTTCAAAAAGTAATGGTCAACATAAAACATCAGTGAATAGTTCAAAAATTCGAATACTGCCAACTAAGAGAATGGAACAGCGGTTTGAATAAAGTCGCAAAGAAATTCAAGATGAACCAGTCAATCTTCAGGAAATCAAGGTTATCTCAAATTCAAATGCCAAAGTCGTAGGAGCAAAAAGAACGGAAAAAAATTCAAATTCATGGAGTAACACGTATGAAATGAAAAAGTCAAAAATCATCACTTCGTTCAATTGAATATCGAATGGCCGAGCAAAGAAATGGAAAATCCAAACCAAATTATATGAACGAATTAATAGGGTTTCGACCCCTATAAATTCAACCAAATTCATCACTGGTAGAGTACATCAAGTCGAGCATAATCAAAAGTTGAAAAAAGGAAAATCACGTATCAATTCACAACATTCATTCGAGCTCGACAAAATTGAAGCGACCATGAGAACTCGAAGCCAGGAAGTTGATTGACAAAGCAAATCGAAGAAAAATCGTCACTTCAATCAAAAAATTTGAATCAATGTCTTCAATTTGGAAGAAACCCTAATTTTTGAAGAGATGCAAAAGGGAATGGCCGAAGATACTACTCAAAAGGAAAAAGAAGACAGTCTCTCTTTTAGTTATTATTTGGGCCGCTTCTATTTTATATTGGGATTTAGTTAAAAAATAGGGTTTTGTTTTATTTTTAATTTTTATTTGTAATTTCCTTTTAAAATTGTGTAATCTTCTAGTTGTGTAACTTGGTACAAACTACGGGGCGTAGTTTGAGAATTCGCAACTCAATGGCTGAGTTATGGCAGGGTTTTGAGCTTAGAGTTAGGTTAATCGAGTTTGCGGGTGTCGCGAGTTTACGTGTGTTTGTAAGCGTCTGATTACCTAATTTCTAGTAGAAATCTTGGGGGCAGCACGTAGGCAGGGTATTGCCGAAGCTGGATAAAACTGTGTGCGATCTTTTCTGCTTTGCTTTCTGTTTCTGCTTTTATTTTATTTTTTCCACATTAATTTTTAGTATACCCTATTCACCCCCCTTCTAAGGTGAAAATGATCCTACAAGTGGTATCAAAGCTAGGAATGAAAACCATTTTTTTCTTAAAAATTTGGTTTTTTCTTCAATGGCTTCTTTTAATAATGTTTTTGCTGAAGGTCAGTCCACAGTTAGACCACCCATGTTCAATGGTGAATATGCATATTGGAAAACTAGAATGAATTTTTTTCTGAAAACCATAGACGCATGGAATATTGTTGAAATGGGATATAGTACACCAACAGTAATGGTAGACAATCAAGAAGTTGAAAAACCTATGGATCAATGGACAAATCTTGAAAATAAACTGCAAAATGCTAATGCTATGAATTCTATTATTTGTTCATTAAATCAAATTAAATTTAACCGTGTTTCACATTATTTAACTGCGCAGAAAATCTGGCACAGGCTTGAAGTGACTCATAAAGGAACCTCCCAGGTTAAAGAATCTAGCCTAGCCATGCTTAGTAGCAAGTACGAGAACTTCACAATGGCAAAGGATGAAAGTGTCAAAGAAATGTATGGATGACTTTCTAATCTTGTATACAAACCAAAATCTCTAGGAAGACCATACACAGAACTGGAAATAGTCAGAAAAATCCTCAGAATTCTTCCATGAAATTTTGAAGCTAAAGTGACTACCATTCAAGAATCAAAGGATCTCAAACAAATTAAAGTTAAAGAACTCATCGGAAATCTCACCACTTATGAGCTAGAAATCAAATTCAAGGAAGAACGTGAAGGAGGTGATACACGGAAGAAATCAATAGCTCGCAAAGGAACAACGAAAAATGAAGATGATGATGATGGAGCAGCTGATCTGGCACTGATAATAAAGAGATTCAAAATATGGAACCGCAAATATGGAAATCATGCCCTAAATCAACAACTGAAGAACAGAATCATCAAAGTTTTAGAAAACTAGAAAAGCAGTAAATCATTTGTCACAAGTGCAATAAACCTGGTCATATCAAGCCAAATTGTCCTCAAAATCAATTCAGCAAAGGAAAGAAACCGAAAAGGAGAAGTTTTGCAGCTACTTGGGATGAAAGTAAAGAAAATGATAAAAGCACTAGCAGTGAGAATGAAAGAGCAAATCTGTGTTTTTCAGGAGAAACAAGTGACAGCGATGATGACGAGCCAAGTGAAGTATCAAAACTTACTCACTCGCAATTACTTATATATTTTCATGAAGTAAATGGCTATTTTGAAAGACTTAGGGAGAAGTACGCAAAAATTGAATCACAAAGAGATAGTTAGATAAAACTAAATAAGCAGCTTGATCAATTGGTTCAAAACTACAGAAATAAGAGCCCTAAGTGTGATAAGTGTCCATCATCAGAAGAGGAAATAAAAAAATCAAAAACTATAATTAAATCGCTTGAAAATGAAATTCCGATTTTGAAAGAAAATGAAAACACTAGGAGATAAAATTCTATTAAAAAGTGCACTTTGTTATTAAATGAAAATGAATCTCTCAATTCACAAGTCCAACAATTGTCTACAACATTAGGAAAATTCTCCAAAGGAGAAAGATCACTAAATATGCTATTAAGGAAACAAATTGTTAATACTATTAGACAAGGACTTGGGTATACTCAATCTAAAAAGGGTAGAAGTGAAACTAATTATGTGAACTCCAAGTGCACGATTTGTGGAAAAATTGGACACAATCAAAAGAATTGCTGGTATAGACCCAAACATGCGAAAACTATATCAATATGGATTCCTAAAGGCACGATTATAAAATCTCTTAAAGTCAAACAAATCTAGGTGCCAAAAGGAACAAACATAGACTGTCTTGTTCTACACAAACTTGTTTTTCAAAATCGTTTGTCACTAACAATTATGGACCTATAAAAACAAATAGGTCACAAAAATCTTTCCTCGTGTAGGTATGTTGGCAGGCTAAGGAACAACAAGAGTGGTACCTGGATTATGGCTGTTCCAGGCACATGATAGGCGACCAATCAAAGTTCCTTAGCCTAGAGAAGTAAAGAGGTGGCAGAGTCACAATGGACAACAACGATGTATTATATGTTGAAAATATGCACCATAATCTGATTTCAATCATCCATTAAGAGGAAAGGTAATCAAACAAGGATGAAAAAGGTAAGGTAGTTGATCAACAGAAATATCGAGGTATAATTGGATCACTTCTTTGTCTTTGTGCTTCTAGACCAGACATTATGTTCTCTGTTTACTTATGTGCACGGTTTCAATCAAACCCAAAAGAATCTCATTTAAAAGCTGTAAAAAGGATTATAAGGTATTTGTTGCACACCTCATGGTTTGGTATATGGTATCTAACTAATGACAACTTTGAGTTAAAAGGGAATTCAGATGCAGATTATGCTGGTAGTCTAGTTGATAGAGAAAGTACTAGTGGAACATGTTTTATGTTGGGACATTCGTTAGTTGCATCACATTTCCAAAGAAAATATCTGCATAAATTTCATTTCAACTGATTTTCAATTAGCAGATAATATTACAAAACCCCTTTCAGAAAATAGTTTTTGGTCTACTTCGTCTCAGTTTAGGCATTTTAGAAATTTGATTTTATATTTTTGGATTTGATCTTAAATGCCTATTTTAACTAATCTGATTCCCTATTGATTATCGAAAAGATAAATAGTGACTGAAAAAAGTGATGAGTGTTGATATTAATCATACATTATGACTTGAAACGGTATATTTAGTAAATTTCTTTAGGAATTTAAACAAAATTTTTAACAACTTTGGTTGGCAAAAATTCCATGACCATCTCTATTCCTATTATATTTCTACGACCATCACTCATCAAAATCCAATATAGTATGTCAAAATGTGGTATTTAAACAGGAAATTGTTCGTTTTTTTAAAAAAATTAGCAATAAAATCATCCAAAAGTACTCAAACTCATTTAAAAGTCCTCATGGTTATGCACGGGTGAACTACTTGGAATCATTGATTATCTGCTTTCATGCTCATTTAAAAGTCCTTACAGTTATGCATGTATGGAACACACATCAAAATTGATTATTAAATAGGCGAGTTGATTCTAACCTCATTTAAAAGTCCTTACGGTTACGCGTGGTTAGAAGATACTTGGGATTCATTTTTTTAATAAAAATTAGGAATACTACTAGTCTCATTTAAAATTCCTAATAGTTATGCATGGTTAATGCGTATTTAAATTCCTGTAATAAATATACCATAAATGGACATAACTATATGGTTTTCTATGCCGACATTAGCCTTATCACTATAAAGTGGAATATGCACCTAACAGAGTATTTATGATTTTTGTTTGATTTTTTCTTGAAATTTAATATTTATACTCGATTAGGTATTTATGTTGTATTAATGTTTATCACTTTATCACTCTTATCTAACACTATTACTCTTTTGCTGATAACAAAAAGGGGAGAGAAGTTAAGATTTTGGCAAATAAGTTCAAATTTTTTATTTGCATATTCTCATCTAGGTTCATTGCGTTTTATTTATTTATTTATTTATTTTCATGCATATGTGAAGGGGGAGCTTTGTTGTAGGGGGAGTATTCAAATAGGGGGAGCTAATAGAATTCATCAAGACCAAATACATTTAATTGAGTCAAAATCTTAATATATGTTTGTTATCATCAAAAGGGGGAGATTGTAGAATACAATAGCATATGATTTTTATTTGATGATAATAAACATATATATATATATATTTGTTTAAATGTATTTGTTATTGTACTATTTTATTTTTCCATATAATTAAATAAATATTTGTTGAATAAAATAAATAACTCAGAATTCATATTTAAACAAATATTTTATTCAAAAAAATATTTTATTACAAATTTAAGCGCTCACTATATTCCGAATACAAGTTTCAATTACAACACAATTTTCACTATACAATTTTTTCATACATGTTTTCACCTCACTACATATTCACTCTTCACTCGTATTTTGATCTTCAACTTTTTCCAGCCTGTATCCAACATCTGAACTATCTGCAAAATAAACACTGACGCAGTAAAATTGAAAAAATATTTTGCAGTGCATAATGAAATGTGTGTTTGAAAATATTATTTGCCTCAGTTATTTGGGTTGTTTGTCATCATTTTCTTTTAATTCATCTTACACGAACAACTTGTGACATGCACGGTGTATCACTATACATGCCACAAGGTCGTGCACACTGATATACACTTGCTTGTTAAAATTGCAGAGACAAGTGAGCACGAGGTCAAACCCAAGCGTAGGCTGGATTTAACTCATGTGCAATACAAAAACAAGACTTCAAAAATGGGTCAACTTGAATGCAAATCAACACACAACTATACTTCAATGGTTTCAAGAAAAACACATGAAAACATGTAACCAGACAAGACCAGTGAACACAAGGACTATAACACAAAACCAGACCAGACTCCAAAATGCAAAGCAAAGACATAAGACTAGATTAGTTTAACTCGAGTACACATGAAGTATCAACCAAACTAGAATACAAGAAACCAGACTCAAGTGGAACCTAGACCAGACTCAACAAGCCAGTGCAACAAGAACATTCCAGCATACATATATACATGCATGAACACACATGTATACATATATATATATATATATATATATATATATGCAGTGACAACCAGACAGTATCATCCAGACCAAGGCAACCCAGTTCAATGAAATGCAACATGAAGACTCCATATGTACAAAGATGTAGAGAAACAACATTGATCTTCAAAAAAGCTCAGGAACAACACATGTGACTCGGTTTCATCATATACAAATGGAACCATGACTACAAAACATGAAATAGAGGCAACACAGCAGTGGTCAAAGCAGTGTAGACCAACCCAGTGCAACAAAACATCAAAACTCATCGATGTAGACTTATGCAAGCTCAGTTTCAACATGTACAACATAAGGAACTAGTCAGACATGCTCAGACTTTAGAGGTCACACAAATATGAATGCAAAGCAACCTCAATGAGACCAGAACTCACACCAGACTTCAAATCAAAACAACACAGCCTCAACACAATTATACACATGAAGTCTCGACCAAAAAAATGAAACCACCACTACAACCAGACTTCACAAGCACAGTGACATATGCAAAAACACATGGATGAACTCGAAGCAACTAGACATAGTGCACCGTACACATATACAAACTTCAATAGAACCAGATAATCATAACTCGAAGCAATGCTAGGCTACCAAGTCCAGGTAAATGAAATAACAAGAACTCAAACAAAGCCTATAAAAGAAGAAAATCGAACATGATCAGTAGCAGTTCGAACAAGTCAAGGAGGAGTTTCAAAAAGTAATGGTCAACGTAAAACATCAATGAATAGTTCAAAAATTCGAATACTGCCAGCAAAGAGAATGGAACAACGGTTTGAATAAAGTCGTAGAGAAATTCAAGATGAACCAGTCAATCTTCAAGAAATCAAAGTTATCTCAAATTCAAATGCCAAAGTCGTAGGAGCAAAAAGAACGGTACAAAATTCAAATTCATGGCGTAACACATATGAAATGAACAAGTCAAAAATCATCACATCGTTCGATCAAAAATCGTATGGCCGAGCAAAAAAATGGAAAATGCAAACCAAAATATACGAACGAATTAATAGGGTTTCGACCCCTATAAATTCAACCCAATTCATCACTGGCAGAGTACATCAAGTCGAGCATAATCAAAAATCAAAAAAGGGAAAATCATGTATCAATTCACAACATTCATTCGAGCTCGACAAAATTGAAGCGACCGTGAGGACTTGAAGCCAGGATGTTGATTGACGAAGCAAATTGAAGAAAAATCATCACTTCAATCAAACAATTTGAATCGGCGTCTTCAATTTGGAAGAAAACATAATTTTTAAAGAGAAGCAAAAGGGAACGGCCGAAGAAACTACTCAAAAGAAAAAAAAAGACAGTCTCTCTTTTTATTATTATTTTGGCCGATTCTATTATATATTGGGCTTTAGTTAAAAAATAGGATTTTGTGTTAGTTTTAATTAATATTTGTAATTTCCTTTTAAAATTGTGTAATCTTCTAGTTTTGTACCTAGATACAAACTACAGGCTTAGTTTGAGAATTCGCAACTCAGTGGCAGAGTTGTGGTAGGGTTTTGAGCTTAGAGTTAGGTTAATCGAGTTAGCGGGTGTCGCAAGTTTACGTGTGTTTGTAAGCGTCTGATTGCCTAATTTCTAGTAGAAACATTGGGGGCAACACATAGGCATGGTATTGCCGAAGCTGGGTAAAACTGTGTGTGATCTTTTCTACATTACTTTCTGTTTCTGCTTTTATTTTTATTTCCGCATTAATTTTTAGTATCACCCTATTCACCCCCCTCTAGTGTAAAAACGATCCTACAATGTACGCATAGCGGAAATAAACAAAATAAACTGTAACTCCTAATTAGCTATCTGTCAGCCACCTGCTTGTCTCCGAAAGCTTTATTTGCCAAAATTACTAGAACCTGGAAATCTCAACCCTCAGCCTACTCAAATCAATTTTGAGCACCCGAGATTTTAAGGGGAAACAAAAACTTTGAGTCAGAAATAAAGCCTGGTGGGAATAATACTGTTACATCTCGGTTTTCTGATATTAAGTGAGACCATGCCACTTAGAGGAACGAGTTTCCCCTCACTAATATGCTTTTCAAAACACATAGTTTGCAAATCTTTTCCTACAACCAAACTGGTTAATCAAACCGATTATAATAACAATAATAATAGCAATATCTGTTATGCTATAAACAGGTAATAAATGGACTATTTGTCCGAAAATCGGGCTAACTGGCCGCAAACTGGACTAACTGTCCATTTGGCTGACTCAGGCCTACCAGATAAAATATCAAATGGTCTGAACATCTGTTAGACAAAACTTCTGGACGGTTTGTCCTTAACTTACTTCTCCAAGGGTCAATTAATCCTAATTGTTTTGCGGGCTAACCAATAACCTATCTCTGTACATAAATATTCCTTTCTGTGTGTAACCAAGATTTTAGTCTTACCTGTGACTAAACCATACACACTGGAATTCTGGACTAAATTAGCTAGGGGCTAATAGCTAATGAGCATAGAGCGCGACCCTACACAAGTCCTATCTAGTCTTCTAATCTGAGTCATTTTCTTAGTGTTAACTACCCTTCATCTTTTTCCATGAATTTTTTTTTTCAAAATGATTTAACCTTTTAAATCATACTTATATAAGGAAAATATATCTTTAGCTTAACTCTAAGCTATTTTGCCATGTTATATATACTTTACTAAAAATAATGTTGATGAAAACTAATGGAGATTACCTATCCTCCCAAAACAAGTTAAAACCCCTTTTAACTTGAAAACATTTTGGCTATATTGCCTAGTTAATACATTCGAAACCTTTGTTTAAAACCTTTAAACAACCCTTTCGAAACCATTGAAAGTACCCCTTTCGAAACCATTGAAAGTAACTCTTTCGAAACCAAGTAAAACCCATTACTCAACCTAGGCCGAAAGGCCAAATCCTTCCTTTCGAAAGCATTGAAAAACCTTCCTTTCGAAAGCTTTAAAACATTAGACATCCTTCTTTAAAACCTTTAAATATTTGCCTTTCGAAAACATAGGAAAAACCTTTCCTTCTTTAACCTTTCGAAACCTTTGCGGAACTACCCCTTCGAAACCTTCCATTAAAACCTTTCAAAAGAATCAAAACTCAACCCTTTCGAAAGCACTTGGGTTCAATTAAAAACATGTGGAAACACCTTTCGAAACCATTAAAACTGTCCCTTTTCGAAACCATTTGGGTTATACTTCAATCAGAGAAGAAGGGACATTAAATCATTTAAGTCGAAAGTAACTGTTTCGAAACCTTTTCCTAAGTACAGAAGTGATGGTGTCGAAACCATCCCTTCGAAAGCATTGGAGAAGTGGCCAAATTTTAGAAAACTAAGAAACTCTTTCGAAACCATCTGGATCGAAAGGAAGAAAGTAACAGCTAAAGGTTTCGACTTAGTCGAAAGCAGTCATTTAAAAAGAAGTGCAACCCAATCGAAACCCTTTCCTTTAAAACCATTTGACTTGGTCGAAAGCCAACCTAGTTGAAAGCTACTCAGTCAAAAGCAAGCAGGCGCATTTTCTTTTAAAAGCAAATTAGTCCCTCAACCCCTTCGGAACCCCTGGTTTCGACCCTTTACCTTTCTCCTACATCCAATTCACTACGTACAATTCCCTGATACCATGTGCATTGGTTTCGATGGAGTTGGAGGTGAAGGTAAGGAGGCAGAACCTAGTGTTGAAAGCATCGAAACAGTGAAAAACATGTTTATTTGTCCTTTTAAACTATTTCTTTGTACCTAACCTGCCTTGTTTGTCAAATTGTGATTGGTTGCAAGTTTCTCTTTTCCAAAATACTTCCGACTTTCCAGAAATAACAATTTGAATTTATTTATAAAAGGCCCCTTCTCCTTTTATAAGTATATAAAACATTTAAGTCTCATACCTTTAGTAATTTTATATATCCATCAAAACACTTAGGAAAATTCTACAAAAATTCCTGAAAATCACTTTTTATATGTTTTCTAACATATATAATTTCAGACCCAAACCTATTATTATTTAACTGTAAATAATTTATAACTCAAAATAACATTTTCTTCACTAGAAAATTTATATAAAATCCACAAAAATTGAAACCCATCTCCAAAAGATTATTTTGATCTTCATAAAAATTCGTAAGGTATTTAGATGTCATTTAATAGGGTTTTCATATCAAAACATGTCATAAAATCTATATAAACAACCACAAATCATCAACACGTATATATAATCATTTCATCATTCAAAAACATGGCAAACCAATGCAAAATACTTCGGATTTCATCTTAAAACCGAAAACAAAAGAAATATGAGATGTAAACATTATTCACCTTAGCTTTAGAGATTAAAGAGATCGAGATGTGAATGGATTTGATTTGATTAAGCTTCTTCCTTAGATTTTCTTAATCTTCTTCCTCTTTCTCTTGTTAATGGTGGCCGTCCTCAAAATAAATTTTCAAAATGAAATGAATGTGTATGGAGATACACAACCAAGGGTTATGGATATAGGAACGGCCTCTTTCCTATTTTACCCCTCCTCTATTACATTTTAACTCTTATTTTAATTCATTGTTTAAATGACACGGCTACCCCTAAATTAAAATAAAATCTCAATCCCCTAACCAACACATTATTTTATTTAATTTAGCTAATTAAATATGCTAAATAATGTTATCAATAATATTTGGTGTTAAAGACTCCCCTCCTTAAAGAATTTGGTCCTCGAAATTACGATAAGGCACACAACAAATCAATCAAGAAGGTAAAACATACCGTCAAACAAGTCAGGATAAGTATATCTAATCCTGATCTCAACCTCCCAAGTACAATCCCAGCCATCATCACTCCATTGGACTTTAACTAATCTGGCTGTCTTGGTTCTAAGCCTTTTATCATCTCTCGCAATAATACGAATCAGCTTTCTCACAATAGTCAAGTCCGGTTCTACAACTAAGTCATCTAGCACAGTCAGTGCTATAGTAGTTTCCGAGCCTCTAACACACTTTTTGAGACGAGAAACATGGAAAATCTCGTGGACTCCAGCCAAACTACTCGGTAACTCTACTCTATATGTAAGTTTCCCGATCCTTTCAACAATAGGAAAAGGTCCAACGAACCTCGGTGCCAACTTCCCCGATCTTTCGGATCTGATCACACCCTTCATCGGTGACACCTTAATAAATACCCGATCTCCGATGGAGAACTCTAAGTCTTTCCTTCCACTATCTGCATAACTCTTCTACCTAGTCTGAGCCTCCTTCATTCTAGCCCGAATGACCTCAATCTTTTATGTAGCTTCTTTAACTAAATCTGGACCAAGAACCAACCTATCCTCGGTCTCTAACCAACAAACAGGAGATTTGCATGGCCTTCCATACAAAGCTTCAAACGGTGCCATCCCAATACTAGTCTGATAACTGTTGTTATATGAAAACTCGACTAAATGCAGATGGTCTTCCCATGACCCCCCGAATCTAAAGCACAAGCTCTTAACAAGTCTTCCAAGACTCGGTTAACTCTTTCCGTTTGTCCATTTGTCTACGGATGGTAAGCGGTACTCATCTTGAGCTTGGTTCCCAAAACTTCCTGTAGACTTTTCCAGAACTCGATCGTGAACAAGAAATCTCTATCACTTACTATATTACTAGGAATTCCATGCAGTCTAACCACATTCTTCATGAACAACTTTGCCAAAACAGGTGCCGTTCTAGTTGACTTAACTGGAATGAAATGGGCACTCTTGGTCAATCTGTCCACTATGACCCGTATACTTTCATTTCCTCTATTCGACCTTAGAAACCTGTCAATAAAATCCATAGAAATAGAATCCCACTTCCATAATGGAATATCCAACGGCTAAAGCAATCCACTTGGCTTGTTGTTCAGCCTTTGCATGTTGGAAATTCAAGCACTACTTTACCCATAAGCCAATATCCCACTTCATACCTTCCGAGAAGAAACTTCTCTTCATATCTTGATACATCTTAGTTCCTCCTGGATGAATAGAGAACTTCGAACGATGGCATTCCTCCAAGACTTCTTTCCTTATGTTTCCTACACTCGGAACACATAACCTTCATCTCCTTCTCAACCACCCATTCTGGTCAAGACTGAAGTCCTTTAAGTCATCGCTCTCGGTCCCATCTCTCAACTTTCTGATCCATTCAGCTAATTGCGGTCCTCTTTCTGTTTAGAAGAAATCTTTTCGATCATCACCGATCGAACTTCCAAACAAGATAACACTACGGTTTCTCTGCTAGACCCAGCCTCGGATCTCCACCGCACTCTGCAATCTGCCAATGCTTCTAAATCTTTCCACTCAGCAACCATCGCCAACACGGCATTCTGATATTTCCTGCTAAGTGCATCTGCAACTTTGTTGCCTTTCCTCGGTGTGTACTCAATCCCAAAATCATAAGGGGCAATAAATTCTAACCACCTCTGTTATCTCATGTTCAACTTCTTCTGAGAGAACAAATACTTCAGCGACTTATGATATGTATATAACTCAAACCTTTCTCCCAAAAGGTAATGTCCCCACACCTTCAATGCAAAAATCACTGCAGCCAGTTCCAAATCATGCGTCGGATATCTGACCTCATGCGGTCTAAGCTGTCTAGAAGCACAGGCAATTACTTTACCTCTTTACATCAGCATAGCTCCTAATTCTGTTCCATACGCATCTGTATAAACCACAAAATCCCGATTCCCTTCTGGAACAAACAACATAGGTGCATGGGTCAATAAGTGTTTCAAACTCTAGAATGCTTCCTCACACTTATCAGTCCACACAAACTTCACATCCTTTCTCGTTAGCTTGGTCATCGGTGCTGCTATCTGCGAAAAATCCTTAATGAACCTTGGATAATAACTAACCAACCTAAGGAAACTCTTTATCTTAGTCACTGTCTCGAGTCTCTTCAACCTATTCACTACTTTAATCTTAGTTGGATCTACTGACAACCCTTTCTCTGAGACTACATGACCAAGAAACTTCACTTCCTTCTTCCAAAAATGACACTTCGAAAACTTCGCCTTCAGCTGATGTTGGCTCAGCGTCTCAAGCACCACTCTAAGATGAACTTCATGTTCTCTTTCATCCTTAGAGTATATCAAGATATCATCTATGAAAACCACCACGAACCTATCCAAGTGCTCTTCGAAAACTCGATTCATCAAATCCACAAAGAACACCGATGCATTAGTTAGTCCGAACGGCATAACTAACCATTCGTACGATCCATATCTGGTCCTAGACGCCATCAAAAGTATACTATCCTCTGCTAGTTTGAGCTGATGGAAACCTATTGCCAAATCTAACTGAGAAAATACCTTAGCTCCACTCAACTGGTCGAACAAATCATCAATTCTCGACTATGGATATCGATTCTTTATCGTCCTCTCATTCAACTTACGATAATCGACACATAGCCTTAATGATCCGTCCAGCTTCTTAGCAAACACTATGGTTGCTCCCCAAGGCGAACTACTCGGCCTGATAAAGCTCTTGCCTTCCAAATCCACCAACTGCACCTTTAACTCCCTCATCTCTGTAGGGGTCATCCTGCTTGGCGGCCTACTCACTGGTTCTGCTCCAGGAACCAAATCTATCCGAAACTCAATGGCTCGTTTCGGTGGAAATCCCACTATAGGCTCAAAAACATCTGCGAATTCTCTAACCACGAAAACTCAACTTAGCTTATCATCCAACTCCATAACACCCAACAAAGCATTCACCTCACTGCCAGAACCTTCTATGGTATAAACAATCTTGTCGCTACAATCAGGGTGTCCAATTGATATTTTCCTCTCTTGGCAAAATATCCTAGCATCATACTCACTTAACCAATCCATCCCAAGAATAATTCCAAACTCCACAAAATCAAACACATGCAAACTGCAAATAAAAGTATGACCTAACAAGTCAAACTCTAACTGGTCGCATCTCAACCCTAGAATTGCATACCCTCATATTGGATTCGCAACCCATAAGGAAGTAACTAAATATGTAGGTTCTAGGTTAAGCTTATCTATCAAACATCTAGATATAAAAGAATGCGATCCACCAATATCAAATAGAATGCTAACAAACATACCATGAATCTGAAGCGTACCTCCCAAAACTGCCTTTCATTTCCCCTAAGCTGTAGGCATTGAAGTAGCAGGCTCCAATGTATACACCTTACCTTTTCCATCCTTAGCGGGCTCCTTGCGTTGATTCTTATAGTGGCCAATCTGGTTGCAATTGAAGCACCTGACATTCGTCTTCCCAGTCGCTTCCTTTTCCTTTCCAACATGACACTTATTAGTAAAATGCCCCTTCTTGTCGCACTTGAAGCAAACAATCTCAGACTTCCCTTTCTTAGCTGCTCCACCCTTCTGAGCACCTTTCTTAGGAAAGAACTTCCTCTTCTGGCCTTGCCCAACCTGGACCTCCTTAGCCTTACTCTTCTCTAGAGAATCAAGTATCTCCTCATGCCTTAAGGCCATCTCCACTACAACATCAGAAGGATCTCTAATATGAGACAATGTAGCCCTAACCAACTCAGGCTTCAATCCCTTGATAAACTTCCCATTCCTCTTCATCACTGTATCCACCGAAGCATACCCATATCTGGCCAACTCCTCGAACCTTCTGGCATACTCCAAAAAAGACATCTCTCCTTGCTCTAACTCAGCAAACTTTCTGATCAGAGCAGACTATGCCATCACAGACATGAACCTCTCCCGGAACCTCCTCTTGAAATCTTCCCGCATCATTATCTCCTCATCCACTGCCACAGTCACACTATTCCACCAAAACAAAGCTGCTCCCTAAAGCTGTCTTGAAGCAAGCCTCCTCTTCTGCTCATCATTGAGCCCCAAGTTTGCAAACATTCTCTCACAATGCAGCAATCAATTCTCTAGCTCAATGGCATCTTCCGTTTCAATAAATGGCTTCCCTCCAATCTTAGCATAATCTCCGCTCAGCTTAGCATACTGATTAACTACCGGAACCCCTTCTCCTACAGCATTTCCTTTTAACACTCCGGCTGCAACTCCCGCTTGCATCATATTCATGAAAAACTGATACATAGCTTCCATTCCAACTTGCGAGACTTCAACATCCACATTCTCTGCCTGTGCCTGACCTTGGGGTTCTCCTCGTATTAGATCTAGCAATCCCATCAGTGCATTCCCCTCCTGGATTAACTCTTCCACCATCCATATCTGTATTCAAACCTCATGAGATACAAAAAAATAACCCTAACAAAGATAGGAGACTAGAGATAAAGCGTATACTTATATATAGCAAATACAAGTATGTTACTATAGCGTTATCCCATACCCCAATCTTACTCTAATTCCTTAGGATAATGTTTTCAAAATAATTTTTAATTAAATTTTTTCATAAACCTATGCTCTGGTACCAAGTTGTAACATCCCATAAGTGGAGGCCAAAAGTTAAGCGCTACAGATGCTACAGTCATCTATAGTATTAACTTCTGGTTACAAAATACGGTAATGCTAATGGTATCCATAATATCAGAAGCACATGAATATGAACAAAATCACAGAATTCAAAACAACCTTTTACTAATTATGTTTCAAAGGAATAATTCATATCCATGTTACATAATCCCTTAACGTTTCCCAGGCAATGATCAAATGTATCTATTACAAAATACGCCAAGAGCGACATATGACGATGCCCCCTTGGTTGATAGGAGTCAATATAGTCATATCTGACTTTGTATACACACAGCGGAAATAAATAGAATAAAATATAACTCCTAATTAGCTATCCGTCAGCCACCTGCCCGCCTTAGGAAGCTTTATTCGCCAAAATTACTAAAATCTGAAAACCTTAACCCTCAGCCTACTCGAATCAATTTTGAGCACCCGAGAGTTTAAGGGGAAACAAAACTTCGAGTCATACATAAAGCCTGGTGTAAATAATATTGTTACATCTCGGTTTTCTGATATTAAGTGAGACCACGCCGCTTAACAGAACGGGTTTCCCCTCACTAATATCCTTTTCAAAACACATAGTTTGCAAATCTTTTCCTGCAACCAAACTGGTTAATCAAACTGATTATAATAATAATAGCAATATCTATTATGCTAAAAACATGTAATAAATGGACTATCTGTCCGAAAACTGGGCTAACTGCCTGTAAACTGGACTAACTATCCCTTTGGCTGACTCGGGACTACCAGATAAAATATCAACTGGTCTAAACATCTGTTAGACAAAAATTCAGGATGGTCTGTTCTTAACTTACTTCTCTAAGGGTCAACAGATCCTAATGGTTTTGTGGGCTAACTAATAACATATCTCTATACATAATTATTCCTTTGTGTATGTAACCAACATTTTAGTCTTACCTGTGACTAAGCCCTACACACTGGAATTCTGGACTAAATGAGCTAGGGGCTAATAGCTAATGAGCATAGGGCGCGACCCTACACAAGTCCTATCTAGTCTTCTAATCTGATTCATTTTCTTAGTGTTAACTACCCTTTATCTTTTTCCTTGAATTTTTTTTTTCAAAATGATTTAACCTCTTAAATCATACTTATACAAGGAAAATATATCTTTAGCTTTACTCTAAGCTATTTTTCCATGTTATATACACTTTACTAAAAATAATGTTGATGAAAACTAATGGAGTTTACCTATCCTCCCAAAACAAGTTAAAACCCCTTTTAACTTGAAAACATTTTGGCTATATTGCCTAGTTAATACATTCGAAACCTTTGTTTAAAACCTTTAAACAACCCTTTCGAAACCATTGAAAGTACCCCTTTCGAAACCATTGAAAGTAACTCTTTCGAAACCAAGTAAAACCCATTACTCAACCTAGGCCGAAAGGCCAAATCCTTCCTTTCGAAACATTGAAAAACCTTCCTTTCGAAAGGTTTAAAACATTAGACGTCCTTTTTTAAAACCTTTAAATATTTGCCTTTCGAAAACATAGGAAAAACCTTTCGTTCTTTAACCTTTCGAAATCTTTGCGGAACCACCCCTTCGAAACCTTCCATTAAAACCTTTCGAAAGCATCAAAACACAACCCTTTCGAAAGCACTTGGCTTCAATTAAAAACATCTGGAAACACCTTTCGAAACCATTAAAACTGTCCCTTTCGAAATCATTTGGGTTATACTTCAATCAGAGAAGAAGGTCATTAAATCATATAAGTCAAAAGCATCTGTTTTGAAACCTTTTCCTAAGCACAGAAGTGATGGTGTTGAAACCATTTCTTCGAAAGCTTTGGAGAAGTGGCCAAATTTTAGAAAACTAAGCAACCCTTTCGAAACCATCAAAACTAAGCAACCCTTTCGAAACCATCTAGATCGAAAGGAAGAAAGCGGCAGCTAAAGGTTTCGACTTAGTCGAAAGCAGTCATTTAAAAACAAAAGCGCAACCCAATGGAAACCCTTTCCTTTAAAACCATTTGACCTGGTCGAAAGCCAACCTAGTCGAAAGCTACTCAGTCGAAATCAAGCAACCACAGTTTCTTTTAAAAGCAAAGTAGTGCCTCAACCCCTTCGGAACCCCTGGTTTCGACCCTTTACCTTCTGCCTACATCCAATTCACTACGTACCAGTTCCCTGATACCATGTGCATTGGTTTCGATGGAGTCGGAGGCGAAGGTAAGGAGGTGGAACCTGGTGCCGAAAGCTTTGAAATAGTGAAAAACATGTTTGTTTGTCCTTTTAAACTATTTCTTTGTACCTAACTTGCCTTGTTTGTCAAATTGTGATTGGTTGCAAGTTTCACTTTTCCAAAATACTACCGACTTTCCAGAAATCACAATTTGAATTTATTTACAAAAAGCCCCTTCTCCTTTTTTAAATATATAAAACATTTAAGTCCCATACCTTAAATAATTTTATATATCCATCAAAACACTTAGGAAAATTCTACAAAAGTTCCTGAAAATCACTTTTATTTGTTTTCTAACATATATAATTTCAGACCCAAACCTATTATTATTTAACTGTAAATAATTTATAACCAAAATAACATTTTCTTCACTAGAAAATTATATAAAATACACAAAAATTCAGAAAATTCTGAAATTTGAAACCCATCTTGTAACAACCCTGATTTTTCAACGTTGTTAATTTGAATTAAATAAGAATTTGAAATGAGGGTTTTAAAATGTGTATTTTATTAGATAGCAATATATGAGATTAAAAGATGTTAAATTATTGTTTTTAAAACTTGTTAAATAATGTGTTAGTGCTTTCTAATAATGTGTAATTTTATTTTAGAAGAAAAATGAGAATTTTTAAAATTTATTTAATTTATTTGTTATGTTGTTATATTTTGAAAGATGCAAAACACCTTGTTTAAAATAATTAAAATAAGGATTTAACATTAAATAATTTTATATTTTATTATTTAACCATGAAGTTTAGGTGATGAACTTAATTTTAGTCTACTTATTTGAATTTTTTTGTGTTGTAATCAATAAGGTATTAATGTTTTAAAATGGTAGAAAAATGTAGAATGTTAGTATTATTTTAATTAACTAAGGGTTGGGCTTAATCTATTTTCAGCCCATTAGTGCTCAAAAGTGATAACTTCATTCTCTCCTTCTCAAACTACAATCATACGTTCTTTTTACTACTCTCTGCTAAAAAAACACAAAACAGAAACTTCTCAAAACTCAAAACCTAAAGCAAAATCCAAGTATTTAAATCCAATAAAATCTGTAAAATTACGAGAAAATCAAGAGTAAGTCTCTCTAACCTAATTCATCTTGTAGACTAATTGATTTTTGGTTTTCATTGTTTAATCCTTGCTGCTTTTATTTTGGGATTGAGATTAAGTCTGTGGTTTGAATGTGTAGAAGAAGGCAAACCAATTTCAATGGATCGCTAAGGCAAATTCAAGGAAAAAGGTGAGTTATTTTAACTCACACAATCTATCTTCAAATTAATAATTCCATATCTTTGAATTCTCCGAAATAATTGTGGAATTGGATGTGTGATTGGTTACTTATGTGATTATTTTGTAGTTGTTTGCTAAAATTGAATTAGGAAAATCACTGTAATAAAAGAGTGATATCTTGGTGCAATTTATCTAAAATGACCTAAACTTTCTGTGGTAGATAGGACTATCAGTTAGTTGCAATTTTTATTTTGATAACTTTTTGAAATTCTGAGGTTTATTAGTTCGAAATTAAGTTTGAATATGATAGTGTTGCTCTGTTCATGTGTAATTGTTAAGTTGAAACCTGAAATTAAAATGGCCATAACTTTTTCGTTATTAATTAAAATTGGATGATTCTTAATGATTTGGAAAGCATAGATAATCTGCTACAACTTTTATATTTTATTTTTTGTAATATTGTGTGGTTTTCATGGCCAAAAATACGTTTTAGTGTCGCTGTCCTGAGAATTAACAACAACAATAATGAAGTAAAAACCTGATAATTTTTTTAGTCGTATCCTTTTCATTTCTTATCGAAATTCGATGATTCTTAGTGTTCTGGAAAGCTTATTTTGTGTGTGACAACTTTCATGTTGAACATATTTGCAAATTTTGAGCATTGGTTGATCGAAATTCTAATGCAAACTCTAAGCTCTGTCACTTTGATAATTAAATTATATAAACTAAACAGTTAGTAAATTAGACGTATCTTTCTTGTTTCTTGTTGGATTTAAATAATTCAAGATGTTATGGAAATCTTGGACTATGTTTTAAAACTTTCATGTTTTGAGTTTTGCAAAATTTTAAGGTTTAAGTAGTCGAAACCATATTTCTTTATTGCTGCCCTGAGAATGAACGACATCGAAAGTGAATTTAAAATCTGAGAATTATTTTGACCATAACGTTTGAACCATAAGTCCAAATTAGATGATCTTTATGTTGTTTAAAAGCATAGACATTTTTCTAAAACTTTCATGTTTTGAGATTTGAAAATTTATGGGGTATATGTGGTCGAAACTGCAGATCTAAATGATTTAAATTTGAGTTGAAAATATATAAATGGATATGTTTCATATTCAAGTAATTTTATGAAAGAGAGTTTATTTAAATTTATAAATCTCAAACATGTTTCTATATTGGTTTGACTTTCTTTTGTAAATGATTTTAATAAGTAATTATATATATATATATTAATTATTTATAGTATATAGAGTTATGGATTTGAAGATATGAGTGATTATGGTTTTATAAAGTAAGTGATAGAATATACAAGTGGCTTTGGGAATATGGTTTTAAAAGAAGGTGAGTCTAATTTATTTCTAAATAATACATATATCAAAATGGATTTGGAAGAATAATAAAGTGGTTTTAAAATATGGATTATTAACTAAATGTTTTATACGGAAATTTGAGACAGTGTGTACATATATGTAAATTTTGAATAATTCGGGTTTATGGAATATTTTATCAAATAAGTGAAAAATTATTTTAATCAAAATAGTAAATAAACTTATGGAAATTCATAAAAAGTGTTTCTGGACAATAAAATCAAAGATAAATAATATATATTTTGAGAACCTTAATTCTATAATTTGAGGAGTACTAATAATCGACTTAGTGCCATCGATTGGTTTAAATGCTTTTGAATAACGCTTCGTCGAATATGGTATAACTCATTGAATAGAATGTTTGAGTGGAATTTACTAGCCCATTAATGAATACTCGAATTTCACCGGGTAGTATGGGATGCCTTGGTTAAATTCTTGTGATCGTATTTGGGAAAGTACTTAACACTTTAGAGTTGTATTCTCTTCTGGTGTGTGACAAGTGGTTGCTAGATCCTTAAGATAATATGGTTCAGGTTTTCCAGTGGTATCCGTAATAAGTGATATTTACTAGCTTTTAGTAAATACTTGAATTTCACCAAACGGTATGGGACGTATTGGTTAAATTCTAGTGATTACTGAAGGTGATAGTATTTGGCACATTAGAGTTTACTCTCTTTTGGTATGCAGCAAGCGGCTGCTAGATCCTTAAGAAGTTTATTCCTGGATTTCTTTTCAAACATAATAATTTAATAATATTAAATAAATGTGGAATTATCGAGTCATGGTTTCTGCGATCACCTTGATCGGTATGGACTATCCTTGAGATCATTCTATGACTTTGTGATTTTGTGTTCTCGGTCTGAGTATGATCCTTGGTATCGGATCGGTTCGAGTGATACCAATTTGTTTGTTTGTTTGCCATGGGTTTTGAGTACACTCATTGCGATTGTTTTGGACGATCATTACGATCGGTTTGGATTAAGATCTCTTGGATTCTGGATATTTGGATTCTGTGACTGTTCTATATTCATGAAATATGTATATATACTTGTGTCTTGTGTTTGTGAAATAAACATATATTCTTATGTCGTGTGTTCGTGAAATAAATATATGTTCTTGTGTCTTGTGATGGATGTTAAGTTAATTCTGTTATTTTGTGTTTAGTGACTAGTTTGTGTTTGTGACATAAACTAATAACCCTGTACCGAGTAAATCACTGATATTTGTGTGCTTAGAGATATTGTGTTTTGTTCTGTGAATTCAATCCTAAACATATGTATTTACTTATATGTTGTTTGTTCTTGTGCTATATCTTGTTCTCACCCTATTGGATATTTAGAGATAGTCCGACCCGGGTGTTATTTTGGTTGGGTCAAGCCGAGACTTTTCAGGTTACAGGACAGGTTGACCTTTGAATGGTTGTGCTAGCAAGGAGATAAACATTTGGACTTTTAGTTTATCTCATGTATAATTGAGATTAGAGAATTGTTAAATTTGTATAACAATCGAGTTTAGTATTTCATTTTGTAAACTAAATAATTTGTATATGTATAAGTTGAGATTTATTCCACTGTGATTTGTGACTGTTATTTATATGATATATTTTTTTGGTTTTGAGAAATCGGTGTGTCTATTACTTTGTATTAGTATTGTACACGTCAATTTTAGTTCAGATATTAAGTGAAAAAGGTAAATGACGTGTCAGTGTTAGTAGAAAGATATATTCACATTCGATCGCCTCTAACAAGCCGTATTCTCCAGATTAGTAGACGACATTACTTGTAATGTTCTTTGCTAAACTGGGCATCGCGGTGGGGTCCTTACACATCTCCAAAATATTATTTCTGATCTTCATAAAAATTCGCAAGACATTTGGATGTCATTTAATAGGGTTTTCATATCAAAACATATCATAAAATCTATATGAACAACCATAAATCATCAACAAGTATTTATAACCATTCCATTCAAAAACATGGCAAATCAATGCAAAATACTTTGGATTTCATCTTCAAACCGAATCAAAAGAAATATGAGATGTAAACATTATTCACCTTAGCTTTAGAGATTAAAGAGATTGAGATGTGAATGGATTTGATTTGATTAAGCTTCTTCCTTAGCTTTCCTTAATCTTCTTCCTCTTTCTCTTGTTAATGGTGGCCGGCCTCAAAATAAAATTTTCAAAATGAAATGAACGTGTATGGAGTTATATGGCCAAGGGTTATGGATATAGGAATGGCCTCTTTCCTATTTTATCCCTCCTCTATTACATTTTAACCCTCAGACTGCTCAAAATCAATTGAGCACCGAGAGTTTAAGGGGAAAACATAAACTTCGAGTTGACATAAAGCCTGGTATGAATAATAATCTACCATCTCAAACCATTTAGATATCTAGTGAAACCACGCCGCTTAGCGGAATGGGTTTTCCCCTCACTTGTATCCTAAAAACTTTATAAAACCATATATTGTGCTCCTGCATCCATAATGGTTAAAAACATAGCAATTCAAAATATTATGATGATATGTAAAAAGGCAAATCAATTCTGGATTTCCCATCCCTATTCATTTTGACTAACTGTCTCATTTATAGTTTCTAGGGTCATTATTAACCTATTAGTTTTCATGGGCTTACTAATAACTTGTTTGAAACTTATGGACTCCCTGTCTGGTTTCATAGTTTACATTGGATCACTAAGAACCCATTGACCCCTGCCAATAACTTCGTTGTTTCATGGGTTCTCCCTGAACCTATTGGTATCTCCAATAAATTCACTCTTATCCTAGTTTTCATCGGTTGACTAGGAACCAATTGACATCTGTCAATAACTTAATCCGGATATAGTTTTCATGGGTTCACTACAAACCTGTTGGCCCCTGCTAATAACTCCATCTAATCATAGCTTTCATGGTTTACTATGAACCTATTGGCCCCTGCCAATAACTTTTCCTAAACATAGTTTTCATGGGTTTACTATGAACTTGTCTACATGACAACTTCTTTAATCCATATTTAGGCATCCTACATTCTGGTCTAACTGATCTTCTAGATAAAATTCTACTCATACATGAGTTAACTTAATTTATATTCACTATTGGGTCAACCTAGCCGGTTATTCTGCCCTTTTTTCCCCAAAATGCAGTTATGAGTCCATTACAATGTGAATATATATATATATATATGAAGAAGCAAACACAATAACATAATAATATCAACACATGTGGTTTATTATCCTTGAAATCTTTTCATATAAAGTTTGGTTAATCCCTTTAACCTAACAATCAAGGGAAACTTCTTTAAAAACTCTGTACTTAAAATCACTTCAAAACTCTTTTATTATGCCATGGTTTTTCCTTTAAAAATGAGATTGGGTTATTTACTTTGAAAACTAAGGCTTACGAACCCTTTAAAACTTTACTTTCGAAACCATTGGATAACCTCTTTTGAAAGCTTAAAATCTTCTTTTCAAAACACTAACATATCTCTTTCAAAACCGTCAAAGCAAAACTTTCGAAAGTATTAAAGCTTTACTTTATATCTCTTAGAAGCATAGCCTCGAAACTAATGAAAGTACCCCTTTCAAAACCATTGGGTTTTGCATACAAACATCTTTTGGGTCTAAGTGAATACATACGAAAGTAACCCTTTCCAAACCATTAATCTTATATAGAATTATTCGGGGAAAAGTTGATGGCTTCGGAACCATCCATTCGAAAGCTTAGAACATTTAAGTAAAACATTGAAGGATAGCATTGAAACCCCCTTTCGACACCATTGCCTTCGAAACCCTTGAACCCATTCGAAAGCCTTTAGGAAGTGACTTAGTATAAGTTTAAAACAAAAGCTACCTTTCGAAAGCATTGATGACTTCAATACATTCGAAAGGCCAAAAGAACGGCAGTATGGTCTCGACTGGGTCGAAACCACCCGTTTCGAAAGCATTGTTATATAAATAGAGGAACTCATTTGAAAGCTTATACTTTAAAATAAAAGATGGCAACCCTCTTCGAAAGCTATTTAGAAAATACTTTCAAAAGCATATGTTTTGATTCCTTCGAAAGATTTTAGTAAAACAAGGCAGGCGCTTATCATTTGAAAGTAAACGAAGGTTTCGATCCCATCGGAAGCAAAGGTTTCGACGCCATGCCTTCCGCCTTCTCCAATCCACTACCTACCATACTTGTGATACCTTATGTATTGGTTTCGGCTTATTCAAAGCAGAAGCACAGAGTCGAAAGGAGCTTCTTAAAGTGGAGAAACCCACTTTTCTAGGTAAAGGCTAAATTATTGCTATTTATAGTAATTACTTAATAACTAACCTGCCTATTTAAAAACATTTAATTGGTTGCCTAAACTTTTCATATTCTTTCTCAAAATAACTATTGCATAATCTCAGATCTAAATCAAGGATCAATCTAACAAATAAGCTCTTCCATTATGCAAAATTAATAATGCAAATAATTCCTTCTTTCTAAAATAATTTAATTTCCATAGTAAATCACTTAGGAAAAATCCCCAAAAATTACAAAAATTCGCTTTCAATATGCTATCTAACATATAAACATTCCAGACCCAAATTCTTCATGATATAATCGAAATAAAATTTTAAACCCAATTATACATATATTCCTTTGAAAATTCATATTAAATTTTCCATAGCTTGGAAAATTACACAAATTGAGACCCATCTCCAAAACCATATTTTACATGACATAAAATTTTCTCATGGCACTCGAAAAAAAATTGTAATCGGTTTTACCCTTAGAACTGTGTAAAATGATTATCTTATATTTTTCTTAAATCAAACATACCAAAATCCAGGCACATCATCAATCAAAAATCATCTTAATATTGGATTTAATCTAAAACCCGAAAAAAAATGATCATAGAACAAAATAGAGATGATTTAGATTGTTATTCACCTTGATTAGGATAAGGACTTTGAGATTTGATTGAGATTAATTTCCCCTAGCTTGAATCCTTAGCTTTAGATTGAATTTCTCTTCTTTTTTTCCTTAGCAATGGCCAGCTCCTATTATGTTGTAAGTTTGTTTTTGTTTTGCTAAAATGAACGTGAATAGATGGAAACGAGAATATATAAAGGTAATGGGTTATGTGCGGCTATTTCCTAATAAGCCCTTATGTTAATTAATTATCATATATAACCATTTATAAGCCCATTTATCTTGTTAAGCATGACCTTTAATTTATTTCCAAATCTAAATCTCTTATCACTCTAATTGTTTACATTATTCTATTTAATTTATCTATTTAAATCTCCTGAATAATGTTATCAAAAATTAAATTAAGGACTAAATACTAAACATAGCGATCATCTGTAATGACTCCTAACAACCATACTAGCCTACCAGACTAGCAACTATCTATATAAATCTTATATAGACATACCCTCATAGCAGATCAGGATAAGTATCTCTAATCCTGTCTTTTGTCTCCCAACTACAGTCCTTCTCGTTGTCGCTCCACTGAACTTTCGCCAACCCAACTGTCTTGTTCCTCAGTCTTTTTTCATCCCTTGCTACAACTCGAACTGGTTGTCTAACAAAAGTCAAATTAGGCTCTACTATCAAATCATCCAACTCTGTCGGAGGAATAGTTGTCTTTGGATCATGCACATACTTGCGAAGATGAGACACATGAAATACATTATGGACACCTGCCATACTGCTCGGCAACTCAACTCTGTATGTGAGCTTTCCAATCCTTTCTGTAATCTGGAATGGACCAACATATCTTGGTGCTAGTTTCCCAGACTTACCAAATCGCACCACACCCTTCATCGGTGATACCTTAATGAAAACCTTATCTCCAACTGCGAATTCTATGTCTTTACGCCTCTTATTTACGTATCTCTTCTATCTGGACCGAGCTTCCTTCATCCTTTCTCGGATCAACTCAATCTTCTCTGATGCCTCTCTAACCAAATCTGGACCTAAGACTAATCTGTCTCCAGTATCCTACCAATATGCTGGTGATTTGCATGGCCTTCCATACAAAGCTTCAAAAGGCGTCATTCCTATACTAGTATGATAACTATTATTATAGGAAAATTCAACCAAGTGTAGGAAATCTTCCCAAGATCCACCAAAGTCCAATACACAAGCTCTCAATAAATCCTCAAGTACCTTATTGACTCTCTATGTTTTCCCATCTGTCTGAGGGTGATATGCAATACTCATATTAAGTTTGGGACCCAACACTTCCTGTAGACTCTTCCAGAATTCACTAGTGAACAAAGCATCTCTATCACTGACTATACTACTAGGAACTCCATGTAATCTTACTATGTTCTTCATGAATAACTTAGCTAAAACAGGTGCCATCTTGGTTGATTTAACTGGAATGAAATGGGCACTCTTAGTAAACTTGTTCACTATGGCACATATACTTTTGTTTACTCTATTTGACCTTGGCAGCCCGTTTATAAATTCCATGGATATCGAATCTCATTTCCAAACTGGAATCTCTAAAGGTGGAAATAACCCACTCGGCTTTGGATGTTCGGCTTTCACTTGTTGACAATTTGCATACAGCCTAACCTATAAGCCAAATTCCCTCATCATACCTTCCCAATAGAAGCTCCTCTTCATATCTTGATACATCATGGTTCCTCCAGGATGAATAGTAAATTTGGACCGATGACATTCTCCAAGAACTTCTTTCCTTAAATCCTCAACATTCGGAACACACAACCGTCCCTTCTTTTTCAACCATCCTCTCTGGTCAAGACTGAAATCCTTTGGATCATCGATCTCTGATCCTACCTCAAGCCTTCTTATCCTCTCGGCTAATACTGGATCCTCTTTTTGCTTAGAAGCAATCCTTTCGATGAACATTGGTCGAACTTCTAAACAGGACAACATGACGGTACCCTGACTAGAACTAGCAGTCGATCTTAACTGCACACTACAAGTAGTCAAAGCTTCTAAATCCTTCCACTCTGCCAACATAGCTAACACCACATTTTGATGTCTTCTTCTAAGAGCATTCGCTACTTTATTTCCTTTCCCAGAAGTAAACTCTATACCAAAATCATAAGTTGCTAAAAACTCCAACCACCTCTGCTGTCTCATATTCAGCTCCTTCTGAGAGAATAAATACCTTAAAGACTTATGATCTGTGTATAGTTCAAATCTCTCTCCTAACAGATAATGTCTCCAAATATTCAATGCGAAGATCATCGTAGCCGACTCCAAATCATGAGTAGGATATCTCACTTCATGCGGTCTAAGCTGTCGTAAAGCGTAGACAATAACTTTACCCTTATGCATCAACATAGCTCCCAATCCAGTCCCACATGCATCACTATACACCACCAACCCTTGGTTTCTGTCTGGCACTATTAACACATGTGCATTAGTCAACAAATGCTTTAACTTAAGGAATGCTTCCTCACATTTGTCAGACCAGACAAACTTCACATCCTTCCTGGTTAACTTAGTCAAAGGTGTTGCTATCTGCGAGAAATCCTTGATGAATCTTCGATAATAGCCAACAAGTCCAAGAAAACTTCTAATCTCAGTCATCGTCTCTGGTCTCTTCCAATTATTAATAGCTTCGATCTTATCTGGATCGACTGACAATCCCTTCTCTAAAACCACTTTACTAAGAAATTTAACCTCTTTCTTCCAGAAATGGCACTTGGAAAACTTCGCCTTCAGCTGATGCTGCCTCAGCATCTCAAGCACTACTCTAAGATGATCCTCATGCTCTCTTTCATCCTTAGAGTACACTAAAATGTCATCTATAAAACCAACACAAACCTATCCAAGTACTCTAGGAAAACTCGATTCATTAGATCCACGAAGAAAGTAGGTGCATTCGTTAACTCGAATGGCATCACTAACCACTCATACGAACCATACCTAGTCCGAAATGTTGTTAATGAAATACCATCCTCTACCACCTTTAACTATGGAAACCTGTCGCAAAATCCAATTGGGAAAATACTCTGGCTCCACACAAATGATCAAATAGATCATCTATTCTCGGCAAAGGACACTTATTCTTGATCGTCCTCTCAGTCAACTTACGATAGTCGATACACATCCTTAACGACACATCTGATTTCTTCATGAGCACCGTGGCCGCTCCCCAAGGCGAACTGCTTGGTCTAATAAAATTCCTTCCTTCTAGATCCACTAGCTGCACCTTCAATTCCTTCATCTCGGTCGGTGTCATCCTGCAAGGTGGTCTACTTATAGGTTCAGCTCCTGGCACAAGGTCTATTCGAAACTCAACAGCTCGTTTCGGTGGTAGTCCTGTAACCGGCTCAAAGACATCTGGAAACTCTCTTGCTACTCGAACGATATCTCTCTATCCTAGCAAAATATCCTAGCCTCATACTTACCAAACCAATCCATACCCAAAATGATTTTGAAATCTAAGAAATTGAAAACATACAAACTGCATGCAAAATTATGACCTAACAAATCAAATTCTAACCGATCACACTCATCCCTAGAGTTGCATACCCTCCTATTGGATTCGCAACCCTTAAGGAGGTAACAAGGTATGTGGGTTCTAAGCATAACATGTCTACCAAATACTGAGATATAAATGAATGTGATGCACCGGTATCAAATAGTACCCTAACCGGTATACTCTGAATCAAAAGCGTACCTTCCATCACAGTCTTCCCCTTTTCAGCTGCAGTTGGCCTAGCAGATGATGACCCAATAGCAAAGACCGTTCCCTTGTCCGCCCTGACTGGTTCTAGACATTGATTCCTATAATGCCCAACCTGATCACAGTTGAAGCACTTCACACCCTTCTTCCCCTTGTCTAACCGGCACTCATGTTCACAATGACCTTTCTTGTCATACTTAAAGCAAACTAACTCTGCCTTTGCCTTCTTGGCAGCATCTCCCTTCCAGGCTTCCTTCTTCTTAAAGAACTTTCTCTTCTTTCCCTGAGAACCCTGGATTTCAACTAGCTTCTCTCTAGCACAAATAGCAAGCATCTCCTTATGGTGAGTTGCCATCTCCACCACTACATTACTAGGACCACGGAGATGTGGCAGGGTTGCCATAGCAGTCTCGGGCCTCAATCCTCTGATGAACTTCTCATTTCTCCTGATAACGGTATCTATGATAGCATATCCATAATGGGACAACTCATCAAACTTAGTGGCATACTCAATAATAAACATATCTCCCTGCACCAGATCCATAAACTTTCTCAGCAATCCGACTTGGCAACTTCAGACAAAAACCTCTATTCAAACCACCTTCTAAAATCTGCCCAAGTCAACTCCTCCTCTGGAACTCCAACAGTAACACTATTCCACCAATGAAGCGCTACCCCTTGCAACTGCCTAGAGGCCAATCTCCTCTTTTCTGCTCATCATCCAAACCCAAATCAGCAAATATTCTCTCACATTGCAATGGCCAATTCTCAACTTCTATAGCATCCTTCATTCCCATAAACGGTTTCCCACCAAGACTGGTGTAGTCTCTACTCGGCTTAGCATAATTATTCTCAATTGGAGCAGCATGATTAGCTCCTCCAACATTCCCAGCAACTCCAGCAGTAGATCCTGCTTGCATAAGATTGACGAAGAACTAATACATCGCCCCATATCTATTGGTGGATTTCCAGCACCCACATTGGCATCAACATTTTGGTTAGCATTAGCTTGTTGACCTGGGTTCCTCCTGGTGGGTCAAGCATTTCCATTTGTTATGGTGCTTCCTCCACCGAGATTTCCTCTTCCGTTTTCTGCTTCCATATCTTCTTTCTCATAAATCTGCATACGAGCCTTAGTAAGATACAAAAGAACGGTCTAAGAGAGAGGGGAATACGTACTTATATATATATATATATGTCCATATAACAAATACAAGTACGTTACTATAGCGTTAACCTAAACTCCGGTCTTATTTTATGATTCATTGGATTATGTTTTGAAGAATCTTTTAGGTTTAAATTTCTTCTAAGTTTTCATAAACCTATGCTCTTATACCAACTTGTAACATCCCCCACTTGGAGGACCAAAACTAACGGCTACGGATGATGCAGTCATTCATAGTTATTAATCTTCGGCGACCAAATACGATAATGTTAGATACATTGATATAACAAAAACACATGAATATGTAAAAAAAAATCAAGTAATGACTTTCACATTCCATTTCAAAATATTTCAAGTTCACTACATAATCCCATCACGAGAACCACATTCAGATAAAATATAGTTATTACAACATATTCCCAGAGCGACTTATGAAGATGCCCCCTTGGATGACCAGAGTATATAACTAGGCAATAAAACAAATTTGCCTTTACAACCAAAAACACAGCGGAATAAAACAGAAAGAACTCTTATTAACTAGCTTGCCTCCTGCACATCTCCTGAAGCTTATTCGCCTAAGAAGAACCTGAAAACCTTAACCTCAAACTACTCAAAATCAATTGAGCACCTAAGAGTTTTAGGGGAAAACATAAACTTCGAGTTAGATATAAAACCTGGTATGAAGAATAATCTACCATCTCAAACTATTTAGATATCTAGTGAGACCATGCCGCTTAGCGGAACAGGTTTTCCCCTCACCTGTATCCTTAAAACTTTATAAAACCATATACTATGCTCCTGCATCCACAATGGTTAAAAACATAGCAATTCAAAATATTATGATGATATGTAAACAAGTAAATCAATTTTGGATTTCCCATCCCCATTCATTTTGACTAACTATCTCGTTTATAGTTTCTAGGGTCACTATTAACCTATTAGTTTTCATGGGCTTACTAATAACCTGTTTAAAACTTATGGACTCCCTGTCCGGTTTGATACTTTTCATAAGATCACTAAGAACCTATTGGCCCCTGCTAATAACTTCATTATTTCATGGGTTCTCCCTGAACCTATTAGTATCTCCAATAACTTCACTCTTATCCTAGTTTTCATGGGTTGACTAGGAACCAATTGACATCTTTCAATAACTTAATCTAGATATAGTTTTCATGGATTCACTAGAAACCTATTGGCCCATGCCAATAAATCCATCTAATCATAGTTTTCATGGGTTTACTATGAACCTATTGACCCCTGCCAATAACTTTTCCTTAACATAATTTTCATGGGTTTACTACGAACCTGTCTACCTGACAACTTCTTTAATCCATATTTAGGCATCCTACATTCTGGTCTAACTGACCTCCTGGATGCAATTCTACTCATACGTAAGTTAACTTAATTTATGTTCACTACTGGATCAACCTAGCTGGTTATTCTGCCCTTTTTTCCCCCAAAATTCAGTTGTGGGTCTATTACAATGTGAATATATATATGAAGAAGCAAACACAATAGCATAATAATAATACTAACACCTGTGGTTTAATATCCTTGAAATCATTTCATATAAAGTTTGGTTAATCCCTTTAACCTAACAATCAAGGGAAACTTCTTCAAAAACTCCATGCTTAAAATCATTTCAAAATTCTTTTACGATGCCATGGTTTTTCCTTTAAAAATGAGATTGGGTTATTTGCTTTGAAAACTAAGGCTTTCAAACCCTTTAAAACTTTACTTTCGAAGCCATTGGATAACCTCCTTCGAAAGCTTAAAATCTTCTATTCTCTTTCGAAACCTTTAAAACACTAACATACCTCTTTCGAAACCTTCAAAACAAACCTTTCGAAAGTATTAAAGCTATACTTAATGTTCTCTTAGAAGCATAGCTTCGAAACCAATGAAAGTACCCCTTCCGAAACCATTGGGTTTTGCATACAAACATCTTTTAGGCCTAAGTGAATACATACGATAGTAACCCTTTCGAAACCATTAATCTTATATAAAATTGTTTGGGGAAAAGTTGATGGCTTGGAAACTATCCATTCGAAAGCTTAGAACATTTAAGTAAAACATTGAAGGATAGCATTGAAACCCCCTTTCGACATCATTACCTTCGAAACCCTTGAAGCCATTCGAAAGCTTTTAGGAAGTGACTTAGTATAAGTTTAAAACAAAAGCTACCCTTCAAAAGAATTGATGACTTCAATACATTCGAAATACCAAAATAACGGCAGTAAGGTCTCAACTGGATCAAAACCACCCTTTTCGAAAGCATTAATCTATAAATAGATGAACTCGTTCGAAAGCTAATACTTTAAAATAAAAGATGGCAACCCTCTTCGAAAGCTATTTAGAAAACCCTTTCAAAAGCATACATTTCAACTCCTTCGGAAGCTTTTAGTAAAAAGCATGCGCTTATCATTTGAAAGTAAACAAAGGTTTCGAATCCACTGGAAGCAAAGGTTTCGACGCCATGCCTTACGCCTTTCTCCAATCCACTACGTATCGTACTTGTGATACCTTGTGTATTGGTTACGGCAATGTTTGTTTCGACATGGTTGATTTCGACCGAGTCGAAGCAGAAGCACAGAGTCGAAAGGAGCTTTTGAAAGAGGCGGAACCCACTTTTCTAGGTAAAGGCTAAATTAATGCTATTTATAGTAATTACTTAATAACTAACCTGCCTATTTGTAAACATTTAATTGGTTGCCTAAACTTTTCAGATTCTTTCTCAAAATAACTGCCACATAACCTCATACTAAATCAAGGATTAATCTAACAAATAAGCCCTTCCATTATGCAAAACCAATAATGCAAATAAGTCCTTCTTTCTAAAATAATTTAATTTCTATAGTAAATCACTTAGGAAAAATCCCCAAAAATTACAGAAATTCACTTTCAGTATGTTATCTAACGAATAAAAATTCCAGATGCAAATTCTTCATGAAATAAAATAAATAAAATTTTAAACCCAATTGTACATATTTTCCTTTGAAAATTCATATTAAGTTTTCCATAGCTTGGAAAATTACAGAAATTGAGATCCATCTCCAAAACCGTATTTTACATGACATAAAACTCATGGCATTCGAAAATAATTATAATTGGTTTTACCCTTAAAACCATGTAAAATAATTATCTAATATTTTGCTTAAATCGAACATACTAAAATCCAAGCATATCGTCAATCAAAAATCATCTTAATATTGGATTTAATCTTAAACCCAAAAACAAATGATCATAAAACAAAATATAGATGATTTAGATTATTATTCACTTTGATTAAGATAAGGACTTTGAGATTTGATTGAGATTAATGTCCCCTAACTTAAATTCTTAGCTTTAGATTGAATTTGTAACAACCCAAAATTTAAGCCATAATAATTAATTAATGAATTAATTAAATAACAAATACCTTTGTGAAATTATCAGAATTGAGCCACGGGAGTTGTGCCATTGTGTCCGTGGTAATTTTTCGATCAATTTCCATATATATATTGTCAGAATCCAAGCTAAAATGTAGAAGATACGAAAGAAAGAAGAATTCAGAAAATAAGAAAAGAAAAAAAAATAATGGCAAGGTCGACCCTAAGGTCGACCCTCACCATGGCTAGGTCGACCTATAAGTTGACCCTAGCATGTGTGGGTCGACAGGTAGGTCGACCCGCCTTGCCTTTTGTACGTACCTTTGCCCAGTTTGATTCGAACACATCATTTTTCCATTTCTATTCCATCCTATGCGTTCGTGCTTTCATCCGACGGTTCCCTTCGAGCCTATGACGTGGTTGCATCAGATTTAATCTCCAAATCCAACGGTTTGAGATCCACAAGTGACACTATAAATAAGACCCTAGGCCTAGCTATTTTTCTCATTCAAATTTTCTCCATTTGGGTTCATTGCCTGAGGCTAGACCCTAAAAGGAATATTTTTCCAAGGAGAAGATCTTTTTAATTAAAATATTTTATACCCTACAGGTGGATCCGGGAAGGCCAAGAAAAAGAGCTAAGGACCACAGGTGAGTGTTTAAGTAATTATTTTATATTTTTAAGTAATTTAAAATAATAGGATTTCCAATAGTTGTAGTTTTTCTACAATTTTGGGATAACCTTTATGCAAGTTTATTTACAGTTTATTTTTAAGTAAATTTTAGACATGTTTTCCAATCTATTTTCTTTTAGCTATTCTATTTCAGTTATTCGAAATTATTTACTGTTAATTATAGCTTTCCCAATTATTTTCAGTTATTTACGTTATTTGCAGTTATTTGCTGTTATTTACGTTTTATTTACATCTATTCTACGTTCAGATTTATTCTGTAAATGTCAGTTTCTTTTTAATTCCCTTTTTATGCGAATGGAATAAATAGAATAAAATAATTTGTTAATATGGACTAAAATATAAGAATACTGATTTTACAGAAAAAGGATGTAAAATAAGAACTGTAATAAATTGGACTTAGACTGAAATAGGCGAATTTAAGACATTTGCAAGCATAGTTATAACATGTAATTATAACTAAAAAGAATAGAAGAAATAGCAGAAGAAGCTTATTTTTAAACTTAGACCTTGGGTTAAGTTAATAAGCAAAATTATAACACATAGGTTATAATTAGAGACAATAGAGAAAGCTTATTTTAGAACTTATATCTAAGTTAATAAGCAAGCATAGCAGAAATAATAGAAAAGGCTTATTTAAAACTTACACTATGTTAATAAGCAAAGATAGAAATAGGACCCATACTAACAGCATTCCCCTTCAGTCGGGAACTGATGGTCTCATAATAGATTAGGTGGGGCTGGGCACGATTATGCTGGAGTAATGGTAAAGAAGAGGTCAATAAATAGAAGCTCAAATCAAGGGATTTGGGCAAGGGGTGCAACTAGATTTTGTTTGTTAGGACCCGTACCAACAGCATTCCCCTTCAGTCAGGAATTGGTAGTCTCACAATAGCATGGGTGAGACTGCGCACGCTTATGTTGGAGTTATGGTAAATAAGAGGTCAAAAGAGGGAGCAATAGACAGCACGAGCCGGCGGTGGTCGAGTGTGCGACCTCGGTGTAGGGATATAAGTCGCTATTGAGTTCCAAGCGCTAAACATGTGTCTTTTACTGTACGACCCACAGGATGTGACTAGCTCACAGTGGCACAACAAAGATAAAAGGTCGATCAAAGGGTAGAATTAGGACTTCGTCCTAATTAAAATAGGATTGGGATTTCAGCATAATCAAAGTAGTTTTAGAAAAGTGCAAACAATCCAATCGAACTATCTAAGTAAAGCAAACAATTAAATCATATTTTATTCTAGCTTTATCTTTTCCTTTATTTCCTTTTATACTAGAACTGTTGCAAAGTCTATTATCATTATCTTGCTTAAGAATACTAGTAATTACTTTCATTCACTAGACTTTTAGTCTAACCCACTCCTCTATTTTCCCCTTCCCACCCATAGGCCAGTAGAGGCAAGGGCAGTAGACTTTCAGCTTTCTTGGAGTGATATTCTTAGAGATTCTTCATGTATTCTTATTCTTCTTTTCTAGTTTTCTTTTTATTTGAGTTTGGATGTGCTGGTATAGATGAGAGGGATGGTTTTATTTATGTACTCTGATAGTAAGACTGAGAAGGTATTTTCCTTTTTACAAGACATGTATTTGGTATTTTGAGATATCTTATGTATTGGGTTTTATGACTCTTTTTATGGAGTTTGATTTTGAATAATGAGATCACTATTTAAATGTTTCTGCTGTTTTATTTATTTTGTCTTGTGAATCTTAGTCTCTATAAGTTTATAGCTATACCTATTGTTATCCCACCTTTTGGCCAGGCCGCGACACCAAGAACTTGACTAGAAACCAATGACAGTTCGTCTTGGAGATCGGTTATACGTAGGCTTACTATGGATATCGACGAAATTTTTCTGAGTCCAGATCGAGCTAAAATTGATAAGACATGACAAGCAAAGCTATGAGAGCCAATGTTCTGAATTTCAAGTCAATCGGAGTTCATATGCTCAAGATATTGATCGATCACAGTTGAGAAATCCAAACTTGCATCGATCATATCTCGAGATCTACAAGTCCAAATGCTATGAAATTTTCACAACAGCTTAAGTACAACATGAAGAATGTTCTTGCTAAATTTCGACTCGATCGGAGCAAGTCTTGACCGAGTCGAAATTCGTTCGTATCGCTCGCGGATGGAAAAACTCCAACTTGCATCGATCATATCTCAAGATCTACAAGTCCAAATACTATGAAATTTTCACAGTAGCTTAAGTACAACATGAAGAATGTTCCTGCTAAATTTCGACTCGATCGGAGCAAGTCTTGACCGAGTCGAAATTCGTTCGTATCGCTCGTGGATGGAAAAACTCCAACTTGCATCGATCATATCTTGAGATCTACAAGTCCAAATGCTATGAAATTTTCACAGCAGCTTAAGTACAACATGAAGAATGTTCCTACCAAATTTCGACTCGATCGGAGCAAGTCTTGACCGAGTCGAAATCTGTTCGTATCGATCACGGATCGGACCGAAACTTCACGGGCTTGGGCGCGCGGGCCTGGTCACGTGCCAGAGAGGGTCTCCCAAGATCTGAGCGAAATACCAGCCTCCTACACCTATAAATAGACCCCCAAAGCCAACAGAAAAGGGGTTCTTCTTCCTCTTTGAGATCTCCAACGCCCGGACACCGCCAGATCCAGATCTGAACTCCATTGCTGCTGCTACCAGCGAATTTCACTGCTGCAAATCATTGTTATTCACTGTAATTCATTGAAATCAATTGTAAACATCAAAGAAAGATCAATAAAGCAAAATACTTCATAGTGGACGTAGGCAATACGTCGAACCACTCTAAATTCTTGTATCTCCCTGCATTTTAGTTATTCTCATTTCTGAAATTTGGAGTTTTTGTTAGATAAATCCTCTTTTTACATTTAATTTCTTCACTTTATCTCTTCAAAGACTTTCGAAGAGTGTTTTGCCCAATTTTGGTACAAACATCTTGTAATGTGGTGCTTTCACTGAGAAAAACCTTGCTTTTCTCATGCTCTGTGGATCTACTACCGTAGTTGGATTGCAAAAATCTGAGGAGATCCAGAGCCGTCGTCAAGTGGTTCCATCTATTCTATTCAGATTGCTCCAGATCTAAGAGGAACTGCATTCATCAATCATTTCTTATCCATATTTTCGTATCCATGAAAATATGGTAATTTTCGTATCCATCATTTCGTATCTAGAAAATATGGTCATTTTCGTATCCATATTTTCGTATCCATGAAAATATGGTGTTTCTCGTATCCATATTTTCGTATCCAGAAAATATGGTCATTTTCGTATCCATATTTTCGTATACATGAAAATATGGTGTTTTTCGTATCCATGTTTTCGTATCCAGAAAATATGTCAAAGTTCGTATCGATCAAGAGTGCTCTGTTCGTATCGATCTGCTTCACATCACTCTGTTCGTATCGATCGCCACTTTCCTGTTCGTATCGATCAAGAGTGCTCTTTTCGACTCGCTCCGCTTCGCCTCCATCAGAAGCCAACTTCGACTCGCTCACTTCGACTCGCTTCACAGCCATCAGAAGTGACCATTTCAACTCGCTCCGCTTCGCCTCCATCAGAAGCCAACTTCGACTCGCTCACTTCGACTCGCTTCACAGCCATCAGAAGTGACCATTTCGACTCGCTCCACTTTGCCTCCATCAGAAGCCAACTTCGACTCGCTCACTTAGACTCGCTTCACAGCCATCAGAAGTGACCATTTCGACTCGCTCCGCTTCGCCTCCATCAAAAGCAAACTTCGACTCGCTTCACAGCCATCAGAAGTGACCATTTCGACTCGCTTAACAGCTATCAGAAGTGACCATTTCGACTCGCTCACTTCGACTCGCTTCACAGCCATCAGAAGTGACCATTTCGACTCGCTTCACAACCATCAGAAGTAACCATTTCGACTCGCTCCGCTTCGCCTCCATCAGAAGCCAACTTCGACTCGCTCACTTCGACTCGCTTCACAGCCATCAGAAGTGACCATTTCAACTCGCTCCATCGACTTCGACTCCATTGGCGAAGCCACTGTTCGACTCGCTCCGCTTCGCATCCATCCGAGATCCTCTGTTCGACTCGATCTGCTTCGCATCGCTCTGTTCATATCGATCGCCTGTGCTCTGTTCGTATCAATCACAACTGCTCTAATTCGTATCGATACTCACACGCTGTTCGTATCGATCCATCTACGTCCAATTCGTAACGAAACGAAATTTCAAAAAAAAAAATTTGGGTACGACCCAGATTTCCTAAAAAGAGGCTAAAAATTTAGTGAAGGAACATTCCATCCGTGCTTCTAATTGTTCCATGACTGAACAAGACACAGGAGATCACAACAACAAATGCTGAATTTCAATCAAGTAATGGCTATGGTACGATGGCTAATATGATGACTCCCCTGCACTGTCTACTCTGCTAACTCAAAACATAGCTAGTCACCGCTGAACCATCCTCGAATGCCCGCATCTTAGTAATACCGTGTCCATATGACTAGAAGCCTGACATACAACCTTAAGAGGACTTCCCCACTATCTTATATGGGCCTCCTATCTGGGTGAAAATTAGAAATAACCACCAATCTATGAGCCCATCTTAACCAACTCACCAAACCACTCGAACATCGGGCAATCGTGCATACATCATTCACCAATGTTACAAGACCCCTTGGCAATAAAATGGACCTGATCATAATGTCGATTAGAGAATCTTTCCCAGTCGAGACCTATTCGTTGAAACCATCCTACATACAGAACTTCCAATGAAAATTCAACATGTTAACTATGTCGGTGCACTATGGAAATACAACCCTTGACACTACCTTATGAAGTGGGAATGGCGCGTGGATTTCTCCAAGGGCGATGAATGCCATCAAACGCAGATGTCTTCCCTCATTCCTCAGAGAAGACCGTCAATCACGACTTTGATAAGAGAATTGGTGGATAGCCGCCGACGACTACACCAACATGTCTAGGCCAATATTGAGTTGATGAATCGGATGAAGGATCAACATAGCAAGATAAGGAGGGGACCTACTCCATACTCTAGATCAGAAAACTCCTCTTCTCTAGATGGCTACCGTGAATGCCAATGCCATAAGGCTGCTCCGGAAAGGATAGCTCCAACAATATGTGCAAGCCCTATAAAACGAAGGATCGAGAATATCCAACCCCTATCGATCAAGGACTTTGATCAAATTGAACCATTTGCGTTAGACTTCCAACTGAGAAGGGCTGGACTAAAGTACAACAGCGAGCATACAACGCTGCCTCACTTATCAATAAGATTTGATCTGATCTCTTTTGAATTATTTCTAATTCAATTTCATTTACGTTGCGAAATATGCCATACTTGAATTAAACTACTTGCAAATGATGCAGGTAATCGAGTACTTAAGATTGGGTGCAAAACAACCTCCGCGGACTATGATCAAATCATTGAGGTATCATCGTGATGAGCATGATTCAACCACTCATCGACTACTATATGCCCCTGACTGGGGGCAAGGCATCAAAGCGGAAGAGACCGACAAGGTTAGGACTCTAGTACAAAGTGGATGCAACCGACCATCCCCTCATCCGCCTATGCAATTTAATTAGAAGATTTAAGAAAGACTTGTAGTTATATGTCCCAACAATGCACTCTCCATCTCGAGTTTGAAGCTCGCCAAAATATTTATGCTTCTTCTGATGCCCGATAAAATCGGAATCACACCAAGGGTGGATGTGATGTCACCATCCATGCATCCAATCCTACATTAGACATTTGGGATTATTTGAGGGAACACGTGTTTAAAGGTCCAACCCTCAATTTAAAGTCATCAACGACTGACTGCCAACTCACTAACCATCACGAGCTATCATTTCAACTCTCTTCCTTAGCTCGATCGAAAGAATGCAAATTATAAATTGGACGTGACCCGACTGTCTGCTCTCCAATTCTTGCACCCGACTTAAGGGAAAATATACAACTCAAAGTGGATGTAGTTCGACCATCCTTTCCTATGCTCGAGCACAAAGCTTGCCAGAGCACTAATCTTACTCCTTAGGCTTAGCAAAAGTGGAATCCAAATGAATATGGATGCGATCCAACCGTCCATAAACTAAATCTCATCCTTCGTTGAGGGGCCTATAAGTGGAAGTTAATCGGGATCCCACCGATCACTCGCTAAGTGAAACCCCGAGCTCAGGGACAAGCTATCACACTGCGGCAATAAGGGATTGATACACAACAATCCTCTAACTAACCCCGGCTCCCAGAGTGTGAGATGGAATATAAGCTTACGGACATGGACTCGAGGAGGATGGATCCGTCCATCTAACGACTTCGCCCGTGTTCAACCTAAGCCCGAGGAGGATGGATCTGTACATCTAACGACCTTGTCTTCAATATTTACAAGCTCGAGGAGGATGGATCCGTCCATCTAACGACTTCGCTTGCCTACTCAGGGTGGATATGATACAACCGTCCACGTACCTGATCAACCAACTCCGAACTCCCAGAGTGCGAGTCGGAGTATAAACACTAACTCCAGATTCCCACAGTGCAAACTGGAGTATGAACATCAACTAACTCCAGATTCCCAGAGTGCGAACTGGAGTATAAACATCAACTCCGGATTCCCAGAGTGCGAAACAGAGTATAAACATCAACTTCGAAATCCCAGAGTGCGAGTTGGAGTATAAACATTAACTCCAGATTCCCAAAGTGCGAACTGGAGTATAAACATCAACTCCGGATTCCCAGAGTGCGAAACGGAGTATAAACATCAACTCCGAACTCCCAGAGTGCGAGTCGGAGTATAAACATTAACTCCAGATTCCCAAAGTGCGAACTGGAGTATAAACATCAACTCCGGATTCCCAGAGTGCGAAACGGAGTATATACATCAACTCCGAACTACCAGAGTGCGAGTCGGAGTATAAACATTAACTCCAGATTCCCAGAGTGCAAACTGGAGTATAAACATCAACTCCGGATTCCCAGAGTGTGAAACGGAGTATAAACATCAACTCCGAACTACCAGAGTGCGAGTCGGAGTATAAACATTAACTCCAGATTCCCAGAGTGCGAACTGGAGTATAAACATCAACTCCGGATTCCCAGAGTGCGAAACGGAGTATAAACATCAACTCCGAACTCCCAGAGTGCGAGTCGGAGTATAAACATCAACTAACTCTAGATTCCCAGAGTGCGAACTAACTCCAGATTCCCAGAGTGCGAACTGGAGTATAAACATCATCTAACTCCAGATTCCCAGAGTGCGAACTGGAGTATAAATATCAACTAACTCCAGATTCCCAAAGTGCGAACTGGAGTATAAACATCAACTTCGGATTCCCAGAGTACGAAACGAAGTATAAACATCAACTCCGAACTCCCAGAGTGCGAGTCGGAGTATAAACATTAACTCCAGATTCCCAGAGTGCGACTGGAGTATAAACATCAACTAACTCCAGATTCCCAGAGTGCGAACTAGAGTATAAACATCAACTAACTCCAGATTCCCAGAGTGTGAACTGGAGTATAAACATCAACAACTCCAGATTCCCAGAGTGCAAACTGGAGTATAAACATCAACTAACTCCAGGTTCCCAGAGTGCGAACTCGAGTATAAACATCAGCAAATCCAGATTCCCAGAGTGCGAACTGGAGAATAAACTTCAACTAACTCTAAGTCCCCAGAGTGTGGACTGGAGTATAAACACCAATTGGATACGAATGACCACCCATCAACTTGCTTCGGTCCCGAGAGCACAGGCTAGAGTATAAACACCAAATGGGTGTGACTAACAACCCATCAACCAACTCCAGTCCTCAAAGCATGGTTTGGAATATGAATACCAAAAGGAATGTGATTCGACTGTCGATCTATCGGCTATGGTTCCTCATCAAGTTCTGTAGTACAAAAGGCGGATGTGGTTCGACCGTCTGCTCTCCAATCTTCCCCTAACACGGGGGCACACTTAACACACAAAATTGGATGCGATCCGACCATCCAGCACTAAGCGGGCGTGACACAACCGCCCATGCATCAACTCTTGTCCCCGGCATGGGACCCATAACGTAAATTTATAGGGATGCACTCCAACCCTACAAGACATAATTTCTTCCTTGATTCGACAGGGAGGCGTAGATTCGAAAAACAGACCTAGCTGGATGTCCCATTCTGAATTGATGTTACTACCATCCAACCGCAAATGAACATGGCATGACCGTTCATCTGCTAACTCTCGCCAGTGAACCGACGGGTTGTACGTGCAACATGGGCGGATGTGACCTAACCATCCGCCAATCAATTCCTTCCTACAGTTTAGTGGGAGAAGCGTCAAACTAAAGTTGTTGTAATTTGACCGGCCACACTTTGACTTTTGCCCTTGACTGGGGGCAGAGGAATTGATCGAGGAAAACACGGTCCGACCATTTTCTATTAAAACTCTTAGTCCCCAGGGTGTGGACAGGGGTATAAACATCAAATAGGTGTGATGAATGGCCCTTCAACTGACTTTGATCTCCAAAGTGTGGCTACAAGAATAGACAAACGAATGAATGTGATTCGACCATTCATTCACCAACTCTGACCTAGACTCGACATGAGCAATATAAACTCACTACAGGTTCAATTAGACCATCCACGAACTAACTCTTCTAACTCAAGACTGGAGGTAGAAGTACAAATCACCGAAAGAAGAGAAAGGTGACTCACTACATCTCCAGCTTAGCGTCCTTTACAACTTAAGGCAACGACTACAAGGAGACCCTAATGCTAACCAATCAGAATGATGCCCAAAGTTCTGGGCAACCAATTATATCGTACCGCCGGGTCGACGGGAAATATCGATATGCACCTTTCATATCATACCATTGGATCGACAAGAAATGAGGTCCGAGCATTCTACATCGTACCATTGAATCGACGGTCAATATCGGTCCTCTTCGTCTACAAGTCGATGTGACCCGAACTCCATCGAATACCTTTGACCAACAGAGCATGGATAGAAGAATAAACCAGGAATGGGTGTGACTTGACCATTCGTCCTCCGTTACCTTCCTTCGATCCGTCGGGAAGAGCATGAGACCAGATGAGCATGACATGACCGCATTCGAGCTAACTTTATCCCTAAATCTGACAGGAGAACGTAAGTCGAAATGGACATGGTTGATCACCCAACTCCAAATGAATGCAACGCGACCATTCATTCATTGACTCTTGCCATGATCCGACTAAAAGAGCAATTCAAAACAAGTGCAACCTAAACATCTGCACACTGATTCTTACCCTGGATTCGACAAGGGAAGCATCAATCCTGCATTGGATCTGATTGGACGATTCACTCTTCAGGTTTTGCCTAAAGTACGACGACCTAAGCAGCGAAGTGAATGTCATTGACCTTGCAGAATCTAGCTTATGTCCGAATGTTGGCAAAATAACAATGTATTCCGCTAAGAGGAAAGAACTAGAACATAATACAGGATAGGCACGACTCAGCCTTCCATCGGTTAACTCGATCCCATGGTTCAATGGGATAGAATACAAAATTGAAGCGGACATTATCTACCCTACCACTTATCGAGATATTCCCCAGACTTGGGGGCACGAACAAGAAGATAAGATAATATGATTCAACCATTCATCAGTCAACTCTGGTTCTTAAAGCTTGAACTACAATATACACACAGCTAGGACGAGACTAGACCATTCGCGTAATGCATCCGCCAACCCGAGACTGGGGGCAAAAGAGTAATTATCTGAGAGTTGACTATGACAACTTGAACCTATGACCCATGCCTGATATTCATAACAACTCTAGGTTGTGACTGAAAGGATGCCTAGAGATAGAATCATCAGATCAATACCCGAACTCATGGCCGACTGATCATCATTCCAACCCTTACAATGAGCAACGGATCGCGAGTACAATAAATGAAAAGCGCATCATTCAGAAACACAAGTGAATTCAATCTCAAAGCTGGAACCAGCTATGTAGCAGCGTGCAGTATAAGGCTAAGTTCTACTAATCCTTTGATTCAACGTCCTTATAAGCCTGATCATTTACTATTGCAAATAAACACATGAGGCGCCTACAACCCATCACGAGTATTGTAGATCAGATCACAACTCTACGCAATTACGAAGAAAGAGTCAATTCTTTTACTTCAGGTGAATCTTGATGTGTTCGCTTGGACTCGACCTCATATATATATATATATATATATGAACTCTCGCTAGCCATGAAGAACCCTGCAATAAATGTCGACCCGAGGCATGTCTCGGTAAACAAAAACGATGCGACATGGATCCGGAGAGATCTGTTGCACTTAAAGAGAAGGAAAATCTGCTCAAAACCAGTGGGTTTATCCATGATGCCCTCCAACCAAAATGAGTATCCAATCCTTTACTTATAAGAAAAACAAACAGAGGGTGGAGGACATACGTCAACTACTCAGATTTGCATGAGGCATGGCAAAGCACAGCTTTCCACTTCCAATGATCAACCAACTGATGGACCTAACCATCAGACATGAATTACTCACATCCATGGATGCAAACTCCAGATACAATCGGATACTGAAGCATGTCCTAGACCAGGAATACAACTGTTTCATTATTAACCTGGGCCTATAGTGCTATGCTGAAATCCATGGATTCAAACTTGAGAACGTTTATGCTACTTACCAAAGAAAGATTAACAGATCATTCAAAAATCATATCGGCCGATCGATGAAAGTAGATGTGGTTAATATGCTCGTGAGATCACAACTATCAAACGACCATATCGATGACTTGACAGAGTTAGAGATACCCATGTACCGAGGACAACCAAGCAGCTCTGATAGATCGCTTAAAGAGACCTTCCATTTTACCCAAACCTTTGGATCGCGAAGATTTATACATCAATTGGGCCGTGTCAACACACGCCATAAGCATCGCAATGCTATGTGAAGATAAACGAATCTAAAGACTAGTATATGATGGAGATTGGCTATTGACAAGCTCACCCCATTAACGTCTATATCGGCCAGCCGTTACGATAGGTCCAATAGAAACCTTAGATGTCTGAAAATTTACTCAAATGGAGTATCAAGCTAAGCCAATTTGATATCACTTATCTCCCTCGGAGAGCTCTCCATGGTCAAACATTAGCATACTTCATATCTGAATCCACCACATCAGACGACTATGAAATGACCCTAGCTATTCTACCTAATTTTACTAGGATTTTTTTTACATCAATAATTTCCTAGAGCCATTAGCCTTTCTACCAAATTATCCAGGATCCTAATTTTCTACTAATATATTTATATCAGTTCTTTAATAAATATATTCACATACATGTGAAGATGTATATGAACCTCTTGCTTGGATCAGAGTGTTGGTAAGCAAGAGTGCATCCTGATTGAAATTGAATTTCTAATCAACCAGTACATAGCTCATTTTCCTTTGTTTGATATTTGAGTCATGGGAGTGAATTCCCATAATCATGTATAATTTATACCTATTAATTTTTGATCATTCTTATGGTGATTGTCTGTTAGTTTGACTTAGCAAAGTGATCTCAGAATATATATATATATATATATATATATATATATATATATATATATATACGAGTACCTTGGCACGTGCGATGCACGTGCGTAGGAGGAATTAGTATTAAAAAACACTATTTGTAAGGGTTTTTGGATTTTACCAAATGACTTTGACGTGTATGTAATGTTCCATTTTTATACGTGTACATGTACAAATCATGAAAAGTCGGTGCTTTTATTTTTTGTATATATCAATATCATGTAAAAGGCAAATAACTCCAACTATGGTTTTACGTGGATTTAATATTATCGATTAGATATCTTCAATTTTACTAAGCTGATGATCAACTGTACCATTTTACAGTTAGTCATATTCCATGATTTTAAATTAAGCTTCGCTATGTAGTGAGGTAGTAATTGAAAATGCAAAAGTAATTCAAGGCTGGACAGTAGTAGCAAAAATGGCGGAGGATGCCTTGTTACTGCTATATGGGGTATTATTTTAGTTCATGTTACTACAAAAGTCAATCTTTTGGTTACATGGTTGACCTTTGATAGTAAGTTGTTGGTTGGAATTTTTCAGGTGTATGTGCATGGTTGCAATGCAAAGAGAGGTACTTTGAAAATTATTCTTACACGGTTCAATTATCAATACGGTAAACCACTTAGAATTCATGAAAAAAGATACATTTATTTTGGAGTTATGTGCTCCCAATTAACCTCAATATTTAACCAATTATCAATGAAGTAAGTATAAAATCTGGATCATATTTGTCAAGTACAGAGATAATTTAACTCCATTTTATTATTGCTATTATTTGCAAATTATCTGATTTCTTTCTCTTTTCATATGTACCATTTCTATTTTGTTTTTTCAATATCAGCTTCTAAATTTGAATGGGGAGCATGACTTTGATTTCAAATTTGATCATTTCAAAAGAGCATAAGTGAATTCATTTAATGGAATTGAAACTGAGCTTAAGTTCGTCATATATCTTCTTGGTAATGCATCAACTCTTGAAGAAATGTATATCGAATGCATAGGCAATACTGAAGAGTCTCTTGCCATGGTTGCAAAGCTTATTCAATTTCCCTGTGTTTCACCCAAACTGAACTTTTGTTTTGGATATTATTGATTATGCTTCATATATTGTTGACCTCGGCCCAAAGGGTTGTCCTAACCCATAGGCTAGTCCGGTTGTGTTTGAGATGACCTAGTTTCTATGTTTGCATATTCACATCTTCAGGCAGTGTATGTTGTGTTGCTTTGTTGACATGGCAAGGCATAGATGCATATATTTGTGGACAATAAAATGAGACAGTTTCACATGGCGGTGGCCATTTTAGAAATTCTCCATCAGTGTCCACATATCCAAATTCCTAGCATTCATCAACATATAGTGAGATCTATTAACAATCTCTATAACCCATTCTACTTAATTTTATGTTTTTTTAGTGATGTAGACTAAACCATGTGAGTTGTATACTTGTATATGTGTATGTGACATTGGTCATGAATGTTATAATTTTGCTATCAAGTTGCTTTTCTCCGTCAGGGCCTTATGTTTAAAAGGAAACAATAGCCTAGCTCCTTGAGAAAGCAAGCCACTGGCGTTTCTTATTCCATAGATACATAGCTTCCCATGCATTTGTTTCTGTTAGTTCAGCTATGCCCAGCTAAAACAAAATGGCAAGACATCATAGCCAGTTTACGTCAATTCATCACATGATGTTCACCACGTTAAGATCATACTTGACAAATGGACAGTTAACATTGGTCCATCACATTAGGAAGCGGTGTAGTTCTATTAGTAGCATACTTTTCTAAAGTGGAATTAATCTCCTGAGTAGAAACCCTCTAATTTACAGTTACAGGTTCTGTTGTTTAAAAAAAGATACTTTTGTTGATGATTTTTTTATTATCGGTTTAGGGATATTTTCATTATGTTGTTATTTTAACAATTTATCAACTTTCTTTTTGTAATAACGTGCTCAAAATAGAATAGAAGTAAACTTCTTTTTTCTTTGAAATAATACAATACTAATATAGAGGAATTCATAACATTTTTTGATTTTTTCCCATCAATATGGTTTGAATGTAACTTCCATCAAACATCAACTATGCATCTAAAAAAACAATTTAAGGAGTAAAGACAGTATAAAAATTTAGGATTCATCAAGCAATCTATATATTACACATGTTATACTTAAAAAAGGTGCATAACCAATATTATAAATATGTTGGCACGGTTCATAAACAGACTCGTCAACAAATGACATCAAGTTTAATCAGCATAAGATCATAAACTCTATTAAATCCCAGTAATCAATGTGCTCATCGTTCCAAACATATTTTGTTGAAGTCTAGCTGTAGATGCCTTCGTCTTGCTCCGTGCATGGATTTAATAAGCAGATCTCATGATGTGTCTCGGCCCCCAAATAAATGACCAAATAATAACAAATGAATCAAGCTACATTTCTCTTCCCTTTAGCTCTAAAATAGCAATCAGACAATCCTATTGCACTATCAAAGATCACAACGGAATGTGATTATTAAACTTGAATAATTAAAGATATCTTGGTAACAGCATGATGGTAAAAAATAAAAGTAAAATCTACTCTAAAAATAAGATGTCAGACTTTTGAAGTACAAACTCATATCATTATATAGCAGCATCATGGTGAATCATTGCTATACAAACACTTTTGTAGCACCAGAAAACTATAATTTAAATTCCTTTGTGTTTAGCTGTATTATAATTGTAAATGTTATCCACTATAAATATGCAATTCAAGCATATGACATTGAAACGAAGTTAGATTTATACAGGAAATAACTCCATATTTATATAACAGGGCATCTAAGGACATCTAGAGGGAAAAGGTTTGTGGCTTGGTTAAAAGTATAATAAAATTATTGATTTGGAATAGCTCTACCATACGTTGTGTGTTTTTCACACAAAACCACTGAAGCATATTAATTGATTGGAAAAACAAAACATCGTTTGCAATAAACTTGAATCAGCCCATGATGAATAAAAGTACATTTTTTCAATCTAAAATTCATTTCATTGGTGTTTACATTTATTTTAGCTTTTAACTTATTACTCATTAATTAATTACATATTAATTTATAACATTTCAATTATTGATATATTAGGTGGTCCCAACTGACAAATATTGTTTCTATAGAAAAAATGCAACCATATATATATTAGTAATTGATTTTTCACATTATGATTCTTACCATAAAGAGCAACGAATATCAGGATTGGAATTTTTGACCAAAATAAATTTAGTACAAAATTGCTGAAAACAGTATTAAATAACAAACGAAACAGATGCAGCACCATACGATTCAATATATACAGGTACGCAACAATAAAATCTATAGTTATGCAGAAAAGAAGGGCTGTATACGTAGAAAATATATAGGTACCTCTGCTAACGTATAACGCTTGTTTATGATTAAACCTATAATAATATTTTCTATATAGATTAGTGAAACTAAAGGATAACATTATCAGCACAAATATTAGACTTGTTTAGAAGCAAAATATACAGACCAAAACAGAAGTATTTACCGAAGATTAACCTCGGAGAATCAGCGAGCTTTCTTTATTTCTATGCCTTTGAATATTTGGCTTAGGCTATCCTGTAAAAAGAGAAATTATACATGTAAATAAACAGAAATAACCGATATTTAGTACATTTAAATGTATATTCCAAATACAAAATATATTCAAATACATTGAAACAGTTAAAATGATATGTAATCCAAAAAAGAGCTATGTCATACACGTAGACAGATCAATTTATTAACAACAGAAAAAACAAATTTTTGACCAAATAATCCAAGTAAATTGAACAAAATTAGATTTTATTATATATTCATATACCTGAACTAAATCAAATAATTCATCAAAACTAAAAGCAAGCAAGCATAAAAGCCAAAACAGTCGAATAACCAAACAAAAACACAATAAACAAAAGTTTCACGAATTTAGTACAAATACATCAAAATTCGAAAACTCTAGTATAGAATATCAACGTTTAATGATTCGAAAATTAGGGTTATAGAATTTACCTAGTATAAGAGCCGAGTAAAACATTTGGAAGACCCTCCGCTACCGTAGTTCAACTAAAGAGCAATCTTTCTCAAAGTACTCCGATTACCATTAAGCGGTTGATCAGTAATCGGAATTATCGGCTGCAGTTTTTTCCTTTTTGACCTAATTCACTTTTCTTTTTATGAGGCCATAAGGATGAAATGGGAACGTGGGGAGAAAGTTGGGTGTGAACTGAATCGGGAGTTTGGTGGGGACGGCAAGGACTAATATACCCTTATTTCATATATAAAGAAAAATAATTTGATGAAGGACAGTTTTGGCAATCCGAAAAAGGCTTCACCTCCTCAAGTATTTGCTTTATATATAAGATATATAGCAAGCCATCATAATTTTAGTTTAATTATTTGATATGAGAACAAGCCAGAAAGAAAAATGATATACACATTTATCATTTTCAACAAGAGTGTTTTTATCTCAAATTCCTTTACTTATAACAAAGCCAATTGAGTGATTCATTCACAATTTATATAGTTGTGTTTCTCTGAATTAAATCCATTCTTAATCCCTGAGTTACCTCAGCTTGAATCCTAATTTTAAAGGTTACTTTACTGGATTTAGAAAATCAAGATTTTATGGTCATTTGACAAAAGTAGTATTTAGGTAATATGTGTGCATATCAGATGTAGTGTACTCTCTGGACTAATAAAGCTATTCAAAATAAAAGTGAGTTGCTCAAGTATTTGAAAATGTCTTTGTGCATGCATTTGCAAAGAAAGCTTCAGATTTTACAAAGTGTATTTTCTTCCTTTATACCCAAAACTCTGGTCATATTGATCAATCCAGACCTCATTATTTTTGAAGTGGGTTAACCTATGACTAGATCATCAAAACATTAGTGCCTGGCTTTTGCAATGTAAATTCAGATACCAGACACTTGCAAAATCCCTTAAAACATGTGCATATCTTTATACAGTGCACAAATCTATATTGTTTCTTGTATCAAAACACTTCTGCATATAGTCACAAAATTCTTGAAATATTACTTCTAGTTAAACTCAGTATTTTCCTCAAAACTTAAAGTTTTAAGTAACCTGAAATTAACTAATATAGTATATATATATATACATATCCATTCTCAATTACAGGCATATATCATTTAAAGATTTCCACCATAATACTCAAATATATATATTCTTGCATAGATTCAGCTAAGTCTTTGGTTAATCCCAAACTTAATACATTACTAGATTCAGTTAAAACAACAAAATAAATTCAAGCATTCAAGATCATTACATAACAACCAAAGTAGAACTGTAAAAACTTCCCAGATTACATGCAAATAATTCCTTCTAAGTTCTTATTTAATCCTAATTTAGCATGCTTATCCAATCATTCTCATTAGCCATAGCAGCTTCCTATTTAGAACCAGCATTCCCTGAAAGAGCATTAGAGGCTGCCCCATTTTAAATGAGACACCCCATATGCCATAAGCAAACAAGGGTCAGATACAAGATCTGGTATGAGCAATATCAAAAATTCCATGATATTAAGTAACTGAGTGAGACATAAACATTTTGTATAAGTTGGCATAGCTTCTTTGATCAATTTGCCTGACTTGTTTATGATATGTTGTGCATATATGATCAGTATTTAAGACTAATTATGTACACACATTCAACTATGCAAACATGCCTTTCAAGTAGAAACATTCAGGAGCTATCATAGCTCCAGTCCAACCAACCTAGGAATAACACAAGTTCCTACTTCATCAATTTAAGGTTGCATTTACCAAACTAATTCCTAGCCTCATCTGCCATAAAGGAATCACGGGGACACATTGCAATAAAATAATTCACAATATTGCACAAAGATCTCAGGGCTTAAACAAGCCATGTGCCAACTTGTATACTTTAAATACAACAAGCATTCCAGCAGTCTTCTTGGCTTACAATCCTTAGTTTATTTACTAAGTGTTCATGTTTAATCCTATCATGAGATAGCTAGGTGACTAAATCCCAGTATACATGAAACATTACATAGAGTTTACAAGCATAATTCAAGAACAAGCTAACATTCATGTCCAGGGAAATCATATTTTCAAATATTCTAGCTTAAAGAAAATACAAGAATATTTACAACTGGGAATAAAGACTAGGCATGTGGGTTATTATTGTTTCATAAGCAACCATGTTTGAACTAAATTCAAGATCTAGCTTAAACAAGATTTCTGGCTCATGGGTTTTCTATTTGATCAAGGGTTCAGCACTTTTGGATATTTCCATTGCAACCTTGAATCTTTCATTTGAGCCTCAGCACTTACACAAGTGTAATGCAACTCATATACATTTTGATTTCTATATTTTCCATGCCATATCTAAACTAGTTACAAGTATTCTCTATTTACTTTCATGATTTCATACTTTTACATTTCTGGGTGTAACCAAACAGAGCAAAATACTCAAACATCAAGGCAATCAAAAGCATTCATAAACACCCATTAAAGCATCCATTAGAACCATAGTAATAAAATCAGAAATGTGTAGAAAATAACATAAACTTGGCTGCCTCATAACAGGACTTAATGCCATGGGTTTAGTGAGATTACTCACAGAAAAATGCTTCTCTTGCTTAATCTAGAAAAGAAACCTTTTAAAACTTTCTTTTCTGCTTGAAAATATTTTACTTCTTTGTTTTCTTAAATGTCTTGGGTAGCAAATGATTTTTCTGGTTTATACTTGGATTTATAAGAGAGGTTTTCTAGGGTTTTATCATTGTAAAATCCCATTCCTACCCTGACCAAGACTCATGCATTTTGCATTTCAGATTTGTTTATTTTTCTCCCTTAATACCCCGGCCATATGTGATACTTACTCCCCTTTTTCTTTTCCAGAATATTATTATATTCTTCTTAGGTCATGATAATTGTGTGACATTGTCACTTGTTTATTTTCTAAAAATCCTCCTTTCTATTTTCTGCCTAAAGCAATTGTTTTGCTTGTAATTTATCTTTTGCTATTTTAGTGTTACACTTTCCCTTGCTTATTCCTTTTTAATATTTTCAGTACTTACAGAAATGTATATTTGTATACATATCTTATCTAGGCTTATTTAATTCCTCCTTAATTTCAGAAACATATGCACCTATATATATGCATACAGGTTTTCAAATCCTTGTAACATATTTTTTTTCCTGGGTTTTAAATAAAATCTGTTTACTGAATTCAAAACAAAACCTACTTTTCTTATTTTCTGGGATGATTCATATAATTCCAGAAATCAAATATCCATATCACAAAATCATGTTTGTAATGCTTTTTTAATTCTTGTTTTAAATTCAAGAAATCTGGAGTTCTTCCTTGTGCCATATCAGTGTGCACGTGCACACATGCACACACACTTGCACACAATTAATTCCATATATTCCTATACAAATAAATTCATATATTTCAAAATCCAACCAAAATAAGATTCCATGAATTTCTGGGGCATTACAGACTATCCGAAGATCAGTGGAGAACCGTCCAATTGATGGAGAATGTACACCGATGGAACTTCCAATAATCGGCTTTCTAACATCGAAGTTGCGTTAGTGACTCCTGAGGAACGAACGATCTGCTACGCCCTGAAATTCAACTTCCCTGCAACAAATAACGAAGATAAGTATGAAGCCTTGGCGCTTAAACTTACAAGAAAACTACGAGTGGAAACTTTACATGTCTTATGTGATTACTGGTTAATAGTACGCCAAGTCAGGGAAGATTATCTGACTAGGGGGCATCGTCTTGCTCTTTATCTCAACCGGGACCAAAAGCTACTAGCCGGCTTCGACTATTACACCACTACACAAATCCTCAGAGAACTAAACGAAAAGGCCGAATCAATCGCCAAGCTAGCCAGTTCTGGGGATGCACGACAAATAGACTTTGTCCCAGTTGAAATGCTTATTATTCTAGGCATTGACATATGAAGATCAACTAGATCTTGGGGACATATCTAGAAAAAGAGTCATGGATGACTTCTATCAAAGATTATCCACAATCAGGGATTCTTATTGAATAAAGGAATGAGAAATGGCATATCCTCCGTGAAGCATCACTGCATGATTATGTCTCGATCGTTCGACTCCATCGATACAAAGCATTACTCTTGTATCCGCCAGTCCGAGACCCAATATGACGTATCCATCGATACGGAGCATACATTCCAACATCTCAGATCGATCCAGGAGAGGATCGATACAAAGGAAGGACTTAAAACAACCATCGAACGTTGTTACAACTCGAATTTCACATCGATCCAGGAGATAATCGTTACGAAACTCGATAAAAAAAACTTGACAATGACCCATGAACGTGCAAACGTTGACGGGAGTCAGGTTAACATACATACACGTATGACGAACTAATATTCAATTTTCAAAATTTACAGGAATTGAATGCTCACCTGATGACAATTACAACAGCGAACAACAAATCGCTAGCACTCGACACTCAGTTACAACAATGCACTACATAATCATTTGCAGTCAACAAATCAACATTTATATTACTGGAAATCAATCGAAGGTTACATCTTTTGACGAAAAGATAGCAACTACTCAACGAATCAGATAGAACTTTTTCAGAATGAAGGATGCAGCATTTCAAAGCACGTCATGTTCACACAAGACGTACTTTGGGGGGGAAATGTTATCCCGCCTTTTGGCAAGACCACGACACCAAGAACTTGACTAGAAACCAATGACAGTTCGTCTTGGAGATCGGTTATACGCAGGCTCACTATGGATATCGACGAAATTTTTCTGAGTACAGATCGAGCTAAAATTGATATGACACGACAAGTAAAGCTATGAGAGCCAACGTTCCGAATTTCAAGTCAATCGGAGTTCATATGCTCAAGATATTAATCGATCACGGTTGAGAAATCCAAACTTGCATCGATCAAATCTCGAGATCTACTAGTCCAAATGCTATGAAATTTTCACAGCAGCTTAAGTAAAACATGAAGAATGTTCTTGCCAAATTTCGACTCGATCGGAGCAAGTCTTGACTGAGTCGAAATTCGTTCGTATCGCTCGCGGATGGAAAAACTCCAACTTGCATCGATCATATCTCGAGATCTACAAGTCCAAATGCTATGAAATTTTCACAGCAGCTTAAGTACAACATGAAGATTGTTCCTGCCAAATTTTGACTCAATCGGAGCAAGTCTTGACCGAGTCGAAATTCGTTCGTATCGCTCGCGGATGGAAAAACTCCAACTTGCATCGATCATATCTCGAGATCTACAAGTCCAAATGCTATGAAATTTTCACGGCAGCTTAAGTACAACATGAAGAATGTTCCTGCCAAATTTCGACTCGATCAGAGCAAGTCTTGACCGAGTCGAAATCTATTCGTATCGATCATGGATCGGACCGAAACTTCACGGGCTTGGGCGCGCGGGCCTGGTCACGTGCCAAAGAGGGTCTCCCGAGATCTGAGCGAAATAACAGCCTCCTACACCTATAAATAGACCCCCAAAGCCAACAGAAAAGGGGTTCTTCTTCCTCTTTGAGGTCTCCAACGCCCGGACTCCGCCAGATCCAGATCTGAACTCCATTGCTGCTGCTACCAGCGAATTTCACTGCTGTAAATCATTGTTATTCACTGTAATTCATTGAAATCAATTGTAAACATCAAAGAAAGATCAATAAAGCAAACTACTTCATAGTGGACGTATGAAATACACCGAACCACTCTAAATTCTTGTGTCTCCCTGCATTTTAGTTATTCTCATTTCTGAAATTTGGAGTTTTTGTTAGATAAATCCTCTTTTTACATTTAATTTCTTCACTTTATCTCTTCAAAGACTTCCGAAGAGTGTTGTGCCCAATTTTGGTACAAACACCTATAACGCACCATATTCTTTAGTGTTTCCTTTTTGGGTATACTAAAGGGTGTGGGGTATTACAGAATTTCTCTTCTTTTCTTCCTTAGCAATGGCCGGCTCCAATTATGTTTTACGTTTGTTATTGTTTTCCTAAAATGAACCTGAATAGATGGAAACGAGAATATATAAAGTTAATGAGTTATGTGTGGCTATTTCCTAATAAGCATTTATGTTAATTAATTATCATATATAACCATTTATAGGCCCATTTATCTTGTTAAGCATGGCCTTAAATATTATTTCCAAATCTCAATCTCCTTATCACTCTAATTGTTTAAATTATTCTATTTAATTTATCTAATTAAATCTCCTGAATAATGTTATAAAAAATTAGGGGTGTTACAGTTATAGATGTTGACCGGTGATGAGACTAAAATAAGCACTGCTGGATTCATCCTATTCGAAGACACTAGTGGTGAAGTGGCGGCCGCCTGCCTCTATAAATATGACCCTAGAGGCATCATTACTAGGGTTCAAATTCCCTCACCTTATTCTTACAAGTTTTCAAATTTGTAAATCCTAAATCAATTTGGGAATTTAGCTGATTATAATACCTGAGTCTTGTACACATAAGGAATTGGAAATTAAACAAGTGCATACCATGATTGACCCCCTAATTCTTGAATTATGACTTTTGATTAGCCTATTATGTTGGTCTTATCCCAACTGGAGACTTGTATACTTGTCTTTAATCATAATTGGACTTCGACCTTGACCTTACATAACATAGCACATCACTCTGATTTAAAATCAGGAACTTGCATACTTATTCTACTTTGAACTTGAACCTACATATTTTATTTGCATAACGATTTCGACCGTATACCATATTCTTTATGACTCCGACACTGGTGACAAAGCAAGGCATTTTAATGAACTTAGATCTATGTACACATCAACCTATAACTTCATCGACTACAGTTAGGTTCGAAGAGGTTACTACCTAGTTGACCGATCTTTCTACATGCATTTGGGTATCGATGAATTTATTCCTTACAAATCACGATAGTCCCTTCTATAAGGCTTATATTCTTTATACGAGATCAATCTACTTGATTGCTTGGGAGACTTTCTTGCTAGCCTTTCTTGGTTCTCTTTTCTACGATTCATTTTAGCTTTATTATCTTCTTTCTCTTATGATTTTGGAGAATACATTACCGGTCCATCATCTTGGGTTTCTTTCTTTCTTTCTTTGTGAGACCATGATACTTTTTCCCTTATCTTTCTCTTTGACTATTGAGGTGTATAAGTTTCTCCTTAGAGATTTCACTTCTTCTCCTCCTTCGGTAAGCTTTGTTTTTTTAGAAGATTTTTGGAAAGAAATTTCTCAAGAAGCTCTTGCATAACCGTAAGTCATTGTGTTAAACCTTGAATTTTATATTCGTTGCCTATGGGCTTTGCTGGGATTGAAGGTTCTCCAATCTTTATATTCTTCAAATTGAAGTTCGAAGTGACATTACCCTCCAACATTGTATGTTGTCCTACCTTTTCATTTAGAACATTGACTTTCTTAGTCCTTACCATTTTCCTGGAACAAAAGTTTTATTTAATTAGTTTCAAAGCAAAGAAATAGCGATATGGTGGTTTGAGCCCTCCTTCCAACACCAAAAATGTTAAACCAAAAATTGGCTCAACACTCGGGATGTTATATGAAGTATAGTATTCTAAATGGTCCTAATAATACCCATGACCTTTAATGAAGTTATTCAAAAAGCTCAAGTCATATGTCCAAGGGTAAAATAGGCGAGTCGCGTAAATGTGTAATGGTCCATTACTTGCCCGTTAAAGGGCAAAATAGGCAATTCACATATATCACAATCCTTTGTTACATATGTCAATGGGTAGAATAATCATTATTCAAAATAAACTTTAATTTAGGCAAGAGCTTAAGTGTAACGCCCCACTCCAAGACCCTCATTAGCAAAGAGAATCACGGAGGTGATTCCGTCTGCTAATGCGGAGAATAGAGTATAATAGGAGCAACCAAATGTAATTATGCTATAACTATCTACCGAATACGTCGAAAGGTGGAATCTATTTAAATTTTTCTCAATCAGGTGGTTCGACATATTCGATAAATACTTATAACGAAATTACAAATGGCTAAAGATCTATCAGAACAAAGCATAATAACATAATGAAATAGCATCACAGAACAGTATCACATAACAGCACAGAGTCTCAGAACAATACATCGTCAATACAGATCCAAATATATCATAAGGTGGGTACAAAGCCACCACTCACACAAGTGAGTCAAAAATATGTACATAAGATACTGAATAATCAGAGTATCAAAATAGTGGACAAATATAAAGAGCTATCTATCAGCATAGCAGATAATGTCCAAGCGGAAGCACAGAAAGCTAAGTCCAGAGGCCTAACCTGAAACAACTCGGTCTGACCCGAGCGAAAAAAACACTCGGGTCAGGCTAGCTAAACAATCAGTTAATAAACTAAGATAAACATGATAGATAATGAGGCGATATATAACATAGTACTATAGACCACAAACTCTCACATAGAGAAGAAATATAACATCTAAGTAGAGATGTATAGCAAACCTTGTCTCATTGGCATATTATAGTCACAAATGTCAAAACAAAACATCTAAGTAGAGATGTATAATAAGCCTCATATCATCGGCATAACGTAAGCACAAATGCCAAAAACAAAAACATCTAAGTAGAGATGTATAATAAGCCTCATATCATCGACATAACGTAAGCACAAATGCCAAAACAAAAACATCTAAGTAGAGATGTCAAAAATGATACATCTAAGTAGAGATGTATAACAGGCCATCTAAGTAGAGATGCCAACAACGATACATCTATGTAGAGATGTATAACGGCCATCTAAGTAGAGATGCCAAAAATGATACATCTATGTAGAGATGTATAACGGCCATCTAAGTAGAGATGCCAAAACGATACCTCTAAGGGAGACAGTCCGAAGACACTATCCCAAAGGTAATAAAAGGAATGTGTCACGAACTATTAGCAAGGAACCCGTAAAGTGTTAACGTGAGTCCCATACCCCACGTTCGCACTAAACGGTTTACTAACCAACCGTAAGCTTCCACACTGAAAGCAGTACAAAGTTCACCTCATGTCATCGGTAAACTAGGCCGATAGGCCAAAACGATCAATCGAATAGGTTGGGGATTAACCGGAAAGGAAATACACACGGTTTCATAGGCCGGAGTTTTTCCCAACCGTTTAAGCACCTTTCCACTTCGCTCGAAGTGCTAAAGTGTGAGTGTGGGATTTTATTATAGAAAATAATTACGGAAAACGGATTTATAATTGGTTTGAAATCACTTTAAAACGGCCTTTGAAAACTCCACTATTATGGAGTAATTAATTTATTAATTGAAAATAATATTATATAATAATTTCGAAACCCATTTCGGAGTGAAAAATCCTTTTAAAACCTTTTTATAAGGCCCGTGTACGAAATCCAGCGACCAATCTCAAAGAAATCGATAAAACCAGAAAATCACTGAAAATATTCAATGTTGGAAAATAGTCCAAAACTGACGCGAACCCAAGTTCGGAAAATTATTCGGACCAGCAAACTAAATCCGAATGGCATGAAAATAAGTAGGAACGTATTCCGACATTCCTACTTCAGAACGCAAAAAAAATTACTCGATTCCGACTTGAAACGAAGTCGCAGCGACGCTCCAAAGTCGGACCTGGAAACAGTGAATACACGGTTTCAGGCTGAGATCCGGGTCCCTCTTCGACAGCAATTTCGAAGAGTTAAATAAACTCGAATACTAATCAAAATTTCTGGAGAAGGAGTTCAGAACTCTAGCTTTCCAACGAGTCCGAAAACGTTGGATTCCGACCAAGGATGTGACCGTGGCAGTGTCACAAAGTTTCAGTTTCAAAACTGGAAACAGGGAGTAAGAAATCGATAAAACCAGAAAATCACTGAAAATATTCTTAAGTGTTGGAAAATAGTCCAAAACTGACGCGAACCCAAGTTCGGAAAATTATTCGGACCAGCAGGCTGAATCTGAATGGCATGAAAATTGGTAGGAACATAGTCCAACATTCTTACTTCAGAACGCAAAAGGAATTATTCGATTCCGACTTGAAACGAAGTCGCAGCGACGCTCCAAAGTCGTACCCGGAAACAGTGAATACACTGTTTCAGGCTGAGATCCGGGTCCCTCTTCGACAGCAATTTCGAAGAGACAAATGAACTCGGATACTGATCAAACTTTCTAGAGATGGAGTTCGGAACTCCAGCTTTCCAACGAGACCGAAATCGATGAAATTCGACAAAAGACAAGCCTGGGATGGCGTCGCAAAGTCGGGGTTCTGTACTGAAAACAACAGGAGAAAAGAGATTAAGGCCTATAGTTATGCACTAACAGACCGAGATGAAAAACCACAATTTTGGCATAGTAAACTTCCAATTCTGACAAAATGAATAAAATAAAAGTTGTAGCTTAGTTTCTAAGCTTTCCGGAATGACCAAGATCGTCAAATTCCGATCGGGGATGAAAATTTTATGACTAAAACAATTCTCAGATTTAAATTCTATATCACTGTCAATGTGCTCTCGGGACAGTAGTAAGAATGCACAGTTTTGACCAAATTAACTTCGAAATTTCATGAAACTCAAAACATGAAAGTTTTAGACCTAAATCTAAGCTTTTCAGAACATCCAAAATTATTAGATTTGGATAAGAAACGAGTAACTTATGACCAAATCAATTTCAGGTTTTTTATTTTATCAACCCTGTAGTTTGTTGTCAGGTCAGCGACAAACAAACGTGATTTCGACCATTCAAACCACAAAATTAGGCAAATCTCAAAACATAAAAGTTATAGCCTACAGAATAAGCTTTCCATAACATCAAGAAAATCTTAATTCCGATTTAATATGAATGAGATATGCCTAATTTACTAACAGCAATAAACTAATTATAATTTCAGCTAGCATATATTACCTCTTTCCCAAGCAAGAAAAATATGCACAAACACTTGATGTGCACTCCAAAAGCTAGAGAGAGGAGATCAAGAGTCTTCATAACAAAAATAAACAAAAAACCATGTATTAAAAATTAATTTCAGAAATTAGAATGAAGATTAGAGAGTGATTAGAGAAGGATTGCTTTACCTTTTAACTTGTATTAACCTAGATTAGCTATGTGGAGAGAAAAATGGATCTTCTACCAAATGGAGGCCATTAATTAGGTTTTGCTCTAGGGTTTAAGGGTTGATGGAATGAGATGTTGGCTGAAACAAATGGGTAGAAGATGGTTTATAGGCTAATGGAAGTGGGTTAGTGGGCCTAATATCCATTAGGACTTGGAATATGTTCTATATCTCAAGTTAGCTAATTTCTCTAAATACAAACTACACATTATTTACCCATAAAATTTTAAAATATGTTACCAAAATAATTTAGCTATAGTTATAAAATTTTACATCACAATATTTGCCAACTTACAATTTAACCCTTAATTATTCCAAAACATCTTTTAGTCAAAATTGCCCAAAAATCACCGTTTTGCAATTAAATTGTAAATTAAATTCCCAATTCAAATATTGCACTATTTTACACATATAAAATTTTGCAATATTATAAATTTCCATTTACCCTGATTAATTTCCATTAAATTCTCCATTTTACACTTAAGCCCAAAATATTAATTTATTCAAAATAACTAACTTTTGAACAAATTAGCCACATTAAAAATTCATTAATAGCTCCAATTAAATTAAAATCAAAATTTTAATTTATTATTTGGTAATTGCAATCACGGGTTGTTACATTAAGTGGCCTTGTTCAAATCGTTAATATGCAAGTCCAAATTCAAGTCCAAGTCCAAAAATAAGTCATATGCACGTCCGTTACTCAATAATAGTCAATGATACACATTCAAGGGAATTGTGCTATGCAATGTTTATTGTCCAAATCTATACACAAAAAGTTACAAGAATTATAAGTTACAAAAAGTTACAACTTATAATTTGAGAACTAGGAAAAAAAGATCAGCTCCTCTCTAAGTGGTGGAAGGGGTCTATTTATAAAGGTAATGGCAGGCGGGATGACTGCCACGTGTTTATCCACCAAGATATTCGCTATCTCTTCATATTGCTAATATTCGACATCCTCTTGGTATTGTTAATATTCAACATCCTCTTTGTATTGTTGATATTCAACATCATCTTTGTACTGTTGATATTCGACGTCCTCTTTATATTATTGATATTCGACATCCACTTTTGTTAATGTCGAAGCTCATTATTCCCGTAGAAACTCAATATCATTGGTTATTTGTAGATGCTTTACAACAGTTAGTGTTGCAAAGGCTCGATAACTATTATTGTGCCAAAGGAGTAGTTTCCATAGAAAGTCGATATTCCTAGTTTTTTGGTTAGATCTTCGATATCTACCAAAGGTGTGGTGTGATGAACACCTTATACCACCGACACAAATAGTATAAATAGTGCGGTGCAGTTGTGTCCGGTCGATATGGGGCGATCATGAGGGTTGAAATAAATTTAAAACATAGCATATAACCTGTCCTATATCTCATAGCACATGGACAAAATATAATATCACATATACAACAGAAGAGACAGTAATAACTGTGTGAACCAATCATCAGAATATAATATCCATAGAGTTATACATAAAATGTTATAGATTTTATACAATGGAAACAAACTCAATAACAATCTCAAATACAATTAAAAAGCAATCACTACTAAGGCTCCCTAGTGTTGCACAGTGGAATAAGCATAGAAATCCATATTGTATATAATACGAGATAGCTCCATCTAGCTTGTACTCCAAATAGCTACTGTGTCACCTAGACCTATTATCTAGTCTACTCATTTAGGAGTACACGAGATAATAAGAAGCAAAGCATAAAACCTTGGGTTAGACAATAGTCTAGTTTGAGCAATAAATGAATCCTAAAATACTATACATGTAAATATAGTACGGAACAGTGGTGCACGAATCATAACTGACCTGTCCACGCAAATAAAGAGTTAGCACATAACAATATAATATGTTACTCATAAATATCACAAGAGTACAACACTTTAATAAGAATATCATCTCTTCCAGTATTCCTATCCCCAATACCTACTCCCAATGATATCTCCGAGTAATAGGCTACTAAAGAAAGCAACCAAAGCAATCATACCAACCATAGCATACATCAAACAATTCTAGCGATCACTCTATCCGTGTGACTTGAATATATGGTAACTCGTATGGCCTTCTTACTACCAAGGACTAAAAGAAATCCCGATTTTCCATGTACTCTTGTATCACGCAACCCAAAGCTCGATGTGTGTCTCATAGTCGAAAGCTAGACACTAGACCCAAAGCCACCTGTCTAGGGTATACAGGTCCCTCAATTGACCTATGGGCGTCCCATCTTACAATACCCCTGTAACAGCCCTAGATTTTTGTATATATTTTATTTGACTTTATTATATTTTGAAAACTATTTTAAACTTGTTTTATTTCAAACATTTCATTTTTAAATATAAATGTTGATTATTATGTAACTTTTAATTTCAAACTGGTATAAATTGAACATTTCCTGAAAAAGGGATTTCTGGTCAAACTGGTCAAACTTTGACTTTTAAAACTTCAAATTTAAATTGTTTAAAATCTTAAATTTTATCTTTTATTATGAAAATAGACTTAATAACATGAATACTGCTTTTTGTTTCGTTGAAAACGGAATTAAATTGTAAAAGTTATGTACATTTCAATTTTGAGTATAATTTGTTTTATTTTGCAATTTTGCCTATTTTAAATTTTATAAATCATATTTTCTTTGTCATATTTTATTTTAAAATGTGTTAATATGTTATTTTATGTATATTTTTGTCTTTTAATATTTTTGAAGTGATAATAAAACTTTTCCAAAATTTATTGCATTTATTAAAGACTAGTTTCTATTTTTCTACTATATTCTTCATTTAAATTTTATTTAATTAAAATTTATTTATTTATTTTTGTGAATGCATTTTTATTTTATGTTCTTATCTTTATTTATAAATATTTTTCCAAGTCCATACAATTTTCCCTAAGTTTATTTCATTTATTTTCAAATTTTCTAGACTAGTTTTCATTTTGTACTATTTTCTTATTTTAATCATATATAATTAATATTTACTTATTTATATTTTGTATATTTGTTACATTTTCGAATTGAAACTGAATTTTTAATTATTTTCAGTTATTTAAACTTATTAAAAAGAAATAAAAGTGATTTGAAAGGTTTGTGGCTTTTTATTTCCTAAGGCCTTTTGAATTCCCACCTTTTCACATTTCAACATTACTTTTCATTCAATTGGCCTTAACTCCTCATTCTTTCAGCTGCATATCTCATTTTGCAATTCACGTGAAAACATCACTTTCTCATTCCTCATTCACATATGTTTTCAGATCTGAAGAAAAAGAATTGTAATGTCTTCCTCTTTTCTATTCTTTTTCACCTTCTTTTATTGATTTTCCTTTGTAAATTGCCTTGAAATCTTCATGCTTTGCTCGGCCCATAGCCTCACCATCACCACCATCGACCACCATCCCTTCCTCCCCACTAAATCCACGGCCAAACCATCATTCTCCACTGACATGAAAGTGCCATGGCCTCCCCTTGAGCAAAACTCCACAAAAACATTGAAAACTCTACAATTATCAACTACCCGAGCCATGTATGCAACCTTCCCTTCATTTTACACCACCACCACCACCATAGGCTGCCACCACCACCTTTTCCAGACCTCCCCACACCACTCCAACCTCTGTCCAGACCTGAGCTTGACTGGCCAAGCATATAACCCCATGACCGAGCCCTTTTGGTTGCCAAAAACCATGTTTTAGCCTAAACCCCTTCACATCCCTGTGTTGTAACTTCCTCCATCATGTTCTACCTTGTAGACTTACCTTTTCCAGACCCATACCTGATCCAAACCAAGTACAAACCTGACCTAATTGATCCCCTAGGCCATGCAAACAAGTAGAGAAAGCAAGGTAAAAAGTTTCGTATTCAAACTGCTTTTGTTTCAAAGTTATTCAAATTCAATCGTATTGATTTTTAACTATTATTTTGGTTTTGTTTTTGGGTTGTAACACAAGATCTATAACTTGGATCTCGCTCTCCACTCTCAAGTCATTCCCGTGTTGTCGTGCCTTCGTAGTGTCAGTATTGTGTGCTTTTGTGGCTATCTCCAGCTTTTAACAAGTGAGTTATTCTCACCAGACAGTGTATACCTATATAACTAGTAAATTGACCACTTTTGAATCTGTAAAATGCATCACCATATTATATCTGCTATGTTATGATTATATGATGTTCACCCATGCTTAAACACCTGTTATATCATATGTTACTGTTATATTATGTTGTTCTGTTATTTTTATCAGTTTATCACACTGCAAGTTCCCTTTAGATTAGAATCACTATGGGTTGAAATGATACATACTCGAACGGACTTTAGAATAAGAGAAAATCGTTATGGGCTGAAATGATAGACCTGAATGATTTTCAATTATTTTCATTTTCTTGGGATTGCGGGTTTGAAATGATCAAACCCGGGTATCTTTGTAAATTACGGGTTGAAATGATAAATTACCCGTATCACTTTACCTAGGCTAGAAAATGAAATACAGACCCGTTGTTAAAATATGTTTTATAATTTTTTTTTAATTATTTTAGAAATGTAAATATTATAATATTTTGACTTAAACTAAATAAAAATGATTTTTGTAAAGCATTATTGATTTTCTGAAAATTTATAAGTGAAATAAATTAATGGTAAAATTAGAAAATTTGAAATGTAAGTTATTTTGGGAAATTTTAATTTGGTGATAATTGGAATTTAAATTAAATATGAAATGTGATACATTCATGATAATTTGGATTAAAGTGAATTTAAAAGATTTTATTTATTATTAATGATTTTGAATAAAGTTAAAATGTGAAATGAATGAATATTTAAGTTGAAATTTTGAAATATAACTAAAATTGGAAATTTGTGAATTTGGCTTAAGAGTGAACTTTAAGTTAAGTAAATAAATGGAATTAAGTTATTTTGAAATTTTAAAATTAAGTGTTAAGTTAATTTAATTTAATGAATTTATAATTTAAAACTGGAATTTAATAAGTGAATTATTATTAAATTTTGATTTTTGAATGGAGGTTTAACTTTATAAAATCATGAATATAAGGGTATTTGAATGATTATATATGATTTTATAAGTTAAAAATGATTTATATAAAAATATAATTGTTTGTGAAATTATACTGAATATTTGAAGTTAACTAACTGCATCTCTGAAATGCTATTAATTCTAATGTAAATGATAATACAACATTTGTAATTGCTGTAGTTGATAATAATGAACCAAATGGCTAAATTTAATTAAAGGCTATTATAGCATTTTTGTAATGTTATAATGGTTGAATTTAACTAAGTTTATTTGAAACTAATGTAACCCTATTACAGCATTTTAAATGCTGTCTTTTGTTAAATTGAACTGTTTTAAATGTGACTTTCCGTAGCATTTTCTAAATGCTGCAAAAGTTGAATTTTCATTGTTTTAATTAATTTAAGTGAACGAATGAAAGATTAAAATTTTGGAAATTTAATAATTTAATTATTACTAATAACTTTATTTTTATGATTTAAAATAAAGTAATTTGTTTCGAAATATAAGCTATTTTGAAATATGATATTTTGATATTTGAAATGGATTTTTGAAGGATATTGAATTTTGAAATGATATTTGATTTCGAAGTATAAAATACCATTTTGAAATTTTAACCACGGGGTGTATTTAATTTATTGTTTAACTGATCCTTGAAGGATGGGCGATCCCAAGCATCCTTTGAGTTATTGTGCATTTCTACTACAGTTCACTTGAGTTGGTTTACATTATATAAGTATATATTGTCCTGACTCGAGTGTTTTGTGTTTTACTTTACGCTCGGGTCAGCCTGAGTATTTACAGCTTAGATTTGGATCTCTTTCTGGAGCTAGGAATCGTTGGAGATTCTGCTTATCTAGTTATATATCCATTCCAGTTTCAGTTGTTCTATTTCAGCTCTGGTATTATAAACTTCTATGTATTTGAGATTTCTATTGTATATGTTTTCAAACAGATATTATGTATTTTGTTTTGAGAGTTTGTTATAGTAGCTTCATGAACTACTATGGTTTTTATATTCCGCTGCGAGTTATTCTGATATTCTGTGTCTGTGATTCTGTATTTGATTTTATTTGCTCCAAATTTTATTACAATCTGTTATTTTGAATTATTCAAGTCAGACATGCGTGGATTATTGTCGATTTGATTGGTCCAAAATAGTGGGTCGTTACAGTTGGTATCAGAGCCAGGTTTTAGGCAAACCTTAGCCTGCGGAGCAAAAACTCATTAGAGATAGGGTAGAAATACCCTAGAATGAGTGAAATCTATCTCAGAATCATTTCTTTGTGAGAGAACGTATTTTCGAAGTATAAAATGATTTTCAAATGATTTTTAAAGAATTTTCAAAGATTATTTTGATATAAATTTCCTTGCTTTGAAAGTAAAATATTTCTTAAACTTCATTCCTTTTGTATCCACCTTGTTAGTAATTTCTTTGATTAGGATCCTCTAAAATTTTGAACTTCTCTCTTGATTGATCTAGATCCATTGTTGATAGGAATCTATTTTGAGTATGGCAAAATCAGTAGTTTGTTAAGTTGTTTTGAGTAAACTCTGTTGTATCTTTTGCTTAGCTAAAGTTGTCCAACTAAAGATATTTATGCTTCTGTTTTCGTATGTTATGAATTCGAGTCATTCCAAATTTTGAATGGGAATTTTTCTGTATCGATATAGGTTATAATCTCTAATCTTCGTTTGGATTCTTATCGAATAGGATTCCTTTGAATTTTGGAATGCTCCCACTTGTTCTGAAATCCATTCCTGTCTCCCATAATTGTATTCTTTTGATTTTGGAGCATTGCATCACTCCACTTTGTATGACCTTTATAGGGTGGCGATTCCGCCAATCTTTGAATGATTATAATTGGCATTGATTCATCGGATATTTCTGTATCCTCGGTTTACGATGTTTTCTATCTTCTGCTATATTTAGATTCTATCTCTGGCAATCGAAGGTCGATTTGCCTTAGATTTTCGCATCGATTATATTCCTGAAGTCACGGTTGACCAGTTAAGGTCGCCCGCGATTCATATAGGCTTATCCATCTTCTATTTGGTAATTTAATTATCTTATCTTCGTTTGAGCCTATCTTTGAATTAGAATTCTATTTGATTAGAGTCCTTCTAAATTTGAATCTCTGTTTTGCTTTGAAATCCATCCTTGAATCGTCCCTTGGAAAGTTTGTGGTTGATTGCCTTTTAAAAATTTTGTATTCATCGTAGTTTTATTTTGATAAGGATGACCATATTTTTATATAAAGATGAAATGTTTTTGATAAGGATTATATACCTTTTAATTTTTTTTTGAGAATTTGAAGTTTTGAAAGGATTTGAAATTGTGAAAATTTTATAAGAAATGGTTTCATATAAAATGATTTATAACTGAAGTTTTGAATCTGAATTTAAGTGATTGAACTCCGGCATTTTGGAACTGGTTTTAAGATTTTGAAATAATAAATAATATGATTGAAATTATTTTTCCGAATAAGTAATGTTTCAATGATTTTAATGGGTTTTAATGATTTCGAAGGAATTTCAAAGAAGTTTTCAAAGTAAATGGAAGTCCAGAACTCACTTGTGTCGCTGGAAAATAATTTCGGTGATGAGTGCACGCATCATCGACATTGATTTTCGAGTTTCTGAGTGAGGGAGAGGCCACTTTAATAGCTTTTCTATGCGAGTGATTTTGTGAAACCATTTTTGATTTCAAATTCCGAAGTATGATTTGATATTCGAAAGATATATGTAAATATATTTGAAACGATTTGAAATGAACCAGTGTTCAGTCCTCGAGTTTTTGATTTGATATAACCCTATCTATTAAAATTGATTTACTGATTTGTTGCTAATTTCCAACTCTTGAATTTGAAAATGATTTCTTCAACTATTTCGAAGTTCGAGTACTTCCAAATCAAGGTTAACTTCTCAAAGCTAAGAAATTAGAAAAGTATTTTGATAAAGTATATAAGTTTGTTTTGAATGTTTAAGTATGAAGTAATATGATTTAAATAAGTTGAAACTGTTCTGTTAAGTAAATGAATAAGGCAATTTAATTTTTTTTTCTAATATGAAATTTAGATTTGAAATGTTTTGAAAAGAAATTGTTCTTCAAAATATTTTGAATAAATTATAAGTGTTTTAACTTAGTAACATCTTTATGAAACTATATAGGTAACAAGTTGGAATAAATATATAAGTTGTACGTATGCTGTTTTATTCGCATAATTAATTTGATCCACGTTTGAGTACACAAGTTCGAGGTGAATTACACCATTTCGTGTTAGGATTTTCATTCGATTCTTGATGGCGAATATTTGATATGGATTTTGGGCTTGATTCTAGAATTCTCTATCGTAGTATACGGCTATGCAAGGAGACTGATGGCTTCTAGTCGAGAAACCATATCGAAATCCGCATTAGGGAAGTCGAATGGACAATACTAGTTCGAAAGCGAACTTGTGTGATCAAGCGAGCGATCAAATGTAGTTTTGCAAAATGATGACGTATGTACATCTTATATCCTAATATCATTTATATATTTTGACGCTGAAATTGAAAGCTGTCGAGTTAGAATATCTTTGCTTACTAAAAGAAAATTCCAATTTAAATTACAAAGATATATAACCCATAAAAGCAAAGATATTCAAATCCCATATGGCTCTTCATACAGCGAAATTTATTTTGAAAAATTTGATCCTTATATAAGATGGACCTTACATAAGTATAAGATGATTTTGAAAACATTTGATTTTGGAAATGAATTGGTTGACTTAAATTATTGATTTGGAAATTTGGATTTATTTTCTAAATCTATTATTCTGGAAACGTTGAAACTAAAGATAATTAATTTGAGAAGAAATAATTCGGTGAAATTGTATATGATTTTGAAATTGAACTGATATTGAAACAAATTGAAATTTGAGAACCTTATGTTACTAAACACTTGATTTGGAAGTTGTCGAACTTATATAAAATTGATTTGTATGAGTATGAAATTGATTCGAAAACTATAGATTTGAAAAGGTACTCAATTTGAAAGTGAAATCTTATATATAATGGATATTATATAAGTACGATATTTGAAAGTGATTTGAAAAGGTACTATATGATACATATTTTCGAAGTAAAGATATGGAAAGTGCCTTCTGCTTGATATCCGATTTGTGGCCACATCTTGGATTCATTCTATCGATATTATTCTCTCTGATTTTTGGTTTTCCGGATATGATACTCGAGTGTCCTTCGAATTCCATGGCGTTACCCATGGTCTTACGAACTCGACTGCATAGCGTAATTCGTAAGGCAGTGATTGCTTAAAAGGTACGGATGTTTCCTGGGGGATCCAGGCGTAACCATTGTGTATCTGCGATCTATGGTCGTGTTAGTGGCGTAATCCGCAAGGCAGAGATTGCTTAAGGGGTATGGATGTTTCCTGGGGGATCCAAGCGTAACCATTTTTATGTATCCTGCGGTCCACCGTTTTGTTGCATGGCGAAATTCGCAAGGCAGTGAATGCTTAAAAGGTACGGATGTTTCCTGGGGGACCCAGGCGTAACCATTGTGTATCTGCGATCCATGATTTGATTCGTTTTTGTTTGGATTGTACTTTCCATATCTGTTTTTAAAGGTTTTCCCAGTATTTTCACTAGGTGTTGAAACAGGTCTACTAAGTACCTGGAGAATTCCAGTTTTGCGCCTGATCAACGCACTACCAGAGTCTGCAGGAACAAGGATAAACTTGTTGAAACATCGAGTTATATAAGTATTTTGATAAAATATTATATAAATGATACTTTGATCAGTTATTTCCTTTTTAAAGGATTTTAAAGTGTTTTAAATATTTTACCTCTTTAACCAACACTTTTAATAAATGGCTCATCCTTGTCTTTCGTCCTATTTTCCCTTCTTGCTATTCCTATTCTCCACCTTGTTAAACTTACCTATAACAACAGTTATCAGGTATAATTTTAATATTCTTGTCATCTTGTCTTAATCCTATTCCATTCTATCTTTTCTGTGTTTTCCATACTTCATTCCTTTTCGAGGACGAAAAGATTTGAGTGGGGGAGAGTGTAACAGCCCTAGATTTTTGTATATATTTTATTTGACTTTATTATATTTTGAAAACTATTTTAAACTTGTTTTATTTCAAACATTTCATTTTTAAATATAAATGTTGATTATTATGTAACTTTTAATTTCAAACTGGTATAAATTGAACATTTCCTGAAAAAGGGATTTCTGGTCAAACTGGTCAAACTTTGACTTTTAAAACTTCAAATTTAAATTGTTTAAAATCTTAAATTTTATCTTTTATTATGAAAATAGACTTAATAACATGAATACTGCTTTTTGTTTCGTTGAAAACGGAATTAAATTGTAAAAGTTATGTACATTTCAATTTTGAGTATAATTTGTTTTATTTTGCAATTTTGCCTATTTTAAATTTTATAAATCATATTTTCTTTGTCATATTTTATTTTAAAATGTGTTAATATGTTATTTTATGTATATTTTTGTCTTTTAATATTTTTGAAGTGATAATAAAACTTTTCCAAAATTTATTGCATTTATTAAAGACTAGTTTCTATTTTTCTACTATATTCTTCATTTAAATTTTATTTAATTAAAATTTATTTATTTATTTTTGTGAATGCATTTTTATTTTATGTTCTTATCTTTATTTATAAATATTTTTCCAAGTCCATACAATTTTCCCTAAGTTTATTTCATTTATTTTCAAATTTTCTAGACTAGTTTTCATTTTGTACTATTTTCTTATTTTAATCATATATAATTAATATTTATTTATTTATATTTTGTATATTTGTTACATTTTCGAATTGAAACTGAATTTTTAATTATTTTCAGTTATTTAAACTTATTAAAAAGAAATAAAAGTGATTTGAAAGGTTTGTGGCTTTTTATTTCCTAAGGCCTTTTGAATTCCCACCTTTTCACATTTCAACATTACTTTTCATTCAATTGGCCTTAACTCCTCATTCTTTCAGCTGCATATCTCATTTTGCAATTCACGTGAAAACATCACTTTCTCATTCCTCATTCACATATGTTTTCAGATCTGAAGAAAAAGAATTGTAATGTCTTCCTCTTTTCTATTCTTTTTCACCTTCTTTTATTGATTTTCCTTTGTAAATTGCCTTGAAATCTTCATGCTTTGCTCGGCCCATAGCCTCACCATCACCACCATCGACCACCATCCCTTCCTCCCCACTAAATCCACGGCCAAACCATCATTCTCCACTGACATGAAAGTGCCATGGCCTCCCCTTGAGCAAAACTCCACAAAAACATTGAAAACTCTACAATTATCAACTACCCGAGCCATGTATGCAACCTTCCCTTCATTTTACACCACCACCACCACCATAGGCTGCCACCACCACCTTTTCCAGACCTCCCCACACCACTCCAACCTCTGTCCAGACCTGAGCTTGACTGGCCAAGCATATAACCCCATGACCGAGCCCTTTTGGTTGCCAAAAACCATGTTTTAGCCTAAACCCCTTCACATCCCTGTGTTGTAACTTCCTCCATCATGTTCTACCTTGTAGACTTACCTTTTCCAGACCCATACCTGATCCAAACCAAGTACAAACCTGACCTAATTGATCCCCTAGGCCATGCAAACAAGTAGAGAAAGCAAGGTAAAAAGTTTCGTATTCAAACTGCTTTTGTTTCAAAGTTATTCAAATTCAATCGTATTGATTTTCAACTATTATTTTGGTTTTGTTTTTGGGTTGTAACACAAGATCTATAACTTGGATCTCGCTCTCCACTCTCAAGTCATTCCCGTGTTGTCGTGCCTTCGTAGTGTCAGTATTGTGTGCTTTTGTGGCTATCTCCAGCTTTTAACAAGTGAGTTATTCTCACCAGACAGTGTATACCTATATAACTAGTAAATTGACCACTTTTGAATCTGTAAAATGCATCACCATATTATATCTGCTATGTTATGATTATATGATGTTCACCCATGCTTAAACACCTGTTATATCATATGTTACTGTTATATTATGTTGTTCTGTTATTTTTATCAGTTTATCACACTGCAAGTTCCCTTTAGATTAGAATCACTATGGGTTGAAATGATACATACTCGAACGGACTTTAGAATAAGAGAAAATCGTTATGGGCTGAAATGATAGACCTGAATGATTTTCAATTATTTTCATTTTCTTGGGATTGCGGGTTTGAAATGATCAAACCCGGGTATCTTTGTAAATTACGGGTTGAAATGATAAATTACCCGTATCACTTTACCTAGGCTAGAAAATGAAATACAGACCCGTTGTTAAAATATGTTTTATAATTTTTTTTTAATTATTTTAGAAATGTAAATATTATAATATTTTGACTTAAACTAAATAAAAATGATTTTTGTAAAGCATTATTGATTTTCTGAAAATTTATAAGTGAAATAAATTAATGGTAAAATTAGAAAATTTGAAATGTAAGTTATTTTGGGAAATTTTAATTTGGTGATAATTGGAATTTAAATTAAATATGAAATGTGATACATTCATGATAATTTGGATTAAAGTGAATTTAAAAGATTTTATTTATTATTAATGATTTTGAATAAAGTTAAAATGTGAAATGAATGAATATTTAAGTTGAAATTTTGAAATATAACTAAAATTGGAAATTTGTGAATTTGGCTTAAGAGTGAACTTTAAGTTAAGTAAATAAATGGAATTAAGTTATTTTGAAATTTTAAAATTAAGTGTTAAGTTAATTTAATTTAATGAATTTATAATTTAAAACTGGAATTTAATAAGTGAATTATTATTAAATTTTGATTTTTGAATGGAGGTTTAACTTTATAAAATCATGAATATAAGGGTATTTGAATGATTATATATGATTTTATAAGTTAAAAATGATTTATATAAAAATATAATTGTTTGTGAAATTATACTGAATATTTGAAGTTAACTAACTGCATCTCTGAAATGCTATTAATTCTAATGTAAATGATAATACAACATTTGTAATTGTTGTAGTTGATAATAATGAACCAAATGGCTAAATTTAATTAAAGGCTATTATAGCATTTTTGTAATGTTATAATGGTTGAATTTAACTAAGTTTATTTGAAACTAATGTAACCCTATTACAGCATTTTAAATGCTGTCTTTTGTTAAATTGAACTGTTTTAAATGTGACTTTCCGTAGCATTTTCTAAATGCTGCAAAAGTTGAATTTTCATTGTTTTAATTAATTTAAGTGAACGAATGAAAGATTAAAATTTTGGAAATTTAATAATTTAATTATTACTAATAACTTTATTTTTATGATTTAAAATAAAGTAATTTGTTTCGAAATATAAGCTATTTTGAAATATGATATTTTGATATTTGAAATGGATTTTTGAAGGATATTGAATTTTGAAATGATATTTGATTTCGAAGTATAAAATACCATTTTGAAATTTTAACCACGGGGTGTATTTAATTTATTGTTTAACTGATCCTTGAAGGATGGGCGATCCCAAGCATCCTTTGAGTTATTGTGCATTTCTACTACAGTTCACTTGAGTTGGTTTACATTATATAAGTATATATTGTCCTGACTCGAGTGTTTTGTGTTTTACTTTACGCTCGGGTCAGCCTGAGTATTTACAGCTTAGATTTGGATCTCTTTCTGGAGCTAGGAATCGTTGGAGATTCTGCTTATCTAGTTATATATCCATTCCAGTTTCAGTTGTTCTATTTCAGCTCTGGTATTATAAACTTCTATGTATTTGAGATTTCTATTGTATATGTTTTCAAACAGATATTATGTATTTTGTTTTGAGAGTTTGTTATAGTAGCTTCATGAACTACTATGGTTTTTATATTCCGCTGCGAGTTATTCTGATATTCTGTGTCTGTGATTCTGTATTTGATTTTATTTGCTCCAAATTTTATTACAATCTGTTATTTTGAATTATTCAAGTCAGACATGCGTGGATTATTGTCGATTTGATTGGTCCAAAATAGTGGGTCGTTACAACCCCCACTTTGAGTACACAAGAAAACACTCTGAGCATTAACGATTACTTAGCACATACTCATCCGAGCCCTCCTTTTCTCCTTTTGGATACCGAGCCCTTCTTGCTCAATCCAGTTTCCATTATTCACAAGGAACCCATCCACATTACCCGATCCTATGGCTAGCCTCATTATCGAGCCACCATCTTCGAAATCTACTCACAATAAGATCCAACATCCAAAGATTCTAGTTTTTCATCATGTTGTTACATCGCCATCCAACTGCGAACGAGCCAACACCTCTAGCATGATCTACAGAACCTCAAAGTCCCCAGAAGATCCAACTCCATACCATATACCATGATAAATCGATACCGAGTTATAAGCATGACTTGGTGCCAAGTCATACACTTAGCTAACAATGGCTAACTCTTCTTTCATACCTCTAGTGCTCCTCTTCTAGCACTTTGGACCCCAACTCATCTATCAAGATAACTCGTCATCAATCCAAAACTCCACCTTCAAGTTCTAGAGATAACTTGGTATAGCATCCAATCCTTAGCCAAATACCATGCATTTTGCTATGGAACACTCATCTAGACAAGCTCTATCCATCCATGTCAACCACCAAGTTATAGACCTCCCTATGATAACTCTTTACTAACTCATCCCCATAAGTCAATACCCACTTTATCCTTTAGCTCCTCTTGAGATGCGACTTATAATGTAGGGTCCAAGTATGCTCCAGAGCCCTACCTTTAAGTTTCATTTAATTCCGACCAACTTTGCCTTCAATTTACCCAATTCACTAACCTATCTTCCTACGCATCCAAAACACTAACAAACAACTGTTAGTTCCTGAGATGATGGTTTTTATGACAACAACCTTAGGACTTGTTATAAAATATAAATACCTTTGTTTAGATATATATATATGTATATCAGGATATATATATATATATATATATGCAGGTACTAAGAATGAAGACTGTACAGTATAGATATTCAAGACTGACGAATTCAAGATTGTCGAAATCAAGATTGAAGACTCATGAGTATCAAGATTATCAAGAGTTCAAGAGTTCAAGATATCAAAATAAGTAATAGAGTCTAGATTTAAGTTAAAAACTTCATAATAGCACTAAAATCTTTATTCGGATTTTAATGTTGAATGGAATCCACTTTCTCGCTTTAATAGCACGATGGAACCCATGACCTCTTTAGTGGGATGGAACCCACGACCTTCTCTAGTGGAATGGAATCCACGAAAATTTCAAATTGACTTATTTTTAGATTTTTTCAAAACTATCTTTTTAAAAAGACATCTCTCTCGGTTTAAATATTTTAGCCTTAATTCAAAAACTATTTTTAATCAAAATCATTTCTTGTTTTTAAACTATCTCCTGGTTTTAATGTTTTAGCTTTAATCTCAAAATATTTATTTATTTAGTTTTTGTAACTTTTATATTTCGTAAGATCACTTTCCAAAGGTTTTTATAATCATAAAGTATATTCAAAATAGTTTACAAAGTTCTAAGATTGTTTCGACAAGTTTTAGAATAGAAATCGTTTTAAAGAAAAATCAATTTTCAAAAATAACATAGGCATGTTGACATCCCTATACCCCCCATGTCGACATGGTAGCCGTAGATTTCAAATTTAAAATTATCAAAAGAAGTGTCTATTTGTCATAAAATTTCGCGAATGGACATGGCCGTTGTTCTCCTATATATACCAATTGTTTTCAACGAATTTTAAGTTAGTTTTTTTCATTTCTTCACTCCTTCTTCTCCACTCAAATATTCTCTTATATTTCAAATGCTTTAATAAAATTCTGCCGAAATCCTAAGTGAATCAAACTCGATCGTCTCTAGTTTGATTCTCTGCCACTCTCTCTCAAAGATCTCAGTGCTATTCAGAGTTATTGGATCATTTGTAATCAAAGATCAAAAGATCGAAGTATATCGAATCTCTCTCTATCAAAGTGTGATTGGAAACGGTGTGATTGTGGTCCGTAAATCAATTAGGTGTGATTATAGCCCGTAAATCAATTAGGTGATCGTATAGCCTGGTTAAATCAAGAGAGTTTGCCCTGGACTCGGAGACTGGATGGTGTATCTCGTGGCCTTGAAATCGAGGTTGTAATATCGACATTATATTTGAAAAGAAATATTCACGAGAAATTATGTGGGACTGGATGTAGGGTAACTCCAAACCAGTATAAAATTCCGGTGTGTTCTTTCCTTTACTACTTTTATTTACTATTTGCATCTGTGTCTGGTTCTGTGATTGTCTCTGTGTTTGTGAATTGCATCTGTTTGGGTTTAATTTGAAAATATTTCAAAAATATTCATAAAATTAATTAAACGCTATTCACCCCTCCCCTCCAGTGTTAATTCTTTCTTAAGATCCGTAATCCGCATTTTCTACATTTGATATCAAAGCTAGGTTTTCAATGTTATCATAATCTGAATTTTGAAAAAGTTTAAAATGGCAATTTTTGGAGATTCTGTTAACGCTGGTTCAAAACTGTCCAAATCATCATTGTCTCATAAGTTTGCATATTGTTTTTATAGAAAATCAAGTTATCTATCGAATTGGTGTGTTGTGCAGGAACAGATGTGTTATATGGCTTTTAAAGAATCAACACTCAATGGACAAATGGTGCAAATCAAGAAAAACAAATGGATACTTGATAGTGGATGTTCAAGACACATGACTGGTAATCCGGAGATACTGAATGACATAATTTATAAATATGGAGGAATGGTCAACTTTGGAGACAATTCAAAAGGATATGTGATTGGCATCGGCAATGTCGGTAACTCTAAAACTCCTACTATTTCTGATGTTCTGTTAGTTAGGAATCTAAAACACAACTTACTTAGCATAAGTCAACTATGTGACAAGGGCAACAAAATTAAATTTGAAAAGGATAAGCGTCACATCGAAGATAATAAATCAAATATTATCTTTGAAGGAATTAGGAAGAAAAATATTTATATTCTTAGTATGAAAATCTCAAATGATAACCTATGTCTTTTGGCTAATACAAGTGATCCTTGGATTTGGCATAAAAGATTTGGACATTTGAATTTCAAACTCTTATCTAGACTTTCAAAACTTGATCTAGTAAGAGGTCTTCCTAACATAGATTTTAAAGTAGATAGTATATGTGATGCTTGTCAATTAGGAAAACTTAGGAAGAGTTCATTTAAATTGAAAGATATGATTTCAACTTCAAAACCTCTTAAGTTACTTCATTTAGATCTGTTTGGTCCATCTCAAATTCAGTCAATAAATCATAGTAAATATGTTTTTGTAATTGTAGATGATTATTCTAGATTTACATGGACAATTTTTCTGAAACATAAAAGTGATGCTTTTGATTTATTTAAAACTTCCGCAAAAAGAATTCAAAATCAACTTTCTTTAGAAATCAAAACTATTCGTAGTGATCACGGTGGAGAATTCGAAAATGAAAATTTTGAGAATTTCTGTACTAAAAAAGGAATAACTCATAATTTTTCTTTTCCAAGAACTCCACAACAAAACGAAGTGGTAGAGCGTAAAAATAGGACGATTCAAGAGTGTGCAAGAACTATGCTTTCAGATAGTAAATTAGCAAGAAATTTTTGGGCTGAAGCAGTCGCTACAGCTTGTTATATTTTGAATAGGATTTTAATTAGACCACTAACTAACAAAACACCATATGAACTTCTTTTCAATAAGAAACCAAAGGTATCTTATTTTAAAGTTTTTGGAAGTAAATGCTTTATTCTAAATACAAAGGACAATTTGGATAAATTTGATCCTAAATCTGATAAAGGAATCTTTATCGGATATTCTAATAGAAGTAAAGTATACAGAGTTTTCAATTTAAACACCAATACCATTAAAGAAACAATGCATGTATCCTTTGATGAAAATTTCAAAGATTTTGTTCAAATAAATGATGAAGATGATTTTGTTACTTTAAATAAGGAATCAAATGAAACAAATTGTGAAATTGTTCATCCTAATAAAAGGATCAAGCTTTTAAAAGATCATCCTATAGAAAATATACTATGAAATATTGAATATGTTGTTAGAACTAGAAATCAACTAAACAAGATGAGTAATGTAGCTTTTATATCAACTATTGAACCCAAGAATCCAAAGGAAGAATCATTTGATGATTCATGGATTCTTGCTATGCAAGAAGAACTGAATCAATTCACTAGAAATGATGTATGGGAACTTGTTTCTAGACCCGAAGACAAAACTATAATAGGAACTAAATGGGTTTATAAAAATAAAATGAATGAACAAGGTGAGGTCGTTAGAAATAAAGCTCGGTTAGTCGCGCAAGGTTATTATCAAGAAGAAGGAATAGACTTTGATGAAACCTTTGCAGCCGTAGCAAGATTAGAAGCCATTAGAATTCTACTTGCTTTCGCAAACCACAACGACTTCAAATTATTTCAAATGGATGTCAAAAGTTCCTTTTTAAATGGTTTTGTTAAAGAGGACGTTTATGTTGAACAACCTCCATTATTTGAAGAAGAAAATTTTCCAAATCATGTTTACAAATTAAAGAAAGCTTTATATGGTCTGAAACAAGCTCCTAAAGCCTGGTATGACAGACTAAGATCTTACCTATTATAAACAAATTCTTAAATTGGTAAAGTAGATAATACTCTTTTTATTAAAAGAAACAAAAATGATATCCAATTAGTACAGATTTATGTGGATGATATCATTTTTGGATTAACAAACAATGAAATGAACAAAGAGTTTTCTGAAATAATAACAAAAGAGTTTGAGATGATTCATATGGGTGAATTTACTTTCTTTTTAGGATTGCAAATAAAATAATTAGATAGTGGTATTTTCATTAGTCAAGAAAAGTAAAAAAAAGTTAGAATTGGAATTAAACTTAAAACAAGATTCAAAGCAGCCCAAGCCCACAATATCTCACCGTTACTTCTTTTTACAAACTAAAACCACATTTTCTCGTTCACAATCGCAAAATATGTTTACATCCAAGCTACCCTAAATCCCTAATTTGCATGGTATATAAAAAATGGAACGAACGATCGAACGGCGATCAAAGGCGAAAACGGTGATGACTGGAGTGGCGATAACGAAATGGAAGTGTGCGATGATGGTTGCTACCATGGACGACGCGTGAGCTTCAATGCAAGCAGAGGGGTGGCACATGGTCAACATCGACGACGGCAGAGGTGGCTGAAGTGTCGTGTGTGAAGGCATTCGTGGAGATATTGCGATGCCAAGCGACGTGCGGCAAGCCTGGAACAGCAAAAGGCGGGCGATTGTCCCGTGTTAGGGGTGTGGTGCTCTGGTCGACGAAGTCTAGCCATGATTCTGGGCAGCGTGTGGTGGTCGAGGTGTGTTACAAGAGGTGGCGTGCGTATTGAGTGAAGGCTTGGTGATCAGAGAATAGTTAGGGTTTTTGGCCAGCAACAGAACATGGATTTTGGGCACAATCTTTCGAGCCAATAAGGATGTTGATCGTCAATTGGTTAAGGTGAGTTATTTTTTAACTCACGAATTCTATTTCTAAATGCTAGCTAGAGCGATATGTAGCGAGGACATTTGTGTAAATTGAACTGTATTATAATTAAAATTTTGTATATATAGCGAGAGCACAAATTTGCACTATTCAAAATGGTAATAAAATATTTGTTTGAATAAAATATTTTTATAAATTTAAATTCTGTATTATTTATTTTAATCAGCAAATATTTATTTAGTTATGTGAAAATAAAATAGTACAATAACAAATACATTTAAATGAATATATATGTTTATTATCATCAAACAAAAATCATATATTAGCATATTCAACAATCTTCCCCTTTTGATGATAACAAACATATATTTAAGATTTTGAATTTATTAAATGTATTTGATCATTCAATTTGCTCCCCCTATTTGAATGCTCACTCTCTACAACAAAGCTCCGCCTTTATATATGCATGAAAATAAATATAAATATGCAAACTAACCTAGATGCAAGTAGAAAATACAGAATAAAATATTTGACCTTTATTTGTCAAAATCATAACTTTTCTCTCCTCCTTTTGTTATCAACAATAGAGTAATAGTGTTAGAAAAATAGGGATAAAGTGATAAATATTAATACAATATTAATACCCAATCGAGTATAAATATTAAATTTCAATAAAATTTCAAACAAAAATCATAAATACTCTGTTTGACACATATTCCATTTTAGAATGATAGGTATGATGTCGGCATATAAAACCATATAGTTGTGTCTATTTGTGGTATATTTATATCAGGAATTTGAATATCTACTAACCATGCATAACCGCTAGGACTTTTAAATAAGATTAGTAGTATTCCTAATTTTTATAAAAAAAATGAATTCAAGCATCTTCTAACCACGCATAACCGTGAGGACTTTTAAATGAGATTAGAATCAACTTGTCTATTTAATAATCAATTTTGATATGCGTTCCATACATGCATAACCGTGAGGACTTTTAAATGAGCATGAAAGCACATAATCAAAAAAATTCCAAGTAATTCACCCATGCATAACCGTGAGGACTTTTAAATGAGAGTGAATACTTTGGATGTTTTTATTGCTAAAAATAAAATAAAATGAGAACAAATAATTTCCCGTTTAAAATACCACATATTGACATACTATATAGGATTTTGATGAGTGATGGTCGATAGAAATATGATAGAAATAGAGATGGTCATGGAATTTTTTACCAAACAAGAGTCATTATAAATCTTGTTTAAATTTCTAAAGAAATTTACTAAATATATTGTCTCAAGTTATAATATATGATTAATATCAACACTCATCACTTTTTCTCTCACTATTTATCTTTTCGATAATCAGTAGGGAGTCAGATTAGTTAATGTTGTCATTTAAGATCAAATCCAAAAATAATTATAAAATCAAATTTTCTAAAATGACTGATCTGAAACAAGGTCAACAAAAACTATTTTCTGGAAGGGGTTTTATAAAAGAAAAATGTCTGCTAATTGAAAATTATTTGAAATGAAAAATATGCAGATATTTTCTTTGAAAATGATGCAACTACTGAATGTCTCAACATAAAACTCGTTCCACTAATACTTTTTCTATCAACTAGGCTACCAGTGTAACCTGCATCTGAATTCCCCTTTAACTCAAGGTTATCATTAGATAGATATCATTTCAAAAATTAAAATAAGTGAAAATCAATTTTCTATAAGGAGGTTTTGTGAAAATGACTTCAAGTTGAAAATCAATATAAATAATTAAATTATTGCAAAAATGATTTTAACATGAGATGATATTAGATACCACTTGTATTTGAGATATTCATGGTGTTATATAGTGGTATATAAGAAAAACGTGTATTCCTCAACACATGAATTTGTTTGAAATTTTCAGCACATCCATTTATATCAAGCACAAGTAAGAAAACACACATTCTTAGAATTCGTCAAAGCCGTTTTTCATGACATTCCAAAATGAATCAATAAAAACTAAAAAACAGATAAATTATAGCATTGTCGATTAGCTTTCCAGAGCTTCAAGAATTTCAAAGTTGAGATGGCAGAAATATTTCAGTAGTGTTGATAAGAACAAAATTAACAATATGTGAACAAAATTGAGTTGAGAAATCATACCTCACTTTCCTTTGATGTCGTGATATCCAAAATATGTGATGATCACCATCTAAACTTTATAGGCTAAGGAACATTTAAATTTTAGTTTATCAATCACTTACAACAACTCGAAATCTATCTCCATCAAAGTTGTTCCTTAGCCCACTTGTGCGTCTAAATTTTGGAGAAGGCAAGTGGCCTAACTAAGGATGTAAGACCACCATTACTATCTATTGAACTCTTTGGTACCCAAATTTGTCTATATAACAAATCGTTAGCATCTACAATTATACCCTTGGGAATCCAAATCTATTTAAATTTCAAACCATTTATATTCGTACCTTTTGGAATCCATATTTGTTTAACGGTTTTGTGTTTATATATATTTCGACAATTATTCCTGCTTTGTCCAATATTTCCACACTCTACACATTTGGGCATCACATATTTCCCCTTGACAGTGTTATTAGTTGGTTGTTCATATTTTGACAATTTTTCAAATCTAAGTCCTTTACTTTTATTCACAAAGAGTTAATTTTCTAGGAGCATATTAAATGATTTTTCTCTATGGAAAAAGTTTGGAGTAATCAACTCAAGTTTATTAACTTTGGATTTTAAAAGTTTATTTTCATTTATTAGCTTTGAACAACAACTAATGGTATCTCTCATTTCAAAATTCTTCATTTTCAAGTCCATATTTTCATTTTTAAGCTCTCTAATTTTAGTCTCAATTTCAAGCATCTCAGTTTCAAAGAGTTGGAGTTTTTAATATTTAATTTTTTCAAAATCCTTGAATTTTTCAATCTCCTTTTCAAACTCGTGATTTAGTCTAATAATTTCAGAATTGCTCATAATCATGTTTTCTTTTTCAAGAGTTTTGAAATTTTTGTTGACCTCATTTAATTTCTTTTCAAAAATCGCACATTTAGAAATTTCGGACTTCTTAAAGATATCCAACTCTTTTTGCAAAATATTATTTTTACAAATCAACTCAGTTTTGTTTTTCTTCCGTATTAGGATTTTGTTTTCTAACTTTTGAATTTTTTCATGAAAACAGGAAAATTCCTTTTCATAGTTCAAACACCTTTTGCAATTAGAATTTTCATCTTTCTTGATATTTTTAAGTTCATTTTCCAAATCATTATTTTTCTGATGAAGTTTAGCTTGCTCCCTTTCCAACTTATTATTTTTCAACTCAAGAGCTTTATTACTTCAATTAAATTTTGGCACAAGAGAACTAAATCATTGAATGGAAAATCACTTATCTCATCGGCTATTGAATCTTCATCATTGCTGCCTTTTGCCAATCCTATTAAGCATGTTTCTTTAACTGAGTCGATTGTGGAGAATTTCTCATCGTTGTTGACTTTAGCACCATATATTGCATCAACAGTATTCCAAATTTCCTGCGCATTTTCACAAAGAGAAATAAAGTTAAAATTATCTTGATTGATATGAGAATATAGTATATTCATAGCAAGAACATTAATCGAAGTATTTTTCTCGTCTATTATATCACACCCATTTTTAATAATATCCCAACATTTAAAATTAACAGATTTTAAATAAAATTACATTTTTAATTTCCAATTTAAAAAATCCGTTCCATCGAAAATAGGAGGAATAATATTGGACTGACCCTTAGCAAAAGCATTATTAAAAGAAGCCATTTTAAAATTTTAAATTTTTAAAACTAAAATTGGTTTTTGAAAAATCAAATTTTTAAAACAAAATTGGCTTTTGTTCCTAGCTCTGATACCACTTGTAGGATCGATTTCACCCTAGAGGGGGGTGAATAGGGTGGTATTATCAATTATAAAAATTTAATGCAGAAATATTTAAAATAATTGCAGCATGGATATAGCAGAATAATAGGAGAACAGATAATAGCAGAATAAAGACAGAAATAGAACATCACGGATTTACCCAGCTTCGGCAAAACCCTGCCTATGTGCCGCCCCTAAGGTTTCTACTTGAAATTAAGTAGTCAGACGCTTACACACGTAAACTCGCAACACCCGCTATCGACTAACCTAACTCTACGCTCAAAACCCTGCCACAATTCAGCCACTGAGTTGTGAATTCTCGAATTACACCACCGTAGTTCGTCCCCTAGTCACACGACTAGAATTTACAAAAGTTTAAACGAGAAATACAAAGTAAAAACAATTTTAAAAACAAAACCCAAATTTTAAAAATTAAAGCCTAATTAATAATTTAATGAGGCGGGCCAAAATTAAATAAAATAGAATCCCCCTTTTTATTTTTATATTATCGGCCCGTATCCTTCTTCTCTTTGCGTTAAAAACATGGCTGCGTTCTTCTTCGATCTGAAATTAGGGCTTCTGTAAATTGAGGCACCGCTTGATGGTTGATCAATTGATTTGATATTCTCGCGTTGATTGTTTAGTCGATTGATCGTCTCTTCAATTTGGACATGGCTGCTTCAATTACGTCGAGTTTGATTTGAATATATCTGGTATGCGATTTTGCTTTGTTACTTTCGATAATATGCTTTGAACTCGATACGATTCGAGTTATTGATTTAAACTTTTCTCTGTGATGTTGTTTGAACTCGAATACATTTTAGGCCGATGATGACTTTGGGTTAAATAGGATTCGAAATCCTATAATCTCGTTCGCATGATATTGTTTGAATTCTTCAGTGAATTTGCTCTGTCATTCGATTTGTAATTGAGTGTTGGTGATTTTTTCTGACTAGTTCAGTTCGTATATTTTCTGTTTACTTGATTATCACGGCTTCATGAATTTTAACTTGCTCCGTGAATATCTGGTTTGACTTCGGCTTGAATTTTTGATAATTTGGATTGATACCTCTTGTTCAATTTACTGTATATAAATATCTCTGTTTGAAAACTTTTGACCCACGGCTTGTTTGGTTTTTGATTTTACATTCATATGTGTTATCATCTGGCTTTGAGTTGTTCAACGTTTGTGTTCATGCTTGTAGCATACTCGACCTAATGCTTGTAGTTGTTGTGTGATTGTACTTTGGTATTGCAGTCTTATTCACTACTGCATATCTTTGTTTCATGTCTGAACTTGTCTGCATTTTGGTTGATGGTCATCTCCACTTCTATACAGACACACATTTATGTATGTATATGTGTGTGTGTTCACCTCTGTTGCATTCCATTGTTTTTGTGTCTGATCATATGTGTTTGTTGAACTAGTGAGTATTACTTCGAGTTGAACTTCTTGCAGGCTTCAATATGCATTGTGTCTTCGGTTTCCACTTTGTACATTTGAGCACTTTTAGCTTCTGATTATTCATGCTTGAGTTCGAATCACTTGATTTTGTTACTACAACTGATTATATTGAGTGCACCTGTATCAAGTTGCACATTTCCTTGAGTTCATATTGTAACTGTCATGCATATGTGCATGTTGAAAGTAGATTCTGCACTGTATTCAGTTGTTCCATTTTTATGCACTTGATATTGTATTCCACACATGCACATTTGGTTCCACTGGAAGTCTAGTCATGTGTGTGCATAGCTTCGAGTCATTTCATGGTTTTGTTTCATGGCCCATTGTCGCATTGTATGCTGATTCATTTAAGGTTTGCACTAGTTTGATTCTAGTTCCACTGACTTGTCCTTTTGAACTAGTTCTCTTGCTTGAACTTTGTTTGGTTGGACCTATATATATATATTTATATATGTATACATGTGTACAACCATATGTATATATGTATATATGTTTATGTGATCTTGTCTGAAACTGCTCATTTGAGCTGCTGTGTGTTACTGATCTGGTTGCACTTCCTGTTGGTCTGGTCTAGAGCATTTGTGTTGATATTGGCCATTGGTTCATTCTTGAACTGTTGTTGGTGCACTTGATATCTTCACTTGCATATTGGTTTGTGTTGTAACTTGCATTCTCTGACCATATGTGCTATGCTCTGGTTGGTGATAGCTCTGACCATGTCTTTGTTAACCATTCATGTGTGTTCATCTGAAAGTTTTGCATTGCTTTGTTTCCAGTTCTGGTGTTGTTTTGAACATGGCCATTGTATTGGTTAGAACTTGTAGTATCTTGAAGTTGTAGCCTTTGTGTCCACTGCTTTATTTGGTTCATGCTGGATGTTTGTATTGCTGGCACCTGAGGTGAATCCAGCCTCGGCTCGGGTTTGACCTTGTGCACACCTGTACCTATAATTTTATCAAAGTGTATATTGGTATGCATGCCTTATGGCATGTACAGTGATATATTGTGCATGTCATAAGTTGTTTGTGTAGATGAATTCAAAATAAATGATGACGAACAACTCAAATAACCGAGGCAAATAATATTTTCAGAATACACATTTAATTTTTCACTGCAAAATATTTCTTTTTCAATTTTACCACGTTAGTGTTTATTTTGCAGATAGCTCAGATGCGGGATACAAATTAGAATAAAGTTGAAGATAAATATAAGTGAATGAGCGATATGTAGTAAGGACATTTGTGTAAATTGAACTGTATTATAATTTAAATTTTGTATATATAGTGAGAGCACAAATTTGTACTATTCAAAATTGTAATAAAATATTTGTTTGAATAAAATATTTATTTGAATTTAAATTCTGTGTTATTTATTTTATTCAGCAAATATTTATTTAGTTATGTGAAAATAAAAGAGTAAAATAACAAATACATTTAAATGAATATATATATGTTTATTATCATTATACAAAATCATATACTAGCATATTCAACATATTCAACATATATACCAGTTGTTTTCAATGAATTTTAAGTTATTTTTTCTTCATTTCTTCACTATTTCTTCTCCACTCAAATATTCTCTTATATTTCAAATGCTTTAACAAAAATCTGTCGAAATCCTAAGTGAATCAAACTCGGTCGTCTTTAGTTCGATTCTCTATCACTCTCTCTCAAAGATCTCAAAGCTATTTAGAGTTATAAGATCATTTGTAATCAAAGATCGAAGTGTATCGAGTCTATCTCTATCAAAGTGTGATTGGAAATGGTGTGATTGTGGCCCATAAATCAATTGGGTGTGATTGTAGCCCGTAAATCAATTAGGTGATCTTGTAGCCTGGTTAAATCAAGAGAGTTTGCCCTGGACTCGGAGACAGGAGGGTGTATCTCGTGGCCTTTAAATCGAGGTTGTAATATTGACATTATATTTGAAAAGAAATCTACACAAGAAATTGTGTGGGACTGGATGTAGGGTAACTCCGAACCAGTATAAAATTCCAGTGTGTTTTTTACTTTACTTCTTTTATTTACTATTTTCATCTGTGTCTGGTTCTGTGATTGTCTATGTGTTTGTGAATTGCATCTGTTTGGGTTTAATTTGAAAAGATTTCAAAAAGATTCATAAAATTAATTAAACACTATTCACCCTCCTCCTTCTAGTGTTAATTTTGCCTTAAGATCCATAATCCGCATTTCCTACAACAACATCAAAGCACAATGTACAAACATAGAATAACATACATTCCCATCTAATCACATAGGCAATGCATGGAATTATAACAATCAAAAATTTTCAAATCCAATTCTAAGCAATCAATGAACATATGAGTATGAATAAGGTGAATTACAAGGCCAATTCTATAAATCATATTACAGTTCATCAATCTCGGTCATAAACATATGTTGACATGTGATTAAAGTTAGAAAAGGGTTTTAATGGTCAAAAATTATATTAAAACCTATAATTTTACCATACAAACATGCATAGGATAGTGAGAAGTCATAAACCACTCACCAGTTACCAAATTCAACCAACTTGAGTATATATTCAATCTGGACAGTGATCAAAAGCAATGCAAATCAACCAAATCGATGATCACTATCTCTAATCAATGATCTATTTACTAATCTACAATTTGATTTGATTTAGAAAGCAAATTGGATGATTTTGATGGGACTAGGGCTAAGGTGGTTTAGATTGGGTTGGGGAGAGAGTGAAAAGTTTTAATTTGAGTCTCTTGTCCTTTATTTGTAGTAATGCTCAAATTATAATAGGCTCGCTTATGGGCTTAATTAATTACACATTAATCCTGGCTAGCAGCTATTAACACTTCAAATAGCCACAACTTCCTAACCGTAAGTTCTTTTTTCTATTATGACCACTCTCCGAAATGGGAAACCATCACCCACAATGGAACTGGTTTGAGACTCTAATTCAACTCCTATCAAAAGTTATAGCCCAAATAAGGTTTCAGGGTCAAAATCGTCACATGGTAATTCAGGAAAAATAATAGGTATGTATAATGTCCCTAAGAGTCATATCCCAAAATTATATAATCATACCACCTCATATGAATAAAATAAAAATATTTTACGATGCTCCGATACGTAAAATGCAGGTCTTACGTTCTTCCCCCTCTCCTTTAGGAATTTCACCCCCGAAATCACCAAACAAGCCCAAGTATAAGCAACCATAATTATCCCGCATGCTTACCAATTATAAGCAACCATCAAACATATCAAACATACATCTATACAACCAATAAAGTAGGTGTGCCAACCCTAGACTGCGGAATAATAACCTATCGATCATAATATATAACGGTGAAAGTAGATACGATAAACGATGGGTCTTACTACGCAAAGGGATCCGGACACTTAGTCCTTATGCTCACCTCAGTCTCCTACATACAATCGTCATCACTTCTGCTCCATTGTACCTTTACTAGTTTCACCGACTTTCTCCTAAGTTGTTTCGTATCGTACCCAACAATATAAAGCGGCCTATGAGATCTAGAAACTTCAAGTTCTACCTCTACATCTTCTAGCTGATCCGATGTAATCATCACGCCTGAGTCATGCATAAACTTCTGTAGATAAAAGACATGAAAAACGTTGTGCACTCCTGCCATCATGTGAGGTAAGTTGACCCTATATGCTAGCTTCCCGATTCTCTGGACTATCGAAAAAAGACCTATGAATCTCGGTGCCAACTTTCCCTTTCTACCGAATCAAACTACATTCTACAGAGGAAAAACCTTCACAAATACCATATCTTCAATAGAAAACTCTAAATCTCTTCGTCTCTTATCAGCATGGCTTTTCTATCGATCCTAAGTAGCCTTCATTTATTACCGAATGACCTCGATCTTCTTTGTTGTCTCGCTAATCATTTCTGGCGCAAGTATTAGTTTCTTGCCCACTTCCCACCAACATGAAGGTGCATAACATGATCGGCCATACAATACTTCATACGGTGTCATACCAACACTCGATTGATAACTATTGTTGTATGCAAACTCCACCAAATGCAAATGATCATCCCATGATCCTCTAAAATCTATAATGCATGCTCATAAGAGATCTTCCAATATACTATTTACTATCTCGGTATGCCCATCCGTTTGCGGGTGATAAGCTATACTAAGATGCAGCTCTGTCCCTAATTCCTCTTGTAAGATCTTCCAAAACCCACTAGTGAACAACGGATCTTGGTCACTCACAATGCTCTTTGCACACCGTGAAATCGTACTATCCATTTCACATATAACTCTGTTAGCTTGGACGCCGTTCTATTTGACTTGATGGGTATAAATCTCGCACTCTTAGTCAACCGATCTACTATGACCCAAATGTCATCGTACCCTACTTGAGTCCTCGGTAATCCATCCATAAACTTGATCGATACTTGCTCCCATTTCCACTAAGGAATGTATAGCGATTGCAACAATCCACTAGGTTTCTTCTGCTATGCTTTACCAATTGGCAGTTCATGCACTTAGAGATGAATGCCCTAACATACCTTTTCATCCCTTCGCAGTAGTAAGTTCACTTCATATCTCTATACATCTTGTTACCATTGGGATGAATAGTCAATCTGGAATGATGACACTCTCTTAGCACTTCATCTCGCAATCCATCAACATTGGGAACAAACATCCTCCCATCTTTACGAAGTGAACCTTCTCGACCGAGTTTTTATTGCTTCATGCAATGTGGGAAAAAACGCATCGGACGACAGGTATGCTCCATTATCTGATTGCATACCTATATGTCGTTAAATCCCGTGCTGTCTCATTGCACATCAGACCACAGATATGCCCCATCGCACTAACATAACAAAAAAACCATATGTTGTCTGATGTTATAGTATCATTTCTAGAATTTCCTATTAGACAACATATAAATATTGACTGATATGAATAATTTTTCATAGAATGAAATAAATGAATCACAATTTATTTAAACAAATATGCATTTCAGATAAATTCAAATACAATACAACTTTCACTATCACTCTACTTCCATTTTCAAATACAATACAACTTAAATTTACTCACACTCACTCAAGTTTGTTTTTTATGTTGATCTTGATTTGCTTGCTCCAGTTTGTGTCTAGCCATCTCCTATACCTATTAAGTAAACAACAATGCAGTAAACTTGAAAATGAAACAAACCTAAATTGAAAAAATAAAATTGAATTTGAATATTAAATATTGCCTCGGTTTATGGGTTTGTTTTTTCTTTTCATTTTAGATAGGGATAAATATATATGTGCACGGACAACCTATGATATGCACAGTGTATCATTGTGAATATCACAAGGTCGATCCTTGATACAATCACATGGACAGTTGCAAAGGTCAAGCCCAAAGGCTCAACTTAGTGCAAACACACAAGTTCAAGCCCAAGCAAGCTCGGGTTCAACACAAGTAGTTTAATTCAGCTCAAAACAGATCAGGCAACTCAGCAAAGCCAAAGTGCACAAACAAGTTCAGTGCACATGGAGATGCACAAAGTCGAGCACCAACAAACTAGATTCATGGCAGTATCAAGCACGGTACATAATGATGTAGAATTAAGTGCACAAATAGCACCAAAAAAAACAATAGGTATGAATTTACAAAAATAATGCCACCGGCATCTCCTATAGTGAGCAACACATGTATACACATATGCATATACATGTATATATGCAACACAAGTCAAATGCAGCAAGAAAGTGCCATAAACAAATGAACAACAGGTAGTGCCACAAACAAATGCAGCCAGGAAGTACATGAGTTCAAGGTAGGAAGTACAAACAAATGAATAGGAATCAAAAGAACATTCACACAGGAATCAAATGAGCCAGGGAGTACATGGAGTTCAAGGCAGTGCATACTACCTTTTTCAAAATAAGAAATTCAAGAATCTAAAAGGTAATCAAGCTATGGACAAGAAACCAAAGCACATGAAAGGGATTCAACCAATGTCAAGGCAGTGTGCAAGTACATGGATAAGGCCACAATGCAACAATGCAACATGTGAACAAGGCCAACAACATGGACCAAGGCAAAGCAAAAATAAGATTGCAACACACAAGAGACACATATATGGAAGTTCAAAGAAAAAACATGGTAATATTTCGCACAAAATACATATGTATGTATGTATATACATGGAAGATATTTCACAAACCAGACTCAAGGGCCAACAACATGTCAGTAATGGTACACATGCATGATACAAGTGAAACCAGTGCAAGGATTTCACAAACTAGTTAATGAAATGGTATAACATGCGCACATAGTAAATGAAGACAAGCACATTCAAAAGGCAGTTGAACAGAACAAGGCAAAGTTCAAGCCATTCAAGGTTCAGGCAAGACAAGGCACACTCATAAGTCCGTTAGAAAATTAAAACCATTCAGAGTTCAAGCACAATAACATACATATATACAAATATGTATACACATGTAGATATGTATATACATATGTGTGCAAGTACATGGACAAGGCCAACAATGCAACAAGGCAGTGTCACAAATTAAAACAAGGCAGTGCTACAAATAGCTAGTGCTACAAATCAAAACAAGGCAGTGCCACAAATTAAAACAAGGCAATCCACAAACATTCATACATATATATATATACATGTATATATGTATGTATGTATATACATGGAAGTTCCCAAAATCGAACAATGAAATGAAAAAATCACAAGTGCAAGGGGTAAACAGTGAAACAATGAACTTAACAAAGTCGAACAGTGAAGTGAACAAGAAAAGCAACTCAAAATCGAACAACGAAGTGGACAACAAAGTGAACAATGGTTCAAATTCAAGTTCATAGCCACAAATAAGTGCACAAATAAGTCCAGTGTGCACTGCCTTGAATAACCAATTCAACAACCAAATAAGTGCTAGTGCCTTACACAACTCTCATATCACCAACCAATTCAAAAAATTCAAGTTAGATATACAAATTTAGGTGAACAAGGAAGAAAGCTCGAAATCAATATATTCAACCATGTAAAAATATATTCGATTATATAAGAGAACTCAAGAATTGAACGAGTCAAGTCCATAAAGAAGAAAATCAAAAAACAAAGCTGTCAAAAATATATGCAACAATACAAAATCAACATCCAATGTTTAAAATTCAATGTCAAGTCTAAATCGAAAATATAGGAAATAAATTCCTATATAAACCCTCATTGGCTCTTAAAATCGAAGTCGAGATCAATACAAAATTGAAAGGGGCAGAAATCATACCATATATCAATCGAAGAATACTTGACAAATTGAAGCAAGCTTGAACGAACGCGGCCATAAAATGGAAACCAATTTCTTTATTAATCGTTATTTGAGAGTGAGAGAGTATCAGTAGAGTGATTTCATTATCAACCCACTTTGAAACCCTAGTTCCAAAAGACGGGTCGAAGATGGGTCGAAGACGAGTTTAAGTTTAGGGATCTGCGATTTGATTTAGAGAAGAGGGAAAATTTTGAGAAGAGGGAAATATATTTTGAGAAGACGGTATGGAAAGAAAGTGAAGAGGGAATAACTAAGGAACGCGGTCACGAAAATATCGAGAGGGAAAATATGGAGCCAAAACTAATTTTTTTGATAATTTCAATCAGACAACATATAAAATGTTGTCTGAAGGACAAGCATGGACACAGAGATTTCAAGGGCTATTCAAACAACATATTATTTTATCCATTTGTTGTTTGAAACAGTAACATCCCGAAAATTTTCGACTTTCGAAAATTCAACATCGATACTCACTTTACCGACTGCTGAGCCATCGAATGCCGGAAACTCGAAAAGTTATGGTTTTAAGAAAAAGAAAAGGTAGAAGAAGAAGAAGATAGAAGAAAAAGAAAGGAAAGAAAGAAGAACAACAGAACAGCAACAGAAACAGAACAATATCAGAATCTTACACATCGCAGCGGAACAATATATAATAGATAAATGAATAATCTCTAAAACAAAGAACTATATTATTTTATACATACATCAATCATCAGAGTCAATATACAACTCAATACAACAATGGACAGTTATATAACTTGTCCTCATACAGAATACACAGCGGAATAAATATATCAGATACAAATACTACGTCTCGCCATCCAGCTTATCTCCAAAGCTCCAGAATATCCAGAATATCCTGATAATATAACTCTAGGCTGCCCGTGTGGAAATTTGGTGGGCACCCAGAGTTTAGAAGGGAACAATAAACTCCGAGTCAGTCATGGTGACTGGTGTGAGATCGTAAAACAGTTATTCTTTAAAACACAACAGGAAAATTTTAAAGTCAATTCGCAATGCTTTTGGAAAATGAAACTACCATAAGACCTCCCACCACACACACAATGCAAACGCAGAATTGGAGGAGATTTCTTCTTATGATAGTCAAAGATGCTTACTACGCAAAATCAAATCATTTTTGATATTATTATTAGTGCATAGTGTAGAAAACATTTCGAAAGTATAATATAAATCTTAGCCAGCATAGACATTTCGAACTATGCCTACTATAGCTACCATCCAAACAGTGGGGCGCCACCATAAGTGAATGATAGGTTCTACAACTAAAACCGTACAAGTCACGTATTGTTTCTTTGGATTTCCAACAAATGGTCAGGCAAAGGAACTTCCTATCCACGATGGGTACGTCCCTGGAATAGACGACCCGAGAATCTAACGTTACGGTTAGATCTCTGCCAACACAAGGCCGGGTTACCTCTGCAAAAATAGGTAACTACTGACACGCGTATGCCATCCCCCGATCGTCACCGATCTTCCCGAGGATCCCCGATTCGCAACAAAACCACATAGATAATAATAATGCAGTAACCACAGAGGTTAAGTATCTGGGCTCCATACCATGATACCACCTTTATCCAGAAGGAATGACATACACTAAGGGGCGCTACTCCCTAGAACCTTGCCGCATCCTTCCTGTTTCGACCATTTCCGGGGTGTGAGGCTCGACGAAGTCTCGTCCACAAAGCTACGCTTTCTCAAAAAGCCCTGCTTCGGGTCAAACAAAATGATCAACCTATGATCACAAAGATATAAGATCAAACAAATGATCATATCACAAATGATCAAACACTGATCATTTCACAGCAACACTCAGTATGCCACGTTACCAAATTGGGATATATCGCTGATAAATTTCAACTACATAACCTCTGAGCTCGTACGTCTCAGAGAAGGGTGTTAAGCTAAGAGAATAAATTCTCCGCCACCAACAGAAATGTATTTGAAAGAAATCAGCTTTATATCTCAAATTGTAACGTCAGACACACAATCCATACAAGTCTGTTCCGGGATCGAACAGAACCGAAGGCACTTCTCACGAAGCCCTTGCATATCCGGATAATTTTCAATCACGTCAGGACTTCCCGTCACTAAGGGTGATAAAACCTCTAAATCGAAGATCAGTCGATGTAGAGTAACTCGACGGTAATCCTTCCGTTTTCAAAAATATCCGGTCTTCAACACCGGTCTTCAAATGCAATTCATAACGACGTATCACATATTCGGGATGGGTTATACGACCCCATGGTCCTTTCCCGGCTAACCCGAATAGTGAGCGATTATTCAAAAATAAGTGTGGCATTCAATTTCATCCAATTCACAACAAATACCTATCTACAGGTAATTATTGATAGTCGGTTATTTAACTATCAATAAAGATGCGCAACATCATCAGATTCCAAATAATTTTCCAAATTATTTCATCTTCAAAATATCTTTACTAGATATAAAATTTCCACACTTAACCGTTTGAAAACAATTTTCAAATATTCAATTTCCACATTTCAATTTATCTTTTAAAAGATAAAATTTCAAAACAGTTCATTTCATATTGGAAAAACATTTCCATACTTATTTAAAAATAAGTAATTCACAAATCATTTATTTTCAACATTTGAAAATATTCGATATACTTAAATCAATATTAAGTATATATTCATTCTTTAAGGAAATCATAAATTTCAACATCTATTTGAGTCAAAACGAATGTTGCGTAAAACATCGTTACGACGACTCGAAATCACTAGTATAGGGATTCGGATTTAGATAGATATATATAAATCCCAATACTACATCAAAACATTTCCTTTCGGAAATCATTTACTATAACAACAGTGTTATAGTCCACCATTTCCTTAAATTTCTCGAAAACGTCTATTTCAACAAGAACTGCGGAAATCTCTGCTTTCGATTTATAATACATTTTAAAACATCTTTAAAATGTTTAACTCCATTTTTAAAATCACTTTCCCAAAACAGTATCCATTTTACTTAACAATATATTCACTGTCAAAAATCGTGAATATACTTCACTAACCATATTTCAATATTTTCTACCCATTTTTATTTCAATAATTATCCACTATCCAAAATCGCGGATGTATCTCCTTTTTTTAAACTTCTATGTTTAACCTATCAATTTCAATTGGTTTTGGATTTATAAAACAATGTTTATAAATTTCACCTTTTATATTTTATAACAACTTCGATTTGTAAATCTCCTTTATTAACAAATTCGATCAATATTTCTTTTGTAGGCAAAAATCCAATTTATAAGTTAATTCCTTATAAATCTTTTATTCTACAATTTTATTCATTTTAACTTCACAATTTATACATCTATAAATTTCATATCTTCACAATTTTAAAATTCTATAAGATTCATATCTTCACTTATAAAAACTCGTTTTAAAATTCCAAAAATTTTAATTGATAAATATATCAATTTTTTCTGTACATCTTTTATAATACTTAAAAAAAATCTCAATTTAACCCATTTTACAATTAAATCAACTTTCATTACAAAAATCACACTTTGGTTATATTTCACCAAAAATCTTAACTCTTATAACTTTAAAATCCTAGACGTTTATTTTTCTGAAATAAATCAATTCAAAAATTCGATAAACGTCTACTTTTCAAAAATCACTTTAAAATCTTTTTAAAATAAAAGTCGTTATTTTTACATTTCAAAACTGAATCCGATGATGCAACAGCATCAATCAGTCCATCACAACAGTCAAAATCATATATCAATATGATAACAGAATATATCAAAATATCTGTAAATAATCAATACGGTGAGGAATCCAGTCGGATCCCTCCAACCTGTTTCCCTGCATCCACAGATGTTAGCACAATACCAATTCCGCTCCAGTACGGAATTATCGCGGTATATAGGTTTTTATAAATCCGCTTACTAACGGCGCAATAGGGTCTCATCCGCTATACGAGGCGGGAAATCATCAATTCAATATATACATATGCCAATATGTATATATTGCTATATATAGATATATCCTATCATATCTAATAGCACATTCAAACAGTCAATCAACAATCAATAACTGTAAATAATTCCACATTCAAATTTGAGTGAGAAGATCTCACCGTGATTTTAATTCTGATTTCAGCGTTTATTTCGAATAAAATTAAACGGACGTTTAATTTCACTCAAAATTTTCACTGACCCCGATCGTCCCCAATCCAGTTCCATATCGAAGAGCTCGACAATACGATTCCAACGCAACTAGATTCGTAATTTTCTGACAATATATGACAAAGTTATGATATTTTAAACTTAATACAAATTTAAATACAATTTCTTTTATAATTTTTAAACATCAACCTAATCTGGCCGTCCATTCCCCTAGATCAAATCGTGACCGTGTTTCTCTTCTTCCCTCCCACGCGTTTCTTCCCGCTCCAGTATTCACGCGAGAACCCATCACTCACGTTCGAATTCGAACGCCGCACCACCCATTGACGAACTAGCATTCGATCAAACGTTGCCAAGTTGAAGCCCATCACCACGCCACCCCACGACCAACGACCGCACGCACGCGGTGCTCCCCAGCTCGAGAAAACGAGCACGAACGGTGGCCCCTATACACGCAAATTCCAGCCTCCACGTCGACTCGATCGAGATTCCAGCCGTTGGATGTGTAGTACTCGTCGAGTACTACAATTCCTCAGTTGATAATTTTTGAAATCGATGAGTGAATTGGAAGATTTGAGAGGGAGAAGCGAAATTTATTTCGGCCATTAACAAAGGAGGAGGCGGCTGATGAAGTTTGTAGCTAGGGTTTGAAAAATAAATGAATATATAAAATAGTTAATATTATTTTAATTAATAAAATTCTCGATTTTAACAGATTATGCAAACGATCTCCAAACTACGCGTTCCGACAGGCAATTCTAGGGTTTTTCCGCGTTCCGGACACAATGGAACAGGTTTCGTAAGCTAATTTGATCGTATGCGCGAGATACGGAATTAAACGATCGATTTAAATTAAACCGATTTAAATCGATTTCGAGGCGTTTTAATTTGTACCGGACAAATGATAAATCCAAAAATTACGAAATTTGAAATCTTACAATAACATCACATTACGGATCCGATGAAACTGGTTTCGTCGAAATCCGAGACCGTTTGAAAATTGACTATTTTTAACTCGACGATTTAAATTAAAATGATATCGATGCGTTTCGAGCTGCCATGGTCAAACGACAACTCCGATTGATACGAAAATTGAAATCCGATAATAACTAACTATTACGGATCCAATGGAGCTGGTCTCGTTCAATTCTGAGACTGTCCGAAAATTGACTATTTTTCAGTCGATAATTAAATACTAAAATATTCAATTTTCACAATTTAACTCCAAATTCAATTTTAAAAGTTCTATAATCTTTCTATAACTCCAGTATGATTAAATAAAATTTTACAAATCATTTTCAATCACTTTAAACTCAATTTACAATTATCTCTGGAATTTCACTATTAATTTATCGGTTTAATCGACCAAATTAAATCCAATATTCGAATAATAAATTATTCGACTTCTTAATTCTACTTATCAGTATTTAAAATTAATTAAATATTCGAATTTTAATTATCAAAAATTCTGGGTCGTTACAAACTTCCCCCCTTAAAAGAATTTCGTCCTCGAAATTAGAAGTCAGGAAGAAAGGTCCTTAACTCGTCTACTATTTTTCACAATCAATAGTTTTATCAATTTATCAAAACAAATCTTTCTATTAAAGATTCGTTATTATTTCAACTAGTTTTCCAAACCTTTCATAGTTTTCAAACAATATTGTTTAACTTCAAAATTCAAATTTAAATTCAAATTCAAATTTAAACTTTCAAAATTTTCTCAAAAATTTTCTAACGCCCTAAATTTCCGAAAAATTTTGCCAGCGTCTCCTTTGCGCGGCTAATACGGCACGACTACAAAACGTCCCTACGGACTCTCAGATTTCAAAAAGAAAAGAAAAAGCCAAGCGGCTAGACAAGAAATCATCAAAATCTCATATTCAAATTTAAATACATACCTTTTTCGAGCAATTCAAATTATCTGTGAAATCAAATCCAATTCCTTTATACCTGTATATCCTACTAACCATAATATCTAGTTACAGCATTCAAACCATTTTGTAAATTCTATTACAAAAATTTCAATATAAACTACTTATATCATCTTTAGTTCACTATTGAAGTTATATCCATTATCTTCAATTTTACATTTTCAAATTTTATTTGAATTCAATTTCACATTTCAATTTCTCATTTGAGTTCAATTTCACAATTCCAATTCAATTTGAATTCTATTCATCTTCAATTCTGAAATATTGAATTTCATCGATTAACTTTCATTTACAACTGCTTATTTTAAATTAGTTTCAATTACTAATTCATTACAAATTCTAATCTACTTATTCAAATTTGTTTTCAATATTCAGTTTCAATTCCAGTTTTATTCTTTCGTTCATTCTCAAAATTTATTTTCAATCCACTATTTTGGTTTATAACCACCTATATTAAACTGGATTTCAATTTCATACGAATTTTAATTCATCTCAAACCATATTAATTTGTCATTTCTTTAATTAGTTTCCATTACTAATTTTATTTCAATACTTTACTCTACAAATTCGAAATGAATTTTTTCAACATTCAATTTACTTTCATTAAGTTGATTCACTTATACTTATTTTAACTTAACTTCATCCTTTAAGTTAAATTTACTCTATCAAAATTTAATCTGTATAAGTTATCACTTATTCATTATTCCCATAAATATCTTTATATAGCCTTCCAGAGTTAACCAACATTTCAAAGCCATTTTGAAAACAATTCAAATTTATCCTTTGAATTTCCAAAACAAAATCCAAATTTTTTTCAAACAACTTCTATTTAAAACAATTTGGCAGCAATTTCCTCTTTTGGAAACCCGAAAATGAACACCAACGATGCCGCGGTCATCATCGAAGTTATTTTCCAGCGACCGAAAAGAGTTTAGAGCTTTTTCATTCCTTCAAAATACTTTTCAAAACCTTCGAAATCCATTTTCAAATCAAAAAGGATTTAAACTTTCAAATCTCCAAAATTTTCAAATTCTTTTCAAAACATTTCCAAATACTTCTCTGGAATTCCGTTTAAATTACAATTCACATTTATAATTCATATTCTTTAAATTTCATTCATATGTGAATTTATTTCTTTACTTTGGAGTTTCGGTTTGAATTTCTTATCCAATTTCATATAATAATGATAACATTTCAATATTATCACTTCCTAACAACCATGCAACCATATACTATAGTACTTTATAGAAAAACATTTCTTTTCCATACAAAAAAAATAGTTTTGGGCAAAATTATTTCATTTACCCTATTTAAAACAATACTGTGCCGAATTGTTCTATATAAGTGTTTAGAGATCCCTATCGATAGAGTTGTACGGACAATACCGACCAGAATCCATATACCACTCAACAAACCAATCATCACAATATAAAACAATTTTATATTCACTAACAAATACGCGCTCATATCTATTATTACACTCAAACTCATTCTAGAGTACTACTGACTCTATCTCTAATGAGTAACACCCAACAGAGCAGGGTTGTCGCTTAACCATATGCTCTGATACCACTTGTAACATCCCGAAAATTTTCGACTTTCGAAAATTCAACATCGATACTCACTTTACCGACTGCTGAGCCATCGAATGCCGGAAACTCGAAAAGTTATGGTTTTAAGAAAAAGAAAAGGTAGAAGAAGAAGAAGATAGAAGAAAAAGAAAGGAAAGAAAGAAGAACAACAGAACAGCAACAGAAACAGAACAATATCAGAATCTTACACATCGCAGCGGAACAATATATAATAGATAAATGAATAATCTCTAAAACAAAGAACTATATTATTTTATACATACATCAATCATCAGAGTCAATATACAACTCAATACAACAATGGACAGTTATATAACTTGTCCTCATACAGAATACACAGCGGAATAAATATATCAGATACAAATACTACGTCTCGCCATCCAGCTTATCTCCAAAGCTCCAGAATATCCAGAATATCCTGATAATATAACTCTAGGCTGCCCGTGTGGAAATTTGGTGGGCACCCAGAGTTTAGAAGGGAACAATAAACTCCGAGTCAGTCATGGTGACTGGTGTGAGATCGTAAAACAGTTATTCTTTAAAACACAACAGGAAAATTTTAAAGTCAATTCGCAATGCTTTTGGAAAATGAAACTACCATAAGACCTCCCACCACACACACAATGCAAACGCAGAATTGGAGGAGATTTCTTCTTATGATAGTCAAAGATGCTTACTACGCAAAATCAAATCATTTTTGATATTATTATTAGTGCATAGTGTAGAAAACATTTCGAAAGTATAATATAAATCTTAGCCAGCATAGACATTTCGAACTATGCCTACTATAGCTACCATCCAAACAGTGGGGCGCCACCATAAGTGAATGATAGGTTCTACAACTAAAACCGTACAAGTCACGTATTGTTTCTTTGGATTTCCAACAAATGGTCAGGCAAAGGAACTTCCTATCCACGATGGGTACGTCCCTGGAATAGACGACCCGAGAATCTAACGTTACGGTTAGATCTCTGCCAACACAAGGCCGGGTTACCTCTGCAAAAATAGGTAACTACTGACACGCGTATGCCATCCCCCGATCGTCACCGATCTTCCCGAGGATCCCCGATTCGCAACAAAACCACATAGATAATAATAATGCAGTAACCACAGAGGTTAAGTATCTGGGCTCCATACCATGATACCACCTTTATCCAGAAGGAATGACATACACTAAGGGGCGCTACTCCCTAGAACCTTGCCGCATCCTTCCTGTTTCGACCATTTCCGGGGTGTGAGGCTCGACGAAGTCTCGTCCACAAAGCTACGCTTTCTCAAAAAGCCCTGCTTCGGGTCAAACAAAATGATCAACCTATGATCACAAAGATATAAGATCAAACAAATGATCATATCACAAATGATCAAACACTGATCATTTCACAGCAACACTCAGTATGCCACGTTACCAAATTGGGATATATCGTTGATAAATTTCAACTACATAACCTCTGAGCTCGTACGTCTCAGAGAAGGGTGTTAAGCTAAGAGAATAAATTCTCCGCCACCAACAGAAATGTATTTGAAAGAAATCAGCTTTATATCTCAAATTGTAACGTCAGACACACAATCCATACAAGTCTGTTCCGGGATCGAACAGAACCGAAGGCACTTCTCACGAAGCCCTTGCATATCCGGATAATTTTCAATCACGTCAGGACTTCCCGTCACTAAGGGTGATAAAACCTCTAAATCGAAGATCAGTCGATGTAGAGTAACTCGACGGTAATCCTTCCGTTTTCAAAAATATCCGGTCTTCAACACCGGTCTTCAAATGCAATTCATAACGACGTATCACATATTCGGGATGGGTTATACGACCCCATGGTCCTTTCCCGGCTAACCCGAATAGTGAGCGATTATTCAAAAATAAGTGTGGCATTCAATTTCATCCAATTCACAACAAATACCTATCTACAGGTAATTATTGATAGTCGGTTATTTAACTATCAATAAAGATGCGCAACATCATCAGATTCCAAATAATTTTCCAAATTATTTCATCTTCAAAATATCTTTACTAGATATAAAATTTCCACACTTAACCGTTTGAAAACAATTTTCAAATATTCAATTTCCACATTTCAATTTATCTTTTAAAAGATAAAATTTCAAAACAGTTCATTTCATATTGGAAAAACATTTCCATACTTATTTAAAAATAAGTAATTCACAAATCATTTATTTTCAACATTTGAAAATATTCGATATACTTAAATCAATATTAAGTATATATTCATTCTTTAAGGAAATCATAAATTTCAACATCTATTTGAGTCAAAACGAATGTTGCGTAAAACATCGTTACGACGACTCGAAATCACTAGTATAGGGATTCGGATTTAGATAGATATATATAAATCCCAATACTACATCAAAACATTTCCTTTCGGAAATCATTTACTATAACAACAGTGTTATAGTCCACCATTTCCTTAAATTTCTCGAAAACGTCTATTTCAACAAGAACTGCGGAAATCTCTGCTTTCGATTTATAATACATTTTAAAACATCTTTAAAATGTTTAACTCCATTTTTAAAATCACTTTCCCAAAACAGTATCCATTTTACTTAACAATATATTCACTGTCAAAAATCGTGAATATACTTCACTAACCATATTTCAATATTTTCTACCCATTTTTATTTCAATAATTATCCACTATCCAAAATCGCGGATGTATCTCCTTTTTTTAAACTTCTATGTTTAACCTATCAATTTCAATTGGTTTTGGATTTATAAAACAATGTTTATAAATTTCACCTTTTATATTTTATAACAACTTCGATTTGTAAATCTCCTTTATTAACAAATTCGATCAATATTTCTTTTGTAGGCAAAAATCCAATTTATAAGTTAATTCCTTATAAATCTTTTATTCTACAATTTTATTCATTTTAACTTCACAATTTATACATCTATAAATTTCATATCTTCACAATTTTAAAATTCTATAAGATTCATATCTTCACTTATAAAAACTCGTTTTAAAATTCCAAAAATTTTAATTGATAAATATATCAATTTTTTCTGTACATCTTTTATAATACTTAAAAAAAATCTCAATTTAACCCATTTTACAATTAAATCAACTTTCATTACAAAAATCACACTTTGGTTATATTTCACCAAAAATCTTAACTCTTATAACTTTAAAATCCTAGACGTTTATTTTTCTAAAATAAATCAATTCAAAAATTCGATAAACGTCTACTTTTCAAAAATCACTTTAAAATCTTTTTAAAATAAAAGTCGTTATTTTTACATTTCAAAACTGAATCCGATGATGCAACAGCATCAATCAGTCCATCACAACAGTCAAAATCATATATCAATATGATAACAGAATATATCAAAATATCTGTAAATAATCAATACGGTGAGGAATCCAGTCGGATCCCTCCAACCTGTTTCCCTGCATCCACAGATGTTAGCACAATACCAATTCCGCTCCAGTACGGAATTATCGCGGTATATAGGTTTTTATAAATCCGCTTACTAACGGCGCAATAGGGTCTCATCCGCTATACGAGGCGGGAAATCATCAATTCAATATATACATATGCCAATATGTATATATTGCTATATATAGATATATCCTATCATATCTAATAGCACATTCAAACAGTCAATCAACAATCAATAACTGTAAATAATTCCACATTCAAATTTGAGTGAGAAGATCTCACCGTGATTTTAATTCTGATTTCAGCGTTTATTTCGAATAAAATTAAACGGACGTTTAATTTCACTCAAAATTTTCACTGACCCCGATCGTCCCCAATCCAGTTCCATATCGAAGAGCTCGACAATACGATTCCAACGCAACTGGATTCGTAATTTTCTGACAATATATGACAAAGTTATGATATTTTAAACTTAATACAAATTTAAATACAATTTCTTTTATAATTTTTAAACATCAACCTAATCTGGCCGTCCATTCCCCTAGATCAAATCGTGACCGTGTTTCTCTTCTTCCCTCCCACGCGTTTCTTCCCGCTCCAGTATTCACGCGAGAACCCATCACTCACGTTCGAATTCGAACGCCGCACCACCCATTGACGAACTAGCATTCGATCAAACGTTGCCAAGTTGAAGCCCATCACCACGCCACCCCACGACCAACGACCGCACGCACGCGGTGCTCCCCAGCTCGAGAAAACGAGCACGAACGGTGGCCCCTATACACGCAAATTCCAGCCTCCACGTCGACTCGATCGAGATTCCAGCCGTTGGATGTGTAGTACTCGTCGAGTACTACAATTCCTCAGTTGATAATTTTTGAAATCGATGAGTGAATTGGAAGATTTGAGAGGGAGAAGCGAAATTGATTTCGGCCATTAACAAAGGAGGAGGCGGCTGATGAAGTTTGTAGCTAGGGTTTGAAAAATAAATGAATATATAAAATAGTTAATATTATTTTAATTAATAAAATTCTCGATTTTAACAGATTATGCAAACGATCTCCAAACTACGCGTTCCGACAGGAAATTCTAGGGTTTTTCCGCGTTCCGGACACAATGGAACAGGTTTCGTAAGCTAATTTGATCGTATGCGCGAGATACGGAATTAAACGATCGATTTAAATTAAACCGATTTAAATCGATTTCGAGGCGTTTTAATTTGTACCGGACAAATGATAAATCCAAAAATTACGAAATTTGAAATCTTACAATAACATCACATTACGGATCCGATGAAACTGGTTTCGTCGAAATCCGAGACCGTTTGAAAAATGACTATTTTTAACTCGACGATTTAAATTAAAATGATATCGATGCGTTTCGAGCTGCCATGGTCAAACGACAACTCCGATTGATACGAAAATTGAAATCCGATAATAACTAACTTTTACGGATCCAATGGAACTGGTCTCGTTCAATTCTGAGACTGTCCGAAAATTGACTATTTTTCAGTCGATAATTAAATACTAAAATATTCAATTTTCACAATTTAACTCCAAATTCAATTTTAAAAGTTCTATAATCTTTCTATAACTCCAGTATGATTAAATAAAATTTTACAAATCATTTTCAATCACTTTAAACTCAATTTACAATTATCTCTGGAATTTCACTATTAATTTATCGGTTTAATCGACCAAATTAAATCCAATATTCGAATAATAAATTATTCGACTTCTTAATTCTACTTATCAGTATTTAAAATTAATTAAATATTCGAATTTTAATTATCAAAAATTCTGGGTCGTTACAGAAACAGTGGTAAATTGCGGGGTAATAGAAAATCTACCTTATGTTGTGTGATCATTGTTGTCTGATTCACTTTGTGGCATAGTGATGTCTTCAGATTTTACTCCTTCCTCTATCTTTGCTATGATCTCCTCTAGCCTAGCATCTCACTTCTGACCAGTACCGCTCCTTTCAACCAGAGTAGGTCTAATCGATAAGCTTGCCAACATTTCAGGTTCTATTAGCAGTGAGGCATGAAATCAAATCCAACAATATACTCTATATGCATCCATTCCAAGAAAATTGCTCCTAACCCAACATGTCTTCTACTCAATGCATCGACGACTGCATTTCCTTTTGATGGAGTATAGGAAATACTAAAATCATAAGAGGCTAAGAACTCCAACCACCATTGCTGTCGAAGGTTGCGATTTTTCTGGGAGAAAGGATAATTTAAGGATTTGTGGTCCATAAATAGCTCAAATCTTTCTCCTAACAAATAGTGCTTCCACATCTTCAAAGAAAAAACAATTTCCCCTAACTCTAAATCATGAGTTGGATAATTCCTCTCATGCGACTTTAGTTGTTAACCAGCATAAGTGGTAACTTTTACCTTCTGCATCAACACCGCACCTAATCCTGTTCAACAGGCATCAATATATAATATCAACTACTTGTTTCCTCATGAAATTGTTAACACCAGTGCACTCGTCAACCTCTCTTTAAGACTCACAAATGCATGCTCACACTTAGCATCTCAAACAAAAGCCTGATTCTTCTTTGTCAAATTGGTCAACATTGTTGCTACCTTTGAGAAGTCCTTGATGAAGCATCTACAATTTCCCGACTATCCTAGAAAACTCCCCACATCAGTAGCATTCTTGGGTTGATTCCAATCTAGAATCACTACCACCTTCGCAGGATCCATTGTTATACCCTATCGCGAAACAACATGACCAAAGAATCTCACTTCTTCTCTCCAGAAGTGACACTTAGAGAACTTCGCTCTCAACTTGTGCTTCCTTAATATCTCTAATACAATCCTCAAGTGCATCTTGTGCTCCTCTTCAATTTTGGAGTCGATCAGAATATCATCCATGAACATAAGCACGAACTTATTCAGCTGGTCTCTGAAAACTCAATTAATGAGATCCACAAAGTATGCTGGAGCATTGATCAATCCGAATGGCATTACCAACCACTTATAAAACCCAACGGCATATGAAACATAGTAATAGGCACACTCTCCTTCGCTACTCTAAGTTGGTGAAATCCCATTGCCAAATCCATTTGAGAGAACATATTCGCACCGTGCAGCTGATCCAACATGTCATGAATATGCGGGAGTGGATACTTGTTCTTCTTTGCACTTTATTCGGCTCACGATAGTCTACACACAACCTCAAAGAGTCATCCGCCTTAGTTGTGAATACAACTGGTGCACCCCACTCAGATATGCTTCTATGAATGAACCCTCTACTTAACATGTCATTCACTTGCACCTCTAATTCCTTCCGCTCTCTGGGTGCCATAGCCTCAAAGGCATAACCATCGGTATGGCTTCCTTCACCAAGTCTATTCGAAACTAGATCTATCTATGCGTTGGCAATCCAGTCACTTCCTCAAAGACATCCGAATACTCTCTAAAGATCAGCACAGATGACAACCCTTCTTTGGAACCTCAAGTGAATATAGAAAGCTAACCATCACCCCATCCTCTAGTAGGCAGCTAATTGCTACCGTCCTCTTATCCACATTTCCGATTGTCACCAGTAGCTTCTAGCAATCCATTATAGTCCCATACTTCTTAAGTCAATCCATTTCCAAGATAATCCCAAACCCAATGAAATTTAAAACCAAGCAATCACATACAAAAGAGCATCCATGAGTTGATAAGACTAAACCCCTACAAACCATGCACAGGCTAGTAGAGCCTCCAACATGGTTTATCATGATCAAGTGCTGGTTTACTATCTCGAGTCTCAATCCCAATCTATCTACTAGGTCACTTGAATAACGACTTCCTTTCCTATCTCCTTTGCCGAGGGAGCACTCGACGAAGTCGGGACTGCGTCCAAAGCATACACTTTCACAACCAACTTATCCTTCACCGGTTCCAGGAAATCCTTCTTCAAATCTTGCCTTAAATGTTCCCAACTAAACCGATCTTCCGACGTAGCAATAGTCATGGCATTCCACCAATTCATGTCCCGCCCCTGAAGTTGTCTAAAAGCCAACTTTCTCTTCATAGCATCATCCACTTCCATTTCATAGAAGATGCGCTAACAAGAGTAATCTTTACTCAACTTAGCGAAATCAGCCCTAGGCGCTTGCACAAGAGCACTTCCACCTACAACTACATTTGGAGCATTCGTCATCATCATCACAATCATAATAATGAACATAGCTTAAAAATAAGGCGTAGCAGCTCCTGATCCTACTCCTTCTTCGACTCCTGATATAGAATTACTCATAGTATTACTTGTATGCTGGCTCATTCTTATTTGTAATAAAAATGATCAGTCTCTTATAAAGAAAACTATGTTTATAGTGCTTATGTGCCTACGACTTATACTATAAATATATTATTGTATTGCCTTGAAAACCAAAATATATAACAAGTACGTACTCTCTCATATACACACACTAGATATAGTCTAAGGCGATAAATCCTTCCTTATCTTAGCTAGCTCGTAGTACCAAATTAGGTTAAGCACGTAACTTAAGCTCTAATACCAAATGTGATGATCGTCCTATACCACCGGCACCAATAGTATTAATAGTGCTCTACAGTCGTGCCCGGCCGATATAGGACGATCATCGGGGTTGAAATAAATTAAAAACACAGCATATAAAGTGTCTTATATCTCATAGCGCATGAACAAAATATAATATCACATATACAATAGAAGAGACAATAATAACAATGTGAACCTATCATCAGAGTATAATATCCACAGAGTTATACATCAAATGTCATAGAGTTTATATAATGGAAACAGACTCAATAACTATCTCAAATACAAGTAATAAGCAATCACTGCTAAGACTCCCCAGTGCTACACAGTGGAATAAGCATAGAAATCCATATATGTATATAATACGAGATAGCTCTATCTAGCTCGTCCTCTGAATAGCTACTGCATCACCTAGACTTGTTATCTAGTTTACTCATTTAAGAGTACCTAAGATAATAAGAAGCAAAGCATAAAACCTTGGGTCAGACAATAGTCTGGTGTGAGTGGTAAATGAATCTCAAAGTACTATACATGTAAATATAGTAAGGAACAGAGGTGCACAAATCATACATAACATGTCCCTGCAACCAAAGAGTCAGCACATAACAATATAATATGCTACTCACCAATATCATAAGAGTACAAAAATCAAATAATGATATCAGCTCTTCCGGTATTTCTATCTCCAATACCTACTTCTAATAATATCTCTAAGTGATATCCTACTAAAGAAAGCAACCAAAGCAATCATAGCAACCATAGTATCCATCCAACAATCTTAGCAATCACCCCATCCCTGTGCCTTGAATTATGATAAATTTTATGGATCCTTACTGCCAGGGACTAAGTGAAATCCTAGTTTATGTGTACTCTCATATCACGCAGCCCAAAGCTCGATATGTGCCTCGTAGCCCAAAGCAAGACACTAGACCCAAAGCCACTATTCTAGGGTATACAGGTCCCTCAATTGGCCTATGGGCATCCCCACTTACTATACCACTACTTCGAGTACACAAGAAAACACTCCAAGCATCAACGACTCCTTAGCACGTACTCATTCAAGCCTCTTTACTCCTTCTGGACACTGAGCTCTTCTTGCACGGCCAGTTTCCATTATTCACGAGGAACCCTTCCACATTCCCTGATCCTACGGCTCCCTCCATTATTAAGCTGCTATCTTCAAAAATTACTCCCAACACGAGCCAACATCCGAAGATTCTAGCTTTTCACCATGTTGTTACATCGTCGACCAAGCCTGATGCAAATGAGCCACCATCTAGCACGATCTCTAGAACCTCAAGAACAGTCCCTAGAAGTTCCCACTCCTTACCCTATATCATGATAACTCGGTACCGAGTTATAGGTATAACTCAGCACCGAGTCATACACTTAGCCAACCAATGGATAATTCTTCTTCCATACTTCTAGCACACCCCTCAAGCACTTTGGACCCCGACTCATCCATCCTAGATAACTTGCCATCGATCCAAAACTCCACCTTCAAGTTTTAGAGATAACTTGGTATAACATCCAATCCTTAGTATGACCTTGCACCTTGCTATGGAACACCTCATCTAGCTAAGCTCTATCCACCATATAAACCATCGAGTTATAAACCACTCTATGATAACTCATCATTGACTCATCCCTATAAGTCGATACCGACTTTAGCCTTTAGCACCTACTAAGACGCGACTTATAATGTTGGCTCCTAGTATTTTCCAGAGCCCTCCTCTAAGTTTAGTCCAATTCTGCTCAACTTTGCCTTTGATTTGCCCAATTCACCAACTTATCTCCATATGCATCTAAAATACTAGCAAACAACATCAAAGCACAACATACAAACATAGAATAACATGCATTCACATCCAGTCACATAAGAAATACATGGAATTATAGCACTTAACAATTTCTTATCCAATTCTAAGCAATCAATGAACATATGAGTATGACTAAGGTGAATTACAATGTCAATTCTAAATCAAATTAGAATCTATCAATTTACATCATAAACATATGTTGACATGTGATTAAAGTTAGAAAAGGGTTTTAATGGTCAAAAATTATATTAAAACCTATAATTCTACTATACATACATGCATAAGATAGTGAGAAGTCATAAACCACCCACCAATTACCAAAATTCAACCAATTTTAGTGTAGATCCAATATGGACAGTGATCAAAAGCAATGCAAATCAACCAAATGGATGATCTCTATCTTCTAATCAATGATTTATTCAATATTCTACAATTTGATTCGATTTAGAGAGCAATTTGGGTGATTATGGATGAAACTATGGCTAATGGGGGGTTAGATCTGATTTGGAGAGGGAAAAGTTTTAATTTGATTCTCCAGCCTTCTATTTATAGTAATCCTCTAATTAAAATGGGCTAACTTATGAGCTTAATTAATTGCACACTAATCCTAGCTAGTAGCTATTAAAACTTAAAACAGCCATAACTTCTTAACAGTAAGTCCATTTTTCTATGATGACCACTCTACGAAATGGAAACTATCATCGTGAAGCAATGGAACTATTTTGATACCCTAATTAAACTCTTATCAAGTGTTATAGCCCAAACAAGGTTTTCAGGGGCAAAATGGTCACATGGAAATTCGAGAAAAATCATAGGTGTGTAAAATATCCCTAAGAGTCATATCCTAAAATTATGAAATTATATGACCTATGAATAAAATTATTGATGTGCACGTAAATATGCATATTTTTACCACCATATTTAATCTATTTAAATTAAATAAATGATCATATTGGTATTTTAACTTGTTTAAACCAAAATTCAAATTATTTCAAATTGTCACATATTCATCTTCATCCAAGGGCAAAATGGTCATTTTTGTGCATATACTAATTTTCTAAAATTTAATTGAAAATTTCTATATTATTTTGTAGGAATTTACATTCATATACAAGTGGTTTCATGAAGATGTATGCATGCACAAGAGTGAAGATAAAGAAATGAAGATGGAAATAATTCAAAGGCATGATAATGGAGGATCCCACCTACCCACCTTCTTTCATGTACAAATTAGAATCTAATCCACATGCTAATGGTCATCAAATCTTCATGCACACTTAAATGGATGATTATGGGAGGCTAATGATTACTTGGCCACTACACTACCTCAAGGGCAATTTGGGCATTCCCTAGAAAATATGAATTAGGGTTTAACACTTGTATAAATACCCCATATCTTCATGTAACCTCTCTTAGTTAGTCTCTCTTTACCTTAGTTTAGGCTCAAAATAAAAGAAAGCTTCTCTTTTCTTTTTCCATGGCTACTTAGCCATTTTGTTTCATGTAATTTTTTTATGCAACTTTAATATATTTCTCTTTTCTTCTCTTGTTTATTTTCCTTTCATGTTGTAGTGTAGATCTAGTTTACTTATGCAAGTAGAATAATTTTTCCTTTCATTTTTGCTCTCTTTTTCTCTTCTTGTTTCATGTTGCTTTCTACATTTGTTCATATGATAACAAATATGAGAGCTTAATCCCTTCAATTTAGGGGTAATGAAGCTCTCTAGTATGTAGATCCAACATTTTGTTGTTTATGCTCTCTTTTGTGCTTAATGAGAATGATTGAAGTGGTTTAATGATGTTGTTTAGCTTTGAATTTGATAGTCTATGTTGTTCATAACAAATAGGCTATGCTTAAACAAACAAAACACAAATTGCCTCTTCATCTACATATGATTATGGTAAAGAAGTGAATGTTGAAATTAAAATTTGATGGCTTATATTTCTAATTAATAGTTAATAGGCCATGCTTAAAATAGATTTTGCTTTCAACTTTGTTGTCAAATTTTATGAGATTTAAAAGTGTATTAGTGGTTGTGTTATAGTTTGATGGTTTATATTGGGCTAATTAATAGCACAAATATACCATACTTATGATAAACACATCAACTAATTCACTAATGACAAGAAAAAAGAGATCATAACTTCATTTTGTTGATTTATGTGATTTAGAGAGTGGAAATTGCCTCTAAATTGTCTTAACACTCTCATATTTTTATCAATTTTCTTTTGATAGTTTTCTACATTTTTAGCTTAACTTTCACTCGACTTTGGTATAATTTGATTGAATAGAATTTTAAAATCATCAATTCCTTGCGGATTGACCCGTCTTCGCCACGTGCTACATTCGTACACTGTGCGCTTGTGGTTAATTTTAATTTAAATTCGTTCGACGGTTTTCTAATCCGATAGAATTTCCATCGACGAACAATTATGACGCCCCGCCCCGAGACCCACGCTAACAAAGGATATTACAGGGTAATACCATCTGCTAGTCCACAGAATATGGCTAGATAGGAGCGACCATCCATGAATTTTACTTTAAACAAGCATCGATACATCCATTTATATGCTACATATTTCTTTCCCCAAGTGGAATCAACGTATGCAATTGAGGCTTAAAACAAAACTACAGTGGTTATAAATACAATCTAGAAAAATATATGATAAATACAGATCATAGAATCATAAATCATAGAAAATACACAATGGAATACGAATAGATACAAGCTGATCAAATCGAATAGGTACATATATTTGACTATAAAATTATTGTCATCACGAACCACGACATATACAAGTACAACATCCCATAAATACAAATATGTATGTTTAAATAAGTCTAAACTCGATATAAGATACAACATTACATGAATATGTACACATATAGAAGATGAAGGTAAGATGATGATAACAAGATAACTAAAGTGAAATTCTCTCTAGAACTATCAAAGTGGAGCACTTGAAATATCTCGGTCTGACCCGAGTATTATAAAATAATAAACGGGTCAGTCTAGGCTATAATGAATTAGTTAAGTATGATAAATAATGGACGTAATGAAATAGATCTCAAATATAAACATAAAGCCAAGTATTGGCAACCATCAAGAATGCTTTGATAAACTCCAAGAATGTAATCACCAAATATCAAACCCCAAGATAGTTTCTAAAAGCAAAACTCCTGAAACTATTTGGTGATAACACAAATAACATATAATCCAGAAATCATCAATAGAAATCTAGAAATCACATAAAAAGGGGAAGGGCGCCAAAACTCCAAGATTGGTGAATAAATTCACATACATGCTTGTAAACCTAAGATAAACATAAATGTCAACAGAACTCCAGGACGGATGTAGCCCCATAGTAACTCCAAGATAGGCGCGAGCCTATAGAACTCCAAGATAGGTACGAGACCTATAACCTAAGATATGTGCGAGACCTATACATCCAAGATAGGTATAAACCTATAAACTTCAAGATAGGTGGAAGCCTATAAACCCCAAGGGCGAGTCAGAAACTCATCGATAAATGTCATGTACTTTCAAATAGTAACCAAATAAGTTACAACCGTATATCCCATACCACAAGGTTTACCTAAACGTTTGTTATAAGCTAGTAAACTCCACTTATGTGTCAAAGGGATTCAATCAAACAAGTCCAAGATTTAACTGGTATAAGAACGCGAATGTTCCTTACCACTCATTTCCCTAAACCGTTTAATTCGATTTCTAATCCGATCGAGTGCATGTGATTTTTATAAAAACACTTACCTTCCAAAACCTTCTTAAAAACTATATATATATATATATATATTAGTTTATAAGCTAACCTTTACATGAAAAGGAATTTTTTAAACTTGTACATTCATAAATATATTTAGACGTTGTTTTGTAAGCTAATATATATATATATATATATATATATATATATTGAAAAGGCATTGCGAAATCTCTTTATACATGTGTATAATAAAGGTAATTTGGACTATTGTCCCATATCAATATAAAACCATTATTATTATAATAGATAATTAAAAAAATATATAGTATTTATATAGTTTCAAATATACTTATTATAGAAAATATGTTGTACTTTAAAAGTTTTGGATAAAACACTTTAATTTGGAAATCAGCTTTTTATAAGATTCAAGTTGAAAACGTGCGATGAAAATTGTGTGAATTTCCGAATACCCATAGAACAATTCTATGGTAGAATAACTTCAAAATGAATTCACAAATTCATAATTCAAAATCCCAAAAAGAAATGATTTCGGTAGGGAAAACAACATCAAAATCAAGCAAATAGCGAAATGGAGCCAAACGGACGAACGAACGGGTGAACGGCGCAAACAGGGGCTTCACCTAGAGCAAAAATAGCTCCAAGTTTACATGCCATCGGTGCACCTATGCTGGTGAACTAGGAGCTACTTTTAGCTCTAGGTTGCCCTCCAACGGTCAGATTTCGCTCGTTTTTCCTCTGTTAGTCATCTTAAAGACTGGAGCACTAAATTAGCACTCATGCAAGCATACAAACATGTACAATTGAATGCTAAGTGAGATCATAAAGTAAGAGTTTCAGAAAACATAGAGTTGCTTAACAAAAGAAATGAATAATACAAGAGATTGAAATCAATTCTATAACAAATTCATCCAAAACAATAAGTTGAAACTAACATTCAATTATAGCCTAAAAGTGTGAGGATTACTCACCTATATGGACATGAATTGATGCTAGAAACCTGAATTCTCCTAGGCCACTAAATTTAAGCTACAATCTAAGTTTGATTTTGAGCAATTGCAAAAGAATGAACTACAATCATGATCAAAACTGAAATTATAACCCAACTGGATGTAAGATAGGGTAGTAAAAATTACCTTGGCCTTATATCTTCTATTATTAATCAAAAGCCCTTTGATTTGGTTCAAATTTGGGGATAAATTCCTAATTCTAGGGTTTGCTAATATGAATGGTTTATTTTCAGATTTTTGCTTAAGTTGAAAATGATTATAGTGTAAGAGAAAATGAGTGTATATGCTCATTTTTAGTTTACAACATGAGCCAAGAAGAGTATCATAGACCCAATAGAAAAGAATTATCATTTTATTTTCATTTTTATTCAAAAAACACTTATTTCACAATTTTAAACTATGTTAAATATAACGTATATTGATTCCTAAAAATTTGACAAACACCAAAATAACAAAGTTAACGTTCTTTATCGATATTGAGGTGTTTTGAAAAATATTAAATAAAACTTTTGCAAATAAAAGTTTTTATTATTATTTTGATAAAATAAAGTATTAATTGCCAAAAATATCATTTTTAACGATAAATATTAATATTAACATTTCTATTAAATTTACAACATTTATGTTGCAAGAGTTTGAAATGGAAAACGTCTATCACAACTTTTCATTTAAATAAATAAGTGAATGTGATATCTTTATTCTCATATTAGTTATAAAAGTTCTTTTCCATATATTTATTAAGTTCAAATTTTTCCTTAGATTATTCTTATATTAACAAATATAAGATTTAAGTTACACAAAAGGATATTTTATGATACATCCAATTTAATTAGTCCCAAATCTATTTCAATTTGAAAATTAACAATTAAAATTCCCCAAATTCATCTTAAAATTAATTAAGATAATTTAAATCATATTTTCTAGATTTAATTCTACGTAATCTCAACTAGGGTTGTTACAAAAATAAAATTATTTTACGATCCTCCGATACGTAAAATGTGGGTCGTTACATGCGACATCCTTCCTTTGTTATATATTTTACAACATTTCCGTGTTATAGAGGTTCGACAACTCCAGTACCTTTTTGGCTTGATAACATTTGTTGCAAAAGCTCAATATCCCCTATTCTTCTAGGTCTGTTATAGCTCGATATCTATAGGCATTTAATTATTCCGAACTCCTTTATCACCTTACAGGCTCGATACCTTGATTCATTATGAATACCCAACATCAATTTCTATTCATTAAATACTCGACAATTTTTCCAATTGTAGAAGCTTATTACTCCTCTAGGGACTCAATACTTTTTCTCAGCTTGATAACTATTTAAAGTTTGACATTTTCTTTGTTGTTAGATGTTTAACATCTCCTTGTGGTTGCTTGAGGTTCATTATCCTCCTTTTTGTTATATGCTCAGCAACCCTTGTGGTTGTTGAGGCTCGACACCATCTCCTCTAGTTACATAGATTCGACAACTTTTCTATCTTTAAACTCGACAACCCTTGTAATTCGACATCTTCGGTCATTCCCTATTTCTTTTAAGCCATTTAACTCCTGAATAGGAGCTTGATAATTATCTTCATGTTAGATACTCGATATCCCTTGCTTCTGTGTCTTCCCATGCTTTCTTTTCCCTTGGTTTCTAAAGTACATTTGATAGTTGAAAAGTATTTGGATAACAGCTAAAAAGGGGGAACGATGACGATCATCAACGAGTGGACTAGATGTCACCAAATCCTGCTTTAGAGGATGCAGTGTGGTTCACATAGGATGCCGCCATCTACGAGTGGGCTAGATGACACCAAATCTTGCTTTAGCGGGTATGGTCTGGCTCTCATAGATTTTAAGTAATTAGACTAGGTCATATATCACAAATCTTGCTTCAGAGTGTACGGTGAGATCTACACGAGACCCATTACAGAGGATGTGGCTCATGGTCTATAGTATAATTAGGTACTAACTCTATTTATTTAAGACCCTCAAAGGGAATCATTGGATCATGATAGATTCCGTAATGGACTTCACCTATCAATGATGATGGGTATCAATTTGTATTCTTTGGTTGTCTTCCATTTCTAAACTATGTGTTTGACTGATGTTATTGTTGTTACTTTTACTATAATTATTTGGTATTTTGCGATAGATTTATATTATAATTTCCCTCCTTTTGGATGTTAGGTTACCGTTATCATAGTATGATTGTTACAGTCACATTATATTAGTTGTAATGATTCATTGGTGTTATCCCGCCTTTTGGCAAGGCCGTGAAACCAAGGAATTGACTAATAACCAAAGACGGCCCGCCCTAGAGATCAGTTATACACAGGCTCACTATGGATATCAACAAATTTTTTCCGAGTCTGGATCAAGCCAAAATTGGTAGGACATGACAAGCTAAGCCATGAGATTCAACGTTACAAATCTCAAGTCAATCCGAGTTCGTATGCTCAAGTTATGAACGATACAAAATTGGATGAAAACCAATCACCGGTCGACTCGCTCCCTTCGACTCGCTTCCTTCGACTTGCTTCGCATCCCTCAGAAGTGATTAGTTCGACTCGCTCGCATCCCTCAAAGGAGCCTGCTTCGACTCGCTTCACCTCGAGCCACGCTTCAACTCGCTTCACTTCGTGTCCATCACAGAGCCTTCGTTCGAACCCCTCAGATAGGCCTCCTTCGACTCGCTTCACAACCCCCAGATAGGCCTCCTTCGACTCGCTTCGCAACCATCAGAGAGGCTTCCTTCGACTCGCTCAATCAATGCACAGATTCGACTCGATCAAAACAGTGTCAAGGGCAGAGTGAGATTCAAGCGCCACGTCACCGAGTCGAACGGAAGCGAGTCGAACAGAGTGAGTCGAAACAGAAGCGAGTCGAACCAAACAGCCACCGAGAATCGCATTTCGTATCGATCATATCTCCTAATCTACAAGTCCAAATGCTATGAAATTTTCATAGAAGACTACGTGCATGCTAAAGAATGTCCACACCAAATTTCGACTCCATTGGATGAAATATTGATCGATATGAAATCTGTTCGTATCGATCACGGATCTGACCGAAACTTCAAGGGCTTGGGCATGCGGGCCTAGTCACGTGCCAAAGAGGGTCTCCCGAGATCTGAGTGAAATATCAGCCTCCTACACCTATAAATAGACCCCCAAAGCTAACAGAAAAGGGCTTCTTCTTCCTCTTTGAGATCTCCAACGCTCGGATTCCGCCAGATCCAGATCTGAACTCCATTGCTGCTGCTACCAACAAATTTCACTACTGCAAATCATTGTTATTTGCTGTAATTTGCTAAAATCAATTGTAAACATAAAATAAAGATCAATAAAGCTATCAACTTCATAGTGGACGTAGGCGATACGCCGAACCACTCTAAATCCTTGTGTCTCTATGCATTTAAATTATTCTCATTTCTGAAATTTGGAGTTTTTGTTAGCTAATCCTCTTTTTACATTTAATTTCTTCACTTTATCTCTTCAAAAACTTCCGAAGAGTGTTGTGCCCAATTTTGGTACAAACACTTTGGTGCTTTCATTGAGAAAAACCCAATTTTTCTCCTACTCTTTGGATCTCCTATCTATATTGGATTGCATAAATCTAAGAAGAAGATCCAAATCCATAACTTTGAAGCCCTCCCATTATATTCAGATTTGCAATCATATCTAGGAAAGGACTTCATTAAATCATTATGGTGAGCACATGTACCACTTCTGCAGCTGCTGAACAAGGAGCACGGGACCGACAAAATCCCGTGTAATCACCTCCATCCAACCAAAATGCTGCAGGACCTTCAGATCCATCAGGTCCAATCACTAGACGAGAATTCCAGACATTGCTTCAAGAGTTGACCCAAAGTCGACAGCAGCTAACTGAACAACTACGCGCCAACACGGAGTTGACTAACCAGCTATATCGCCAAAGGCGAAGAAGATCCGAAAGAGACCAAGGTTCTCATTCTTCCACAGAAAGTTCAGCCTCCTCTGATGGCCAAACCAGATCCACACGTCCACGGCTAGGTGTAAGCTACACCCAAGCCACGGGACACCAACCTGCTTCGAACCTTGGGCAACCTAGAGCTGGACCACCGCTAGTCTCCGTACAGAACCTTCAACTCGAGGAGGAGCTGCTCCTTATCATGTTACCGACAACATTGCTACTACCACCACTGCCGGACGGGGAGGTGATGCTAGAAACCAAGCTGATCCTCAACATAGCCAACGAGAGCAGACTCCTGAGCCTTATGTCCCTGAGGATGTTGAACCAAGGAGGCGAGGCACAGACCGTCGACCGCGTCCTGTCCAGACTCGCGCTGGGGAACCCGATCACACCTTGGCACAACATGCTCCAAGTATCCGAACGCTGGATATACCAGCGATGATCCGCCAAATGATCCGTGAAAGTCAGGGTCTCTCTAATGACGACTGGGGAATCTCCCGAAGTCATACCCCTTTCACCGATGACATTTTATATGCTGAACCACCTCGGCACTTTAGGATGCCAGCTTTTGCCAGTTTATGAAGGAAGTTCTGATCCCAATCAACACGTCCTGAAATACGAATGGCTGATGAATGCTGCTAGAGCTGATGACGTAGTAAAGTGACGTAGTTTCCCCATTTCCCTAGGGGGCATCGCTACCATGTGGTTCACTCATTTGCCACCGTGATCCATCTCTAACTTTGACCAGATGGCCACCAAGTTTGTCGAACAATTCTGTATGCACGTGGCGAGGCCTAAGGACGTTAACACTCTGTCTAGTGTTACACAAGCCCTCGGAGAAACACTTAGACGTTACTTGGAGCGATTCCATGCTGCGTGTGTAGAAATAAGCAATCCCAATGATAACTCTATCCTGATGGCACTGACTAAGGGGATTGATGCTGATTCCGAGTTCGGAAATTGGTTAGCTGGAAAACCACCTGCGTCATTGGACCGTTTCTATTCCAAGACAGCCCAATTCCTGAGAAGGGAGGATGCGAAACAGTCTATGAAGCAGGATGATGCAGGGCCCAACATCGAAGGAATATAAAGTAACATCGCTGTTAAACAATCCGGAGATAGTTCTGGGAAAACTCAGTTGAACGTACAAAATAAACAGAATCAACAGAGAGAGAATGGAAATCAGAACAAAAAACGCGATCAGAATCGTGGTCCACGGCGTAGAGCTTCCATGTACGATAATTACACTCCATTGAACACGCCATTGGAAAATGTGTATTTGCAGACCTGCAATACCATGCAGTACAAGAAACCTGCCCCAAAACCGCCAACTGAGAAACAAATCCAAATAGGAAAATTCTGTAGATTCCATGAGAGTTATGGCCACAACACCAATGAGTGTCGTCACTTACAAGACCTCATTGAAAAACTGATACGTGAGCGAAAGCTGGATCAGTATGTGCGGGCGCCGCAGTCTGGTGGTGCGGGCCCATCAAATCAGAATCGTGCGCCGAATCAGGAAAGACAGGAGGAACCCGCTCGTACAGGCGGGAGGTTGATTATCAATACGATAAGTGGTGGTCCTTACCCAGTAGATCGAAGCTGGAAGGAAATGGAGTCGTATGCCAGTTCTATCAGGCATGCGGACTTCGAGTGTTGTAGTAACTTTGATGAAGGAGCTCCGGCCAAGCAACAGAAGACGATGACATATGACATCGTGTTCAGGAACAGAGACGCAGATAAAGTCGAAGCGCCCACTATCTATCTACTGGTCATCTCAGCACAAGTAGGTCCCGCATGGATGAAGGGGATCTTAGTTGACAGTGGGAGCTCTATGGATATTTTGTTCAAGCGAGCTTATGATCAAAAGAAAATGGAAGCCATGGACTTGAAGCCTTGTCAATCTCGAGTCCATGGTTTCAACGGAAGTGCTACTATACCCACCGGAATGGTGGAACTGCCCGTAGAATTGGGAGTTGGAGAACGTCGGAGAGTACGGATGTTACAGTTCGTTGTTTTGGACATAGACTCCCCTTACAATGCTTTCTTGGGCCGACCGGCCCTCGCTGAATTCAGGGTAGCCATCGCCCCGTGGTGTTTGACTTTAAAGTTTCCTACTGATCATGGAATAGGAATCATTCATGGAGATCAGGATGATGCCAGAGCCTGCTATGTTGCTGAGTTGCGAGAGGCGCAGCGAAAGGAAAAAGAAAAGGGCGTGGAGGAATTTCTCTACGTCCGTTTTACCGATAATTGACAATTAACGCCCGGGCCCAGGCCCGGGCACCCCAGACAATTCCTCAAGGATCTTGACCCGAGAGAAACTGAAGACGAGGGAGAATCTAAAGAAAGTCAAGCATCCCCGACCAAACTAACGATTGATGTCCCAATTGACAATAACGATGATTCGAAAATGATAAAGATTGGATCTCAGCTAAACCAGCAAACTTAGGAGGAATTGGTTGAATTTCTACGGGCAAATCTTGACGTATTTGCTTGGACACATTTTGATATGTGTGGGATCTCGCCGGACATCGCGAGCCACACTCTGAACATTGACCCGTAGCATGTCCCGGTCAAACAAAAAAGGCGCGGTATGGATCCAGAGAGATCTGCCGCCCTTAAAGAAGAAGTAGAAAAGCTTGAAGCAAACGGATTCATTCGAGATGCGCTATATCCTAAATGGGTGTCAAATCCCGTGCTCGTCCGAAAGCCAAACGGGAAGTGGAGAACATGTGTCGATTATTCCGATCTGAATAAAGCGTGCCCCAAAGACAGTTTCCCGCTTCCTAGAATTGATCGGCTAGTGGATTCGACGGCTGGACATGAACTCTTATCCTTCATGGATGCATATTCAGGCTACAATCAGATACCGATGCATTTACCCGATCAAGAACATACCAGCTTCGTAACCAATCTAGGACTTTACTGTTACAAGGTAATGCCATTCGGACTCAAGAATGCCGGGGCTACCTATCAACGGTTGTTTAATCGGATGTTTGCCAATCAAATTGGGAAAACAATGGAAGTATATGTAAACGACATGCTTGTGAAGTCACGACTCTCCACCGACCATGTTAAAGACCTGGAAACTATGTTCAACATACTTCGAGAATACAAAATGAAGCTCAACCCACTGAAATGTCACTTTGGAGTTGCATCCGGAAAGTTCCTTGGGTTCATCGTTAACGCTCGGGGAATCTAAGCTAATCCTGAAAAAATTTGGCAAATCAGAAATCTTGAAACTCCAAAGACTATAAAGCAAGTCCAGAGTCTCAATGAAAAGGTAGCGGCATTGAGCAGGTTCATTTCAAAGTCCACTGACAAATGCATTCCCTTCTTCGATCTGATCCGAAAAGGGAAGAGAAACTTTGAATGAACCACGGAGTGTGAGGGCGCTTTCCAAGCACTAGTTCAACATCTATCCACACCTCCAATACTGTCAAAGCCTATTGATCATGAGAAGTTGTATACATACTTGGCGATATCAGAAAATGCTATCAGCGCTGCCTTGGTTCGAGAAGAAGACGGGATACAGAAGCCAGTGTACTACGTCAGCAAACGATTGACTGGGGATGAAAGGAACTATCCAAAGCTAGAAAATTTGGCTTATTGCCTTATAATCGCATAAAGAAAACTCCGACCATATTTCCAAGCACATCCCATAGTTGTTTACACCGACCAACCGTTACGACAGGTCCTCTCGCGGCGTGAGACGTCTGGTAGGCTACTCAAGTGGAACATCGAACTGAGTCAGTTTGATATTACTTACACTCCAAGATGAGCAATCCAAGGACAAGTCCTCGCCGATTTCATAGATGAATTCACCGTTCCAGAGGACTTGCCCGAAACCAGTAAATCCCCCGAATATGTCTGGAAGCTGTATACTGATGGTGCATCGAACGACCGGTGTTCGGGCGCTGGTGTTGTGCTCGAAACCCCCGAAAGTCGATCTATATGCTACGCTTTGAAGTTTGACTTTCATGCAACCAATAATGAAGCTGAATACAAAGTCCTCTTAGCTGGCTTGAAACTCGCCAGAGATCTGAAAATTATCGTTGTGGAAATTTATTGTGATTCACAATTGGTTGTGTGTCAAGTACGAGGAGAGTATCAGGCAAGAGATCGAAGGTTGGCTGCTTACTTAGCTCGAGTTCAGGAAGCACTGAATCAGTTCGATTACTATGCCATCTATTGTATACCTCGGGAGCGAAACCAAAAGGCCGATTCATTGGCAAAGCTAGCCAACACAGGTGAAGCTCGGCAAATGGGGCTCATTCCCGTAGAAATGCTATCTTCCCCAAGTATCGACCGGACAGAAATAAACCGGTTATGCGAAACCGTTCCCGAAAAGGATTCATGGATGACCCCACTCAGAAATTACATTGAGCACGGAACCCTACCGAAGCGTAGGAGTGAAAAGAGACTAATCCTTCGGAAGGCCTCAAGATTTACCATTCAGAATGGACTCATGTACAGAAGGGGGTACTCAGTTCCTCTACTCCGGTGTATCGCTCACGATGAAATTAAACAAGTATTGAGCGATGTGCACGAGGGAGAATGTGGCGATCACACCGGGGGGCAAGCACTTGCCAAGAAAATACTTCGCTACGGGTATTACTGGCCTACCGTGAATCGTGATGCGTTGGACTGTGCAAAGAAGTGTGATAGGTGCCAGAAATATGCCCCAATTCCTAGAGCTCCTCCTATCGAGATAACGCAAATGGTCAGCCCATGGCCGTTCGCAATGTGGGGCATTGACATCATTGGCACTCTACCTCTGGCAAAAGGTGGTGCGAAATACGCCATCGTCGCGGTTAATTACTTTACAAAGTGGGCTGAAGCCGAAGCTCTCGCTACCATTACAACGAAGAAAGTGATCAACTTTGTGGTTCGTAATATCATCTGTCGATTCGGTCTCCCACACACCATTATTACGGACAACGGGACCCAATTCGACAGTGCTGAATTTAAAGATTTCTATGAACAATTTCACATCCAAAAGAAATTCTCCGCGGTTGCACACCCTCAGGCAAACGGACAGGCGAGGCAGTTAATAAGGTTATAAAATCCATCTTGAAAAAACGACTGGAAAAGGTCGGGGGCAAGTGGGTCGATGAACTTCCTATGGCTCTATGGGCTTACCGAACAACCCACAAGACCACGACCGGCCACACTCCATTCTCTCTTTCTTACGGTTCAGAGGCCGTTATTCCAGTCGAGCTAGAAGTACCCTCTCATTGTGTGACATACTATGATCCAAAGACAAATGCTATATTACTTGCTGAATCTCTCGATCTACTGGATGAGAAGCGTGAAGAGGCTGATTTGAGGGCATCTGCGCATCGAAGTCGAGTCGCCCGATTGTACAATGCCAAGGTTCGTCCGCGAACCTTCGAACTGGGCGATCTCGTCTTAAAAAGAATCTATCTGGTTCCTTCACATATGAAGCCGACATGGGAAGGACCGTATGTTATAGAACGAAGGCTCGAAGATGGCACATTCAAGTTATCGACCGTCGACGATCTTACCCTGCCAAGAGCTTGGAATAGCGAGAGCCTTCGCCGCTATTACACCTGACAGGCTATCTTTATCCATTTAGTTTACTTTCCTTTTCTGCGATTTGTTTATGCATTTCGAAATTAGAACTTGTAATAAGGCAACTGACTTTGCCATACTTTCTTATTTCAGCAATAAAATGCAACCTCTTCGAGCCAGAGCTGCGATTTACTTAAAATACTTCATATGACCATCACTATGCACGGAGAGCTAAGTTTCACCATACGGTGGGATTTATTCAAATAGAGAGTGACTGCGATGCAACCAATCACTCGCTAAGTGAAACCCGAGCTCGGGGGCAAGCCATCACATCAAAGTCAAAAAAGGATTGATACACGATAATCCTTCATCAACTCTGAACTCCCAGAGCGCGAGCCAGAGTATAAACATCAACTCCGTATTCCCAGAGTGCGAAGCGGAGTATAAACATCAACTCTGTATTCCCAGAGTGTGAAGCGGAGTATAAACATCAACTCCAAACTCCCAGAGCGTGAGTCGGAGTATAAACATCAACTCCGTATTCCCAGAGTGCGAAGCGGAATATAAACATCAACTCCGAACTCCCAGAGCGCGAGTCGGAGTATAAACATCAACTCCGAGTTCCCAGAGTGCGAAGTGGAGTATAAACATCAACTCTGAACTCCCAGAGCGCGAGTCAAAGTATAAACATCAACTCTGTATTCCCAGAGTGCGAAGCGGAGTATAAACATCAACTCCGTATTCCCAGAGTGCAAAGCGGAGTATAAACATCAACTCCGAACTCCCGGAGCGCGAGTCGGAGTATAAACATCAACTCTATATTCCTAGAGTGCGAAGCGGAGTATAAACATCAACTCTGAACTCCCAGAGCGCGAGTCGGAGTATAAACATCAACTCCGAGTTCCCAGAGTGCAAAGCGAAGTATAAACATCAACTCCGAACTCCCAGAGCGCAAGTCGGAGTATAAACATCAACTCCGAGTTCCCAGAGTGCGAAGCGGATTATAAGCATCGACTCCAAATTCCCAGAGCACGAATTGGAGTATAAACGACAACTCCAAACTTCCAGAGTGCAAGTCGGAGCATAGACATCGACTCTAAATTCCCAGAGCACGAATTGGAGTACAAATGACAACTCCGAACTTCCAGAGTGCAAGTCGGAGCATAGACATCGACTCCAGATTCCCAGAATGCGAAACGGAGCGTAAACACCAACTTCAAATTCCCGAAGCATGAATCGAAGTATAATTATCAACTCCAAACTCCCGGAGCGCGAGTCGGAGTACAAATGCCAATTCCAAGTCCCCAAATAGCGGACATATGACTGAAACTCAAGTCGGCGTGACCAACCGCCAGTAAACGAATGAGGACTCCCGGAGCGCGGATATGATCGTCAACAATCGGACAAGCATGAGTAAACCGCTCAATCCCCGTTTGTCTCAAACACCCATTCAGCGACACTAGACTCGACATGCTATAAGAAAAGGACGATCGTTGACTGATGTTTTACAACACACCACCAAGACTAGGGGACAAGACTTAAGCATCAACCATCGACTGAAGCAATGCGACGTCAAGATCCGACTCGCTTCCCGGTCGCAAACCTTGTCCATAATACCCGAACTTGGCGAACAGAAACAAACTTTATCTGGAAATTGAAACTTCATAAGTGCATTTCAGACACTGAAACACTTAGACAAATACACAATGACAAAAAAAGTTTCATTTCTATTGATTATAAAAGAAGTTCGTGTACAAGTTTCCAAAAATTCCTACTAGCAGGGGCCGAACCCTCATCTATACACGGCTAACAAAATGCAAGTCAAAATAAACCGGGGAAGCATGTTTAATCTTTCTTCTACCTTGGCTTCCTCCTCGGTGTAGACCCACTGAGCCACCGCTGATCTTCCTCTTCGAGCCTTTGCTTTTCGGCGGTTGGTCTTCAGGCGAGGGCATAATTTTAATGTCTTCCTCCGAACTCGAAGGAACCGGGATGCTTCCAGCCGGAGGAGTCGGAGGGATAGGATCAAACGTGGAAGATGGAATATCCGCACTAGCATCGGAGAACGTACCGCCAAGCGATATCGTTCTGAGCGGAGCTAAATCAAGTGTCATCGTCCCACCTCCAAGACTGCCACCATGTGTTGCGGCATCCATTTCAGCAGCGATTTGTGCCAAGATTTCATCTTCAACGGCCGACCGAGCCTCGCTGGGAGCGTCAGCAGTCGGCATCGAAAAACTCATCGTGGGAACACCTCCGCCCATGACAAATGATAGATCAGCCAAAGGGTCGGCATGACGGCGAAAGAGCTCCTCCATCAGTTGCTCGACGAAAACAAGTGTGCCTCCCTGAATATCGTCAAGAGGCGCTGCAGTGGTCACGGCGATCGCTTCAGTGACGATAGCCTCGTGTGTCTGGTGTGATTCTTGAGTAGCAGGAGGCCCGACATGTGCAGCGTCGATCACTGGATGAAAAATAAGAGAACTGTTAGAACTTGGCTCAATCAAAGATTTCGACTTAAGAAAGATAGGAAGAATGTTCAGAATACCTTCCTCAATTTGGCTCGTAGGCAGCAGAGCGGTGTCAATAACTTGCGCTGCAGCCGATGACATCTACGGCTGATCTGGATTATAAGCAGGAACAGCCTGGGGATCGACCATAGATGAGGATTCAGGCTGGGTTGACGCTGGAACTTCAAGGCGTGCTTCATGATGGTCAACTCCAGAACCCTCTCCCACTTCAAAATGTTGGGCGCCAAGTTTTTCCTTCTCACGCAGAATCATCGACTCGTGGAGAATCTTCTTTTCATCATCAGTCAGAATGCGATTGTCGAGTTCGAATTCATCCACAGACTCACCCTGATGCGCCTCCTTCTCTTCCTCACCCAGTCGGCTCCAAGCATTATAGAGATGCGTCGAAAAGTCATCGAGCCAGGCTAGGCCCCTGTGCCTCAGAATATTAGCATTATAAACGACGAGAAGGTCTTCGATGTCAGCCTCTAGCCTGGACTCGGCCAACTTCACCCTCTCCTCGACCTCAGTCTCCACCTTCTGGACATTAGCCACCGCCGCATCCCGTTCACCCCTGAGCAGAACAGCTTGTTCGCACGCCTCCTGGGCTGCGTTGTTTGCGTCATCTTTCTCCTTGGCCATATCAGCAAGTTTGGCCTTGAGTTCATTAAGCTCCTTGACCGCCGCGTCCCGCTCGGCGGTGACTTTGGTGTTTCGGTGGCCCATCTCCTCCACCAGGGCAACATGTGTCTGCCCCAACCTCTCCATTTCCGCCTTCGCTTCATCAGCCCTTTTAACAGACTCAATCTCAGATTTCCGAGAAGACTCGGACTCAGCGGAGAGTACCTGAATAATTCGATCCCTTTTTGCGAGCTCGGTCTCCATCTTCTCGAGCGCTTTGGCCCGCTCAAAGGCCACTTTGGAAGCTTTTTCGGTAGTCTTTGCCCACTCTCGGTACTGGGTGTATATGTCGTGAACGTAATCATGCACCGTGTTTTCCACCCCTGATGGAATTCACTTTAAGTGTGGTGGGAAGACGTAACCGTCAAAGCAGATATTCGTAAAATCCTTCCACATCCGAGCCAACTTAAGAGGCCCTTCTCTTGTGGGTTCAGTAGAGAACTGCTCAGTAATCATAGAGGCAGTAGTCTCGATTCTCTGAAGATGAGTCTCGGGTCTAGAAGAATGAGAAGACGGCCTGTGACGAGGAGGTTCAGGCGGATGTGAGACAGAAACAAGGGGTGGAGACGGAAGTCTAGCAGGAGGAGAGCGTGATCTGGATCGATGTATATACGCTCTATCCCACCCATACCTGTCCTGGTTAGAGTATTCGCGATCGCGATCTCTATCTGAATCCCTCCTGCGGGAGTCATAGTAACCAGAAGTTTTTCGGGCTGAGCGAAGATTCCCGAGCATCCATCCTCTTCCAGACATAGTACCTGAAAATGAGAAACAAGGAAAGAGTTAGTAACTTCTTAAGTTGGACGAAGAACAGTTGTGAATCATGTAGTGTAGTGAAGTGTATGCATGTGCAACCCCCCGACAAACCGGAAATGCCGGCCACACTCGTAGCAAGCGACCCGCTCAGTTCAAAAGCAGTATCAAGCTCCTCCGTCCCGGCGTCATGTGGAGATGACCCAAAATCCGGGATCGGAATATCAGCAAGCCCTGCAAAAGGACTTTCTACTTGCGGGGGAGGAGCCTCCGAAATTCTAATCCCCGGGAAAGGTAAAGACACGACCACGGATTTAAATCTCTCAGATTTAGGGCGTTTGTGAGCCGCAGCCTTGCCTTTTCTTCTTCCTCCCGAATCCTGGACGTCGGTAGAAGGCCCAGTTGGAAGCTCGGTATCGGTAAGCGTTCTTTCTGGATCAACTTCTTCGGCGATCACGACTGCGGGCACTTTGCACTTCACCCATTTCTTCGGGACCCCTCTGTGTATCCCTTCCAGATGTATGCTCTGTCTCCGTTCTATCAGCCCGACAGTCCTCAAATTCCTGTTGGTCAGGACTAAGTCTATGTGCCTCTCTTCGCCCAGAAACGCTTGAAGAATCCGAACAAGCTCTCTGAAGTATGCGGCGTCAGGACGAGAAATTGCGGCTATAAAAGGAAAAGTATATCAGTTTTGAAGTCAATTACTAATATCTCAATGATTCAAGAGAGAAAGGGCAACACTTACGTCTATCCAACCACCGCTTGGCAAATCCAGGGGGGCACCGGACGTAGAACCATTCAGTTTTATAGTAACTTAGCCTCCCCCAGGAGCCCAGTACGATGTGGCAGTTTCTGACCGCTTCCAGGAAGGTGAAAGAAGGGCTGTCTCCACGACTCTTGACGTTGAATAAATATCTAATTTCGATCGGCTTCGGTGGTCGAAAGAGGATCTCCATAAAGAGGACAAAGGTGCTGTTCAACAAGGCATACCCATTGGGATGTAGTTGAGATGGGCTATGCCAAGAAGCGATAACATCTCCCTTATATATTGATTGAAGGGAGGAAGTATCCCCGCTTTGCAAGCGTGACGGTTGAAAGCAGTAAACCCCTCCGGGGGATTATGTGGCCTGTCATTTGGCCCGGGAAGTAGCACGTCATCGAGCGACAAACCATGCCTTAAGCAAATCCGTCCTAGCATATCTTCGGAGATACCCGACCGCACTGAATCTGGCGGACTACAAATAAACCGGGCACCCGGACGATCGTCCGGAGCTGGATCTATAACTTCGGCTTCAATAACCGGTATTTCTATGGTTGGGCGAATAGAACTTAGGATTTCCGGCTGCTGAGAACTTGAAGGGTCCATGACTAGCTAGCTTATAAAAAATCATTGTTAAACTGACAAATAACACTCGTGCATCCCCCAGTGTAAAGTGTGTGAGTGTGTTGTGCAGTGTAGTACTGTATATTATTTAAGAAGATCAACAGGATTTAAGGAAGCGTGTAAGCGACGAGATTTCAGAATTCGGTCGGAAAGACCGTCATCGCTGACCGTCAAAACCGTACCATCCAACTATTGACTATCATTCCCAGTTAAAGTTTGTTGTCATTTTGATGAGTTTCAATTTCATCGACGAGCTTTGATAGGCAATCAGATATGCAGTGAAACGGTTAAGTCCAGTTGTGCAAATTTGAAGCTCGTCGGAGGCAATTGTTCAAGTGTGTGAGAAGTTTCAAACTTTTTTATGATCAAATTTGTATCGCTCACAAGAGCCGTGTTCGCATCAATAAGTAATGATCATCTGCGTATGAGTTAGGCCCGGTCAGAAGGTTGGCATGCAAGTTTGACTCGAACTAGAGGCTGGGGATTTCGAATCGATCAGAGCACAACACTTCGAACCGATTAAAAAACCCTAGTTCGACTCGCTCCCCAAGACCATCGAGTTCGACTCGCTCCCGAGGACATGAAGTTCGACTCGCCCCCAAGACCATCGAGTTCGACTAGGTCCCAAGGACACGAAGTTCGACTTATCCCCAAGACCATCGAGTTCGACTCGGTAACAAGAACACGAAGTTCAACTCGCTCCCAAGACTGCACACTTCGACTCGATCGAAAACCATCCTTTTCGACTCGAACCAAGGCCATCGTTTCGAGTCCATCAGGCGCAACCCATTCATATCGATCCATGAATTCAAAGCATTTGATTCGATGCGAAGCTCCACCATCGATCGATACGAAGGCCTTCGCATCATCATCTCGAAACCCCTACTCCAGATCGACACGAAGCTGAGGCCAAAGAACTTTCGATCGATCACGACTCTGATTGATTTGGTGTTAGGAAAACTCGAGCCTCATCGTTTACACGTGGATTCGCTTATTGGATTACCTAGATCTGTCAGTTAGTTCAAATGATTGAAGATAGGAATCGGTTCGAAGGCAGAAATGTTTCGTTCGTTCTTCTCGAGTTTCTGAGCGATACGAAGGCAAGGAAGGAAAACGAAAGGTAAAAAGTGAAAAAGGCTAAGTACAAAGTATTTATATGGACTGAGAAACAAAAGGAATAGACGATTCGTATCCCGATGGAATCGAACACGCGTTTCGACTCCATCTCCAGTGCATCGATGCAAAGCTCCCCTTCGTATCGCTTGCCTTCGGCTCCATCCCCGGTTCCAGTTCGAGTCCATCAGGGAGTCTACATCGACTCGCTCCACTTCGACTTGTTCAATTCGAATCCATCACCAAGTTGGAAAAGCGTGTCTCATCCATCGACTCGATCAAATCATTGCTTCCAGAGGACAACTCAATCGATACGAATTGCCTGTTCGTATCCAGTGACTCCATCCACATCAACATGAAATACTTACTCCGCATCCATAAATCCAATGAAAATCATCTTCGGTGTTTCAACCCCTCACATCGATTCAGGAAAGGATCGTTATGAAGGAACATTCAAAAGCAACCATCGAGCGTTGTTGCAGCGAATTGCACATCGGTTCAGGAGAGGATTGATGCGTAATTCAAAAAATAAAATAAATTGACAACGACTTGTGGACGTGCAAACGTCAACTAGAGTCAGGTTAACATATATGCATGAATGTCGGACTAATATTCGATATTCCAGATTTTCAGGAATCAGAAACTCATCCAATAACGATTGCAACAACAAACGGGTAACCACTGGTATACAACAATCAGTCGCAATAATACAGGGTACAACAGTTGACCGTCAACAGTTTACATTATCGAGAAAAACAATTCGAAGATTACAGCTTTCATCGAAAAGACGATGACTATTCAGAATAAAGATTGCAGCACTTCAAAGCACATCATGTTTTCACAAGACGTACTTTGGGGGGCAAATGTTATCCCGCCTTTTGGCAAGGCCGTGAAACCAAGGAAATGACTAATAACCAACGACGGCCCACCCTAGAGATCAGTTATACACAGGCTCACTATGGATATCAATGAATTTTGTCCGAGTCCAGATCGAGCCAAAATTGGTAGGACATGACAAGCTAAGCCATGATAGTCAACGTTCCAAATCTCAAGTCAATCCGAGTTCGTATGCTCAAGTTATGAACGATACAAAATTGGATGAAAACTAATCACCGGTCGACTCGCTCCCTTCGACTCGCTTCCTTCGACTCGCTTCGCATCCCTCAGAAGTGATTAGTTCGACTCGCTCGCATCCCTCAATGGAGCCCGCTTCGACTCGCTTCGCCTCGAGCCACGCTTTGACTCGCTTCACTTGGTGTCCATCACGGAGCCTTCGTTCGAACCCCTCAGATAAGCCTCCTTCGACTCGCTTCGCAACCCCCAGATAGGCATCCTTTGACTCGCTTCGCAACCATCAGAAAGGCTTCCTTCGACTCGCTCAATCAATGCACAGATTGGACTCGATCAAAACAGCGTCAAGGGCAGAGTGAGATTCAAGCGCCACATCACCGAGTCGAACGGAAGCGAGTCGAACAGAGCGAGTCGAAACAGAAGCGAGTCGAACCAAACAGCCACCGAGAATCGCATTTCGTATCGATCATATCTCCTAATCTACATGTCCAAATGCTATGAAATTTTCACAGAAGACTACGTGCATGCTAAAGAATGTCCACGCCAAATTTCGACTCCATTGGATGAAATCTTGAGCAATACGAAATCTGTTCGTATCAATCACGGATCGGACCGAAACTTCACAGGCTTGGGCATGCCGGCCTAGTCACATGCCATAGAGGGTCTCCCGAGATCTGAGCAAAATATTAGCCTCCTACACCTATAAATAGACCCCCAAAGCCAACAGAAAAGGGCTTCTTCTTCCTCTTTGAGATCTCCAACGCTCGGACTCCGCCAGATCCAGATCTGAACTCCATTGCTGCTGCTACCAACAAATTTCACTGCTGCAAATCATTGTTATTCGCTGTAATTTGATGAAATCAATTGTAAACATAAAAGAAAGATCAATAAAGCTATCAACTTCATAGTGGACGTAGGCGATATGCCGAACCACTCTAAATCCTTGTGTCTCTGTGCATTTAAATTATTCTCATTTTTGAAATTTGGAGTTTTTGTTAGATAATCCTCTTTTTACATTTAATTTCTTCACTTTATCTCTTCAAAAACTTCCGAAGAGTGTTGTGCCCAATTTTGGTACAAACAATTGGTTAGAGGAGAAGAGCATGTTATTGTATAATTTCCTATCTTTTGGATAGCTTTGCTTTACTTATTTATGGATAGTCCTGATTACCCATGTGCCACGATTGTGTAGAGGAACGGTTGTGCATTAGTAATTCCTGTTTATTTGTATATAGTTTTCATATACAGTATTTGGAGATAGTTCCCCTCACAGCAGGCTTTATGTCTGACCCGTGTTTTGTCTTTGCCTATTTATGTCATAATAACTTTCGGGTATTCAATTGATCAGTTTGGGAGTCGGATGTTTTTGGAGATACGCTTTTAGAGCAACGCAGTTAGAGTTTTGGAGGCAAAGACGATACTTGGTTATTTATCTATTTGATATCGTAGTAGTACATGATTGTGATACCCCGCACCTCTAGGCACCCCGAAAATCGGACATGACTAGAAGCACGGGTAATCGGATGAAATAAAAATCCATAACATAGCACAAAGACTAAGGCAATAGCATAAAATGATTAAAACATTACAGCGGAAGAAAACTTCCACTAATTATAAATTAATAGCAAAACAGCTTCATTAAAAACAACATTATCCCAAATTTATTTCTGACCAAAAGTACCAAGTAGTCTCCACCAAAACATAAAACATAACAAAGTTTACAATATAGATTCCCATATATAGAGTAAAGTACGGAAAAGAGAAACGAAGTACATGAAACAAAAGAAACAAAAGCTGAAGATAACAACTACTCCAATGACCCTCCAAGCTGCAAAGAACTGCAACCTAGACCTGCCCTCCTGTGATTTGGGGAAAATAGGAAAAATAGGAATAGGTCAGACATAAAGTCTGGTGGATGAGAAATAAAATGAAGCAGAAAGAATAAAACGGTTTAATTCCAGGACTTCCCCGGATATCGTAGAGGGTGAATAATATAATGCAGTGAATCCTTCTTATATACAGTTCCTAAGAAGCCAAAGTCCATGGTCACTCTAGGGAAGTCAACCATGCAGTAATACTAAACATCAATCGGCCTGTCGAATCTGCTGTCCTTACCTATCCATGTGCTACATGGTGAAAGTCATGCTCTTCACTTGTGCACTATGACTAAATGCCTTTTACGTCTGACCGGCGCCGACTCAAACAACCTTGAAGGACCTCTAAGTTCCGCTCAGGCTCCGCCAAACTGGACTCATATCCTCCTGTCTCCTCGGTCACCAATGTGGACTTCCCCCTATCCAAAGTGTCGGTCCTTCGAAAAAGCACCCGCAGTTGGGTCGGCTGTGAAAAATCCTCCAACGATCTGCCTAAGAAGCCTACGTCGAAGCACACTTCTCCTATTACGTCTGCGTCAATCTGCCTGAAGAAACCTATGATTGCGGATGTTATCTATCCTACGTATTAGCAACTTATAAAAGGTAACAAACATCCTTGCGAACCTACTTGCCCGCTCCTAGTACGTACAACCAAAACTATATTTTGGTCTTAACTACATGAAACACCTATCCAGACCTTTACAAGATCTGCTTACCAAATCGCTTCCAGATTAATTAATTTTACCGTTACAGTTTACATACTGTTTATTTCCATTAATCTGCTTTAGGCCATTTTTACATCCGATTTGGTTATTTCACAATTTTCCTTTTTCTTACATAAATGGTATTTCAATTTCACGTCCGTTCAGTTCGTATGGTTTTTCTGTAATTTTTATGCCATTTTGTTATAGATTTACACTAGCCGTTTGGGTCCATTTAATTTACATTTGTATTCCACTTTAATTTACGTTCTCCTTTTAGAGATTTAATCTGTACAAAAAATTTATCCAATAGCCACAAACCATTAAATTACACAAAATTCCACTTTTACATTTTTAGGCCGCATATAAAACAAACAGTTATGCCAATTAGACTTTCCAATTTTTTTCCAAAACCATATTCAAAATTATGTAATTATATCAATCAAAACCATAATTTTATTCAAGTAACATATTCTGAATTTATTCAACTAACATGTTCTACCATTAGAAATTGAATAACAATTCTAATTTAATTTAATTAAACCAATCTTATTTACGCCATGAAACGTGAATAACAATTTGTTTGTTCCAAATTTCAACCCAAACATGAATTAGAATTGAGAAGTGGAAGAAGAAGAAGATACAATAATTTACATAAATTTCAATCTTATTTATGCCATAAAACGTGAATAGACAATTTATATGTCCCATATTTTAAACCAAACAATAATTAGATTTGAGAAGTGGAAGAAGAAGAAGAAGTTGCAATAATTTACATCTATTCTCAATTAATAACAGAAATTAATTCATATTAACGTGCTAGAAAAGAACTGAAATTGAAATACTTTATTTTTCTATTTCATATAAATTCCCACTCACCTAGCACTTGAGCTTGTCTAAATTTGAAAGAGCTTTGCTTTAATCTTTCTCCCTTTGATTCTTCTAAATTCCCCAAATTGCTTGAATATATATAGATAATTTAATTTGGTAGAGATTTGTTTATTTAGTAGAAAAGGAGGAAGAATAATACACGCTAATTTTACTGTAGAATTATGGCAATGGCTGAATAAGAGATTAGGTTTAGGTTAGATGGTTTATTTATAGATTGTTTGAGTGAATATAATCCATTAGATTATTTTAGATTAAATCTGGTTCTTTCATACACTTAATGGTTATCCATACTAGCCCATACACATAACTCAACCAATAAAATTTATCCACCTCATCCTATTACATCACTGAAGCGAATGGGAAGCCGCCACATGTCAGAAACAACGCTGAAATACGTAGGAAAATCGCTGGAAACAAACCAGCTAAAAAAACATCGCTCCAGATTATGGGCGACAACAGGACTTGATCCCTGGTAACTAAGGAAGTCAACATGTGCCTTTACCACTGTACCAAATGCGCTTTTAATTTATTTTTAATTATATTTCCCGTAAAATATTGGGGTGTTACATTCTTTCCCCCTTAAAGGATTTCGTCCCCGAAATCTCCAAAGACGGAAGAACGTAATTAACAACCAGCATCCAAGAACTACATCCATATACTCAACCATCATCCATTTCTACAATTGTCCTTATTTTTAACTAATGCAATTTATGATTATGCAAAGTGAAATGCATATGAACTTACCAAATGCGAAAAGGTAGTCGGGCTACTGATTCAGTTGACCTCCTGTAATGCAAGTATGCTTATGCCATGCAACCAAATGTACGCAATTACCCTATTATAATTGATAATTTTATATGTATGTTTCAATCATTCACCCAAATGTACTATCCATATGCAATATCCATTTACACACACACACACATATATATACAACCATGTGCAAATGCAATAGATAACAGGCAAGCATATGCAGGTGTGTGTACCTAGTTGGCCGATTATCCTGATAAATATCTATCTAATGCATGCAATGCATCCATTTGCAAACATTGGCATCCACTTGCAATCATTTTCATCCATCAAACATAATATGCCCTAATGACATGTTTACAACCAAGCTACCATCCATAGGTTTCACCTAAAGATTATCGAAAAGGCCCTAACTAAGGAGAGATCAAAGATAGGATATTTGAAGTGTACCTTCAAATGGAAAAGGATAAGAAGTTCGAATTCTCTCCTCAGATTCCCATGTGCACTCCTTGGGGTCATCTCCCCACTGAACCTTCACTAGACGAACTTCCTTGTTGCGTAATCTCTTGACGTCGTGTTCTAATATACGGGTGGGTGTATGACGCACAAGTGATTCGCGCTCTACCTCCACTTCCCTTAGCTGATTGGGTTCTACTACTACTGTGGAATCATGTAGACACTTCCTCAGATGCGAAACATGAAAACATCATGAACTCCTACCAACTTATCTAGAAGATCAACTCTGTATGCCACTTTTCCAATCCGTGCGGTAATAGGGAAGGGTCCTAAAAATCTCGGTGCAAACTTACCCACTGATCCAAATCTCATAACGTTTCTCAAAGGAGAAACCTTTACAAAAACCATATCTCCAACCTTAAACTCCAAATCTGAGCGTCTTCTGTCGGCATATGACTTTTTTCTATCTTGTGCAGTCTTCAACCTCTTGCGAATCAAATCCACCTTCTTGGAAGTTTCCCTCACCAAGTCTGGTCCAAGCAAGATCCTATCGGTGGTATCCCACCAACAGGCTGGTGATCAACATGGTCTGCAATAGAGGGCCTCGAATGGTGCCATCACAATGCTTGCTTGGTAATTATTATTATACGCAAACTCCACCAAAGGTAGGTGGTCTTCCCAAAAGCCTCCGTAGTCAATGATGCACAATCTGAGCAAATCTTCCAAAACCTTATTTACCCTCTCAGTCTGTCCATCTGTCTGAGGGTGATATGCCATGCTCAGATTCAATTCCGTTTCCAAGGCTTGCTGAAGACTCCTCCAAAACTCGCTGGTGAATAATGGATCTCTGTCGCTCACAATGCTGGCGAGAACTCCATGAAACCTAACTATCTCCCTTACATAAAGAGTCGCCAAAGAAGCTGCCGTCCTATTACTCTTAATGGGTATAAAATGAGCGCTCTTCGTCAGTCTATCCACAATGATTCAAATGCTCATGTTCCCTCTCTGTGACCTTGGTAATCCATCCACAAAGTCCATAAAGACACTCTCCCATTTCCATAATGGAATATCCAATGGCTGCAACAGTCCTCCGGGCTTCTTTTGTTCTGCCTTTACCCTTTGGAAAGTGATGCACTTCGATACATACTCCGCCACCCTCTTCTTCATTCCGGGCCAATGGAATACCCTCTTCATATCCCGATACATCTTATCACCACCAGGGTGCACTGTCATCCTAGAATGATGTGACTCGGCCAACACCACATCTACTAAATCCTCACTACGAGGAACACAAAGTTTACCATCCCTTCTAAGACATCCCCTAGTGTCCATGGTATAGAACCTAAGATGTGGTGATGACTCTGCTCTACCAAGCTTATCTAAAATGTCCTTTAACTCTTTGTCCTCACCTTGCCTTGCTCCAATCTGCTCCATCAAAGTAGGCTGGACGTCGAGGGTTGCTAACAATCCTGGAGCTAAATCCGATGGAGGTCTAAAATCAAAGGTAGCAATGTAGTCCAAATGCTTTCATTCCAAAAACAGAGGACTTAAAACCACTTTGCGTCTAATCAACGCATCTGCCACTACATTACCCTTGCCAGGGGTATAGGAAATCTCAAAGTCATAAGAGGCTAAAAACTCCATCCATCTTTGCTATCTCAAATTCAAGTCTTTCTAAGAGAATATATACTTCAAAGACTTATGATCTGTGAAAAGCTCAAATCTTTCTCCTAAGGGATAGTGCCTCCAAGACTTGAGAGCAAAAACTATAGCTGCCAACTCAAGATCACGCGTCGGGTAGTTCTTCTCATGCGTTTTCAACTGTCTACTCGCATAGCACACTACCCAACCCTCTTGCATCAGTACCACCCCTAGCTCCGTACCACAAGCATCCGTATAGACTAAGAAAGGCTTGGTTCCATCCGGTAATACCAATACGGGCGCAGTAGTCAAAGCTTCCTTCAGTCGACCAAAGGCATCCTCACACTCGGCGTCCCAAACAAAAGATGAGTTCTTCTTGGTAAGGTGGGCAAGTGGAGCTGATATCCTAGTGAAGTCCTTAAAGAACTTCCTATAGTAGCCCGCAAGACCAAGGAAACTCTTTATGTCTGTGGCATTCTTAGGGGTCTGCCAATCCTGTACTGCTGCCACTTACGCCAGATCTACTGCAAGTCCATCCTCTAAAACGATGTGTCCCAAAAAGCGAACCTCATCCCTCCAAAAGTGGTACTTGAAGAACTTCGCCTTCAACTTATGTGCTCGCAGGGTCCTAAGCACTTCTTCCAAGTGAACAGTATGTTCCTCCTTGTTTCGCGAATAAACCAAAATGTCGTCGACGAACACCACCACAAACTTGTTCAACGATTCGCGAAATACTCGACTCATTCGGTCCACAAAATATGCCGGAGCATTGGTTAGCCCAAATGGCATGACTAGCCACTCAAACAACCCATCCAGAGTCCTAAACACAGTCTTCTCGATGCTATCCTCCGCCACATGCAACTGATGAAATCCCATGGCCAAATCGAGCTGCGAAAATACCTTGGCTCCTACTAGCTGGTCGAAGAGATCGTCTATACGGGGAAGAGGGTAATGATTCTTCTTTGTAAGCTTATTAAGCTCCCTATAATCCACGCAAAGCCTGAGAGAGCCATCCGCCTTAGTGGCAAAGACGACGGATGTGTCCCACTCAGAAATGCTCCTACGAATGAAGCCCTTCTCTAAAAGCTCTCCAATCTGCTTGCTCGACTCACGACGTTCCTTAAAAGCCATATGCCTTACCGGTAAAGCAACCGGTTTGGCATTATCGACAAGATAAATCTTGAACTCGATCTCTCTTCGAGGTGGAAGGCCAACAACCTCTTCGAACACATCTAGAAAGTCTCTAACAACGGGTACTGAACTCAAACAATCGGGCGATAAGTCAAGAGAATAAAGGTAGCTCAACATGACCGATCCTCTAGGATCACAAGATACCTCCAAGGTACGTCCACTACAAGTGCCTAACCTCACTACCCTCTTATCGCAATCAAGAATAGCACCATACATAGATAGCCAATCCATACCAAGAATCAACCCGAACCCAAAAAAGCCCAATACAAAGGCACTACAGTCAAACTGCCTCCGTGCCAAGTCCTCCAAACCCATAAGTCTAAATATCTGCTCACAACTACAGATCCAAGCTCTCGCCTCAGTATATGACTTGGTGCAAAGAAACGGCTTGCCTCCTAAGCTGGTGTAGTCCTTGCATAACTTGGGAAAATCGGGAATGACTAGCGGATGGGCTGGAGCCCCTTCCGCCAGAGCAGCAATCCTAGCTGGTGGCTCTGCTCATGAAGTAGCCTGCAAATAACGTCTAAACTAAGCAGGTATATTAAGGCCTGGAACTTCGGGGATACATTGCGGTTCAAACATATCTATCTATGGATATTAAAAAGATGGGATTAGGTACTCCACAAATAGTTCAATAGATAGGGAGGAAGAGATATGAGCGACCCATTTCTAAATTCTTTTTTTTCCAAAATATATACATATACTTTTAAAAGTATTATTTGGAATATCCTTTAAAAATTATTAGAAAACCTTTATATTTTTTAAAATATTTTTTGGATTATCGAAACCTTAGCTTTGATACCAACTATGACACCTCGCACCTCTAGGCACCCCGAAAATCGGACATGACTAGAAACACGGGTGGTAGGGTGAAATAAAAATCCATAACATAGCAAAGAGGCTAAGGCAACAACATAAAATGATTAAAATATTACAGCGGAAGAAAACTTTCACTAATTATAAATTAATAGCAAAACAGCTTCATTAAAAACAACATTATCCAAATTTTATTTCTAAAACCAAAAGTACCAAGTAGTCTCCACCAAAACATAAAACATAACAAAGTTCATAATATAGGTCCCCATATATAGAGTAAAGTACAGAAAAGAGAAACGAAGTACATGAAACAAAAGAAACAAAAGCTAAAGATAACAATTACTCTAATGACCCTCCAAGCTGCAAAGAACTGCAACCTAGACCTACCCTCCTATGATATGGGGAAAATAGAAAAAATAGGAACGGGTCAGACATAAAGTTTGGTGAATGAGAAATAAAATGAAGCAGAAAGAATAAAACGGTTTAATTCTAGGTTTTCCTCAGATATCGCAAAGGGTGAATAATATAATGCAGTGAATCCTTTTTAGATACAGTTCCTAAGAAGCCAAAGTCTGTGGTCACTCTAGGGAAGTCAACCATGCAGTACTACTAAACGTCAATCGGCCTGTCGGATCTGTTGTCCTTACCTATCCATGTGCTACAACGTGAAAGTCATGCTCTTCACCCGTGCACTGTGACTAAATGCCTCTTACGCCTGACCGGTGTCGACTCAAACAACCTCGTAGGACCCCGAAGTTGCGCTCAGGCTCCGCCAAACTGGACTCCTACCCTCCTGTCTCCTTGGTCAACAACATGGACCTGCCCCCATGCAATGTGTCGGTCCTCCGAAAGAGCGCCCACAGTTGGATCGGCTATGAAAAATCCTCCAACGATTTGCCTAAGAAGCCTATGTTGGAGCACACTTGTCCTGTTCCGTCCGCATCGATCTTCTTGAAGAATCCTACGATTGCGGATGCTATCTATCCTACATACTAGCAACCTATGAAAGGTAACAAACATCCTTGCGAACCTACTTGCCCGCTCCTAGTACGTACGGTCAAAACTATATTTTGGTCTTAACTGCATGAAACACCTATCCAGACCTTTACAAGGTCTGCCTACCAAATCACTTCCATATTAATTACTTTTACCGTTACAGTTTACATACTGTTTATTTGCATTAATCTGCTTTAGGCCATTTTTACATCCGATTTGGTTATTTCACAATTTCCCTTTTTCTTACATAAATGGTATTTCAATTTCACGTCTGTTCAGTCCGTATAGTTTTTCTGTAATTTTTATACCATTTTTTTAAGATTTACACTAGCCTTTAGGGTCCATTTAATTTACATTTTTTTCCACTATAATTTACGTTCCCCTTTTAGAGATTTAATCTGTAAAAAAAAATTATTCAATAGCCACAAACCATTTAATTACACAAAATTCCACTTTTACATTTTTAGGCCACATATGAAACAAACAATTATGCCAATTAGACTTCCCAATTTTGTTCCAAAACCATATTCAAAATTATGTAATTATATCAATCAAAACATAATTTTATTCAAGTAACATATTCTGAATTTATTCAACTAACATGTTCTACCATTAGAAACTGAATAACAATTCTAATTCAATTTAATTAAACCAATCTTATTTACGCCATGAAACGTGAATAACAATTTTTTTATTCCAAAGTTCAACCCAAACATGAATTAGAATTGAGAAGTGGAAGAAGATACAATAATTTACATAACAATCTTATTTATGCCATAAAACTTGAATAGACAATTTATATGCCCCATATTTTAAACCAAACATGAATTAGATTTGAGAAGTGGTGGAAGAAGAAGAAGTTGCAATAATTTACATCTATTCTCAATTAATAACAGAAATTAATTCATATTAGAACTGAAATTAAACTACTTTATTTTTCTATTTCATATTAATTCTCACACACATGGCACTTGAGCTTGTATAAATTTGAAAAAGCTTTGCTTTAATCTTTCTCCCTTTGATTCTTCTAAACTCCCCAAATTGCTTGAATATATATAGATAATTTAATTTGGTAGAGATTTGTTTATTTAGTAGAAAAGGAGGAAGAATAATACACACTAATTTTACTGTAGAATTATGGCAATGGCCGAATAAGAGATTAGGTTTAGGTTAGATGGTTTATTTATAGATTGTTTGAGTGAATATAATCCATTAGATTATTTTAGATTAAATCTGTTTCTTTTATACACTTAATGGTTATCCATTCTAGCCCATACACATCACTGAACCAATAAAATTTAGCCATCTCATCCTATTACATCACTGGAGCGAATGGGAAGCCGCGACATGTTAGAAACAACGTTGAAATACGTAGAAAAATCGCTGGAAACGAACCAGCTAAAAAAACATCGCTCCAGATTTTGGGCGACAATGGGACTTGATCCCTAGTCACTAAGAAGTCAACATGCGCCTTTACCACTGTACCAAATGCGCTTTTAATTTCTTTTTAATTATATTTCCCATAAAATATCGTGGTGTTACAATGACATATGCTATTTGTTTATGAGACTTATTGTTTTATATTTTACTCTGATATTCTTAATTGATATTTATTTATCAGTTACTTCCTCCAGTAGAGTCTCTCATATATTGTTCATCCAATTAAGTTTATGTATATTTAGTATATTATATGTTATATTCCAATGTGAGATTGCGTCATTGTGCCTAGATATTGTGTTTTGTTTCTTCTTCTTTCTTTATTTTCTCGACAAGCCGTCTTTTATGGCATTCAAAAGTTAGGCGTTGAGTTGAGGCGCTGATTTTTGGGCATTACGAAGGGCGGGTTGTTACAGACTCCTAGTATCAAATCAATCCGGAACTCAAAAGCTCTTGGAGGTAATCCCGAAACTGGTTCAAACACATCCGGAAAGTCTCTTACGCATATTTCTCTTATTTTTGCTTCCTTTAAGACTAAGGCAATTTCTCCTCCTTGTCTGTTTGGTCTCGTTTCTTTAAGAGCTATAACTACTCTCACGCTTTGGCATGGATGTCTAAGTATTATAGTTCTTTTCGTACATTATATCTTTGAATTTTAATGCTCTAACCAATCTATTCCCAAAATATCTCTGAAGTCTATGAAGTCTAATACGTAAGGACCACACAAAAACTTACACTCGCCTAACTCAATCTCTAAGTTAGTGCAACTAAATCTGGTAGGTTAATATCCCCTGTCGGATTTATTACACGAATGGATGTAACTAAATAGGTAATCTCTAACCCTAGACTATTAACTAAGTTATTTTCTATAAATGAATGTGTAGCACCGATATCAAACAATACTCTAACTAAAATATTAAAAATCAATGTCTTACCTTATAAAATATTACTTTTGCCTTTCTCTTCGGCGGATGGACCTCTTTTCATCCCTTCCAAAGAAAAGATTTGCACTTTAAGCTCTAAACAGTCTCTCTTTTTATAGCCAGGCTTATCACAAATGAAGCACTGACATTCTCCACTCCTTTCAACCTTGGACACTATGAAGCATAGTGCACTACTTACCTATAATTGTAGCAAGTGACTTTAGCAAATTCTATCTTTGCTCCAACCCAAGCCTTTCCCTTTGGTTGTTGGCCTTTTTTCCCCATCGAATACGGGGTAAACCTCTTCTTCTCATCAACCAAAGCTTTTGGATCCACAGCTCTCTTCTCAGTGTACATTAGGTTATAATGTCTGGCCATATCTACCTTTTCATTAGATGGAAGTGCCACATGGGCCATAATCTTATCACCTAGTCTCACCCTCAACATAAGAATGAACTTCTCCACCTTCTTCTTCGGCGTTCTAATCAAGTTTGCCCCATACTTCGATAAAGCATTAAACTTCTACACATATTCTGCAACTGACATGCTTCCTCGCTACAACTGAACAAACTACCAAAACATAGCTAACATTTCCGAGCCAGGAATGAACTACTCTTCAGGTATCTCCCTGAATATTTTTTTAAAAATTTCCTACTCATGAACTTCCACCCTCATGGTATCCCACTAAATAATTTAGCCTTTAAACTACCTGGACACCAACTTCACCTTCTGGGCGTCAGTAAACTCCAAGTCATCACCGGTTCTCTCACACAACATCATCTAATGACTTACTTCCAAAGCTGGTTTCATTCCATCAAACATTTCTCCACCCAAACATCGAAAGCCTTGGTTCATTAGCAAAATTATCTCCAACAGCCAACACTAGGCGCTCCGGAACTTACGGGCTTGTAGTGGCTCTTGCTGCTCAACATGTTCCTACATTAGGTTTATCATAAATTGCTCGAAAAGCACACTCATGTCTATATTTCCCATGGACGGAGTTAGCATATGTGCCTCAACTCCAACATTTGTGGTTGTTCCCTACCTCGGCGATTAGTTCGAGTATTTTCGACCTCTCTACTTGTTCTTGCTCCTCCTATTGAAATTCATCCACTTCTCAAATCCATCTTGCTTTTTCTGTTAAGCAAGTCTTTATTAGAATGAAAGGAAAGAGAGTAAAACATCAATAGAAGAATACATATATCTTCCTATATACTTATATACCTATATAGTAAAGTACAAGTATGTAATATATATATATATATAAATATAAATATATATATAAATATATATATATATATATATATATATTAGCTTATACCATCGCTAAGGTGTTCGTTTTCTACTAAGTACTTACTATTTTCTACTCTATTCTACTTAGGTGTCCCCTAACCTAAGCCCTAATACAAAACTGTAACATCTCCTATTTCGAAACCAAAAGCTGGAACCCAATGTGCTGCAGTCACCTTAGAATTACCTTTCAACGACAAAATGGGTTCAGTGTATAAATAGTAGTCCAAGTAAACAGAGAAACTAAATATTTACATTACATAAAATCATCATAATAGCCTTTACAATTTTTTTTTCTTTTAATACGTCCCAAAACGTGCCTATGCAGGGGTGAAATATAATAGATCATAAATAGAATGCCATGCCCGTCATATGATGATGCCGACATGAACACTTAAGCAACAAAAATCAAAGCAACTTTTATTTGCAAACAAGCCTCCTACTCCCATCGTAAGTATGCTTATTCATCCATCTTATGTTTCTTGTCTAAGTCAATAAACTCATACTACTCAATCAAGTACCCATGAGTTTATGGGGAAAATAATAATAAGAACACAGGTCAGATATAAAGTCTGGTATGAGTAATACATTACTCTAAACAAAACATATAGTGAGACCACGTCGCTATAGTATGAAATGGGTTTTCCCCTCACTATTCAACATCATAATTCATTAACATGAATAATAGTAGAAGTCGTACCATATATTAAGTGTTCCCTACACTAAATTATAAATCAAGACTAGGGTTCAAATCAGCCTTTAATTTTACCACCCAGGCCTTATCCTACAACATAGGAATATCAAGGAAATCTTACTTTCAACTGCCACGGAGGCCTTCTACCTTTACTGTTACCATAGGTCATATTTACATTCTCTTTCAGTAGAAAAAAGGCCTTATGCCTTACTAATATTATCATCATATTTATTATGCCTTCGGCTACCACATATACCTTTCCTTGCTCTTTAATTTGCATACTTAGTTTAATCATAGGGATGCCACAGAGGCTTTATACCATAACCAATGTTATGCCAGCTATGCATCTATGGTTATATTTATCTACTTCATTATGCTTGGTACTTAATCTTTATCAATTCATATTAGCTATTAGCTCTGGTCTGATTACCATAACCTTGCTTCTCATTTGCCACTTCAGCTTCTGAACGAGTAGTAAAGCATAACATCTTCCTTCATCTGGTATTTCCATTTACATGTGTTACCTCCAGATTTGCTTAGTGTCCACTTTTAGTGAATGAAAATGTCCTTTTTTTTATTTTTACAACTCTTATATGAGATCTTGTCCCTTTATTACTTAGTCACATAATTTTCATCCATAATAGGTCTCATTTACCTTATTATCTAGTATCGACTTTCACATAAAGCTTTAGATATTACTTATTTTAGTAAATAAAATTACTCACAATATTTTTGGAATATTGAATAAATTATTTAGTCCATGTTTACCCATATTTCCATTATTTAGCCATTTTCCTTGTATATTTACTACACGGATTACTTCATAAAATCATATATAAATATTTTGATGTAGGAAAATCTTCTAACTTGAAGCCTATCATTAAATAATTTTTGGAACATCATATTGAGTTTCCATATCATTTCAAAATCATTAGAGTAGGAAAACATAGCCAATCATCCTCTAGTATAGCTATTTTACCCCTCTAAAGCATTCATTACAACATTTTTAACTTATATAAACAACTTACACATATGAACTCTTCCATATATATATATATATATATATATATATATTCAAAACCAAATTCAAACAATAGTGAAAACGGTAAATATGGTGTAGTATTACCCACCTAAGCCTTTAGATTTACTAAATCTTTAGTTTCCTCAAGTTCCTTAGCTTTCCTTCTTTTTCTTCCTTAGGCCATGGCTACCGTTAATGAGTTTTCTAGCTTTTTATTTTGTTTTAGTAAGAATGAGGATGTATGAAAAAAAATAAGGGTTCCATTGTTTTATTACACCTCTCTTCTGTTAATTGGACCATTGGCCTTATGGCCTTTTCCATTTAATTTAATTCATTCTCAACCGTGTGTACCATATTGTAATAAGTAAATGTACACCTAATACTCATTATAATAAGCCACCGTTTATCTATATATTATAATAGAATAAGTAAATAAACATACCCAAATTATTTTTCTTGTCCAATACCCATATTTCCTCAATTAATTACTTATTAATTGTTCATTAAAATTGGGGTGTTACACTACATCACACCGCACTTATCACTCTGCACTTGTCACTATGGATGATGGTGGTTTATAATCTATCTGACATGTATGCAATCTAATCTCCATCACACTAGATCCAATACCACTGCTATCTCCCAGCCATCTAGTGCTTCTGCTTCATCATCCGCCGCTATGCATAGTTCTTTCTTTGAACATTCTACACTCTTGTCGAGTCATCCAAGCTCACCTCAATCAATGGTAGCAGGCTTTTGGGCATCGAAGATGTCAGTGAACCCAACAAACTCTATGGCTACAACTTATTCCTTAATATTTGTACACCATCGCTCAGGTTCATGGATTGCCTAGGGAAGACTTTTTTAATTCCCTGATTAGCTGGCTCACGATCCTCCTAAGTGTTACATGGCTTATAGTAGGTGCCACTTCTTGGTCAAGACACCTCTGATTTTACATGCTTGTCTTGTCGAAGTCCTTGTTTATCTCAGGATCACTTCATTCCAACTCAATCCTAATGGACATGCCATCCTTATTAACCCGTATATCATCTTCATGAGGGTGTTCAATTCCAGTCCTATAAATAGGTAGCTTAGTTTCTTGTGCATAGTAAAGAGCAAATCAGAATCCTTTTTATTTTTTTACTTCAAGGCCTGTAACAAGATCAAGCTTTTATGGAAGGTCTCTACTTCAAATATTGTATGTTTAAGCACGAATACTTCTTCATCTATGATAAAATGCTATCACAAATGACATTCGAGATGCAAGTATTCTCTTTCTTTATTTCCTATTGCATTCTATCATGCTGGCTCTTATGATGATTTAGGATTTCAGGTATTGTTAAGGCGGATTCTAAGGATAAATTACCAGAAATGGTAGAAAGACTAAGATAGATCCCATGAGAAGAGAGGGAGGCTTTCGAGCTTCTTACCAACGAGTTGCTTAGGTGGTTTGGCTTAGTCACCACTGGAAGGTGTGAGAAATGCGGATTAAGGATCTTAAGGCTAGAATTAACACTAGAGGGGGGGTGAATAGTGTTTTAAGAAATTTGTTAATCTTTTTGAGTTTATCTTAATTTGTTAACAATGTATGCACTAATCAGACACAAATATGAACACAGAATCAAACACAGATGCAAATATAAAGTAAAAGCGGTAAAGGAAAGAACACACCGGATTTTATACTAGTTCGGAGTTACCCTACATCCAGTCCCGCAACACAAGTATGGATTTCCTTTCAACAACAATTCAACAATTACAGCCCCCGGTTTCAAGGCTACGAGGTACACCCTCCAGAATGACAATCCTCTGGGTAGAGATACTTGATTTCCGGGGCAACAAGTTCACCCAATTGATTTCTAGGGCTACAATCACACATTTTCTCGCTAATATATTACAAAGAAGTCTATAACTCTGAATAGCACTGAGAACCTTGTAGAGATAGTGATGGAGAATCAAACTAGAAGTAATCGAGTATGATTCGATGTTGATTTCGGCAGAGTAATGGTATGATTTTGTATTAAGAAATGTGGAAGAAGAAGAGGAGTGAAAACCAGAAAAAAGTGATTGAAAATTCATTGAAACTGACCCCTATTGATAGAAGATCAACAACCATGACCATTCATGAAGAGTTATGGCGAATAGACACTTCTTTTGAAATTTGAATTTTGAACTTCAACTGTCACTATGTTGACATAGTGCCTAGGGGCATGTCGACATCCCTCAGCCAAAATTGATATTTTGAATTTCTATAAAAATAATATTTATCTTATATAAAAACTATTTAAAACTTTATAAATATACTTTAATATAGTTGAAATTCATAAGTAAATATAAAGAACAATATATACATAATTTAACTATAATTTTATATTTAAATCTAAGTATAAATATTAAAAGTTAAATATATTATTTGAAAGGACATTTAAAATCAGGAGTAATTTGACTTTGAAATTAAAGATGTTTTGAGGCTAAAATTATTTAAAATCAAGATAGAGAGTTTTGAATCTTATAAAAGGAAAGTTTTGAAATCATTTTGAAAACAAGATAATTTTGTAAAATCATTTGAATTAAAATTAGTGGATACAAAACAATGTCCCACTAGATTTTCGTAGGTTCCATCCTACTTAGGGTTCCATCCCTTTAACGGGCTCGAAGTGGATTCCATTCCATGAATAAATTGGATATTAAGATGCTAGTGCTTTTCTACGAGTTTTAACAAATATTCCTCATAAAACAAACTTAACCTTGAACTCTTGATAATCTTGATACTCATGAGTCTTCTATCTCTATATCTTGAATCTCTATACTGTACAGTCTTCATTCTTGATACCTGCATGGTTAGATCCTGCATATACATATATACCTAAACTTGTAATGTTAGTATTTATATTTTATAATCTATTCTAAGGTTGTTGTTATCAAAACCATCATCTAATGGACTAACAATCTCCCCTTTTTTGATGATGACAACCTTTGTTTATAAAATATTCCTTCTATCCTAATAACTCCCCCTAAAACTAACAACTCCCCCTTAATCTATGCCTAACTACCCTATTTTATATTTCTCCCCCTTTGTCATCAACAAAAAAATTTACTCCCACTTACTCTTGGACTTTAGTACCTGCATTGATAAACTATACAACGGAATATATAATATATAGATTTAAGAAATAATGATACTTATGGGCATAATAACTTAATTAAAGACTATATTCATTTCAGTGTATATATATGTTTCACACACCAATCTTCAAACCAAATAAAATCAATCCACACAAAGTATCAATTCAAACTAAATTAAATCAAACAAATTAATTCAGACAAATCAAACAAAGAAAGAAAATTAAACGTTACGAGGAACATCAACCCATCCTTCTTCTCCAAAGATAGGGTCTTGTTTGATGGCATCCCAATTCTCATTATCAACAGATAGAGAAACGGGAGGATGTGCTTCATTATCATCCTTGTGTAGGGAGGAGATCATCCAACGAATTGCATCAAAGTGTCTCTCTTGTTCCTTGATCATCTGCATTTGACTCAATTCTAAGTAACGTTGATTACGGAGGATGATAGAGAGAATATTCTTGAATGAATTAAGTGTTTCTTCAAGATTTTCAGATAGATTGTGAATAGGATTGGCCATAATTGAATTAGAGAAAGAAATGAAGGATATAGAGAATGAAAAATAAATTTCAGTGAAGATTTCTGGAAGAAAAAGGTATATATAGGTGTAGAAATTCGTTTGAAATGAATAGACATTTGGTAGTTATTCCAATTTCAAATTCAAAATCAATAATCACTTCTGACCAGTACATGTCGACATGGTCAAGGGAGGTATGTCGACATACTATAGTGAATTTTGATGATAATTTTATTTTGTGAATAATGATCTATATATATTTCTATAATATACTAACAATTATTCAAGATATAAAATAAGCTAGATGACAGGAAGGAAATTCAATTTCATTGCATAATAGGATAATACAATGATTAAACATAAAGAACTACACGAACATTCGAAATAAAACAAACTAAGAAAAATACAATAAGATACTAAAAGATAAAACTAGTTAGAGGATGAAGAGGATGAAGATAATCCAAGTTTCTTGCTGACTTTTGAAAAGAACTTGTTCATCTTCGAAGACATGTTATCCAACTTCTTACTAACGGATCATTTTAAAATCCGTTGATTCTCCACAATTATCTTTTGGTTTTTGAGAAGGGTTTTGTTGGATGGATTGGAAGGATATTCAGTACTTTCTAAGGATGTTTCACCTTCTTCTTCTTCTTCTATTTCCATTTCATCCCTTTCTTCTTCTTCTTCTTCCTCTTCCATTTCTTCATGAGCCAAACGCTCTTCCTTTTCGGTAAGAGTCTCATAAGGTTGAAAAACATATGGAATTTTCATGAGAGAAATGTTTGAGATATTAAAAACTTTTCTAGAGACAAATTCTTCACCTTTGAAATCCACTCCAAAATAGTTGAAAATCCGAGTAAGGTAAATTCCATGATATAAAGTGTTTTCTCCCATTTTAAAATTTTTAGGACGAAGTTCATCCAAAATAACTTGCGCCCAATTGATATCATAGTTTCCAAAAATAGCAAAAAGTGCTTTGCACACTTTTGAGGTAGGATTGTTAAAATTTCCCGATCTTGGGGTCAAAGTATGTTGTAAGAGAAGATTAACAATCCTTGCTTTAGGACGAAAGTTTCGGTTTTTAAATTCAAAGTTTTCATCTCCTTCAAAAATATGATGAAATGTCTCACGATCATGATCATCGATTTTAAAACTAGAAAGATCTATTCCCGTGCTTTTGCAATTAAGAATGGTACCCAAAAGATCACAATTCAAAATAATTTGAGTGCCTTTGACACTACTCCAAATTTCATTCTCATTTCCATTATAAAAACCACGGTTTAAATTAGCATAAAAGATTTTGACAAGATTAGGATAGCAAACAAAATCATTTTGAGAAGAGTCAATAAGACTTAAAACACCATTGTTTACAAAAAGAGAATCAATTTCATAAGAAGAAAAATCTTGAAAAATAGCAAATTTTCCGGGATGGACTTTGGCATAATTAGCATAATTGATGTATGCTTTAATTGCCTCCGGATCATTGAATAATTGCTCTTTGATTTTTTTGGAAATTCTCATGGTTGAGGGGTTGCTTGAAGAAGCCATTAGAGTAGAGAGTAGAGAGCTTGAAGATATGAAGAGAGAGTTTGAATTTGAAAATGGAAGTGAAAAGATATGATAAAAGATAGTGAATAAATAGACTTTCAAAGGACATATTCTCTGGTCAAAAGGTATCTTTTCAGAGAAATAAATGAAGTGAAAAGATGGAGGGAAATTCAAACATTTGAATTCAAAATATGAAATTCAAATTCAGGTAGGCATGTCGACATCGTGGTAGGGGCTATGTCGACATGTGCCTTTGAATTTTCATGACATGATTTTTCCTAAGTTATATAATACATATATATAAACAAATATTATTATTAATGTCTATATTTCTGAAATATTATTGTACTTATAATATATTTCACAATGTGTCAAAAACAATAAAAATAATAATAAAATAATAGTAAAAATAGAAAATAAATTTTAAAATTCAAACAACATATCAATTCAAAATCAATCAATCAAACAATCAAGCAACTAATTCTATGCAAGCAATTTCAACCAATTGTATTGTAAACGTGTACCTTTTTCTGAATCCATTTCTTTGAATTCATCGGAGTTGTGAACTGCAGTGAAACACAAATTCGAATTATCCATCTTTTGATCATCATCACTTGAGGACGAGTCTGAGTCATCTAGAGTAGCAGTAAATGCATGCTTCCGTTTCTTTGCTGGTTCATTGTTCATAGGAGGATTCTGCCTATCTGGATACGGACAGTCTCTTTTGATATGACCTGGTTCGTCACAATTGAAGCATTTGATAAAGTTTGGTACTATAGTCTGATTACTGGAATTCTTAAAGTTGTTTCTCTTGGAACTATTCAATTTCTTGTACTTCAGGAATTTCCTAAAATTCCTGGTCATAAATGCTATCTCTTCATCATTATCACTGTTTGAGTCTGATCCATCGGTGAATGCATTGAATGCCATTGATTTCTTTTCAGATGCTTTGCTTTCTCTTCTCCCGATCATTTGAACTTCAAACGACATTAGATTTCCAATCAATTCTTCTATCTTTAAAGTACTGATGTCATTTGCCACTTCAATTGCAAGTGTCTTTTGATCTCATTCTGGAGTGAGAGAATTTAAAAATTTTCTGACTTGATCTTCTTCCGAAAATTCCTTTCCCAAAGATATTTTTTTTAAAGAATGCACAATATCTTGAAATCGACTATACATATCTGAAATAGACTCATTAGTATTCATTTTAAATAACTGAAACTGATTTGTGAGCATGGAAATTTTGGTCTGTTTAACTTTGCTTGTTCCTTCGTGAGTTACTTGCAAAGTTTTCTAGATTTCATATGCAGACTTACAAACTGACACTCTATTAAATTCATTTCTTTCAAGTGAACAAAACAGAATATTCATTGCTTTAGAATTATTTTGTGCAACAGTCTTTTGCTCAGTGGTCCACTGTGCAAAATTAGTTGTGGGTTCAGAATATTCAGTTTGTGTGATATTCCAAGTATCTAATCCTACAGATTGTAAATATATTTTCATCCTACATGCCCAATATGCATAGTTACTGCCATTAAAAAGTGATGGTCTGGCAGTAGACTGACCTTCTACAAATGAACTAGTGTTGGTGGTAATAACAGTACTAGTGTTAGTAGCCATTTTGAAATTTTTCAAAATTCATATAATGAAACTTTTGAAAACAAAGCTCTGATACCAAATGTGAGAAATGCGGATTAAGGATCTTAAGGCTAGAATTAACACTAGAGGGGGGTGAATAGTGTTTTAAGAAATTTGTTAATCTTTTTGAGTTTATCTTAATTTGTTAACAATGTATGCACTAATCAGACACAGATATGAACACAGAATCAAACACAGATGCAAATTTAAAGTAAAAGCAGTAAAGGAAAGAACACACCGGATTTTATACTGGTTCGGAGTTACCCTACATCCAGTCCCGCAACACAAGTACGGATTTCCTTTCAACAACAATTCAACAATTACAACCCTCGGTTTCAAGGCTACGAGGTACACCCTCCAGAATGACAATCCTCTGGGTAGAGATACTTGATTTCCGGGGCAACAAGTTCACCCAATTGATTTCCAGAGCTACAATCACACCTTTTCTCTCTTAATTGATTTCCAAGGCTACAATCACACCTTTTCTCGCTAATATATTACAAAGAAGTCTATAACTCTGAATAGCACTGAGAACCTTGTAGAGATAGTGTATCAAACTAGAAGTAATCGAGTATGATTCGATGTTGATTTCGGCAGAGTAATGGTATGATTTTGTATTAAGAAATGTGGAAGAAGAAGAGGAGTGAAAACCAGAAAAAAGTGATTGAAAATTCGTTGAAACTGACCCCTATTTATAGAAGATCAACAGCCATGACCAATCATGAATAATTATGGAGAATAGACACTTCTTTTGAAATTTGAATTTTGAACTTCAACTGTCACTATGTCGACATAGTGCCTAGGGGCATGTCGACATCCCTCAGCCAAAATTGATATCTTGAATTTCTATAAAAATAATATTTATCTTATATAAAAACTATTTAAAACTTTATAAATATACTTGAATATAGTTGAAATTCATAAGTAAATATAAAGAACAATATATACATAATTTAACTATAATTGTATATTTAAATCTAAGTATAAATATTAAAAGTTAAATATATTATTTCAAAGGACATTTAAAATCAGGAGTAATTTGACTTTGAAATTAAATATGTTTTGAGGCTAAAATTATTTAAAATCAGGATAGAGAGTTTTGAATCTTTTAAAAGGAAAGTTTTAAAATCATTTTGAAAATAAGATAATTTTGTAAATTCATTTGAATTAAAATTAGTGGATACAAAACAATGTCCCACTAGATTTTCGTAGGTTCCATCCTACTTAGGGTTCCATCCCTTTAACGGGCTCGAAGTGGATTCCATTCCACGAATAAATTGGATATTAAGATGCCAGTGCTTTTCTACGAGTTTTAACAAATATTCCTAATAAAACAAACTTAACCTTGAACTCTTGAAATCTTGATAATCTTGATACTCATGAGTCTTCTATCTCTATATCTTGAATCTCTATACTGTACAGTCTTCATTCTTGATACCTGCATGGTTAGATCCTGCATATACATATATATCTAAACTTGTAATGTTAGTATTTATATTTTATAATCTATTCTAAGGTTGTTGTCATCAAAACCATCATCTCATGGACTAACAGAAGGTCCATTGGCTGGGTAAGGGCTCCGTCCCCTAAAACAGCCCTAACGTAATAAGAAGATCATGGAGCCTAAAGAGGGAGGGCCTAACAAGACTCTTAGCTCTCAAAACCTTGCCCCACATCGATGCAACCATCCCTGAATTAGGCGATTTAAGCAATCTATGGGATTGGGAGGAAGATGACTTGGGATGTTTCTATTAAGAAAGTGGTAGATGGATTTGATGCTGATGCTAGTGCCATGTTCAACATAGGAATCACTTTTCAAGATATCTTTGGCTTTGAAAATACAATCTTGTAGTCTCGGCTACATGTTCTGGTACTTGAATACTTCTATGATATTGATATGTCTTTCTTCCACACTTTCAACTAACTAGAAGTATCTCTAGAATCTGCAGAGAATATTGCAGAGAAGCTTATCTATTTGTCACCTCATTCACGCATACACACTACACACAACTTGCATACTTGCACTATAAACATCCTAGCGTTAAAAACTGCTCAAACATTCATCATTTTCTTAGCAGACTCAATAGGCTCTAAATAGCATGCCAACCAAATCCGAATTGAGCTAACATGCGTAAATGGGAAGGAGTGTGCTCTTTAGAGCATTACCTTCATGGATTCGAGCCAAAAAATCGATCGTTCCCCTAGCACCTTAAGAGTTGGGAAGCTATCACTTATTGACCTTTTAGTGAAGCATCATTCACAACTAGTGAGCTTCCCCAACTCTTATCAAGTGTTATAGCCCAAACAAGGTTTTCAGGGGCAAAATGGTCACATGGAAATTCGAGAAAAATCATAGGTGTGTAAAATATCCCTAAGAGTCATATCCTAAAATTATGAAATTATATGACCTATGAATAAAATTATTGATGTGCACGTAAATATGCATATTTTTACCACCATATTTAATCTATTTAAATTAAATAAATGATCATATTGGTATTTTAACTTGTTTAAACCAAAATTCAAATTATTTCAAATTGTCACATATTCATCTTCATCCAAGGGCAAAATGGTCATTTTTGTGCATATATTAATTTTCTAAAATTTAATTGAAAATTTCTATATTATTTTGTAGGAATTTACATTCATATACAAGTGGTTTCATGAAGATGTATGCATGCACAAGAGTGAAGATAAAGAAATGAAGATGGGAATAATTCAAAGGCATGATAATGGAGGACCCCACCTACCCACCTTCTTTCATGTACAAATTAGAATCTAATCCACATGCTAATGGTCATCAAATATTCATGCACACTTAAATGGATGATTATGGGAGGCTAATGATTACTTGGCCACCACACTACCTCAAGGGCAATTTGGGCATTCCCTAGAAAATATGAATTAGGGTTTAACACTTGCATAAATACCCCATATCTTCATGTAACCTCTCTTAGTTAGTCTCTCTTTACCTTAGTTTAGGCTCAAAATAAAAGAAAGCTTCTCTTTTCTTTTTCCATGGCTACTTAGCCATTTTGTTTCATGTAATTTTTTTATGCAACTTTAATATATTTCTCTTTTCTTCTCTTGTTTATTTTCCTTTCATGTTGTAGTGTAGATCTAGTTTACTTATGCAAGTAGAATAATTTTTCCTTTCATTTTTGCTCTCTTTTTCTCTTCTTGTTTCATGTTGCTTTCTACATTTGTTCATATGATAACAAATATGAGAGCTTAATCCCTTCAATTTAGGGGTAATGAAGCTCTCTAGTATGTAGATCCAACATTTTGTTGTTTATGCTCTCTTTTGTGCTTAATGAGAATGATTGAAGTGGTTTAATGATGTTGTTTAGCTTTGAATTTGATAGTCTATGTTGTTCATAACAAATAAGCTATGCTTAAACAAATAAAACACAAATTGCCTCTTCATCTACATATGATTATGGCAAAGAAGTGAATGTTGAAATTAAAATTTGATGGCTTATATTTCTAATTAATAGTTAATAGGCCATGCTTAAAATAGATTTTGCTTTCAACTTTGTTGTCAAATTTTATGAGATTTAAAAGTGTATTAGTGGTTGTGTTATAGTTTGATGGTTTATATTGGGCTAATTAATAGCACAAATATACCATACTTATGATAAACACATCAACTACTTCACTAATGACAAGAAAAAAGAGATCATAACTTCATTTTGTTGATTTATGTGATTTATAGAGTGGAAATTGCCTCTAAATTGTCTTAACACTCTCATATTTTTATCAATTTTCTTTTGTTAGTTTTCTACATTTTTAGCTTAACTTTCACTCGACTTTGGTATAATTTGATTGAATAGAATTTTAAAATCATCAATTCCCTGCGGATTGACCCGTCTTCGCCACGTGCTACATTCGTACACTGTGCGCTTGTGGTTAATTTTAATTTAAATTCGTTCGACGGTTTTCTAATCCGATAGAATTTCCGTCGACGAACAATTATGACGCCCCGCCCCGAGACCCACGCTAACAAAGGATATTACAGGGTAATACCATCTGCTAGTCCATAGAATATGGCTAGATAGGAGCGACCATCCATGAATTTTACTTTAAACGAGCATCGATACATCCATTTATTGCTACATATTTCTTTCCCCAAGTGGAATCAACGTATGCAATTGAGGCTTAAATCAAAACTACAGTGGTTATAAATACAATCTAGAAAAATATATGATAAATACAGATCATAGAATCATAAATCATAGAAAATACACAATGGAATACGAATAGATACAAGCTGATCAAATCGAATAGGTACATATATTTGACTATAAAATTATTGTCATCACGAACCACGACATATACAAGTACAACATCCCATAAATACAAATATGTATGTTTAAATAAGTCTAAACTCGATATAAGATACAACATTACATGAATATGTACACATATAGAAGATGAAGGTAAGATGATGATAACAAGATAACTAAAGTGAAATTCTCTCTAGAACTATCAAAGTGGAGCACTTGAAATATGTCGGTCTGACCCGAGTATTATAAAATAATAAACGGGTCAGTCTAGGCTATAATGAATTAGTTAAGTATGATAAATAATGGACGTAATGAAATAGATCTCAAATATAAACATAAAGCCAAGTATTGGCAACCATCAAGAATGCTTTGATAAACTCCAAGAATGTAATCACCAAATATCAAACCCCAAGATAGTTTCTAAAAGCAAAACTCCTGAAACTATTTGGTGATAACACAAATAACATATAATCCAGAAATCATCAATAGAAATCTAGAAATCACATAAAAAGGGGAAGGGCGCCAAAACTCCAAGATTGGTGAATAAATTCACATACATGCTTGTAAACCTAAGATAAACATAAATGTCAACAGAACTCCAGGACGGGTGTAGCCCCATAGTAACTCCAAGATAGGCGCGAGCCTATAAAACTCCAAGATAGGTACGAGACCTATAACCTAAGATATGTGCGAGACCTATACATCCAAGATAGGTATAAACCTATAAACTTCAAGATAGGTGGAAGCCTATAAACCCCAAGGGCGAGTCAGAAACTCATCGATAAATGTCATGTACTTTCAAATAGTAACCAAATAAGTTACAACCGTATATCCCATACCACAAGGTTTACCTAAACGTTTGTTATAAGCTAGTAAACTCCACTTATGTGTCAAAGGGATTCAATCAAACAAGTCCAAGATTTAACTGGTATAAGAACGCGAATGTTCCTTACCACTCATTTCCCTAAACCGTTTAATTCGATTTCTAATCCGATCGAGTGCATGTGATTTTTATAAAAACACTTACCTTCCAAAACCTTCTTAAAAACTATATATATATATATATATATATATTAGTTTATAAGCTAACCTTTACATGAAAAGGAATTTGTTAAACTTGTACATTCATAAATATATTTAGACGTTGTTTTGTAAACTAATATATATATATATATATATTGAAAAGGCATTGCGAAATCTCTTTATACATGTGTATAATAAAGGTAATTTGGACTATTGTCCCATATCAATATAAAACCATTATTATTATAATAGATAATTAAAAAAAATATAGTATTTATATAGTTTCAAATATACTTATTATAGAAAATATGTTGTACTTTAAAAGTTTTGGATAAAACACTTTAATTTGGAAATCAGCTTTTTATAAGATTCAAGTTGAAAACGTGCGATGAAAATTGTGTGAATTTCCAAATACCCATAGAACAATTCTATGGTAGAATAACTTCAAAATGAATTCACAAATTCATAATTCAAAATCCCAAAAAGAAATGATTTCGGTAGGGAAAACAACATCAAAATCAAGCAAATAGCGAAATGGAGCCAAACGGACGAACGAACGGGTGAACGGCACAAACAGGGGCTTCACCTGGAGCAAAAATAGCTCCAAGTTTACATGCCATCGGTGCACCTATGCTGGTGAACTAGGAGCTACTTTTAGCTCTAGGTTGCCCTCAAACGGTCAGATTTCGCTCGTTTTTCCTCTGTTAGTCATCTTAAAGACTGGAGCACTAAATTAGCACTCATGCAAGCATACAAACATGTACAATTGAATGCTAAGTGAGATCATAAAGTAAGAGTTTCAGAAAACATAGAGTTGCTTAATAAAAGAAATGAATAATACAAGAGATTGAAATCAATTCTATAACAAATTCATCCAAAACAATAAGTTGAAACTAACATTCAATTATAGCCTAAAAGTGTGAGGATTACTCACCTATATGGACATGAATTGATTCTAGAAACCCGAATTCTCCTAGGCCACTAAATTTAAGCTACAATCTAAGTTTGATTTTGAGCAATTGCAAAAGAATGAACTACAATCATGATCAAAACTGAAATTAAAACCCAACTGGATGCAAGATAGGGTAGTAAAAATTACCTTGGCCTTATATCTTCTATTATTAATCAAAAGCCCTTTGATTTGATTCAAATTTGGGGATAAATTCCTAATTCTAGGGTTTGCTAATATGAATGGTTTATTTTCAGATTTTTGCTTAAGTTGAAAATGATTATAGTGTAAGAGAAAATGAGTGTATATGCTCATTTTTAGTTTACAACATGAGCCAAGAAGAGTATCATAGACCCAATAGAAAAGAATTATCATTTTATTTTCATTTTTATTCAAAAAACACTTATTTCACACTTTTAAACTATGTTAAATATAACGTATATTGATTCCTAAAAATTTGACAAACACCAAAATAACAAAGTTAACGTTCTTTATCGATATTGAGGTGTTTTGAAAAATATTAAATAAAACTTTTGCAAATAAAAGTTTTTATTATTATTTTGATAAAATAAAGTATTAATTGCCAAAAATATCATTTTTAACGATAAATATCAATATTGACATTTCTATTAAATTTACAACATTTATGTTGCAAGAGTTTGAAATGGAAAACGTCTATCACAACTTTTCATTTAAATAAATAAGTGAATGTGATATCTTTATTCTCATATTAGTTATAAAAGTTCTTTTCCATATATTTTATTAAGTTCAAATTTTTCCTCAGATTATTCTTATATTAACAAATATAAGATTTAAGTTACACAAAAGGATATTTTATGATACATCCAATTTAATTAGTCCCAAATCTATTTCAATTTGAAAATTAACAATTAAAATTCCCCAAATTCATCTTAAAATTAATTAAGATAATTTAAATCATATTTTCTAGATTTAATTCTAGGTAATCTCAACTAGGGTTGTTACAAAAATAAAATTATTTTACGATCCTCCGATACGTAAAATGTGGGTCGTTACATGCGACATCCTTCCTTTGTTATATATTTTACAACATTTCCGTGTTATAGAGGTTCGACAACTCCAGTACCTTTTTGGCTTGATAACATTTGTTGCAAAAGCTCAATATCCCCTATTCTTCTAGGTCTGTTATAGCTCGATATCTATAGGCATTTAATTATTCCGAACTCCTTTATCACCTTACAGGCTCGATACCTTGATTCATTATGAATACCCAACATCAATTTCTATTCATTAAATACTCGACAATTTTTCCAATTGTAGAAGCTCATTACTCCTCTAGGGACTCAATACTTTTTCTCAGCTTGATAACTATTTGAAGTTTGACATTTTCTTTGTTGTTAGATGTTTAACATCTCCTTGTGGTTGCTTGAGGTTCATTATCCTCCTTTTTGTTATATGCTCAGCAACCCTTGTGGTTGTTGAGGCTTGACACCATCTCCTCTAGTTACATAGATTCGACAACTTTTCTATCTTTAAACTCGACAACCCTTGTAATTCGACATCTTCGGTCATTCCCTATTTCTTTTAAGCCATTTAACTCCTGAATAGGAGCTTGATAATTATCTTCATGTTAGATACTCGATATCCCTTGCTTCTGTGTCTTCCCATGCTTTCTTTTCCCTTGGTTTCTAAAGTACATTTGACAGTTGAAAAGTATGTGGATAACAGCTAAAAAGGGGGAACGATGACGATCATCAACGAGTGGACTAGATGTCACCAAATCTTGCTTTAGAGGATGCAGTGTGGTTCACATAGGATGCCGCCATCTACGAGTGGGCTAGATGACACCAAATCTTGCTCTAGCGGGTATGGTCTGGCTCTCATAGATTTTAAGTAATTAGACTAGGTCATATATCACAAATCTTGCTTCAGAGTGTACGGTGAGATCTACACGAGACCCATTACAGAGGATGTGGCTCATGGTCTATAGTATAATTAGGTACTAACTCTATTTATTTAAGACCCTCAAAGGGAATCATTGGATCATGATAGATTCCGTAGTGGACTTCACCTATCAATGATGATGGGTATCAATTTGTATTCTTTGGTTGTCTTCCATTTCTAAACTATGTGTTTGACTGATGTTATTGTTGTTACTTTTACTATAATTATTTGGTATTTTGCGATAGATTTATATTATAATTTCCCTCCTTTTGGATGTTAGGTTACCGTTATCATAGTATGATTGTTACAGTCACATTATATTAGTTGTAATGATTCATTGGTGTTATCCCGCCTTTTGGCAAGGCCGTGAAACCAAGGAATTGACTAATAACCAACGACGGCCCGCCCTAGAGATCAGTTATACACAGGCTCACTATGGATATCAACAAATTTTTTCCGAGTCTGGATCAAGCCAAAATTGGTAGGACATGACAAGCTAAGCCATGAGATTCAACGTTACAAATCTCAAGTCAATCCGAGTTCGTATGCTCAAGTTATGAACGATACAAAATTGGATGAAAACCAATCACCGGTCGACTCGCTCCCTTCGACTCGCTTCCTTCGACTTGCTTCGCATCCCTCAGAAGTGATTAGTTCGACTCGCTCGCATCCCTCAAAGGAGCCTGCTTCGACTCGCTTCACCTCGAGCTACGCTTCAACTCGCTTCACTTCGTGTCCATCACAGAGCCTTCGTTCGAACCCCTCAGATAGGCCTCCTTCGACTCACTTCACAACCCCCAGATAGGCCTCCTTCGACTCGCTTCGCAACCATCAGAGAGGCTTCCTTCGACTCGCTCAATCAATGCACAGATTCGACTTGATCAAAACAGTGTCAAGGGCAGAGTGAGATTCAAGCGCCACGTCACCGAGTCGAACGGAAGCGAGTCGAACAGAGTGAGTCGAAACAGAAGCGAGTCGAACCAAACAGCCACCGAGAATCGCATTTCGTATCGATCATATCTCCTAATCTACATGTCCAAATGCTATGAAATTTTCATAGAAGACTACGTGCATGCTAAAGAATGTCCACACCAAATTTCGACTCCATTGGATGAAATATTGATCGATACGAAATCTGTTCGTATCGATCACGGATCTGACCGAAACTTCAAGGGCTTGGGCATGCGGGCCTAGTCACGTGCCAGAGAGGGTCTCCCGAGATCTGAGTGAAATATCAGCCTCCTACACCTATAAATAGACCCCCAAATCCAACAAAAAAGGGCTTCTTCTTCCTCTTTGAGATCTCCAACGCTCGGATTCCACCAGATCCAGATCTGAACTCCATTGCTGCTGCTACCAACAAATTTCACTGCTGCAAATCATTGTTATTTGCTGTAATTTGCTGAAATCAATTGTAAACATAAAATAAAGATCAATAAAGCTATCAACTTGATAGTGGACGTAGGCGATATGCCGAACCACTCTAAATCCTTGTGTCTCTGTGCATTTAAATTATTCTCATTTCTGAAATTTGGAGTTTTTGTTAGCTAATCCTCTTTTTACATTTAATTTCTTCACTTTATCTCTTCAATAACTTCCGAGGAGTGTTGTGCCCAATTTTGGTACAAACACTTTGGTGCTTTCATTGAGAAAAAACCCAATTTTTCTCCTACTCTTTGGATCTCCTATCTATATTGGATTGCATAAATCTAAGAAGAAGATCCAAATCCATAACTTTGAAGCCCTCCCATTATATTCAGATTTGCAATCATATCTAGGAAAGGACTTCATTAAATCATTATGGTGAGCACATGTACCACTTCTGCAGCTGCTGAACAAGGAGCACGGGACCGACAAAATCCCGTGTAATCGCCTACATCCAACCAAAATGCTGCAGGACCTTCAGATCCATCAGGTCCAATCACTAGACGAGAATTCCAGACATTGCTTCAAGAGTTGACCCAAAGTCGACAGCAGCTAACTGAACAACTACGCGCCAACACGGAGTTGACTAACCAGCTAAATCGCCAAAGGCGAAGAAGATCCAAAAGAGACCAAGGTTCTCATTCTTCCACAGAAAGTTCAGCCTCCTCTGATGGCCAAACCAGATCCACACGTCCACGGCTAGGTGTAAGCTACACCCAAGCCACGGGACACCAACCTGCTTCGAACCTTGGGCAACCTAGAGCTGGACCACCGCTAGTCTCCGTACAGAACCTTCAACTCGAGGAGGAGTTGCTCCTTATCATGTTACCGACAACATTGCTACTACCACCACTGCCGGATGGGGAGGTGATGCTAGAAACCAAGCTGATCCTCAACATAGCCAACGAGAGCAGACTCCTGAGCCTTATGTCCCTGAGGATGTTGAACCAAGGAGGCGAGGCACGGATCGTCGACCGCGTCCGGTCCAGACTCGCGCTGGAGAACCCGATCACACCTTGGCACAACATGCTCCAAGTATCCGAACGCCGGATATACCAGCGATGATCCGCCAAATGATCCGTGAAAGTCAGGGTCTCTCTAATGACGACTGGGGAATCTCCCGAAGTCATACCCCTTTCACCGATGACGTTTTATATGCTGAACCACCTCGGCACTTTAGGATGCCAGCTTTGCCAGTTTATGAAGGAAGTTCTGATCCCAATCAACACGTCCTGAAATACGAATGGCTGATGAATGCTGCTAGAGCTGATGATGCAGTAAAGTGACGTAGTTTCCCCATTTCCCTAGGGGGCATCGCTACCATGTGGTTCACTCATTTGCCACCGCGATCCATCTCTAACTTTGACCAGATGGCCACCAAGTTTGTCGAACAATTCCGTATGCACGTGGCGAGGCCTAAGGACGTTAACACTCTGTCTAGTGTTACACAAGCCCCCGTAGAAACACTTAGACGTTACTTGGAGCGATTCCATGCTGCGTGTGTAGAAATAAGCAATCCCAATGATAACTCTATCCTGATGGCACTGATTAAGGGGATTGATGCTGATTCCGAGTTCGGAAATTGGTTAGCTGGAAAACCACCTACGTCATTGGACCGTTTCTATTCCAAGGCAGCCCAATTTCTGAGAAGGGAGGATGCGAAACAGTCTATGAAGCAGGATGACGCAGGGCCCAACATCGAAGGAATATAAAGTAACATCGCTGTTAAACAATCCGGAGATAGTTCTGGGAAAACTCAGTTGAACGTACAAAATAAACAGAATCAGCAGAGAGAGAATGGAAATCAGAACAAAAAACGCGATCAGAATCGTGGTCCACGGCGTAGAGCTTCCATGTACGATAATTACACTCCATTGAACACGTCATTGGAAAATGTGTATTTGCAGACCTGCAATACCATGCAGTACAAGAAACCTGCCCCAAAACCGCCAACTGAGAGACAAATCCAAATAGGAAAATTCTGTAGATTCCATGAGAGTTATAGCCACAACACCAATGAGTGTCGTCACTTACAAGACCTCATTGAAAAACTAATACGTGAGCGAAAGCTGGATCAGTATGTGCGGGCGCCGCAGTCTGGTGGTGCGGGCCCATCAAATCAGAATCGTGCACCGAATCAGGAAAGACAGGAGGAACCCGCTCGTACAGGCGGGAGGTTGATTATCAATACGATAAGTGGTGGTCCTTACCCAGCAGATCGAAGCTGGAAGGAAATGGAGTCGTATGCCAGTTCTATCAGGCATGCGGACTTCGAGTGTTGTAGTAACTTTGATGAAGGAGCTCCGGCCAAGCAACAGAAGACGATGACAGATGACATCGTGTTCAGGAACAGAGACGCTGATAAAGTCGAAGCGCCCACTATCTATCCACTGGTCATCTCAGCACAAGTAGGTCCCACGTGGATGAAGGGGATCTTAGTTGACAGTGGGAGCTCTATGGATATTTTGTTCAAGCGAGCTTATGATCAAATGAAAATGGAAGCCATGGACTTGAAGCCTTGTCAATCTCGAGTCCATGGTTTCAACGGAAGTGCTACTATACCCACCGGAATGGTGGAACTGCCCGTAGAATTGGGAGTTGGAGAACGTCGGAGAGTACGGATGTTACAGTTCGTTGTTTTGGACATAGACTCCCCTTACAATGCTTTCTTGGGCCGACCGGCCCTCGCTGAATTCAGGGTAGCCATCGCCCCGTGGTGTTTGACTTTAAAGTTTCCCATTGATCATGGAATAGGAATCATTCATGGAGATCAGGATGATGCCAGAGCCTGCTATGTTGCTGAGTTGCGAGAGGCGCAGCGAAAGGAAAAAGAAAAGGGCGTGGAGGAATTTCTCTACGTCCGTTTTACCGATAATTGACAATTAACGCCCGGGCCCAGGCCCGGGCACCCCAGACAATTCCTCAAGGATCTTGACCCGAGAGAAACTGAAGACGAGGGAGAATCTAAAGAAAGTCAAGCATCCCCGACCAAACTAACGATTGATGTCCCAATTGACAATAACGATGATTCGAAAATGATAAAGATTGGATCTCAGCTAAACCAGCAAACTCAGGAGGAATTGGTTGAATTTCTACGGGCAAATCTTGAAGTATTTGCTTGGACACATTCTGATATGTGTGGGATCTCGCCGGACATCGCGAGCCACACTCTGAACATTGACCCGTGGCATGTCCCGGTCAAACAAAAAAGGCGCGGTATGGATCCAGAGAGATCTGCCGCCCTTAAAGAAGAAGTAGAAAAGCTTGAAGCAAACGGATTCATTCGAGATGCGCTATATCCTGAATGGGTGTCAAATCCCATGCTCGTCCGAAAGCCAAACGGGAAGTGGAGAACATGTGTCGATTATTCCGATCTGAATAAAGCGTGCCCCAAAGACAGTTTCCCGCTTCCTAGAATTGATCGGCTAGTGGATTCGACGGCTGGACATGAACTCTTATCCTTCATGGATGCATATTCAGGCTACAATCAGATACCGATGCATTTACCCGATCAAGAACATACCAGCTTCGTAACCAATCTAGGACTTTACTGTTACAAGGTAATGCGGACTCAAGAATGCCGGGGCTACCTATCAACGGTTGTTTAATCGGATGTTTGCCCATCAAATTGGGAAAACAATGGAAGTATATGTAAACGACATGCTTGTGAAGTCACGACTCTCCACCGACCATGTTAAAGACCTGGAAACTATGTTCAACATACTTCGAGAATACAAAATGAAGCTCAACCCACTGAAATGTCACTTTGGAGTTGCATCCGGAAAGTTCCTTGGGTTCATCGTTAACGCTCGGGGAATCTAAGCTAATCCTGAAAAGATTTGGGAAATCAGAAATCTTGAAACTCCAAAGACTATAAAGCAAGTCCAGAGTCTCAATGAAAAGGTAGCGGCATTGAGCAGGTTCATTTCAAAGTCCACTGACAAATGCATTCCCTTCTTCGATCTGATCCGAAAAGGGAAGAGAAACTTTGAATGAACCACGGAGTGTGAGGGCGCTTTCCAAGCACTAGTTCAACATCTATCCACACCTCCAATACTGTCAAAGCCTATTGATCATGAGAAGTTGTATACATACTTGGCGATATCAGAAAACGCTATCAGCGCTGCCTTGGTTCGAGAAGAAGACGGGATACAGAAGCCAGTGTACTACGTCAGCAAACGATTGACTGGGGATGAAAGGAACTATCCAAAGCTAGAAAAGTTGGCTTATTGCCTTATAATCGCATCAAGAAAAATCTGACCATATTTCCAAGCACATCCCATAGTTGTTTACACCGACCAGCCGTTACGACAGATCCTCTCGCGGCGTGAGACGTCTGGTAGGCTACTCAAGTGGAACATCGAACTGAGTCAGTTTGATATTACTTACACTCCAAGACGAGCAATCCAAGGACAAGTCCTCGCCGATTTCATAGATGAATTCACCGTTCCAGAGGACTTGCCCGAAACCAGTAAATCCCCCGAATATGTCTGGAAGCTGTATACTGATGGTGCATCGAACGACCGGTGTTCGGGCGCTAGTGTTGTGCTCGAAACCCCCGAAGGTCGATCTATATGCTACGCTTTGAAGTTTGACTTTCATGCAACCAATAATGAAGCTGAATACAAAGTCCTCTTAGCTGGCTTGAAACTCGCCGGAGATCTGAAAATTATCGTTGTGGAAATTTATTGTGATTCACAATTGGTTGTGTGTCAAGTACGAGGAGAGTATCAGGCAAGAGATCGAAGGTTGGCTGCTTACTTAGCTCGAGTTCAGGAAGCACTGAATCAGTTCGATTACTATGCCATCTATTGTATACCTCGGGAGCGAAACCAAAAGGCCGATTCATTGGCAAAGCTAGCCAACACAGGTGAAGCTCGGCAAATGGGGCTCATTCCCGTAGAAATGCTATCTTCCCCAAGTATCGACCGGACAGAAATAAACCGGTTATGCGAAACCGTTCCCGAAAAGGATTCATGGATGACCCCACTCAGAAATTACATTGAGCACGGAACCCTGCCGAAGCGTAGGAGTGAAAAGAGACTAATCCTTCGGAAGGCCTCAAGATTTACCATTCAGAATGGACTCATGTACAGAAGGGGGTACTCAGTTCCTCTACTCCGGTGTATCGCTCACGATGAAATTAAACAAGTATTGCGCGATGTGCACGAGGGAGAATGTGGCGATCACACCGGGAGGCAAGCACTTGCCAAGAAAATACTTCGCTACGGGTATTACTGGCCTACCGTGAATCGTGATGCGTTGGACTGTGCAAAGAAGTGTGATAGGTGCCAGAAATATGCCCCAATTCCTAGAGCTCCTCCTATCGAGATAACGTAAATGGTCAGCCCATGGCCGTTCGCAATGTGGGGCATTGACATCATTGGCACTCTACCTCTGGCAAAAGGTGGTGCGAAATACGCCATCGTCGCGGTTGATTACTTTACAAAGTGGGCTGAAGCCGAAGCTCTCGCTACCATTACAACGAAGAAAGTGATCAACTTTGTGGTTCGTAATATCATCTGTCGATTCGGTCTCCCACACACCATTATTACGGACAACGGGACCCAATTCGACAGTGCTGAATTTAAAGATTTCTATGAACAATTTCACATCCAAAAGAAATTCTCCGCGGTTGCACACCCTCAGGCAAACGGACAGGCGAGGCAGTTAATAAGGTTATAAAATCCATCTTGAAAAAACGACTGGAAAAGGTCGGGGGCAAGTGGGTCGATGAACTTCCTATGGCTCTATGGGCTTACCGAACAACCCACAAGACCGCGACCGGCCACATTCCATTCTCTCTTTCTTACGGTTCAGAGGCCGTTATTCCAGTCGAGCTAGAAGTACCCTCTCATTGTGTGACATACTATGATCCAAAGACAAATGCTATATTACTTGCTGAATCTCTCGATCTACTGGATGAGAAGCGTGAAGAGGCTGATTTGAGGGCAACTGCGCATCGAAGTCGAGTCGCCCGATTGTACAATGCCAAGGTTCGTCCGCGAACCTTCGAACTGGGCGATCTCGTCTTAAAAAGAATCTATCTGGTTCCTTCACATATGAAGCCGACATGGGAAGGACCGTATGTTATTGAACGAAGGCTCGAAGATGGCACATTCAAGTTATCGACCGTCGACGATCTTACCCTGCCAAGAGCTTGGAATAGCGAGAGCCTTCGCCGCTATTACACCTGACAGGCTATCTTTATCCATTTAGTTTACTTTCCTTTTCTGCGATTTGTTTATGCATTTCGAAATTAGAACTTGTAATAAGGCAACTGACTTTGCCATACTTTCTTATTTCAGCAATAAAATGCAACCTCTTTGAGCCAGAGCTGCGATTTACTTAAAATACTTCATATGACCATCACTATGCACGGAGAGCTAAGTTTCACCATACGGTGGGATTTATTCAAATAGAGAGTGACTGCGATGCAACCAATCACTCGCTAAGTGAAACCCGAGCTCGGGGGCAAGCCATCACATCAAAGTCAAAAAAGGATTGATACACGATAATCCTTCATCAACTCTGAACTCCCAGAGCGCGAGCCAGAGTATAAACATCAACTCCGTATTCCCAGAGTGCGAAGCAGAGTATAAACATCAACTCCGTATTCCCAGAGTGTGAAGCGGAGTATAAACATCAACTCCAAACTCCTAGAGCGTGAGTCGGAGTATAAACATCAACTCCGTATTCCCAGAGTGCGAAGCGGAATATAAACATCAACTCCGAACTCCCAGAGCGCGAGTCGGAGTATAAACATCAATTCCGAGTTCCCAGAGTGCGAAGCGGAGTATAAACATCAACTCTGAACTCCCAGAGCGCGAGTCGAAGTATAAACATCAACTCTGTATTCCCAGAGTGCGAAGCGGAGTATAAACTTTAACTCCGTATTCCCAGAGTGCAAAGCGGAGTATAAACATCAACTCCGAACTCCCGGAGCGCGAGTCGGAGTATAAACATCAACTCTGTATTCCTAGAGTGCGAAGCGGAGTATAAACATCAACTCTGAACTCCCAGAGCGCGAGTCGGAGTATAAACATCAACTCCGAGTTCCCAGAGTGCAAAGCGAAGTATAAACATCAACTCCGAACTCCCAAAGCGCAAGTCGGAGTATAAACATCAACTCCGAGTTCCCAGAGTGCGAAGCGGAGTATAAGCATCGACTACAAATTCCCAGAGCACGAATTGGAGTATAAACGACAACTCCGAACTTCCAGAGTGCAAGTCGGAGCATAGACATCGACTCCAAATTCCCAGAGCACGAATTGGAGTACAAACGACAACTCCGAACTTCCAGTGTGCAAGTCGGAGCATAGACATCGACTCCAGATTCCTAGAATGCGAAACGGAGCGTAAACACCAACTTCAAATTCCCGAAGCATGAATCGAAGTATAATTATCAACTCCAAACTCCCGGAGCGCGAGTCGGAGTACAAATGCCAATTCCAAGTCCCCAAATAGCGGACATATGACTGAAACTCAAGTCGGCGTGACCAACCGCCAGTAAACGAATGAGGACTCTCGGAGCGCGGAAATGATCGTCAACAATCGGACAAGCATGAGTAAACCGCTCAATCCCCGTTTGTCTCAAACACCCATTCAGCGACACTAGACTCGACATGCTATAAGAAAAGGACGATCGTTGACTGATGTTTTACAACACACCACCAAGACTAGGGGACAAGACTTAAGCATCAACCATCGACTGAAGCAATGCGACGTCAAGATCCGACTCGCTTCCCAGTCGCAAACCATGTCCATAATACCCAAACTTGGCGAACAGAAACAAACTTTATTTGGAAACTGAAACTTCATAAGTGCATTTCAGACACTGAAACACTTAGACAAATACACAATGACAAAAAAAAAAGTTTCATTTCTATTGATTATAAAAGAAGTTCGTGTACAAGTTTCCAAAAATTCCTACTAGCAGGGGCCGAACCCTCATCTATACACGACTAACAAAATGCAAGTCAAAATAAACCGGGGAAGCATGTTTAATCTTTCTTCTTCCATAGCTTCCTCCTCGGTGTAGACCCACTGAGCCACCGCTGATCTTCCTCTTCGAGCCTTTGCTTTTCGGCGGTTGGTCTTCAGGCGTGGGCATAATTTTAATGTCTTCCTCCGAACTCGAAGGAACCGGGATGCTTCCAGCCGGAGGAGTCGGAGGGATAGGATCAAACGTGGAAGATGGAATATCCGCACTAGCATCAGTGACGATAGCCTCCTGTGTCTGGTGTGATTCTTGAGTAGCAGGAGGCCCGACATGTGCAGCGTCGATCACTGGACGAAAAATAAGAGAACTGTTAGAACTTGGCTCAATCAAAGATTTCGACTTAAGAAAGATAGGAAGAATGTTCAGAATACCTTCCTCAATTTGGCTCGTAGGCAGCAGAGCGGCGTCAATAACTTGCGCTGCAGCCGATGACATCTACGGCTGATCTGGATTATAAGCAGGAACAGCCTGGGGATCGACCATAGATGAGGATTCAGGCTGGGTTGATGCTGGAACTTCAAGGCGTGCTTCATGATGGTCAACTCCAGAACCCTCTCCCACTTCAAAATGCTGGGCGCCAAGTTTTTTCTTCTCACGCAGAATCATCGACTCGTGGAGAATCTTCTTTTCATCATCAGTCAGAATGCGATTGTCGAGTTCGAATTCATCCACAGACTCACCCTGATGCGCCTCCTTCTCTTCCTCAACCAGTCGGCTCCAAGCATTATAGAGATGCGTCGAAAAGTCATCGAGCCAGGCTAGGCCCCTGTGCCTCAGAATATTAGCATTATAAACGACGAGAAGGTCTTCGATGTCAGCCTCTAGCCTGGACTCGGCCAACTTCACCCTCTCCTCGACCTCAGTCTCCACCTTCTGGACTTTAGCCACCGTCGCATCCCGTTCACCCCTGAGCAGAACAGCTTGTTCGCACGCCTCCTGGGCTGCGTTGTTTGCGTCATCTTTCTCCTTGGCCATATCAGCAAGTTTGGCCTTGAGTTCATTAAGCTCCTTGACCGTCGCGTCCCGCTCGGTGGTGACTTTGGTGTTCCGGTGGCCCATCTCCTCCACCAGGGCAACATGTGTCTGCCCCAACCTCTCCATTTCCGCCTTCGCTTCATCAGCCCTTTTAACAGACTCAATCTTAGATTTCCGAGAAGACTCGGACTCAGCGGAGAGTACCTGAATAATTCGATCCCTTTTTGCGAGCTCGGTCTCCATCTTCTCGAGCGCTTTGGCTCGCTCAAAGGCCACTTTGGAAGCTTTTTCGGCAGTCTTTGCCCACTCTCGGTACTGGGTGTATATGTCGTGAACGTAATCATGCACCGTGTTTTCCACCCTTGATGGAATTCTCTTTAAGTGTGGTGGGAAGACGTAACCGTCAAAGCAGATATTCGGAAAATCCTTCCACATCTGAGCCAACTTAAGAGCCCCTTCTCCTGTGGGTTCAGTAGAGAACTGCTCAGTAATCATAGAGGCAGTAGTCTCGATTCTCTGAAGATGAGTCTCGGGTCTAGAAGAATGAGAAGACGGCCTGTGACGAGGAGGTTCAGGCGGATGTGAGACAGAAACAGGGGGTGGAGACGGAAGTCTAGGAGGAGGAGAGCGTGATCTGGATCGATGTATATACTCTCTATCCCACCCATACCTGTCCTGGTTAGAGTATTCGCGATCGCGATCTCTATCTGAATCCCTCCTGCGGGAGTCATAGTAACCAGAAGTTTTTCGGGCTGAGCGAAGATTCCCAAGCATCCATCCTCTTCCAGACATAGTACCTGAAAATGAGAAACAAGGAAAGAGTTAGTAACTTCTTAAGTTGGACGAAGAACAGTTGTGAATCATGTAGTGTAGTGAAGTGTATGCATGTGCAACCCCCCGACAAAACGGAAATGCCGGCCGCACTCGTAGCAAGCGACCCGCTCAGTTCAAAAGCACTATCAAGCTCCTCCGTCCTGGCGTCATGTGGAGACGACCCAAAATCCAGGATCGGAATATCAGCAAGCCCTGCAAAAGGACTTTCTACTTGCGGGGGAGGAGCCTTCGAAATTCTAATCCTGGACGTCGGCAGAAGGCACAGTTGGAAGCTTGGTATCGGTAGGCGTTCTTTCTGGATCAACTTCTTCGGCGATCACGACTGCGGGCACTTTGCACTTCACCCGTTTCTTCGGGACCCCTCTGTGTATCCCTTCCAGATGTATGCTCTGTCTCCGTTCTATCAGCCCGACAGTCCTCAAATTCCTGTTGGTCAGGACTAAGTCTATGTGCCTCTCTTCGCCCAGAAACGCTTGAAGAATCCGAACAAGCTCTCTGAAGTATGCGGCGTCAGGACGAGAAATTGCGGCTATAAAAGGAAAAGTATATCAGTTTTGAAGTCAATTACTAGTATCTCAATGATTCAAGAGAGAAAGGGCAACACTTACGTCTATCCAACCACCGCCTGGCAAATCCAGGGGGGCACCGGACGTAGAACCATTCAGTTTTATAGTAACTTAGCCTCCCCCAGGAGCCCAGTACGATGTGGCAGTTTCTGACCGCTTCCAGGAAGGTGAAAGAAGGGCTGTCTCCACGACTCTTGACGTTGAATAAATATCTAATTTCGATCGGCTTCGGTGGTCGAAAGAGGATCTCCATAAAGAGGATAAAGGTGCTGTTCAACAAGGCATACCCATTGGGATGTAGTTGAGATGGGCTATGCCAAGAAGCGATAACATCTCCCTTATATATTGATTGAAGGGAGGAAGTATCCCCGCTTTTCAAGCGTGACGGTTGAAAGCAGTAAACCCCTCCGGGGGATTATGTGGCCTGTCATTTGGCCCGGGAAGTAGCACGTCGTCGAGCGACAAACCATGCCTTAAGCAAATCCGTCCTAGCATATCTTCGGAGATACCCGACCGCACTGAATCTGGCGGACTACAAATAAACCGGGCACCCGACGATCGTCCGGAGCTGGATCTATAACTTCGGCTTCAATAACCGGTATTTCTATGGTTGGGCGAATAGAACTTAGGATTTCCGGCTGCTGAGAACTTGAAGGGTCCATGACTAGCTAGCTTATAAAAAATCATTGTTAAACTGACAAATAACACTCGTGCATCCCCCAGTGTAAAGTGTGTGAGTGTGTTGTGCAGTGTAGTACTGTATATTATTTAAGAAGATCAACAGGATTTAAGGAAGCGTGTAAGCGACGAGATTTCAGAATTCGGTCGGAAAGACCGTCATCGCTGACCGTCACAACCGTACCATCCAACTATTGACTATCATTCCCAGTTAAAGTTTGTTGTCATTTTGATGAGTTTCAATTTCATCGACGAGCTTAGATAGGCAATCAGATATGCAGTGAAACGGTTAAGTCCAGTTGTGCAAATTTGAAGCTCGTCGGAGGCAATTGTTCAAGTGTGTGAGAAGTTTCAAACTTTTTTATGATCAAATTTGTATCGCTCACAAGAGCCGTGTTCGCATCAATAAGTCATGATCATCTGCGTATGAGTTAGGCCCGGTCAGAAGGTTGGCATGCAAGTTTGACTCGAACTAGAGGCTGGGGATTTCGAATCGATCAGAGCACAACACTTCGAATCGATTAAAAAACCCCAGTTCGACTCGCTCCCCAAGACCATCGAGTTCGACTCGCTCCCGAGGACATGAAGTTCGACTCGCCCCCAAGACCATCGAGTTCGACTAGGTCCCAAGGACACGAAGTTCGACTTATCCCCAAGACCATCGAGTTCGACTCGGTAACAAGAACACGAAGTTCAACTCGCTCCCAAGACTGCACACTTCGACTCGATCGAAAACCATCCTTTTCGACTCGAACCAAGGCCATCGTTTCGAGTCCATCAGGCGCAACCCCTTCATATCGATCCATGAATTCAAAGCATTTGATTCGATGCGAAGCTCCACCATCGATCGATACGAAGGCCTTCGCCTCATCATCTCGAAACCCCTACTCCAGATCGACACGAAGCTGAGGCCAAAGAACTTTCGATCGATCACGACTCTGATTGATTTGGTGTTAGGAAAACTTGAGCCTTATCGTTTACATGTGGATTCGCTTATTGGATTACCTAGATCTGTCAGTTAGTTCAAATGATTGAAGATAGGAATCGGTTCGAAGGCAGAAATGTTTCGTTCGTTCTTCTCGAGTTTCTGAGCGATACGAAGGCAAGGAAGGAAAACGAAAGGTAAAAAGTGAAAAAAGGCTAAGTACAAAGTATTTATATGGACTGAGAAACAAAAGGAATAGACGATTCGTATCCCGATGGAGTCGAACACGCGTTTCGACTCCATCTCCAGTGCATCGATGCAAAGCTCCCCTTCGTATCGCTTGCCTTCGGCTCCATCCCCGTGTCCAGTTCGAGTCCATCAGGGAGTCTACATCGACTCGATCCACTTTGACTTGTTCAATTCGAATCCATCACCAAGTTGGAAAAGCGTGTCGCATCCATCGACTCCATCAAATCATTGCTTCCAGAGGACAACTCAATCGATACGAATTGCCTGTTCGTATCCAGTGACTCCATCCACATCAACATGAAATACTTACTCCGCATCCATAAATCCAATGAAAATCATCTTCGGTGTTTCAACCCCTCACATCGATTCAGGAAAGGATCGTTATGAAGGAACATTCAAAAGCAACCATCGAGCGTTGTTGCAGCGAATTGCACATCGGTTCAGGAGAGGATTGATGCGTAATTCAAAAAATAAAATAAACTGACAACGACTTGTGGACGTGCAAACGTCAACTAGAGTCAGGTTAACATATATGCATGAATGTCGGACTAATATTCGATATTCCAGATTTTCAGGAATCAGAAACTCATCCAATAACGATTGCAACAACAAACGGGTAACCACTGGTATACAACAATCAGTCGCAATAATACAGGGTACAGCAGTTGACCGTCAACAGTTTACATTATCGAGAAAAACAATTCGAAGATTACAGCTTTCATCGAAAAGACGATGACTATTCAGAATAAAGATTGCAGCACTTCAAAGCACATCATGTTTTCACAAGACGTACTTTGGGGGGCAAATGTTATCCCGCCTTTTGGCAAGGCCGTGAAACCAAGGAATTGACTAATAACCAACGACGGCCCACCCTAGAGATCAGTTATACACAGGCTCACTATGGATATCAATGAATTTTGTCCGAGTCCAGATCGAGCCAAAATTGGTAGGACATGACAAGCTAAGCCATGTTAGTCAACGTTCCAAATCTCAAGTCAATCCGAGTTCGTATGCTCAAGTTATGAACGATACAAAATTGGATGAAAACTAATCACCGGTCGACTCGCTCCCTTCGACTCGCTTCCTTCGACTCGCTTCGCATCCCTCAGAAGTGATTAGTTCGACTCGCTCGCATCCCTCAATGGAGCCCGCTTCGACTCGCTTCGCCTCGAGCCACGCTTTGACTCGCTTCACTTGGTGTCCATCACGGAGCCTTCGTTCGAACCCCTCAGATAAGCCTCCTTCGACTCGCTTCGCAACCTCCAGATAGGCATCCTTTGACTCGCTTCGCAACCATCAGAAAGGCTTCCTTCGACTCGCTCAATCAATGCACAGATTGGACTCGATCAAAACAGCGTCAAGGGCAGAGTGAGATTCAAGCGCCACATCACCGAGTCGAATGGAAGCGAGTCGAACAGAGCGAGTCGAAACAGAAGCGAGTCGAACCAAACAGCCACCGAGAATCGCATTTCGTATCGATCATATCTCCTAATCTACATGTCCAAATGCTATGAAATTTTCACAGAAGACTACGTGCATGCTAAAGAATGTCCACGCCAAATTTCGACTCCATTGGATGAAATCTTGAGCGATACGAAATCTGTTCGTATCAATCACGGATCGGACCGAAACTTCACAGGCTTGGGCATGCTGGCCTAGTCACATGCCAGAGAGGGTCTCCCGAGATCTGAGCGAAATATCAGCCTCCTACACCTATAAATAGACCCCCAAAGCCAACAGAAAAGGGCTTCTTCTTCCTCTTTGAGATCTCCAACGCTCGGACTCCGCCAGATCCAGATCTGAACTCCATTGCTGCTGCTACCAACAAATTTCACTGCTGCAAATCATTGTTATTCGCTGTAATTTGATGAAATCAATTGTAAACATAAAAGAAAGATCAATAAAGCTATCAACTTCATAGTGGACGTAGGCGATATGCCGAACCACTCTAAATCCTTGTGTCTCTGTGCATTTAAATTATTCTCATTTTTGAAATTTGGAGTTTTTGTTAGATAATCCTCTTTTTACATTTAATTTCTTCACTTTATCTCTTCAAAAACTTCCGAAGAGTGTTGTGCCCAATTTTGGTACAAACAATTGGTTAGAGGAGAAGAGCATGTTATTGTATAATTTCCTATCTTTTGGATAGCTTTGCTTTACTTATTTATGGATAGTCCTGATTACCCATGTGCCACGATTGTGTAGAGGAACGGTTGTGCATTAGTAATTCCTGTTTATTTGTATATAGTTTTCATATACAGTATTTGGAGATAGTTCCCCTCACAGCAGGCTTTATGTCTGACCCGTGTTTTGTCTTTGCCTATTTATGTCATAATAACTTTCGGGTATTCAATTGATCAGTTTGGGAGTCGGATGTTTTTGGAGATACGCTTTTAGAGCAACGCAGTTAGAGTTTTGGAGGCAAAGACGATACTTGGTTATTTATCTATTTGATATCGTAGTAGTACATGATTGTGATACCCCGCACCTCTAGGCACCCCGAAAATCGGACATGACTAGAAGCACGGGTAATCGGATGAAATAAAAATCCATAACATAGCACAAAGACTAAGGCAATAGCATAAAATGATTAAAACATTACAGCGGAAGAAAACTTCCACTAATTATAAATTAATAGCAAAACAGCTTCATTAAAAACAACATTATCCCAAATTTATTTCTGACCAAAAGTACCAAGTAGTCTCCACCAAAACATAAAACATAACAAAGTTTACAATATAGATTCCCATATATAGAGTAAAGTACGGAAAAGAGAAACGAAGTACATGAAACAAAAGAAACAAAAGCTGAAGATAACAACTACTCCAATGACCCTCCAAGCTGCAAAGAACTGCAACCTAGACCTGCCCTCCTGTGATTTGGGGAAAATAGGAAAAATAGGAATAGGTCAGACATAAAGTCTGGTGGATGAGAAATAAAATGAAGCAGAAAGAATAAAACGGTTTAATTCCAGGTCTTCCCCGGATATCGTAGAGGGTGAATAATATAATGCAGTGAATCCTTCTTATATACAGTTCCTAAGAAGCCAAAGTCCATGGTCACTCTAGGGAAGTCAACCATGTAGTAATACTAAACATCAATCGGCCTGTCGGATCTATTGTCCTTACCTATCCATGTGCTACATGGTGAAAGTCATGCTCTTCACTTGTGCACTATGACTAAATGCCTTTTACGTCTGACCGGCACCGGCTCAAACAACCTTGAAGGACCTCTAAGTTCCGCTCAGGCTCCGCCAAACTGGACTCATATCCTCCTGTCTCCTCGGTCACCAATGTGGACTTCCCCCTATCCAAAGTGTCGGTCCTCCGAAAAAGCACCCGCAGTTGGGTCGGCTGCGAAAAATCCTCCAACGATCTGCCTAAGAAGCCTACGTCGAAGCACACTTCTCCTGTTACGTCTGCGTCAATCTGCCTGAAGAAACCTACGATTGCGGATGTTATCTATCCTACGTATTAGCAACTTATAAAAGGTAACAAACATCCTTGCGAACCTACTTGCCCGCTCCTAGTACGTACAACCAAAACTATATTTTGGTCTTAACTGCATGAAACACCTATCCAGACCTTTACAAGATCTGCTTACCAAATCGCTTCCAGATTAATTAATTTTACCGTTACAGTTTACATACTGTTTATTTCCATTAATCTGCTTTAGGCCATTTTTACATCCGATTTGGTTATTTCACAATTTTCCTTTTTCTTACATAAATGGTATTTCAATTTCACGTCCGTTCAGTTCGTATGGTTTTTCTGTAATTTTTATGCCATTTTGTTACAGATTTACACTAGCCGTTTGGGTCCATTTAATTTACATTTGTATTCCACTCTAATTTACGTTCTCCTTTTAGAGATTTAATCTGTACAAAAAATTTATCCAATAGCCACAAACCATTAAATTACACAAAATTCCACTTTTACATTTTTAGGCCGCATATAAAACAAACAGTTATGCCAACTAGACTTTCCAATTTTTTTCCAAAACCATATTCAAAATTATGTAATTATATCAATCAAAACCATAATTTTATTCAAGTAACATATTCTGAATTTATTCAACTAACATGTTCTACCATTAGAAATTGAATAACAATTCTAATTTAATTTAATTAAACCAATCTTATTTACGCCATGAAACGTGAATAACAATTTGTTTGTTCCAAATTTCAACCCAAACATGAATTAGAATTGAGAAGTGGAAGAAGAAGAAGATACAATAATTTACATAAATTTCAATCTTATTTATGCCATAAAACGTGAATAGACAATTTATATGTCCCATATTTTAAACCAAACAATAATTAGATTTGAGAAGTGGAAGAAGAAGAAGAAGTTGCAATAATTTACATCTATTCTCAATTAATAACAGAAATTAATTCATATTAACGTGCTAGAAAAGAACTGAAATTGAAATACTTTATTTTTCTATTTCATATTAATTCCCACTCACCTAGCACTTGAGCTTGTCTAAATTTGAAAGAGCTTTGCTTTAATCTTTCTCCCTTTGATTCTTCTAAACTCCCCAAATTGCTTGAATATATATAGATAATTTAATTTGGTAGAGATTTGTTTATTTAGTAGAAAAGGAGGAAGAATAATACACGCTAATTTTACTGTAGAATTATGGCAATGGCTGAATAAGAGATTAGGTTTAGGTTAGATGGTTTATTTATAGATTGTTTGAGTGAATATAATCCATTAGATTATTTTAGATTAAATCTGGTTCTTTCATACACTTAATGGTTATCCATACTAGCCCATACACATAACTCAACCAATAAAATTTATCCACCTCATCCTATTACATCACTGAAGCGAATGAGAAGCCGCCACATGTCAAAAACAACGCTGAAATACGTAGGAAAATCGCTGGAAACAAACCAGCTAAAAAAACATCGCTCCAGATTATGGGCGACAACAGGACTTGATCCCTGGTAACTAAGGAAGTCAACATGTGCCTTTACCACTGTACCAAATGTGCTTTTAATTTATTTTTAATTATATTTCCCGTAAAATATCGGGGTGTTACATTCTTTCCCCCTTAAAGGATTTCGTCCCCGAAATCTCCAAAGACGGAAGAACGTAATTAACAACCAGCATCCAAGAACTACATCCATATACTCAACCATCATCCATTTCTACAATTGTCCTTATTTTTAACTAATGCAATTTATGATTATGCAAAGTGAAATGCATATGAACTTACCAAATGCGAAAAGGTAGTCGGGCTACTGATTCAGTTGACCTCCTGTAATGCAAGTATGCTTATGCCATGCAACCAAATGTACGCAATTACCCTATTATAATTGATAATTTTATATGTATGTTTCAATCATTCACCCAAATGTACTATCCATATGCAATATCCATTTACACACACACACACATATATATACAACCATGTGCAAATGCAATAGATAACAGGCAAGCATATGCAGGTGTGTGTACCTAGTTGGCCGATTATCCTGATAAATATCTATCTAATGCATGTAATGCATCCATTTGCAAACATTGGCATCCACTTGCAATCATTTTCATCCATCAAACATAATATGCCCTAATGACATGTTTACAACCAAGCTACCATCCATAGGTTTCACCTAAAGATTATCGAAAAGGCCCTAACTAAGGAGAGATCAAAGATAGGATATTTGAAGTGTACCTTCAAATGGAAAAGGATAAGAAGTTCGAATTCTCTCCTCAGATTCCCATGTGCACTCCTTGGGGTCATCTCCCCACTGAACCTTCACTAGACGAACTTCCTTGTTGCGTAATCTCTTGACGTCGTGTTCTAATATACGGGTGGGTGTATGACGCACAAGTGATTCGCGCTCTACCTCCACTTCCCTTAGCTGATTGGGTTCTACTACTACTGTGGAATCATGTAGACACTTCCTCAGATGAGAAACATGAAAACATCATGAACTCCTACCAACTTATCTAGAAGATCAACTCTGTATGCCACTTTTCCAATCCGTGCGGTAATAGGGAAGGGTCCTAAAAATCTCGGTGCAAACTTACCCACTGATCCAAATCTCATAACGTTTCTCAAAGGAGAAACCTTTACAAAAACCATATCTCCAACCTTAAACTCCAAATCTGAGCGTCTTCTGTCGGCATATGACTTTTTTCTATCTTGTGCAGTCTTCAACCTCTTGCGAATCAAATCCACCTTCTTGGAAGTTTCCCTCACCAAGTCTGGTCCAAGCAAGATCCTATCGGTGGTATCCCACCAACAGGCTGGTGATCAACATGGTCTGCAATAGAGGGCCTCGAATGGTACCATCCCAATGCTTGCTTGGTAATTATTATTATACGCAAACTCCACCAAAGGTAGGTGGTCTTCCCAAAAGCCCCCGTAGTCAATGATGCACAATCTGAGCAAATCTTCCAAAACCTTATTTACCCTCTCAGTCTGTCCATCTGTCTGAGGGTGATATGCCATGCTCAGATTCAATTCCGTTTCCAAGGCTTGCTGAAGACTCCTCCAAAACTCGCTGGTGAATAATGGATCCATGTCGCTCACAATGCTGGCGAGAACTCCATGAAACCTAACTAACTCCCTTACATAAAGAGTCGCCAAAGAAGCTGCCGTCCTATTACTCTTAATGGGTATAAAATGAGCGCTCTTCGTCAGTCTATCCACAATGATTCAAATGCTCATGTTCCCTCTCTGTGACCTTGGTAATCCATCCACAAAGTCCATAAAGACACTCTCCCATTTCCATAATGGAATATCCAATGGCTGCAACAGTCCTCCGGGCTTCTTTTGTTCTGCCTTTACCCTTTGGAAAGTGATGCACTTCGATACATACTCCGCCACCCTCTTCTTCATTCCGGGCCAATGGAATACCCTCTTCATATCCCGATACATCTTATCACCACCGGGGTGCACTGTCATCCTAGAATGATGTGACTCGGCCAACACCACATCTACTAAATCCTCACTACGAGGAACACAAAGTTTACCATCCCTTCTAAGACATCCCCTAGTGTCCATGGTATAGAACCTAAGATGTGGTGATGACTCTGCTCTACCAAGCTTATCTAAAATGTCCTTTAACTCTTCGTCCTCACCTTGCCTTGCTCCAATCTGCTCCATCAAAGTAGGCTGGACGTCGAGGGTTGCTAACAATCCTGGAGCTAAATCCGATGGAGGTCTAAAATCAAAGGTAGCAATGTAGTCCAAATGCTTTCATTCCAAAAACAGAGGACTTAAAACCACTTTGCGTCTAATCAACGCATCTGACACTACATTACCCTTGCCAGGGGTATAGGAAATCTCAAAGTCATAAGAGGCTAAAAACTCCATCCATCTTTGCTATCTCAAATTCAAGTCTTTCTGAGAGAATATATACTTCAAAGACTTATGATCTGTGAAAAGCTCAAATCTTTCTCCTAAGGGATAGTGCCTCCAAGACTTGAGAGCAAAAACTATAGCTGCCAACTCAAGATCACGCGTCGGGTAGTTCTTCTCATGCGTTTTCAACTGTCTACTCGCATAGCACACTACCCAACCCTCTTGCATCAGTACCACCCCTAGCTCCGTACCACAAGCATCCGTATAGACTAAGAAAGGCTTGGTTCCATCCGGTAATACCAATACGGGCGCGGTAGTCAAAGCTTCCTTCAGTCGACCAAAGGCATCCTCACACTCGGCGTCCCAAACAAAAGATGAGTTCTTCTTGGTAAGGTGGGCAAGTGGAGCTGATATCCTAGTGAAGTCCTTAAAGAACTTCCTATAGTAGCCCGCAAGACCAAGGAAACTCTTTATGTCTGTGGCATTCTTAGGGGTCTGCCAATCCTGTACTGCTGCCACTTACGCCAGATCTACTGCAAGTCCATCCTCTGAAACGATGTGTCCCAAAAAGCGAACCTCATCCCTCCAAAAGTGGTACTTGGAGAACTTCGCCTTCAACTTATGTGCTCGCAGGGTCCTAAGCACTTCTTCCAAGTGAACAGTATGTTCCTCCTTGTTTCGCGAATAAACCAAAATGCCGTCGACGAACACCACCACAAACTTGTTCAACGATTCGCGAAATACTCGACTCATCCGGTCCACAAAATATGCCGGAGCATTGGTTAGCCCAAATGGCATGACTAGCCACTCAAACAACCCATCCAGAGTCCTAAACACAATCTTCTCGATGCTATCCTCCGCCACATGCAACTGATGAAATCCCATGGCCAAATCGAGTTGCGAAAATACCTTGGCTCCTACTAGCTGGTCGAAGAGATCATCTATACGGGGAAGAGGGTAATGATTCTTCTTTGTAAGCTTATTAAGCTCCCTATAATCCACGCAAAGCCTGAGTGAGCCATCCGCCTTAGTGGCAAAGACGACGGATGCATCCCACTTAGAAATGCTCCTACGAATGAAGCCCTTCTCTAAAAGCTCTCCAATCTGCTTGCTCGACTCACGACGTTCCTTAAAAGCCATATGCCTTACCGGTAAAGCAACCGGTTTGGCATTATCGACAAGATAAATCTTGAACTCGATCTCTCTTCGAGGTGGAAGGCCAACAACCTCTTCGAACACATCTAGAAAGTCTCTAACAACGGGTACTGAACTCAAACAATCGGGCGATAAGTCAAGAGAATAAAGGTAGCTCAACATGACCGATCCTCTAGGATCACAAGATACCTCCAAGGTACGTCCACTACAAGTGCCTAACCTCACTACCCTCTTATCGCAATCAAGAATAGCACCATACATAGATAGCCAATCCATACCAAGAATCAACCCGAACCCAAAAAAGCCCAATACAAAGGCACTACAGTCAAACTCAACCCCTAAAATAAAAAAATTTCAAATCCCGACATAACATGGACAAATAGGCCGATCCTCCTACGGGATTTGATACTACTACTGGCTCGGTCACTAAGCAAGCATCAAGACCAAGACTCTCTACAAGAGTACTAGATATAGAAGAGTGCGAAGCTCCAGAATCAAATAGGGTACGAACAGGAAAATCAGAGATAGATAACACACCTTCGATGATCACCTTCTTTCCCTTGTCCACAACCGGACGAGTACTAGAGAAAGGAGCTGCCTCTAAAGCATAAGCCTAAGCAGGCTGTGAAGGTGTCTGTGAACTGTCCTTGGGCTTCGACGGACAGTCCTTCTTCATATGCCCCACTTGATCGCAAAGATAACACCTCAATCTCGGTTGCTCTCCTGCCTCTACAATCCTTAGCGAGATGACCTGGTTTCCCACAAGTATTGCACTTCTAGTCCTTCCTTGGAACTTTTCTTTTTCCTCCCGACCCTCATCATCCTCTCCTCTTTTCTTTCCAATGCTTCTTCCCATCACTCTTCTGCGCCACATCTCCTTTCTTCTCAGTATCAGCAAGTAAAGCTATCTCTATCAATCCTTCAAAAGTGGCTCCCATCGGAATATGACTCACCGCCAAACTCTAAAGTGGCTAACTCAAACCCTTAGCGAACTTCATCACCTTCTTATGAGGAGTATTGATCAGGTCTAGTCCAAATCTGGTAAGCTCATTGAATTGATTAACATATTCCTTAACTGTCATATCCCCTTGCTTGAGCAGTATAAATTTCTCTAGCTGCACTCCCTCTTCCGCTTGCGATAAGAATTTCCTCTCGAACCTAGTACGAAAATCCACCCAAGTTAAATTATCAGCCTCCACAATCTCCCACCAACAAAGAGCCTCTCCCTGCAACTGCCATGAAGCCAACTGCCTCCGTGCCAAGTCCTCCAAACCCATAAGTCCAAATATCTGCTCACAACTACAGATCCAAGCTCTCGCCTCAGTATATGACTTGGTGCAAAGAAACGGCTTGCCTCCTAAGCTGGTGTATTCCTTGCATAACTTGGGAAAATCGGGAATGACTAGCGGATGGGCTGGAGCCCCTTCCGCCAGAGCAGCAATCCTAGCTGGTGGCTCTGCTCATGAAGTAGCCTGCAAATAACGTCTAAACTAAGCAGGTATATTAAGGCCTGGAACTTCGGGGATACATTGCGGTTCAAACATATCTATCTATGGATATTAAAAAGATAGGATTAGGTACTCCACAAATAGTTCAATAGATAGGGAGGAAGAGATATGAGCGACCCATTTCTAAATTCTTTTTTTCCAAAATATATACATATACTTTTAAAAGTATTATTTGGAATATCCTTTAAAAATTATTAGAAAACCTTTATATTTTTTAAAATATTTTTTGGATTATCGAAACCTTAGCTTTGATACCAACTATGACACCTCGCACCTCTAGGCACCCCGAAAATCGGACATGACTAGAAACACGGGTGGTAGGGTGAAATAAAAATCCATAACATAGCAAAGAGGCTAAGGCAACAACATAAAATGATTAAAATATTACAGCGGAAGAAAACTTTCACTAATTATAAATTAATAGCAAAACAGCTTCAATAAAAACAACATTATCCAAATTTTATTTCTAAAACCAAAAGTACCAAGTAGTCTCCACCAAAACATAATACATAACAAAGTTCATAATATAGGTCCCCATATATAGAGTAAAGTACAGAAAAGAGAAACGAAGTACATGAAACAAAAGAAACAAAAGCTAAAGATAACAATTACTCTAATGACCCTCCAAGCTACAAAGAACTGCAACCTAGACCTACCCTCCTGTGATATGGGGAAAATAGAAAAAATAGGAACGGGTCAGACATAAAGTTTGGTGAATGAGAAATAAAATGAAGCAGAAAGAATAAAACGGTTTAATTCTAGGTTTTCCTCAGATATCGCAAAGGGTGAATAATATAATGCAGTGAATCCTTTTTAGATACAGTTCCTAAGAAGCCAAAGTCTGTGGTCACTCTAGGGAAGTCAACCATGCAGTACTACTAAACGTCAATCGGCATGTCGGATATGTTGTCCTTACCTATCCATGTGCTACAACGTGAAAGTCATGCTCTTCACCCGTGCACTATGACTAAATGCCTCTTACGTCTGACCGGTGTCGACTCAAACAACCTCGTAGGACCCCGAAGTTGCGCTCAGGCTCCGCCAAACTGGACTCCTACCCTCCTGTCTCCTCGGTCAACAACATGGACCTGCCCCCATGCAATGTGTCGGTCCTCCGAAAGAGCGCCCACAGTTGGATCGGCTATGAAAAATCCTCCAACGATTTGCCTAAGAAGCCTATGTTGGAGCACACTTGTCCTGTTCCGTCCGCATCGATCTTCCTGAAGAATCCTACGATTGCGGATGCTATCTATCCTACATACTAGCAACCTATGAAAGGTAACAAACATCCTTGCGAACCTACTTGCCCGCTCCTAGTACGTACGGTCAAAACTATATTTTGGTCTTAACTGCATGAAACACCTATCCAGACCTTTACAAGGTCTGCCTACCAAATCACTTCCATATTAATTACTTTTACCGTTACAGTTTACAAACTGTTTATTTGCATTAATCTGCTTTAGGCCATTTTTACATCCGATTTGGTTATTTCACAATTTCCCTTTTTCTTACATAAATGGTATTTCAATTTCACGTCTGTTCAGTCCGTATAGTTTTTCTGTAATTTTTATACCATTTTTTTAAGATTTACACTAGCCTTTAGGGTCCATTTAATTTACATTTTTTCCACTATAATTTACGTTCCCCTTTTAGAGATTTAATCTGTAAAAAAAATTATTCAATATCCACAAACCATTTAATTACACAAAATTCCACTTTTACATTTTTAGGCCACATATGAAACAAACAATTATGCCAATTAGACTTCCCAATTTTGTTCCAAAACCATATTCAAAATTATGTAATTATATCAATCAAAACATAATTTTATTCAAGTAACATATTCTGAATTTATTCAACTAACATGTTCTACCATTAGAAACTGAATAACAATTCTAATTCAATTTAATTAAACCAATCTTATTTACGCCATGAAACGTGAATAACAATTTGTTTATTCCAAAGTTCAACCCAAACATGAATTAGAATTGAGAAGTGGAAGAAGATACAATAATTTACATAACAATCTTATTTATGCCATAAAAATTGAATAGACAATTTATATGCCCCATATTTTAAACCAAACATGAATTAGATTTGAGAAGTGGTGGAAGAAGAAGAAGTTGCAATAATTTACATCTATTCTCAATTAATAACAGAAATTAATTCATATTAGAACTAAAATTAAACTACTTTATTTTTCTATTTCATATTAATTCTCACACACATGGCACTTGAGCTTGTATAAATTTGAAAAAGCTTTGCTTTAATCTTTCTCCCTTTGATTCTTCTAAACTCCCCAAATTGCTTGAATATATATAGATAATTTAATTTGGTAGAGATTTGTTTATTTAGTAGAAAAGGAGGAAGAATAATACACACTAATTTTACTGTAGAATTATGGCAATGGCCGAATAAGAGATTAGGTTTAGGTTAGATGGTTTATTTATAGATTGTTTGAGTGAATATAATCCATTAGATTATTTTAGATTAAATCTATTTCTTTTATACACTTAATGGTTATCCATTCTAGTCCATACACATCACTGAACCAATAAAATTTAACCATCTCATCCTATTACATCACTGGAGCGAATGGGAAGCCGCGACATGTTAGAAACAACGTTGAAATACGTAGAAAAATCGCTGGAAACGAACCAGCTAAAAAAACATCGCTCCAGATTTTGGGCGACAATGGGACTTGATCCCTGGTCACTAAGAAGTCAACATGCGCCTTTACCACTGTACCAAATGCGCTTTTAATTTCTTTTTAATTATATTTCCCATAAAATATCGTGGTGTTACAATGACATATGCTATTTGTTTATGAGACTTATTGTTTTATATTTTACTCTGATATTCTTAATTGATATTTATTTATCAGTTACTTCCTCCAGTAGAGTCTCTCATATATTGTTCATCCAATTAAGTTTATGTATATTTAGTATATTATATGTTATATTCCAATGTGAGATTGCGTCATTGTGCCTAGATATTGTGTTTTGTTTCTTCTTCTTTCTTTATTTTCTCGACAAGCCGTCTTTTATGGCATTCAAAAGTTAGGCGTTGAGTTGAGGCGCTGATTTTTGGGCGTTACGAAGGGCGGGTTGTTACAGACTCCTAGTATCAAATCAATCCGGAACTCAAAAGCTCTTGGAGGTAATCCCGAAACTGGTTCAAACACATCCAGAAAGTCTCTTACGCATATTTCTCTTATTTTTGCTTGCTTTAAGACTAAGGCAATTTCTCCTCCTTGTCTGTTTGGTCTCGTTTCTTTAAGAGCTATAACTACTCTCACGCTTTGGCATGGATGTCTAAGTATTATAGTTCTTTTCGCACATTATATCTTTGAATTTTAATGCTCTAACCAATCTATTCCCAAAATATCTCTGAAGTCTAATACGTAAGGACCACACAAAAACTTACACTCGCCTAACTCAATCTCTAAGTTAGTGCAACTAAATCTGGTAGGTTAATATCCCCTGTCGGATTTATTACACGAATGGATGTAACTAAATAGGTAATCTCTAACCCTAGACTATTAACTAAGTTATTTTCTATAAATGAATGTGTAGCATCGATATCAAACAATACTCTAACTAAAATATTAAAAATCAATGTCTTACCTTATAAAATATTACTTTTGCCTTTCTCTTCGGCGGATGGACCTCTTTTCATCCCTTCCAAAGAAAAGATTTGCACTTTAAGCTCTAAACAGTCTCTCTTTTTATAGCCAGGCTTATCACAAATGAAGCACTGACATTCTCCACTCCTTTCAACCTTGGACACTACGAAGCATAGTGCACTACTTACCTATAATTGTAGCAAGTGACTTTAGCAAATTCTATCTTTGCTCCAACCCAAGCCTTTCCCTTTGGTTGTTGGCCTTTTTTCCCCATCGAATACGGGGTAAACCTCTTCTTCTCATCAACCAAAGCTTTTGGATCCACAGCTCTCTTCTCAGTGTACATTAGGTTATAATGTCTGGCCATATCTACCTTTTCATTAGATGGAAGTGCCACATGGGCCATAATCTTATCACCTAGTCTCACCCTCAACATAAGAATGAACTTCTCCACCTTCTTCTTCGGCGTTCTAATCAAGTTTGCCCCATACTTCGATAAAGCATTAAACTTCTACACATATTCTGCAACTGACATGCTTCCTTGCTACAACTGAACAAACTACCAAAACATAGCTAACATTTCCGAGCCAGGAATGAACTACTCTTCAGGTATCTCCCTGAATATTTTTTTAAAAATTTCCTACTCATGAACTTCCACCCTCATGGTATCCCACTAAATAATTTAGCCTTTAAACTACCTGGACACCAACTTCACCTTCTGGGCGTCAGTAAACTCCAAGTCATCACCGGTTCTCTCACACAACATCATCTAATGACTTACTTCCAAAGCTGGTTTCATTCCATCAAACGTTTCTCCACCCAAACATCGAAAGCCTTGGTTCATTAGCAAAATTATCTCCAACAGCCAACACTAGGCGCTCCGGAACTTACGGGCTTGTAGTGGCTCTTGCTGCTCAACATGTTCCTACATTAGGTTTATCATAAATTGCTTGAAAAGCACACTCATGTCTATATTTCCCATGGACGGAGTTAGCATATGTGCCTCAACTCCAACATATGTGGTTGTTCCCTACCTCGGCGATTAGTTCGAGTATTTTCGACCTCTCTACTTGTTCTTGCTCCTCCTATTGAAATTCATCCACTTCTCAAATCCATCTTGCTTTTTCTGTTAAGCAAGTCTTTATTAGAATGAAAGGAAAGAGAGTAAAACATCAATAGAAGAATACATATATCTTCCTATATACTTATATACCTATATAGTAAAGTACAAGTATGTAACATATATATAAATATAAATATATATTAGCTTATACCATCGCTAAGGTGTTCGTTTTCTACTAAGTACTTACTATTTTCAACTCTATTCTACTTAGGTGTCCCCTAACCTAAGCCCTAATACAAAACTGTAACATCTCCTATTTCGAAACCAAAAGCTGGAACCCAATGTGCTGCAGTCACCTTAGAATTACCTTTCAACGACAAAATGGGTTCAGTGTATAAATAGTAGTCCAAGTAAACAGAGAAACTAAATATTTACATTACATAAAATCATCATAATAGCCTTTACAAATTTTTTTCCTTTTAATACGTCCCAAAACGTGCCTATGCAGGGGTGAAATATAATAGATCATAAATAGAATGCCATGCCCGTCATATGATGATGCCGACATGAACACTTAAGCAACAAAAATCAAAGCAACTTTTATTTGCAAACAAGCCTCCTACTCCCATCGTAAGTATGCTTATTCATCCATCTTATGTTTCTTGTCTAAGTCAATAAACTCATACTACTCAATCAAGTACCCATGAGTTTATGGGGAAAATAATAATAAGAACATAGGTCAGATAGAAAGTCTGGTATGAGTAATACATTACTCTAAACAAAACATATAGTGAGACCATGTCGCTATAGTATGAAATGGGTTTTCCCCTCACTATTCAACATCATAATTCATTAACATGAATAATAGTAGAAGTCGTACCATATATTAAGTGTTCCCTACACTAAATTATAAATCAAGACTAGGGTTCAAATCAGCCTTTAATTTTACCACCCAGGCCTTATCCTACAACATAGGAATATCAAGGAAATCTTACTTTCAACTGCCACGGAGGCCTTCTACCTTTACTGTTACCATAGGTCATATTTACATTCTCTTTCAGTAGAAAAAAGGCCTTATGCCTTACTAATATTATCATCATATTTATTATGCCTTCGGCTACCACATATACCTTTCCTTGCTCTTTAATTTGCATACTTAGTTTAATCATAGGGATGCCACAGAGGCTTTATACCATAACCAATGTTATGCCAGCTATGCATCTATGGTTATATTTATCTACTTCATTATGCTTGGTACTTAATCTTTATCAATTCATATTAGCTATTAGCTCTGGTCTGATTACCATAACCTTGCTTCTCATTTGCCACTTCAGCTTCTGAACGAGTAGTAAAGCATAACATCTTCCTTCATCTGGTATTTCCATTTACATGTGTTACCTCCAGATTTGCTTAGTGTCCACTTTTAGTGAATGAAAATGTCCTTTTTTTTATTTTTACAACTCTTATATGAGATCTTGTCCCTTTATTACTTAGTCACATAATTTTCATCCATAATAGGTCTCATTTACCTTATTATCTAGTATCGACTTTCACATAAAGCTTTAGATATTACTTATTTTAGTAAATAAAATTACTCACAATATTTTTGGAATATTGAATAAATTATTTAGTCCATGTTTACCCATATTTCCATTATTTAGCCATTTTCCTTGTATATTTACTACACGGATTACTTCATAAATTCATATATAAATATTTTGATGTAGGAAAATCTTCTAACTTGAAGCCTATCATTAAATAATTTTTGGAACATCATATTGAGTTTCCATATCATTTCAAAATCATTAGAGTAGGAAAACATAGCCAATCATCCTCTAGTATAGCTATTTTACCCCTCTAAAGCATTCATTACAGCATTTTTAACTTATATAAACAACTTACGCATATGAACTCTTCCATATATATATATATTCAAAACCAAATTCAAACAATAGTGAAAACGGTAAATATGGTGTAGTATTACCCACCTAAGCCTTTAGATTTACTAAATCTTTAGTTTCCTCAAGTTCCTTAGCTTTCCTTCTTTTTCTTCCTTAGGCCATGGCTACCGTTAATGAGTTTTCTAGCTTTTTATTTTGTTTTAGTAAGAATGAGGATGTATGAAAAAAAATAAGGGTTCCATTGTTTTATTACACCTCTCTTCTGTTAATTGGACCATTGGCCTTATGGCCTTTTCCATTTAATTTAATTCATTCTCAACCGTGTGTACCATATTGTAATAAGTAAATGTACACCTAATACTCATTATAATAAGCCACCGTTTATCTATATATTATAATAGAATAAGTAAATAAACGTACCCAAATTATTTTTCTTGTCCAATACCCATATTTCCTCAATTAATTACTTATTAATTGTTCATTAAAATTGGGGTGTTACACTACATCACACCGCACTTATCACTCTGCACTTGTCACTATGGATGATGGTGGTTTATAATCTATCTGACATGTATGCAATCTAATCTCCATCACACTAGATCCAATACCACTGCTATCTCCCAGCGATCTAGTGCTTCTGCTTCATCATCCGCCGCTATGCATAGTTCTTTCTTTGAACATTCTACACTCTTGTCGAGTCATCCAAGCTCACCTCAATCAATGGTAGCAGGCTTTTGGGCATCGAAGATGTCAGTGAACCCAACAAACTCTATGGCTACAACTTATTCCTTAATATTTGTACACCATCGCTCAGGTTCATGGATTGCCTAGGGAAGACTTCTTTAATTCCCTGATTAGCTGGCTCACGATCCTCCTAAGTGTTACATGGCTTATAGTAGGTGCCACTTCTTGGTCAAGACACCTCTGATTTTACATGCTTGTCTTGTCGAAGTCCTTGTTTATCTCAGGATCACTTCATTCCAACTCAATCCTAATGGACATGCCATCCTTATTAACCCGTATATCATCTTCATGAGGGTGTTCAATTCCAGTCCTATAAATAGGTAGCTTAGTTTCTTGTGCATAGTAAAGAGCAAATCAGAATCCTTTTTATTTTTTTACTTCAAGGCCTGTAACAAGATCAAGCTTTTATGGAAGATCTCTACTTCAAATATTGTATGTTTAAGCACGAATACTTCTTCATCTATGATAAAATGCTATCACAAATGACATTCGAGATGCAAGTATTCTCTTTCTTTATTTCCTATTGCATTCTATCATGCTGGCTCTTATGATGATTTAGGATTTCAGGTATTGTTAAGGCGGATTCTAAGGATAAATTACCAGAAATGGTAGAAAGACTAAGACAGATCCCATGAGAAGAGAGGGAGGCTTTCGAGCTTCTTACCAACGAGTTGCTTAGGTGGTTTGGCTTAGTCACCACTAGAAGGTGTGAGAAATGCGGATTAAGGATCTTAAGGCTAGAATTAACACTAGAGGGGGGTGAATAGTGTTTTAAGAAATTTGTTAATCTTTTTGAGTTTATCTTAATTTGTTAACAATGGATGCACTAATCAGACACAAATATGAACACAGAATCAAACACAGATGCAAATATAAAGTAAAAGCGGTAAAGGAAAGAACACACCGGATTTTATACTAGTTCGGAGTTACCCTACATCCAGTCCCGCAACACAAGTATGGATTCCTTTCAACAACAATTCAACAATTACAGCCCCCGGTTTCAAGGCTACGAGGTACACCCTCCAGAATGACAATCCTCTGGGTAGAGATACTTGATTTCCGGGGCAACAAGTTCACCCAATTGATTTCTAGGGCTACAATCACACCTTTTCTCTCTTAATTGATTTCCAAGGCTACAATCACACCTTTTCTCGCTTAATTGATTTCCAAGGCTACAATCACACCTTTTCTCGCTAATATATTACAAAGAAGTCTATAACTCTGAATAGCACTGAGAACCTTGTAGAGATAGTGATGGAGAATCAAACTAGAAGTAATCGAGTATGATTCGATGTTGATTTCGGTAGAGTAATGGTATGATTTTGTATTAAGAAATGTGGAAGAAGAAGAGGAGTGAAAACCAGAAAAAAGTGATTGAAAATTCATTGAAACTGACCCCTATTTATAGAAGATCAACAACCATGACCATTCATGAAGAGTTATGGCGAATAGACACTTCTTTTGAAATTTGAATTTTGAACTTCAACTGTCACTATGTTGACATAGTGCCTAGGGGCATGTCGACATCCCTCAGCCAAAATTGATATTTTGAATTTCTATAAAAATAATATTTATCTTATATAAAAACTATTTAAAACTTTATAAATATACTTTAATATAGTTGAAATTCATAAGTAAATATAAAGAACAATATATACATAATTTAACTATAATTTTATATTTAAATCTAAGTATAAATATTAAAAGTTAAATATATTATTTGAAAGGACATTTAAAATCAGGAGTAATTTGACTTTGAAATTAAAGATGTTTTGAGGCTAAAATTATTTAAAATCAAGATAGAGAGTTTTGAATCTTTTAAAAGGAAAGTTTTGAAATCATTTTGAAAACAAGATAATTTTGTAAAATCATTTGAATTAAAATTAGTGGATACAAAACAATGTCCCACTAGATTTTCGTAGGTTCCATCCTACTTAGGGTTCCATCCCTTTAACGGGCTCGAAGTGGATTCCATTCCACGAATAAATTGGATATTAAGATGCTAGTGCTTTTCTACGAGTTTTAACAAATATTCCTAATAAAACAAACTTAACCTTGAACTCTTGATAATCTTGATACTCATGAGTCTTCTATCTCTATATCTTGAATCTCTATACTGTACAGTCTTCATTCTTGATACCTGCATGGTTAGATCCTGCATATACATATATACCTAAACATGTAATGTTAGTATTTATATTTTATAATCTATTCTAAGGTTGTTGTTATCAAAACCATCATCTAATGGACTAGCAATCTCCCCCTTTTTGATGATGACAACCTTTGTTTATAAAATATTCCTTCTATCCTAATAACTCCCCCTAAAACTAACAACTCCCCCTTAATCTATGCCTAACTACCCTATTTTATATTTCTCCCCCTTTGTCATCAACAAAAAAATTTACTCCCCCTTACTCTTGGACTTTAGTACCTGCATTGATAAACTATACAACGGAATATATAATATATAGATTTAAGAAATAATGATACTTATGGGCATAATAACTTAATTAAAGACTATATTCATTTCAGTGTATATATATGTTTCACACACCAATCTTCAAACCAAATAAAATCAATCCACACAAAGTATCAATTCAAACTAAATTAAATCAAACAAATTAATTCAGACAAATCAAACAAAGAAAGAAAATTAAACGTTACGAGGAACATCAACCCATCCTTCTTCTCCAAAGATAGGGTCTTGTTTGATGGCATCCCAATTCTCATTATCAACAGATAGAGAAACGGGAGGATGTGCTTCATTATCATCCTTGTGTAGGGAGGAGATCATCCAACGAATTGCATCGAAGTGTCTCTCTTGTTCCTTGATCATCTGCATTTGACTCAATTCTAAGTAACGTTGATTACGGAGGATGATAGAGAGAATATTCTTGAATGAATTAAGTGTTTCTTCAAGATTTTTAGATAGATTCTGAATAGGATTGGCCATAATTGAATTAGAGAAAGAAATGAAGGATATAGAGAATGAAAAATAAATTTCAGTGAAGATTTCTGGAAGAAAAAGGTATATATAGGTGTAGAAATTCGTTTGAAATGAATAGACATTTGGTAGTTATTCCAATTTCAAATTCAAAATCAATAATCACTTCTGACCAGTACATGTCGACATGGTCAAGGGAGGTATGTCGACATACTATAGTGAATTTTGATGATAATTTTATTTTGTGAATAATGATGTATATACATTTCTATAATATACTAACAATTATTCAAGATATAAAATAAGCTAGATGACAGGAAGGAAATTCAATTTCATTGCATAATAAGATAATACAATGATTAAACATAAAGAACTACACGAACATTCGAAATAAAACAAACTAAGAAAAATACAATAAGATACTAAAAGATAAAACTAGTTAGAGGATGAAGATGATGAAGATAATCCAAGTTTCTTGCTGACTTTTGAAAAGAACTTGTTCATCTTCGAAGACATGTTATCCAATTTCTTACTAACGGATCATTTTAAAATCCGTTGATTCTCCACAATTATCTTTTGGTTTTTGAGAAGGGTTTTGTTGGATGGATTGGAAGGATATTCAATACTTTCTAAGGATGTTTCACCTTCTTCTTCTTCTTCTATTTCCATTTCATCCCTTTCTTCTTCTTCTTCCTCTTCCATTTCTTCATGAGCCAAACACTCTTCCTTTTCGGTAAGAGTCTCATAAGGTTGAAAAACATATGGAATTTTCATGAGAGAAATGTTTGAGATATTAAAAACTTTTCTAGAGACAAATTCTTCACCTTTGAAATCCACTCCAAAATAGTTGAAAATCCGAGTAAGGTAAATTCCGTGATATAAAGTGTTTTCTCCCATTTTAAAATTTTTAGGACGAAGTTCATCCAAAATAACTTGCGCCCAATTGATATCATAGTTTCCAAAAATAGCAAAAAGTGCTTTGCACACTTTTGAGGTAGGATTGTTAAAATTTCCCGATCTTGGGGTCAAAGTATCTTGTAAGAGAAGATTAACAATCCTTGCGTTAGGACGAAAGTTTTGGTTTTTAAATTCAAATTTTTCATCTCCTTCAAAAATATGATGAAATGTCTCACGATCATGATCATCGATTTTAAAACTAGAAAGATCTATTCCCGTGCTTTTGCAATTAAGAATGGTACCCAAAAGATCACAATTCAAAATAATTTGAGTGCCTTTGACACTACTCCAAATTTCATTCTCATTTCCATTATAAAAACCACGGTTTAAATTAGCATAAAAGATTTTGACAAGATTAGGATAGCAAACAAAATCATTTTGAGAAGAGTCAATAAGACTTAAAACACCATTGTTTACAAAAAGAGAATCAATTTCATAAGAAGAAAAATCTTGAAAAATAGCAAATTTTCCGAGATGGACTTTGGCATAATTAGCATAATTGATGTTTGCTTTAATTGCCTCCGGATCATTGAATAATTGCTCTTTGATTTTTCTGGAAATTCTCATGGTTGAGGGGTTGCTTGAAGAAGCCATTAGAGTAGAGAGTAGAGAGCTTGAAGATATGAAGAGAGAGTTTGAATTTGAAAATGGAAGTGAAAAGATATGATAAAAGATAGTGAATAAATAGACTTTCAAAGGACATATTCTCTGGTCAAAAGGTATCTTTTCAGAGAAATAAATGAAGTGAAAAGATGGAGGAAAATTCAAACATTTGAATTCAAAATATGAAATTCAAATTCAGGTAGGCATGTCGACATCGTGGTAGGGGCTATGTCGACATGTGCCTTTGAATTTTCATGACATGATTTTTCCTAAGTTATATAATACATATATATAAACAAATATTATTATTAATGTCTATATTTCTGAAATATTATTGTACTTATAATATATTTCACAATGTGTCAAAAACAATAAAAATAATAATAAAATAATAGTAAAAATAGAAAATAAATTTTAAAATTCAAACAACATATCAATTCAAAATCAATCAATCAAACAATCAAGCAACTAATTCTATGCAAGCAATTTCAACCAATTGTATTGTAAACGTGTACCTTTTTCTGAATCCATTTCTTTGAATTCATCGGAGTTGTGAACTGCAGTGAAACACAAATTCGAATTATCCATCTTTTGATCATCATCACTTGAGGACGAGTCTGAGTCATCTAGAGTAGCAGTAAATGCATGCTTCCGTTTCTTTGCTGGTTCATTGTTCATAGGAGGATTCTGCCTATCTGGATACGGACAGTCTCTTTTGATATGACCTGGTTCGTCACAATTGAAGCATTTGATAAAGTTTGGTACTATAGTCTGATTACTGGAATTCTTAAAGTTGTTTCTCTTGGAACTATTCAATTTCTTGTACTTCAGGAATTTCCTAAAATTCCTGGTCATAAATGCTATCTCTTCATCATTATCACTGTTTGAGTCTGATCCATCGGTGAATGCATTGAATGCCATTGATTTCTTTTCAGATGCTTTGCTTTCTCTTCTCCCGATCATTTGAACTTCAAACGACATTAGATTTCCAATCAATTCTTCTATCTTTAAAGTACTGATGTCATTTGCCTCTTCAATTGCAAGTGTCTTTTGATCTCATTCTGGAGTGAGAGAATTTAAAAATTTTCTGACTTGATCTTCTTCCGAAAATTCCTTTCCCAAAGATATTTTTTTTAAAGAATGCACAATATCTTGAAATCGACTATACATATCTGAAATAGACTCATTAGTATTCATTTTAAATAACTGAAACTGATTTGTGAGCATGGAAATTTTGGTCTGTTTAACTTTGCTTGTTCCTTCGTGAGTTACTTGCAAAGTTTTCTAGATTTCATATGCAGACTTACAAACTGACACTCTATTAAATTCATTTCTTTCAAGTGAACAAAACAGAATATTCATTGCTTTAGAATTATTTTGTGCAACAGTCTTTTGCTCAGTGGTCCACTGTGCAAAATTAGTTGTGGGTTCAGAATATTCAGTTTGTGTGATATTCCAAGTATCTAATCCTACAGATTGTAAATATATTTTCATCCTACATGCCCAATATGCATAGTTACTGCCATTAAAAAGTGATGGTCTGGCAGTAGACTGACCTTCTACAAATGAACTAGTGTTGGTGGTAATAGCAGTACTAGTGTTAGTAGCCATTTTGAAATTTTTCAAAATTCATATAATGAAACTTTTGAAAACAAAGCTCTGATACCAAATGTGAGAAATGCGGATTAAGGATCTTAAGGCTAGAATTAACACTAGAGGGGGGTGAATAGTGTTTTAAGAAATTTGTTAATCTTTTTGAGTTTATCTTAATTTGTTAACAATGTATGCACTAATCAGACACAGATATGAACACAGAATCAAACACAGATGCAAATTTAAAGTAAAAGCAGTAAAGGAAAGAACACACCGGATTTTATACTGGTTCGGAGTTACCCTACATCCAATCCCGCAACACAAGTACGGATTTCCTTTCAACAACAATTCAACAATTACAACCCTCGGTTTCAAGGCTACGAGGTACACCCTCCAGAATGACAATCCTCTGGGTAGAGATACTTGATTTCCGGGGCAACAAGTTCACCCAATTGATTTCCAGGGCTACAATCACACCTTTTCTCTCTTAATTGATTTCCAAGGCTACAATCACACCTTTTCTCGCTAATATATTACAAAGAAGTCTATAACTCTGAATAGCACTGAGAACCTTGTAGAGATAGTGATGGAGAATCAAACTAGAAGTAATCGAGTATGATTCGATGTTGATTTCGGTAGAGTAATGGTATGATTTTGTATTAAGAAATGTGGAAGAAGAAGAGGAGTGAAAACCAGAAAAAAGTGATTGAAATTTCATTGAAACTGACCCCTATTTATAGAAGATCAACAGCCATGACCAATCATGAACAGTTATGGAGAATAGACACTTCTTTTGAAATTTGAATTTTGAACTTCAACTGTCACTATGTCGACATAGTGCCTAGGGGCATGTCGACATCCCTCAGCCAAAATTGATATCTTGAATTTCTATAAAAATAATATTTATCTTATATAAAAACTATTTAAAACTTTATAAATATACTTGAATATAGTTGAAATTCATAAGTAAATATAAAGAACAATATATACATAATTTAACTATAATTGTATATTTAAATCTAAGTATAAATATTAAAAGTTAAATATATTATTTGAAAGGACATTTAAAATCAGGAGTAATTTGACTTTGAAATTAAATATGTTTTGAGGCTAAAATTATTTAAAATCAGGATAGAGAGTTTTGAATCTTTTAAAAGGAAAGTTTTGAAATCATTTTGAAAATAAGATAATTTTGTAAATTCATTTGAATTAAAATTAGTGGATACAAAACAATGTCCCACTAGATTTTCGTAGGTGCCATCCTACTTAGGGTTCCATCCCTTTAACGGGCTCGAAGTGGATTCCATTCCACGAATAAATTGGATATTAAGATGCCAGTGCTTTTCTACGAGTTTTAACAAATATTCCTAATAAAACAAACTTAACCTTGAACTCTTGAAATCTTCATAATCTTGATACTCATGAGTCTTCTATCTCTATATCTTGAATCTCTATATTGTACAGTCTTCATTCTTGAGACCTGCATGGTTAGATCCTGCATATACATATATATCTAAACTTGTAATGTTAGTATTTATATTTTATAATCTATTCTAAGGTTGTTGTCATCAAAACCATCATCTCATGGACTAACAGAAGGTCCATTGGCTGGGTAAGGGCTCCGTCCCCTAAAACAGCCCTAACGTAATAAGAAGATCATGGAGCCTAAAGAGGGAGGGCCTAACAAGACTCTTAGCTCTCAAAACCTTGCCCCACATCGATGCAACCATCCCTGAATTAGGCGATTTAAGCATTCTATGGGATTGGGAGGAAGATGACTTGGGATGTTTCTATTAAGAAAGTGGTAGATGGATCTGATGCTGATGCTAGTGCCAAGTTCAACATAGGAATCACTTTTCAAGATATCTTTGGCTTTGAAAATACAATCTTGTAGTCTCGGCTACATGTTCTGGTACTTGAATACTTCTATGATATTGATATGTCTTTCTTCCACACTTTCAACTAACTAGAAGTATCTCTAGAATCTGCAGAGAATATTGTAGAGAAGCTTATCTATTTGTCACCTCATTCACGCATACACACTACACACAACTTGCATACTTGCACTATAAACATCCTAGCGTTAAAAACTGCTCAAACATTCATCATTTTCTTAGCAGACTCAATAGGCTCTAAATAGCATGCCAACCAAATCCGAATTGAGCTAACATGCATAAATGGGAAGGAGTGTGCTCTTTAGAGCATTACCTTCATGGATTCGAGCCAAAAAATCGATCGTTCCCCTAGCACCTTAAGAGTTGGGAAGCTATCACTTATTGACCTTTTAGTGAAGCATCATTCACAACTAGTGAGCTTCCCCAACACTTTAAATGGTAGATCATCATCAAAAATCTTCTAGGCTATCCCCTCACTCTTACTTGGACTCTGAGGTAGCAAAGCATTAAGAGGAGATGTGTTATCATGTCCAAATTTCTACTACTTTCATTTCTTATTCTTCGGCTATGCTAACCTCAATCTATAGTGCTATGGCACTACTGGCTCTAAAAGCGGCTGGTCCGAAAGATTTAGGGTTTGATGAATGTCAACAATCATACACCCTAAGGAATCTAATGGCTTGATTGCTTATCGACCCTCTAACTTGCCAATTTTTTGATGTGTTGATTTACCTCCCAAGAGTGTTGTCAGATTTGCTAGTGTTTTGAAGTTCTATGCAAAGGAAATTAAGGTAAGAGAAGAGATCAACCATAACCAAATTAAGAGGAATCATCTAATAATTGAGCTCCATAAGCAAGACATGTTGATCTAAAGCCATGATTAGGTGGTGGATGATCTAAGGAGAGCTCACGTGGCCGAATTGGACGAGCTAAATAAGGTGCACAAGGCCAATCTAGAAAATATGTATAACTAACGTATGGATTATTGGATTGGCCAAACCAATATTGATAGATGAGGCAGGAAAGATTCAGAAAGTGATTAATGAGACAACTCTCAAGTTCAAGGAGAGGATCAAGCACTTGGACGATAACTTAGACACCTTGGCAAAGGAGAGAGATATCTTGGCCTTATTGGCAGTTGCATGGAGAGAAGAGAAAGTTGGTCTCATTTCCCAATTGACCACGGTTTCTTCAAGGAAAGCGAAGCTAATCGAATAGGTTGAGCATGTCAAATTAGACAAGGAACTGGCTTACTAAGTTAGAGTCTTTATTTAAGGAGACTGGCAAACTGAGGAAGCAACAAGACACCACAAGCGAGCTCTTGGGTGAGGTTTAGTTTAATATGTTTACCGGGGGGCCCCTACATTGGTTAAAGGATTACGATGAGATCAAATATTCCATCCATAAGCATTTAATATGGGAGGCCTAAAGGAATATATGAATGAGGGGAATCCTTTTAATCTTGATGAGGTCCAGGCTCACTTCTCCAAAGAGGAGAGATGATATATAGCACAAGAAGCACGACCTTGGCTGATATTCCCTCAATGTCTCTCTAGCCAACCTCGATTGAAACATGCTATATATGTCCCAATGCACAACTTCCTTCCTTGAAGACCCATGTACCTATCCCTTACAAAGAAGGAAGTTCTTTGGCCATGACTTTCACGTATTCAGCTATGGTCAAAGAGCGTATTGTCATATTTCCCAATTTGTGTACTACTACTCAGGTTCATTCATTCTTGAGCCAACAAGATTCCGAATTACTTCTTCACTTTCTTATAGGCGAGATTACCCTAGTTGATTCTACGAGAGTGTTGTATTTCTACTTAGCTTTGCACTTTTAGAAGATTAGATCCAATGATTACATGAACACATCCCCTTTAATATGCATATGGGGATTTGGTTCATTAACTTTGGAAATATATTTCCTGCAATGAATAGAAGGGTGTTTTGGTTCCCGTTTTTTGACATACATCCCCTTTTGTATGTAGAAAGGAAATTTGGTTCCTGATGATAGAAAATTTCCCTTCAAAAAGTCTATGGGAACCCGTACTGTGAGATGTTCCAAAAATATCCATTTTTAATGGTTTTTTTGGGGGGGGCTCATTTCACAAATGGAGTATAAATATTTCTTTAAGTGATAATATTAGGATTAGTAAAAAGTTTCAACTTATGTGTCCAATTTAGTTATGTTGAAAAGCCCATTGTCGTATATTCGAGTAAGTTCGTCAACACTATCGTTGTGGGACCACTTACCACATCCACCCAAGGTAAGCTCATACGGTGATTACCAATGGTGGACTATCTATTTTTGCAATTGTCCTTAAGTTGTAGGTATGTCAGTTCACCTTTATTAAATGAAGTTTGTTCCAACCAAAGCATTTTAAAGCCCAAGATGCATCAAAGTTGGATGCCCCGAGCCTTCACTTATGTCTTTCCCGATTACAATATCAAGAACCTTTGTCGTTATGAGCGAGGCATGGCCCTTGCTATCACTTTAGTAAGTTGGTCCTGGCAATCATTCATGAATTTACATAATCATAGTCTAATATTTGATAAAGTCAAGACGGTTTTTGGTACCTATGAGAGATGGTATATATAGTAATTATAATGCACAAAATCAGAACATGGTATATTTAGGTTCTAGAAAGCATGTTTTTTCATTACTACAACAAAACATACTGTCCGTCCAAATTTGGTTGAGTGCCCCAATGAGGAAAAATCCATTTTAACACCAAGTCTCCTTCCATGATAGGATGACTTTTCAGTTTCACATTATACTGTCTTACAACCTTCTATGTGTGCAACATCTTCCAATGCAGCCTAGTCTCGTTTTTCTTCAGTCAAATCCAGCAATATGTTTAACAACTCCTCATTTTCATAGGGCATAATGTATACATCGGTGAGAAGGGACTGTAGTTTCGATGGGGTTAATTCCCACCAAGCCATAAGCTAAGACGAATGGAGTATGTCGTATTACAGTCTTGTATATGTTACGGTAGCCTCAAGCGCAAGTGGTAATTCCTCAACCTATGCTCCCTTAGTTTTCTAAAATTACTTTTTTATTAGTGTCTTGAGGATCTTATCAACTGTCTTAACCTATCCATTGGCCTATGATGCACCATGGCCGAGAAACATTTCCTTATCCCATTTTGCTGGAAAAACTTAGCGAGTTCTCCGCTATCGAACTATGGCCCATTAGCCGATACAATTTGCAGGCATTCCATACACTACAATAAAAACGACTTTTAAAATTCCCTAATCACAAAGTTTTAGTACAATATAACATTATTTTATATTTTGGCATATAAATAATATAATATTTAATGAAATCAGTGCCTAAACACTCACAAGTGGACCAAATCATTTCACCCAACTACTTCATTTGCTAATTCACCTAAAATCTAAGTTATTTGAAATGTTATGTTAGTTAAGCTATGCAAAAGTTAGTTTTTAATAAACATAATTCTGAGTTCATTCATGTTATTATACTCAATATATTATAAGTTTCTTACATATTCTCCAGTTTTTTTATGGGAGTTTGATATAAGGTCAATTAGTGGAAGTTATTAGTTAAATGATGATCTAGTGCTGCTTGGAATAAGAACTGGAGGTGATTTTAAGAATTTTTAATCATTGGATGATGATGATTGCTTAGTGTGTTTTGATCCCTTTTCCATTGTGGACTACTGTAAATTTTCATGTAAGTGTATTATTGGTGCTATGCTCCATGTTAAATACTAAGTAACTTTTGTTGTTCTTTTCTCTCCTTTTGACATGATGACAACAATCCTTCAATCTGAATGCATTTAAATTTGTTTTAGCTACTTTATGACTTTCAGCGTCTTTTTTTCTTGAAAATAGTTAAACTTATAAATTTAAGTTTAATTGAGCTGCTTCATATCGAATACATCAAATATCCGACTCTGTAACACATAATAACCTAGCTGCCATAATACCCCCATTCCTTAATGGAAATAATACGCAACCCTAGACTTTTGTTAGCTTAACATCGTCTCTATCATCACGGCTTCAAATTTTCTACTTTCCAAAATGCATTAATCTTTAATCTTCTTTTGATATTATCACAGCTACATCCACCTACTTCCCAAATCGATTTTTCAAATCGGGGCCTTTTGATTTCCTTCATTCCTTCACTTAGACACTTGTTTGAGAGATAACACAGTGAGACATCCTTTGAATTAAAGCATGATCTAGGCATGGGGGTTGTACTACAACTTTCTTCTCAAGTCTAAGTGTTGGAGCGATCTAATTTTCCGAGGAGAAGTTAGGCCCATTCAAGATCCGAAATTAAATGGTAAAATTTATAGCTTCTTAGACGCGTTTGCATTATTATCTTGCACTGCTAGAACTAAATTGGCTTGTCTAGTTATGAGAATCATATTATTGAAGTCCACTATTAGATCTAGAGTAACTAATTCATTTTCTGTTATAAGGTATTGTTACCTGAAGATTTGACCAGGCAACTAGGCACTCGGCACATACATACCGTTCGGCATTCAGAGTCGTTCGGTATTGTATATCGTTCGACATCAGACCCTGTTCGGCATTCGAGAACGTTTGGCACTCAGTGAGCGTCCGGTATTCAGGAACGTTCGGCATTCGAGAGTGTTCGGCATACATGGTTCGTTCGGCATTCGAGAGTGTTCGGCATACATGGTTCGTTCGGCATTCGAGAGTGTTCGGCATACATGGTTCGTTCGGCATACATGGACCGTTTGGCATGGCAGAGTCATTCGGCACTCCATACTGCTCGGCATCCACACCTCGTTCGGCACTCAATCTCGTTCGGCATAAATCACGGTCGGCATTCGAGATTGTTCGGCATCCAGAGTCGCTTTCAGGACTCATTCTCTTTACTCAATTGTATTCAAATAGTTGGTGTATGGATTGTATCTGTAATCAATTATCAAGTAAAGCAATAAAGATTAACCTCAAAGTGGACGTAGGCAGTTACGCCGAACCACTATAAATTAGGTGTTCTCGTCTTTGCATTCAATTTAGCATATTGTTCTTTGTTTAAATTTACTTTCATCATTTATTTCTCTACACAATCTTTCTCAACGAGGTTAGTGACCAATTTTGGTGCTAACACTTTGGTGCTTTCACTGAGAATCGAATTCTTAGACCTCAAGGATCTGCTTTGAAGCTACTGGATTGAATAAATCCCCCGAAGAAGATCTGAGTCATTCGTAGGACGTCCGTTGATTCTACTCAGAGTTCATACCAATAACTCTACAATGGGAAGACCACGTACCAGATCAGCCTCTCATAATGCGGACACCCATGAGACTGCTGGCGTACAACAAGCAGGGCCTAGTAATCAGCAAGCAAATCTAGGTGCAGGGACTACCACCCAGGACCAAATGCAAGTTGTCACCAGAATAGAGTTCAACGACTTGATGAGAGAGCTCAGGGAAAGCAGGAGACGACTCGGAGAGTAGATGCAAGCTAACGCCAACCTCATGGCACAGCTCACTCAACAACAGCATCAGAATGCTGGGGGCAGTCCAGCTCCTTATTCTTCATCTGATAGCTCGACTTCGTCCGATGAACCTCCCAGGCGTAGACGCTGCAAGACTGAAACTACGCAGGCTGGTGCTGCTGTCCGAACAGCTGGGGACCATTTACACCTCAGAGACCGTGACCAAGCAGGAACTGGAAACTTAGGAGCTGGAGTGCAGGTGGAGGCTGGATTCTCGGCTCACCAAGATGCCAATGATGTCGAACCTCAAGATGCTTGTTTGGCAGATCGCCAGTAGAGGAGGCATCAACCTGATCAATCACGTAGGACAGACTCCAACCTTCCATCTTCCATACAAACCCCAGATCTAACAGCTATGATCAGACAGTTGATAAAAGAGAATCAAGGCTTGTCGAATGATGATTGGGGGGTATCCAGGAGTCATACTCCATTCACAGACACTGTCCTATGGGCTGAGTACCCCAGGAAGTTCAACATGCCAACTATCCAGGCTTACGAAGGAAGGACTGATCCCAGGCAGCATGTGATGAGGTACGAATGGATGATGGATTTAGCTAGAGCAAATGATGCAACCAAGTGCAGGTGCTTTCCAATAACTCTATCTGGGATCACTACCATGTGGTTCACCCGACTCCCTCCACGGTCCGTATCCAGTTTCGAGGAGTTGGCAAAGAAATTTATAGAACAATTCAGAATACATACTACTCGTCCCAAGGACGTGATGTCTCTATCAAGTGTAATCCAAGCTCCTGGGGAGTCATTGAAGGAGTATTTACAGAGATTCCATGTTGAGACTACTGAAGTCAGTAATCCCAATGATCATGCAATTCTTATGTCTGTGATGCGAGGGGTGGATCCGGATTCAGAGTTTGGAGATTGGTTGGTAGGAAAACCTCCAACTACGCTAGAGCGTTTTTACTCAAAGGCACATCAGTTCATAAGAAGAGAGGAAGCCAGGGGGATAAGGCGAGATAAGGCACCGGGGCCTGTTCAGGAGTCCGTAAAAAGCAACATTGCTGTGAAGCAGTCCGGAGACAACTCCGGGAAAGTTCAGGTTAATGTCCAGAACAAGCCCGGGCAATCTAAGGAATCCGGAGGAAGAAATCAAGGGAAGAAGAGAGAAGCGGGGAAATGGAAGCGAGAATTCCAACCTACAACGAGTACACCGCACTGAATGCATCCCTTGAGAACATTTACCTATCAACATGCAATACCTTTCAATACAGAAAGCCGCGCCCAAAGGAGTCAACCGAGGAGCAAAAGCGGACTGGGAAATACTGCCGCTTCCATGAAACTTATGGGCACAATACTGAAGAGTGCAGACACCTACATGATGCTATAGAAAAGTTGATTAGACAGAAAAAGTTACAGGAGTTTGTGAAGGATCCGCAAGAAGGTGGACAGGGAAGATCCAATCCCGGCCGTGCACCAGCTCCACGTCATCCCGAGGAGCCTGCTCGGACCATGGGCAGACTAGTCATAAACACGATCATCGGCGGACCTCACCCTATGGATAAGAACTGGCAAGAGATGGAGCGGTATGCTAATTCCCTGAGGCATGCAGACTTCGAGTGTTGTTCCAACGTAGAGGATGGGACCCCTGCTAAACAGCTGCGTATGATGACAGACGATATAGTATTCAGGAGCAGAGATGCTGATCAAGTGGAGGCTCCCACCATTGACCCGATGGTTATATCTGCGACAATCGGGCCGACTTATGTGAAAAGAATTTTGATTGATTGTGGAAGTTTTGTCAATATCATCTTCAAGAAGGCTTATGACCAGATGAAGATGGAGACGAAGGATTTGAAGCCATCTAAAGCTCGTATACATGGCTTTAATAGCACAGCGACCGATGCAGTGGGATATGTTGAGTTGCCAGTTGAACTAGGACAAGGTGAGCGTAGGAGGGTGCGAATCCTACCTTTCGTAGTTTTGGATGTGGATTCTCCGTACAATGTGTTTTTGGGCCGACCGGCCCTGGCTGAGTTTAGGGCAGCATTACCCCCGTGGTGTTTGACTTTAAAATTTCAGACTGACAAGGGAGTAGTTGTTGTTCATGGCGACCAGGTGACCGATCGTGCATGTTATGTGGCTGAGCTTCGAGAGGCCCATCGGAGGGAGAAAGGAAAGGTTGCGGACAATCCCGTTTGCATCCAACATACTGACAATTGACAAGTAATGCCCGAGCCTTGGCTCGGGCATGATTCTCGGATCTTTAGAGATATAGATCCGAGAGACGACGATAAGGAACCCAGGGAAGAGAAAGCAGCACCGGCTGAACTGACAATTGACATTTTAGTCAGTCGAGACGATCCATCGCGAGTACTGAAGATTGGGTCACAACTCGGCCCCGCAATGACTGAAGACCTTAGTGATTTCCTCCGAGCGAATCTCGATGTTTTTGCTTGGACACATTCTGACATGTGCGGGACCTCTCCCGCTATTACGAGTCATATGTTGAACATAGACCCGAACTATGTCCCCATTAAACAAAAGAGGAGAGGAATGAACCCGGAGAGGTCCGCTGCTCTCAAAGAGGAGGTGGACAAACTCAAAGCCAATGGGTTCGTCCGCGACGCCCTCTACCCTGAATGGGTATCAAACCCCGTGCTGGTGAAAAAGGCGAACGGGAAATCGAGAACTTGCGTAGATTATTCTGATTTGAACAAAGCATGCCCCAAGGACAGTTTCCCATTACCTAGGATTGATCAGTTGGTCGACTCCACTACAGGACACGAGTTGTTGTCATTCATGGATGCATACTGGGGATACAATCAGATCCCGATGCACATTCCGGGCCAGGAACACACCAGTTTCGTCACAGACGTTGGGCTATATGGCTACGTAGTAATGCCTTTTGGATTGAAAAACGCGGGAGCGACCTATCAGCATTTGGTGAATCGAATGTTCAAAGATCAGATTGGTAGAACGATGGAAGTCTATGTGGATGACATGCTCGTGAAGTCACGACAGTCAAACGACCACATTCGAGACTTAGCAGAGATGTTCGGTATACTCAGATATTATGGGATGAAGATCAACCCTCTGAAGTGTTCCTTCGGCGTTGCATCGGGGAAGTTTTTGGGATTCATTGTTAATGCCAGGGGAATTGAAGCTAACCCAGAAAAGATTCAAGCTATTTGATATGTACAAGTTCCTAGAACTATAAAACAGGTGCAAAGCTTGAATGGAAAGGTGGCTGCGCTGAGTCGATTTATATCCAGAGCCACAGACAAGTGCATTCCCTTCTTCGATATAATAAAGAAAGGAAAGTGGAATTTCGAATGGACATCCAACTGTGAGGAAGCATTTTGAGAACTGGTGAGGCATTTGGAGAGTCCTCCAGTGCTGTCGAAACCGATAGACCACGAGATGTTGTACATATACTTGGTCGTATCCCCGCATGCTATAAGAGCGGCTTTGGTCCGCGAGGAGGACCGAGTTCAAAAGCCGGTGTATTATGTTAGTAAACGTTTAACGGGGGCAGAGAGAAATTATCCCAAAATTGAGAAATTAGCCTATTGCTTGGTGATTGCATCACGCAAGCTGCGTCCATACTTTCAAGCGCACTAAGTCAGTATTTATACCGATCATCCCTTGCGACAGGTACTCCAACGACAAGAAACTTCTGGAAGGATGTTAAAATGGAATATCGAATTGAGTCGGTTCGATATTACCTACCTGCCGCGAAGGGCCATACAAGGGAAAGCATTAGCAAACTTCATCGCTGTGTTTACTGTACCAGACAAACCAGATGGTCAAAGTGTCATTCCTCCCATTCAATGGAAATTGTACATCGATGGGGCGTCAAACGATCGTTGCTCTGGGGCTGGTGTAGTCCTTGTGACTCCAGAAAATTGATCAATTTGTTATGCTTTGAAGCTCAATTTCTCGGCTACGAATAATGAAGCAGAATATGAAGCATTGATTGCTGGCTTAAAGCTCGTTGGAGAACTCGGGGTAAAATCAGTTGGAATCTTTTATGACTCGCAGCTGGTGGTGTACCAAGTGCGAGGAGACTACCAAGCCAGGGGACAAAAGCTTGCTCCATACCTTGCTCTGGTTCAGGAACTATTAGCGAACTTCGAACATTATGACATTTCGCATGTCCCGCGTGAACAGAACAAGGAAGCCAATTCGTTAGCCAAATTCGCAAGCACTGGCGATGCGCAGCAAATGGGATTAGTTCCTATCGAAACCTTGCACGCTCCAAGCATAGATGTGATGGAAGTCGATTTTGCGTTGGAAACGGAAATCGAGGTGGATTCGTGGATGACTCCATTCAAACAATACCTGCTAAACGGGACTTTGCCCGAAAGAAGAAGCGAAAGACAACAGGTCATTCGCAAAGCCGCACGATATGTGATGCAGGGTGGAGTAATGTATCGGAGAGGATACTCGGTCCCTTTACTACGGTGCATTGCCCATGATGAGATAAAGCGGGTCTTGGAGGAGGTTCACGAAGGAGAATGTGGCGACCATACTGGGGGACAGACACTAGCAAAAAAGATCCTCCGCTACGGATACTATTGGCCGACTGTGAATCGGGATGCCGCAGACTATGTAAGAAAGTGTGACAAGTGTCAAAGATACGCAAAAATCCCGAGAGCTCCACCGACGGAACTCACGCAAATGGTTAGTCCATGGCCATTTGCAGTCTGGGGAATCGACATAATCGGTTCCTTGCCTATATCCAAAAGTGGTGCAAAATACGCCATAGTTGCGGTCGACTACTTCACGAAATGGGCCGAGGCAGAGCCCATGGCCACCATCACCTCCAAGAAGGTCATTAATTTCATTGTACGAAACATTATATGCCGCTTTGGCCTCCCGCGAACCATCATTACGGACAACGGAACTCAGTTTGAAAGTAGAGAATTCAAAGATTTCTGTTTAAAGTATGGCATTGAGAAAAAGTTCGCCGTCGTTGCTCATCCGAAGGCTAACGGACAAGTCGAGGTCGTGAACAAAATAATCAAGTCCATATTGAAGAAGCGTTTGGAAAAGGCTGGGGGCAAGTGGGTAGATGAACTCCCAATAGCGCTATGGGCTTATAGAACTACCCACAAGTCCGCGACTGGCCACACTCCATTCGCATTGGCATATGGCTCGGAAGCTGTTATACCCGTGGAGCTTGAAGTACCATCGCATCGAGTGACATATTATGATCCTAAGGCGAATCAGGATCTCTTGTTGGAATCACTGGACTGCATCGATGGAAAATGTGAAGAAGTTGAATTAAGGGCGGCAGCATATAGGCACCGAGTCAAGCGATATTACGACGACAAAGTCCGCCCAAGAATCTTTGATGTGGGTGATCTTGTTTTGAAACGAGTTTTCCCGATACCATCACGTATGAGTCCAAACTGGGAAGGTCCGTATGTCGTTGAACGGAAGCTTGGAGAAGGAACTTTCAAGCTAGCGACCGTTGATGGCGTGACACTCCCCCGAGCGTGGAACAGTGAACTTTTGCGACGTTATTATATTTAGCCTGTTTCTTTTCTGTTTTAGGTGCAATTATTTCCCGTATGTTTATATTCCATTTAATTCTTAGTTTCCTTTTTTAGCATGTAATCAGAAGATTTAGTTTGTTTTCATTAATAAAGGCTTGAAGCCATCCTTTCTATGAATTATTAATGTTTATGAACCTTATAGTCTGGTGACAAACAACTGAAGTTGCATTATTCTACCTGACGTACGAACTTGCATAAACTACTCGAATCTCCGAGTCCCCTGAGTGCGGACCGGAGTACTCTAAGTCCCCAGAGTGTGGACTAGAGTATAAACGACTTGAATCTTTGAGCCCCTGAACGCGGACCGGAGTACTCTAAGTCCCCGAAGCACGGACTAGAGTATAAACGACTTGAATCTCCGAGTCCCCTGAATGCGGACCGGATTACTCTAAGTCCCCGGAGCGCGGACTAGAGTATAAACAACTTGAATATCTGAGTCCCCTGAACGCGGACCGGAATACTCTAAGTCCCCGAAGCGCGGACTAGAGTATAAACGACTTGAATCTCCGAGTCCCCTGAACGCAGACCGGAGTACTCTAAGTCCCCGGAGCGCGGACTAGAGTATAAACGACTTGAATCTCCGAGTCCCCTGAATGCGGACCGGATTACTCTAAGTCCCCAAAGCGCGGACTAGAGTATAAACAACTTAAATCTCCGAGTCCCCTGAACGCGGACCGGAGTACTCTAAGTCCCCGGAGCGCGGACTAGAGTATAAACGACTTGAATCTCCGAGTCCCCTAAATGCGGACCGGATTACTCTAAGTCCTCGGAGCGCGGACTAGAGTATAAACTACTTGAATCTCCGAGTCCCATGAACGCGGACCAGAGTACTCTAAGTCCCCGGAGCGCGGACTAGAGTATAAACGATTTGAATCTCCAAGTCCCCTGAATGCAGACCAGATTACTCTAAGTCCCCGGAGCGCGGATTAAAAAATATTCTAAGTACCAAAAATGTGAAACAAGAGATATACAGTTCCAGAGAATGTCCGAACAATGTATGTATGGAGTGGGAATTTATGTAACTCATAAGAACTTGAGTTTCGACCACAGTTATACAGAAAGCTAAAAAGAAGAAATCGTTCAAATGACAAAGAAACTAAACTTTATTCAATAATCCGAAATAGGGTTATACCACCACTCCTCCAAAACATGGAGTCAAAAGTCTATCTACATAAACTACGAAAACGAAAAAGTAAAAGTAGTTACATGGCCTAAGCTAAACCTCGTTGAAGGAGTATAGTGGCTACTTCTTCGACTTCTTTAGTTTATTGTCCTCCTTTGCTTTCTCGGATGACTCCTCTCCCTCACGCTTCCTCTTGGACTTTTTTCTCGCCAAAGAAGCGGAGTCAGGGGTGGGAGGAGGAACATCCAGTGGTTTGTATTTGCCGGGAAGAATGACATTCAGAGGCCTGTTCACCGGGTCGTTAAGTTCTATTACTTGAGACTCGACCTTGATCTCAACCTTCTTCTTCTTCTCTTCCGCGAGTCGCTCCTTCATACTCACCTTCGAAGTGTGTTCTGAGGCGCCCATGATTTCAATTTCATAACTCCCTTCAACGGGAGATGAAGTGTCAGACTTATCATCATCTAGTGCCCTGATCACTTGAGCATCAGGACCAGGGGTTACTCCCGCGTGAGTAGCATCGCTTGTTTTTCCCGTCTCCTCCTTGGCGTCATCGCTCCTCGGAGTCGGTTCAGGATCAGAGCGGCCTGCATAAAAACATAAAGAACGAACATTAGAACCAATAACCGCTCGCAGAAAGCGACAGATCTTTGAACTTCTAGAAGAAGAGTTTTTTTCCGGTTTCTTGCTGGCTTTCAGTTGTGCGTGGAGTTTCACCCTCTAGAATGGGGGATAACACGTGAGTGCCGAGACCGGGGTCTTCCGGATAATAGCCGGCATGTTGTTCGAACGGGTCGAGTACTGGCCGATTGAGTAGAAGGAGGAGCCGTAGCCTCGGTTCCAGATGGACCAACTTTGTCGTCTTTCTCCTTTGATGGAGGAGAGCCTTTACCAAAGATAGCCATAGCTACAGACAAGTCTGATGGCTCGTTCCCCCTGAGAAACTCTTTCACTAAAGCCTCCTCATCTACCTCCTCAGTGCCCGACTCAACCTTTCTAATCTTTATTAAAGTCTCCCAGGCCTCGGCTAGAGATTCAAGATAGCCCTCGTCTAAGAAAGTCAAGTCCCGGTGCATGAGGACGCGGGCGCTGTATTCGGCGATCAGCGGGTCAAACATACACTTGACCTCTTCTCTGCCGGCCTCTGCAGCTGCTTCAAGGCAGGAGTCGATCTCCTCGGAAGCTATTCTCTTGCCCTCCTCACGGGCTTCATCCTTCATCGTCCCAACCTTAGAAAGCTCATTATTAGAAAGCTCATCATCGAGCTTTGCTTTTAAGAGCCGTGTAGCAACAATTTCATTGCAATATCGTTGGGACTCTTATTGAGCAGCTATCTTCTCTTCTTTCTCCTTAGAGAATAGCTCTTTCAACTCTTTGACTTGCAGGGCGAGTGCATCCCTTTCTTTTTGAATAGAATCTTTTTCTAAAGCCAGGGCCCCACTACGTTGGACCGCTTCGTCAAGTTCCTTTTTATGGGTCATCTCTAGACGAGTGACGGCCTCGGCAGTGTCTTTTGCACTCTGTTCTGCAGCCTCGAGCTTGGATTTATACGAAGCGAGCTCTTCATCTTGATTTTTGATGATGTCTTTATCGAAGATAGCTTCAAGCTTCAAGGGGTCAATTTCCTGTTGGCGCTCAACGGAGATTTCCGAGACTTTTTCAACTAAATGAACAAACGCGTCATGTTGAACATAGACATCGTTGTTGCAAGCGATGGAACTCTGCTTGACATGCCCCGGAATATGATGAATTGCAGGAAGGAACTTCAGACCGTCGAAGTAGATTTTGGGAAATTTGACTTTAAGTTCGGCCAGCTTCTCCGATATCGTTGGGTGTACCGTAGGAACAAGGGGAGGAGGTTTTGAAAGTTCTGTTCTCTTACGATGTTTCCGAGATTGCCGTGTGCTTGAAGAGCCAGAATGTTGATCTCGGGAAACATCGGGTTGAGACCCCTTCAGCGAAGACTTTTCTCCGCCTTGCTCTATTTGAGGAGGAGGATCGCGAGAGTACAAAGACTGGGAATGTGATTTCTTTCGATAAGTCGACTCTCGGGGACAGTTGTCTCGATCTCCATAATCGTCCATGTCCCGACGTTTACCGGAGCCCGAATCCCGGCCAGAATGGTGAAACAAGGAAGAGCTGTGGAGGCGATCGAATCAGTGGGAGCATCCCATGTCACCTGCATAGAATGAGAATAACGACAAGTTAGAAAAGATCAGGGTGACGATTAAGATTGAAGTGCAGGGTGAAGTGCGCGTGTCCGTGTGTGTCCTAGTGTTTCCCCTCGACGGACCAGTTTCTTTACTAATTGGAATTTTATCTCCTTGGATTTGGGCTTGAACTCCCGTACTACCTCTAGCGGACGAATGAAGCTTGAGGGCCTCTGGATCGTCGAAACCGTAGTTGAGTAAATCGTCAGGGACAGGCCCTTCAGAGAACTTTCTAAGTGTTCCGATGAAGTTTCTTTTTCTGATGGAATAAGGGTAACTTTGGAAGTTCCGCATACAGTTTTCTTCCTCAGCTTGCACGTCAGTTTCTTCTTCCCCTTCGAAGGGGAAGACGAAGTTTCAATGTCATGAACTTCAACTGTCGGTCCCTGAGATGGACTAATATTCTCGCCCTGTACCTCGGGCGTCTCAGTCTCCTTAATTTCCCCCTCTTCTAGTGCATCAGGAGCATTGCGTGCTGAAGACTCAGCTTGTCTTTTCCCTTTACCAGAGCCAGGCCTGGGAATGGTGACACCTTGAGGAAGGCTTATCCGACGACCTTCTGCCAACAGTCCGAGCCTTGTAAGTGACTCATTCGAAATGAGAGTTCTAATGTCCCGTTCTTCGGAAGGAAGGGCTCGAATGGCTTCGATGGCATCAGAATATCCGTGGCCGTCAGGACGTGGGCTAATACCTGAAAAGATGGGTAAAGTTTAGAAAAGGTACGGCTTCGACTAAACATGAGTAACAGTCCAAGAAAAAGGCTTACCTCCTTCAACCCATCTACTCGCAAAGCCGGGAGGACAACACACATAAAACCATTCCTGTTTATACAAGGCGAACTTGGTCCAAGCCCCAGTTAAGATTTGACATTTGTTATGCGACTCGAGAAACATGAATGATGGGCTATCCTTCCGCTTCTTGATGCAATATATGTATCGGATATCGCCCGGAGTTGGAAGCCTAGAGAAGACATTCATGAAGTGGATGCAAGTACCGTAGAGGAATGCATAGCCGTTCGGGTGCAGTTGCGATGGGGCAATGTCAATGTATTGTAGCACATCCTGAAGAAACAAGTTGAACGGTGGCATACTGCCAACCCAGCACATGAATTTATTACAAGCTGTGTATTCGGTTGGGGGCAAGTGTGGACTATCATGCCCCGATGGAACTAGCACGTCATCAAAGGGGATTCCGTGGACATAGCATATCCAACGTAGTGTACTTTCATTGATCTTTGAAGCATGTGAATCGACAGGGTTGTCCAAGAGAATTGTTGCCTCCAGAGCATCGAGAGCTAAGTCATGTGCAGGGGAAGTTGATGGGTTTGAAGTATCTGCGACTTCTCGTCGGGAGGACGGCCCAGGCCTGTCTGAAATCGTGGCGGAGCTAGATTTCCTAGACATTGCTGATAAAGATTGAATCTAGCAAAGTACCTGTTCGAACTATACTTGAAAAATAATCGATGTTAGACTTAATAATACGAATATTCCCCCCGTGTAGTGTGTGAACTAGTGCTATCATTCAAGTGTAAACGCTGAGAAATTATAAGTCACAGAATTGATGGTATAAAGTCGAGCTTTGAACTTTCGTCTTCGGAGACCGTCATCGCTGACCGTCTCCGAAAGTCAGCATTGCAATGTTTTCAATTTTGAACTCGGACATTGGCACTGCGTGTTAAAAGCTTTAATCTGTTTTTATTGGTTTGAGTTCAGGCTTGTGATTATTGAAAGTAGGAAGTTATCAGTCCAGATTAGTTCGATATGCTAGTGTGCTTAAGTCCTTGTCCTTGTGTTTGTTATATGATTAGGCAAGGTGAATAGGAGTTCGGCCCAAATTCTGTTCGGCTTAAGTTCTGTTCGGCTAGTTTTGTTCGGCTTAAGTTTTGATCGGCTTAAGTTATGTTCGGCATAAGTTCTGTTCGGCTTAAGTTCTGTTCCGCTTAAGTTTTGTTCGGCTTAAATTTTGTTCGGCTTAAATTCTGTTCGGCCATCGTTCTGGTCGGCCAGAATTATGTTCGACCTCCCTTCTGTTCGGCTTGAAAATGAGTGCACGCGGCAAATCATGCCGAGCCGATTCGCTCGGCCTTCTGCCCTTAACATCACTTCTCTTCTTTTCCTCCAACTCTCCCGACCGGCATGACCAAGTCTTTCGGCAAGCCATGTCAAACCACGGTCATGCCGTTCCACTTCACTAGGCTTTACCTCCAATTACGTGCATCCTTATACTCGTGCGGCTTTAAAGATCGTGCCGAGCCACATCAGTTCATCACCCACATGCCTCTTACTTCTTTTAATCTACGGAGAGTTTACGAGTTCGAGTTTTGTGTTAAACTTCCTAATTCGAGAAAACGATTGAAAGGTTCTTACCGAAGAAAACAACAGGAGCTTGGGGATCTGTGGACTTAAGATTGAAAGATTGTTCGAGCTTAACTTGGAAAGGGCTTGTTGGATTCGAAGTGAGAAGGAAAGATCGTAAGAGGTGAATAAAACTTAAGTGAGGTAAGTTAAGTATTCTTGGAGAGTCGCGGTGGTAAAAAGTGAAAAAGAGAAGAAGAAGAAGAATGCCAGCCTTTATAGGAAATGAGAGGAAGTCGAAGAGGCAATAACCGGTAGAACCGGTCAAAACGACATTGTTCGGCATCGGCTATGTCGTTCGGCATCCAGGGCGCGTGGCTTCGGCTATGTTGTTCGGTATTTGCATACCGTTTGGCACACATTGACTTACCTGGATTGTGAGAGAAGATACTATCGTGAAGACTAAACCATGGCATGAAGTAAGGCACGATGGATTCATGACTCAAAGCACATCACGTTTAACAACATGATGCACTTTGGGGGGCAAGTGTTACCTGAAGATTTGACCAGGCAACTAGGCACTCGGCACATACATACCGTTCGACATTCAGAGTCGTTCGGTATTGTATATCATTCGACATCAGACCCTGTTCGGCATTCGAGAATGTTTGGCACTCAATGAGCGTCCGGTATTCAGGAACGTTCGGCATTCGAGAGTGTTCGGCATACATGGTTGGTTCGGCATTCGAGAGTGTTCGGCATACGTAGAGCATTCGGCATACATGGACCGTTCGACATGGCAGAGTCATTCAGCACTCCATACTGCTCAGCATCCACACCTTGTTTGGCACTCAATCTCGTTCGGCATAAATCACAGTCGGCATTCGAGATCGTTCGGCATCCAGAGGTGTTCGGCATTCAGGGTTGTTCGGCATCTAGAGATGTTCGACATCCAGAGGTATTCGGCATTCATCCAATCTCATCCGGCTTCGACTATTGCTCGGCCTGCACTCTCCTCTCAGCGCATCACTTCGTTCGGCATGACGATATCATTCGGCATCACTTCGTTCGGCATGACGATATCGTTCGGCATCACTTCGTTCGGCATGAATGGTTCGGCACACAGAGCTCACTCTTTCTGGGCCGAGGTATTTAGCTGCCAGGCCCACCAAGGAAGTCCAACCCATCTTTGTCTACAAATAGAGAGGCAGGGGCACAGTGAAAGGGACCTTTTTTGGGAGAACACTGGGAGACTCTGCCGCTTTCAAGACTCATTCTCTTTACTTAGCAATTGTATTCAAATAGTTGGTGTACAGATTGTATCTGTAATTAATTATCAAGTAAAGCAATAAAGATTAACCTCAAAGTGGACGTAGGCAGTTACACCGAACCACTATAAATCCGGTGTTCTCGTCTTTGCATTTAATTTAGCATATTGTTCTTTGTTTAAATTTACTTTCATCATTTATTTCTCTACACAATCTTTCTCAACGAGGTTAGTGACCAATTTTAGTGCTAACAGGTATTGTGGATAAGAAAAATCGGCACTGGAATCATGGGAAGGTCTAGCAGTGGAATGGAGAAGCTTATCCTTTTCTAATTACGAAGCAAAACGAGAGCATTTTAGGTATAATTCAATATTTCCTTATGAATTCTTCATATTCCAAGCTTAAGAAATATAAATATTGCTTTAAGTGTTGTAGTACTTCTTTTTGGATATGGCTAGAATAATTCTGCAAGCATATTCTGTTAGTTTCCATTCTGTAGTTTACAAAATGTAGCATTGTTGTTTTTTCTGGCATTTCCTTCCTTCCAAATATAATATATTATAGTTGTGAATGTTATATGAGCTAAATCCATTGCTTTACTCTTATTTTTGAAGTCGTCTTTGTTTAGTTGAACTTTAATTCTTATGTTGAAATTTGAGTTATTACCTATGCTAAATTTGATTTTTGCTAGGGACCATAAACACATAATATAGCTGCATATAAAAAACAAACGTACATAATCTCATCATCAACTTTACATAACAAACAATTCATATTTTTCCTATTACACCACTTTGCCAATTTATCCGCAGTTGCAAGTTTGTTTTGAGTGGAAAAGTAGGCACAATAGGCCATCTTGAGACAATTTGTTTTGTCCCAAATAATATAACTTTGGGTTGGAAATCCATAATGAATTCCTAAGTTTTTTAAAAAGAGAAGCTGTTATTTTTCCCTAGCATCCAACACCATATGTTTTTATCTAATTTTTGGTCGATTATCATATTAGTATATAATTGTTATATGTTCCAAGACAAGAGAAATTGTGAACACACCATATTCCAATTTTTAGAATTCGGTTAATTTTATAATCTGCACATATTATAAAAATTAAATTATTCTAGCCTATTTCGCTTATGAGTGTTTCACCATTTAACTAAGGATCGAACTGCATACTCGTATTACTACCATCTTTAAATAACCTTTTGATTTACTTACTACCAATTTCACTTTTCTTTAATATTGTTTTCCAAATTTAGAATGATGATACTCCATAGAAGTAATCCAAAAGCATTTATTTTTTTTAGATATTTTAATTTCATCCGATTAGAACATAAGGAGTCTTCATTTATGAATCTCCAAAACCATTTTGTGGCACATGTTTCATTAATATCTCTAAGGTTTCTTAGTTCCATACCCCCTTCACTTTTGGGTTTACAAACATTTTCCCAAGCAATTTTATGATAATCACCTTTCCAAATAAAATCTTCTAATAATTTTTCAATTTTTTGAATAGAAGAAGATGGTATAATATGGATTTGCATCAAATACAAAGTAATAGCTATAATGGCAGTCTGAACTAGTTTCATTCCATTGGCTTTAGATAATTAACTAGACCAGTTTTCTACTTGGTTTTGATTTTTTTTCTGTATACATAGTGCACTCTCTATCTCTGATTTTATTAATAGAAAAGGGGAGATCAAAGTATTTCACCGACATCTCTCCTTCTTTAATATTAAGCATATTTAAAACTTCTTCTTTAAACTAGAAATTTTTACAAAAGTAAATTTTGCATTTTGTCTCATTTAAAAGCATCCCAACTTTGTTTCTAACTCCAAGAAAATATTTTTAATAATTGAAGCATTTTTGGGATCAGCCCTAATAAATAACATTAAATCATCCACACATAGTAGATGAGTTATAATTGGCTCAAATTTGTTAATAGGCTTAAGGTTTCTTTTTAAAACTACTCCAAGTCAAAAAGAATTGATAAATATTCCATACTATAGTGAACAAATATGGAGACAATGGATCTCCTTGACCCAACCCTTTTTTCTTTTAAAATATTCTTTAGAGTTCCCACTAATTAAAATCAAATAAGTTGGTTTGCTTATGTCCTCATAATCAATATCATAAAACGAAGGTGGGTATCCTCATTCTCATCACATGGATAATAAACTTTCTATTAACTTTAACAAAAGCTTTTTATAAATCTGTTTTGCCCTTTCCTTTATTGTTGATGTCACGTAATGTTTCATGAGAAAGAAATGTGTTTCAAAATTAACCTATTTGGAATAAGTACACTTTGATTTTTACAAATAATACGAGACTTAAAATTTTCATTCTAGAGCATACGATACTTGAGATTATTTTATAAATGAAGTTGCAACATGCAATTGCTTTATAATCCCTTAAGAGTTGGGCTCTTTAACCTTAGGAACTAAAGTGATTAATGTATGATAAATGCTTTTTGAATATTTCAATTTCGTTAACCTCTTTGATGCTATTATATAATATAACTTTAATTTGTTCCTAATGTATTTTATATAATTTAGCTCCAAAACCATTTGGACCTAGACTTTTATTATCTTTGGAATGAAAATACTACACTTCTCATCTCTTCTAAATCAAGAGGGGCAATGAGTATTTTTTCAAGCTTAGTTATTTAAAATATTTTTATGTATAATTTCAAGAAAGATTTCAGTTAATCAGGCACCAAATATTATTAGCATTTCTTCTCATATTTATTTTAGCATAGATTTTTTTTTTGATTCATCCCTATAAGTAAGCCAATCTGGCTTGCCTTTTTGCTTCAAATTACAAGCGTGAATATATAAGGCCTTGACCAGTTTGTTTGATTATCGTAGAAAACTACTCCAGCTTGTAATAAACTGTTAGCGTCTGTTGTTTGAATTTCTCACAAGCATGAAGCGGGCCGGCCTTCACACTTCACCTGGCCTGTATAGTGACAGTTGAAAGCATCTTGGCCCACATGATATCAACTAAACCTCCTCAGCCCACCTTGTTGACCCATATGCTCCTAACACCCATCACCCTGGTTCGCCTGCTTAGCATGGCCTTGACCGGCCTAAACGACAAGGCTCCCTCATGGGGCAGCCTGCTCGAACCCAACGCAGGTACCCATTAAGCACCACACATGCGGGTACCTATGGGCGATGGTGGTAAATGAGAAACCCGCCTTATGAAGTGCTCCTTAACAATCAACCAACCCTTCTATTCAATCAACTACCGAACAGCCGCCATAATCATCTTTAACACCAACCGCCCCAGCTCACTGGCTTCATGGACAACTCTAGACTATGGAAATAGACACTGATTCGGTCTACCTATATAAAGCTTCATCTACATTGTTTCTCTACAAAGGCTGACAAACGACGTCGTTAATCCAATAGAAGTATAATAACTGCTCCATGTCCTTTGCTGTCCCAAAGCACCTCTACAGCAACCACTTCCTAAACCCATGTCATCTGACCCTACACAAAGCATGTTCAAGGTATGGCCTACAAGCTGGCATCATCTCAAAATTATAGTCCAGCTGGCCTCTTATATGTCATGCACATCAACCATGTAGCCACATCAACAGCTCAGAGTGATTTCTGGGTCTCAACTACGCAATCACAACCACTCAACACAAATTCCATCAGCTATAAATACATCGAAACATGCATCTTTACAAGGGTTGAACAAGACAAGCTCTTAAGCATTGTGTTTTCTTATTATTATCTATTGTAATCACATCTATAATAAGAGAAGCAAAGCAGTAATAAATTCCTCATAGTGGAACTAGGCAAGCTTAGCCAAACTCTAAATCCCGAGTTCTTTTAAAATTTCGCACCTTACTTCCTTATTTTTCATTTTAATTCAAGATATGAGTAGGTAACTTTTATTAACATCACCTCACAATCAAAATTTCTAGGTTGGCTTGATTTTCAGTCAACATTTTGGCAATCAAAGGAGAGTTCAAACCTCTAAAAGCTATCATTTTCCTTCACTTTACTTCGTTGTAAACTTCTTTTCAAATTTGCACCGTGTCATATCCTAGTGAAACAAAGCTAGCAACTCCAATAGTCGTAATACCAATGGAGGTAATGGGGCAAGCGTCGTCTATCCTATTATTGGGCTGAGAAACGATTGGTTTAGTATGATCAATAACTTGTCTAGTACAGGACACCTTGCTTGTGATCTAAATGACCTACGAGTTAGAATGGACGCTCAAACCACTATAAATTTTGGCACAACGGTCCCTCAGTGGCTGACCGGACCCTTGTCCAACCCGCTATACCTAGCACCTACAACATAATGCATGACGCTCACAAGAGGGTCATGCTGGAAAAGTCCCATTGGAGTTGCTCCAATCCACCACAAGAACATCCATGCTACCGACGAGTGCGATAACATCTACGAGGTCTTAGAACCTGAGTCAATAGTATACCGTGAGGTCCATGTTGACCGCCATTCCCCTTCAGTCAAAAGATTGTTCACCTTTTATCATCTTTGGGCAGCGGATGGAGACCGTGAACTACGTTTTGACCATCTTAGTGGTGAGGGTGTGTGTAACATCCCCTACTTGGAGGCCCAAAACTAACGGCTACGGATGCTGCATTCATCCATAGTTATTAATCCTCGGCGACTAAATACAGTAATGTTAGATACATTGATATAACTGAAACACATGGATATGGAAAAAAAATTAAAATCGTTAAACAACTTTCACATTCCATTTCAAAACATTTCAAATTCATTACATAATCCTAGATTCAAGAACCACGTTCAGTGAAAATATAATTATTACAACATACACCAAGAACGACATATGAAGATGCCCCTTGGATGATCAAAGTCTAAACATAGGCAGTTAAACAACTTTTCCTTTACAACAAAACACAGCGGAATCAAAATAGAAAAGAACTCCTACTGGCTAGCTTGACTCTTGCACGTCTCCGGAAGCTTATTCGTCTATAGAGGTACCTGAAAACCTCAACTCTTAAACTACTCAAAATTAATTGAGCACCCGAGAGTTTAAGGGGAAAACATAAACTTCGAGTCAGACATAAATCCTGGTATGAATAATAACCTACCATCTCGAACCATTTAGATATCTAGTGAGACCACGCCGCTTAGCCAAACGGGTTTGCCCTTCACTGCTATCTTATCAAAAACTTATGATAACCATATACTGTGCTCGTGCATCCACAAGGTTAAAAACATAGCAATTTAAAATATTATGTTGATACGCAAACAAGTAAATCATTCTGGATTTTCCATCCCCATTTATTTGACTATCTGTCATAGTTATAGTTTCTAGGGTTACTATTAACCTATTAGTTTTCATGGGCTGACTAATAACCTGACTAAAGTTTATGGACTATCTGTCTGGTCCCATAGTTTTCATGGGATCACTAAGAACCTATTGGACCCTGCCAATAACTTCATTTAATTATTTCATGGGTTCTCCCTGAACCTATTGGTATCTCCAATAAATTCCCTCATATCATAGTTTTGATTGGTTGACTATGAACCTATTAACTTCTGTCAATAACTTAATCGGGATATAGTTTTCATGGGTTCACTACAAACCTATTGGCCCCTACCAATAACTCTCTTTAAACATAGTTTTCATGGGTTCACTATGAACCTGTCTAAACTGACAACTTCTTAATTAGTCTTTGGGCATCCTATATTCTGGTCTACTTGACCTCCTAGATGCAACTTTATTCATTCAGGAGTTACTTAACTTATATTCACTACTGGGTCAACCTACCTGGTTATTCTGCCCTTACTCCCCAAAATATAGTTATGGTTTCATTACTTAGTGAATATATTTATAGAAGAAGCATATACACAAAAATAATACCAACATTTATGGTTTAATATCCTTGAAATCATTTTTCACTTGAAACATGGTTAATCCCTTTAACCTATTATGTTATCAAGGAAAGCTTCTTCAAAAACTTCAAATTTAAAAGCCATTTAAAAGCTCTTTTATAGTGCCATGGGTTTTACCTTTAAAAATTGAGATTAGGTTCTTTGTTTTGAAAACTAAGGCTTACGAAACCTTAGACCTTTACATTCGAAACTGTTGAAAAACCTCTTTCGAAAGCATTCAAATCTTCTTTTCAAAACACTAAGCATATGCCTTTCGAAACACTTTAAAACATATCTTTCGAAACCAGCAAAACATACCTTTCGAAAGTATTAAAACATCACTTGCTTATTTATAAAAGCATAGCTCAAAACCAATTGAAAGTACCCCTTTTGAAACCATTGGGTTTAATCTTAAACATATCTTTTAGGTCAAAGTGAATACAAACGAAAGTACCCCGTTCGAAACCATTAAAAAGAGTTTAGGGAAAAACAGATGGCTTCGGAAGCATCCTTTCGAAAGCTTTAACCATTTAAGTAAAACATTTGGAAGGATAGCTTCGAAGCCCCTTTTCGAAGCCATTGCCTTCGAAACCTTTATGTGGCTACTAGAGCCCTTTTGAAAGTTTTGGGAAGTGGCTTATTACATTTATAAAACAAAATCTACCTTTCAAACTCATTGATGACTTCAATCCCTTCGAAAGGCATAGAGATGGTAGTAGGGTTTCGATTGGGTTCAAACTACCCTTTCGATCGCATTGATTTAAAAACAAGGCAACTCATTCGAAAGCTACCCTTTTGAAACAAAAAAGCGGCAACTTCTTCGAAAGCTATATTAAACCCTTTCGAAAGCATTCTTTTGAAAACAAGGCAAGTGACATTTCTTTATATAGTAAAACAAAGGTCCTTCGAAAGCTATTTAATATGGTATCACCCCTTTGAAAGCACCGTTTCGACTCCATACCTTCCGCCTTTCTCTAATCCACTATGTATCAAAGCATTGATACCATGTGTATTAGTTTCGACTTAGATGGGGGCGAAGGTACGTGGTCGAAAGCTTACTACTGGAAGTGGCGAAACCATGCTTCTGAACAAAAACTATATTATTGCCTTTTTAATAAATGCTTTTCAACTAGCTTGAATATTTGTAAAACTTTAATCGGTTGCCATAAACTTTACAAAAATCTTTTTCTAAAATACCATCGAATTCATTTCAGGTTTAACTAAAAACAATTAGCAAAGAAGCACTTCCCTTAATCAAAACAATTAAAACATATAAGTCCTTGAATTAAATTAATTTAATTTCCATTGTAAATTTCTTAGGAAAAATCCCCAAAAATCATAGAAATTCACTTTTAATATGTTATCTAACATATATAAATTTCAGACCAAAATACCTTTATATAATTACCGAAATTAATCATTAAACCCAATTATTCATATTCTCCTTTGAAAATTCATAATAAATTATCCATAGCCCGGATAATTACGAAAAATTAAACCCATCTCCAAAATAATGTTTTACACAACATATTAAATCCTCATTGTATTTGAAACCCAATAAAAACGATTTTAACCTTAAAATCGAATAAAACAATTATCAAACAAACTTGTTTGAATATAACGTATCATGAAATCCAAGCATATCATCATCAAAAATCATCATAGTAGATTTATACTTAGACCCAGAATCAAATGATCTTTAAAACCAAAAATGGAGATGGTTTAGATTATTATTCACCTTGCTTAGGATAAGGATCTTGAGATTTGATCTTTGAATACTTCCCCTTACTTGATTGCTTAGCTTTAATTGATTTTTCCCTTTTTCTTTCCCTAGGTTATGGCCGGCTTGAACTCTCTTTGATTTACGTTTTTGAGTGTTGAAAAATGAACGTGCAAAGAAATGGAAACGAGATTTTAAGGGTAATGTGATTATGGGTGCAGTTATTACCCATAATGCCCTTGTCTTAATTTCTTATTAATTCTCTAATAAACCATTTCCATAAACTCATTCTTTACTATAAATTAATAACGGCCTCTAAATACGTTTTCAAATCTCAATCCCTTTATTACTCTAATATTTACATTATTCTAATTAATTTATCTAATTAAATCTCCTGAATAATGTTATTAAAAATTAGGGGTGTTACAGTGTGGTAGAAATTCAGAACCTAAAGAAACATCAGTCCATTCCTGGCTCCAACGAGGGATGCCCCGGTCTATGCCTCATGAAAGGTTCCCCTATCCTTCTAGATTACCTTGAATTATAGAGAGCAGATCTCGTACCCTAGCCAAACCTCATCACTCCCCCTTGCTATACTGCTGCCACAGGTCCCCTACACCATATAGATGATGGAGGAGTCCCTCCCCAACAAAGAGCCAGCGTCAACTGCGACATGCGGAGGTTGGCCTTCAAGAAGAAATGGCTGCTCTACACCAATAAATGCACGAAATCCAACTAGGAACTCAAGTAGCGTTGGTTTGTCGAACGATGAGAACGAAGACCCTTTCTCCAAGGAAATTCTAAGCACTTACAACTACTGAAGGTATTCTTTGCCTTTAATGGATAAGTATGATGGGAATGCTACATGTCCGATCATATCGCTGCATTCAACTCAGTCATGTGGCCCGCATAGCTTTATGGTCAAGCAAAATGGCTCCTTTTTCCCTCCATCCTGACCATGTTGTCATCCCACTAGTTCCTTCATTTGCAAGCTGATAGTGACCACTCTTAGATCCAACTATGTTCTGATTTAAAAACCCATTTCTTCACATCAAAAACAAAGATCCTAATAGCAAGCTAGCTAGGCAATATAAGACAAAGTCCGACCGAGTCCCTTCGCTTATACATCAACTACTTCAACAAATAATTAACACGTGCATAGGGAGCATACATGAGTCACCCTTTGTTAAGGGATGAAATACCAGTCTCGAACATGGAAGGAAGTGTAGAAGCAACCCGCTTTGTCCTTGACCGACTTTCTTCAAAGGGGAAATGACATAATGATGAAAGAAGTTGAGAGCGACTAGAGAAATAAAGCTAGACTGAGAGAAGACAAACATCAAAAGAATGATTGATAGAAAAAGAGCAAGGAATGTATCGAGGATGATGCGCGTTTCAAGCCTAGGTATCCTAATTATGCAACTGTAAATCATGACACTAAACTATCTATCTTTCCATGAGTGATCACATTCCATTTCAATGGCCCTCTCCATCTCGATCTTGGCAGAGGAAGGAGCCTATGGGTAATAGGAAGTGTTGTGAATTTACCAGTTCAATGGCCACTCCACCAATAAGTAGAATAGCGTAACACCCATCAAAATCCACATGCCCCACCCCAATAGGCATATAACAATAATGTGGTTGCAATCAACATAGAGATTATGTTAATTTGTTGCGGCCAACACATAGTCAAAAGTAATCGGGGCTCGATACTAGAGAGAACTCGCCTCCAACAATCAAGTTTATTCAGTAGATTTTCAAGTCGCAAAGGTTCCCTGTTTTGAAGAAGATGTAACCAAAATTGATTTTATTGTAGAAGACAAGAGAGGAGTTCATTTCCGAATTATCACCCTATGGTCATCTCGGTTAGTGTAGCCAGCACCAAGGTTCACTTGGTCTTCATCGATGAGGGCAACTACATTAGTGTGATGTTCAAGGAAGTTTAAGATAAGATGGAGCTTCCTGCCTGTAGCCTCACTCCATGTCCGTTACCCACCTATGGGTTCAGAGGTGTTGGCACAGTACCCTTGGGGACTACCTATCACATAGTCACTTTCGGCCAAGAACATCTAGCAACCAAAATTCAAGTACACTTTGTTGTTGTAGACTACCCGTCTGCATATAACATCTTAATAGGTAACTGGAATTAGTGGATATGGATGCAATCATGGCCTATCAACGGTTATCGATGAAGGAATAGGTTGCATTAATAATAACCGGAAGCCGCTAGTGATTGCCATAACATATCATTACAACTAGCAAAAAAGGAAGCACTCAAGCTGTAGTCAGTGGTGTCACACTCGAGAGAACGCGAGAGCCACTCAACACTCCCATTTATGCCGGGGTCGCCTAAAGCCTTGAAAACAAAGCGTCTGCACTAACCATCGCCCCTGAGAGAACGCACGGGCCCTTTAATGCTCCCGTTCTTGCCAAGGGCCAAGGTAGAATCGTTGAAGGGGACAATCTTCCCTCGCCAGCCCAAGTAGGAAAAGAGAGCTCATTATATCATAGAATAAGCAAGTTCACACCAGTTGGAATGCGGGAGAAGAATACACCACAGTCCACTACAAGAAAATCCATTTTTGGTTGCATTAAGTGGTAGCGTTTGATCACTAAGTGCAACTAATAATATTTTATCCTATATTATAAAAGTAACCAAATAGCACTCGCCAATCCTGCCTTGTAAAAATTTTGGCGGCTTCAAAAAATTTGTTCTATCATATTTTCCTCGGTCGTCAATTCTTAGAAACAAAATTTACCCTTCCTTTTATTCCTCTTCCATACTTAAAAAAAATCATCTTTTCACTTCAGCATAACTCTCTTCAATCTAGTTCACCGTTGATTCTCTCTCACCTGATTCAAAGGCTTCTTAGACATCATCCCAACATGGAAAAGCATCTTGAGAAACTGGATCGAAACCCCTACCAGCATAGAAAAGCACATAAAACTATCGATCTGATACCACAGTTCTATTTCAATGTTCTTACGGTTAATCTTTCTTCTGCTTCATTGAATATTCAATCCAATTCTATTGAATCTGATTACTGTTAAATCGTTTGATTTTTGAACCCAATTACTGTTAAATCTTATTCCACTCAATATCTCACTTGTTGATTTCGATTTTAGGTATTTGTTATACATACTTCCTACTTATCTTACTTATTCTCATGTGTTGAATCAAGGGCATGTTTATGTTTATACAAGATTAAAGGAGAAACTTGTAAATTGAATTATTATTATTATTCTCAAAATCTTGTAATTAAGAAAATAAATAAAAGGCTACAGTAAGTGGTCGCAAGTGAAAAGAAACCATTGCATTGAGGAAGAAATCGATTTTTCCCCAAATTATATGTTTGATTTTTACATTTTGGTGATCTATGAACTCCTAGTTAAGTTAATTTAAGATATTATAATAGAAAAAAGTAATAATCTTTAATCTGTTGGAAGAACATGTTATTTCTATGATGGTTTTTTATTTATGAATAAGCTCTTATACTTATTATCTAGCTTCATGAATGTAATATTTTGTTAAATGTTTTCTTATCATCGAATACATGTTATACTTTATAATTATTAAGGATAATAGTTTTTAAGATACAAGAGTATCAATGTTTAGATAAAAATTATTTATTTTGTGAAATTGCATTTGAAGCCTCTCGCATATAAAATAACGAACACCCCACTTTGTTCAAGTGACAAATGCTTTTTTTATAGAAGTGATTTAATAACTTAGTTTTATTTATATAATGGTTAAATGCAAAACATATTTGATTATTTGGATATAAATTTCAGCTTTACTTTTTAATTTAATATCTTCTTACTGTGTCATTCATTTGTTCTAACTTTACCTTCATTTATAACAATGCTCATCAAAGTTGGAATATTCATAAACTTGAACAAAAAGATAGTTTAAATTATGTTATAGCCATTCATTGTTAAGCTATTGAATGAAACAACTCCGATGTAAATTTTTTGCCTGCTTTGGGTAACTGTACATAAAACCAAGCCTTTAGGTGAGACGTCTGTTGCATTAGCAGTTTTATGCCATGATAACTCATTAGTGTACTCGTTCGAGTTATGGAGAGTCTTTGGTACTTAATATAATGACGAACAATTATTGTTTTCAATTTGTTCCATTTTGATTTCACTTGATTGCCACTATTAACATAGTTTATGCAAACTGAAGAAGTACAGTTATGAAATGTACATAGCCTGCTTTTCATAAGCAACCATTAGTACTTTTTAAATTTAGATAATAAAATTGTGAAGCATACATTTTTTAACCTATATTTTTCTATCTCCATATTCATATTAGAAGACTTCGGTTGTTTCATTTGACTGTTAAGGCAAAACCTTAAAATTGTCTATCTCTGTTTGTTGTCAAATGAATACCTGTGTATAATTTTCTATATTCGTTTCATTCTAGAACAGATTCATTATATCTTACCATTATTAAATATAACTTAACATGTACTGCTTATAAAATTGAGTAGGAAACCTGATGCAAGTGGTTCGTATGTTCAACTTCTTGACAGATATGTGAATCTTGGACCTGTTGAAGATTTAACGTATTTTGTAAACGAGCAGCAGCAATCAACCTCTATCAATGGATCAAGCGACAGAAAATTTGGTAAGGAAAAGTGATATTGTTCTTATAGTCAGTAATCCCAATACTTATAGTGGTGAAAAAGATTGGATCTGTTAGGCTTACATGAGATAGTCCACACCTTTATGCTTACGAATGTGATTCCATTTTAATTTCAGTTGCATGGATCTGATGGTGTTCTCTACCAAGAACCTCTAGAACCACAAGCATCAAGTGTCAACGGACCACAGCAAAAGCCAAATGCAATCACATCGTTTCAGCCTTCGTTGGTTTTTGCCTCACCAGTTAAGAGAAGTGTGATAGCGGTACATGCTGTTTAAATTTTTACTAGCATTTCCATTATGCAAGACTGTTTGAAGCGATCATTTGCAAAATCAGCAAGGACACTGATTTATAGCAGTATTCTTTCTATACAGGTGCATGAACAGATGATAGTTTCTGATAGCAACCGATCACAAGATCAACATTTGGTATCAACAAAAGGTCAACCGTCTCCTGATGAGTCAAAATGTTCCAACAATCCTGCAATGTGGTTGAGAGGTTGCTGAGAGATACTCTAAAATCACTTACAAAGAAGTGATTGTCAACAATTGTTATATGATGTCATGACTTGTTTTTATTCGGGAATTTTTTAAGGGTGATCATTAGTTAAAATTGAATATCTTCCCGTAGATGAGCAGCCAAATCAAAAGGTTTATGCTTTTGGCCAGGTCCTTGAAAACTTAATCAATTTAACCTTGTTTATCATTCATTTTGACCCAATCATTCAACGTTTTTTTTGTAGCACGTTTAGTTAAAATTCTTTGTTTGATGTATAGGTGATGCCAAATCTCTGTAGTAATATTATCAGCGATCTTTGTGCTGGCTTGATCGACAGCATGGGATTGACTCCTAGCTACAATACAGGCAAAGGAGGCATTTTCTTAGCAGAGGCCGAGCATGGTTCCACTCCAGATATTGCTGGAAAGGTTCTATATTCTCACTCCCGTAACCTTCCTATTAAGTAATAATTTTTTTCCTTTTAAAATAATAATCAACAAAAGGTAACTAAGTAGAATATGTTATAAATCATGTAAGAGATGAAAATAACTATATAAATGACAAGGTACATCTTAGTTGCTAGATCTTTATTAGATTTAAATATAAGAAACACACTATGTCATCGTTAATTTTAGTGTCTATTTTTATTTGTGTCACAATAGCCCTACACTTGTTATGTCAATCTTAATTTATTGGCTTCCAATGTCTTCACTATCACCACTACTGATAATAATACTGATTGTTTCTTACTCTCCAGTTCAATCTAGTGATAACACATATATTGATGATATGTTCAAACCTGCTGCTACAACTTTCGGTTCTGTAATCAAATTAAATTCTACCAAAGCAACTTTGAAATTGAGACACGAGTTTGCAAAGAAAGAAGAGTACTTAGAGTGAAAAAAATAAATCTTAAGGCTGGGAAAAAAGTGAAGAAGCGGTGAATGGGTGAAGAAAGCGAGGAGAAGGATACATGAGAATCCAGAGCTTACATACAAGGAAGTAGAGACGGATAAGTTCATCAAAGAGTAGTTGGATGACATGGAGATTGACTACACTTACCCTATGGCAGTTACAGGTATTGTTGCTTTGATTGGTACAGGCGATCCTCCATTTGTTACCATTAGAGCTGACATGGATGCTTTCCATATTCATGTGTATAACCTGCTGCTACATCTGAGTGTACGTACTTTCTGCAGCAAATTCTGGACGGTCTACCAATGGTGAAGCAAACGTGGATGAGGCTATGACAAGTACAAAGATGATAAAGAAACTTTCTGCAGGTGACATATTTTTTGATGGTTGAGTTTGAGGTTAATTTGATACAGCCTATATTGATGAGTTTTGCACTATTTTTTGCATAAGAGATGCTATGTCTGTGCTTGTTTATGTAGTGTTGTTGTTTATGAGATTGGTATAGCGATTTCGCTTCCACTCATGGTGGATTATGAGTATCCGTTACATTTTATATGGAGTTGGAAACGTTTATTAGTTGCAACACAAATTTCATTTCATTTTTATTGCTTTTACAGTTTTTTCTAAACAACCTGCATTGATTTCAACCGTATCAAACAATGTTTTTACAGTTTTTATATGGTGTGAGAAGCTTCCTTTTGTTTGCTGACTTTGACTTGGGAGATGTTCAACTATTCTAGCTTCGCATCAAATGGAATAGCTTGAACATGGTAGATTTTTTATTTTATTTATTTATATATTTTTTTTCTTTAGATTTTAACATTTTTTAGAACATATTATTAGGATTTATGATCAATTGAATGAAAACAAATATATCTTTCTTCAAGCTTCGTTCATTAAAACTGTGGACTAGTAAGAACATGCTTAAGTTGTTTGGTGATTTAAGGGTATCTTTGGTGCATTGCAGGATTAACTTACTAAGTACCCAGAATCCCAATTTCTAAAGCACAGGTTCAGGAGGTAAGTAAATTTGTGTTGCTAGAACTTCTTTGGTTTCATTGATATGAACTAGTAATTTACTGAAAATTAAAATATTTACACATGAATGGTTCGTTGACAATTTTATATGCCAAGTTGAAACATTATGTTAATTTTAAAAGGTTCGCTAAATTCGCATATTAAGTAATTATAAATTTCAATGTGAAAGGATTGGCAGTTATGATTGAAAATACAACTTTTATCATCCCACCTGTAAAATTGTATTAGATCACTGTCAATATTAACATTTATTCATTAGGTCAACAGAATTGAATGATGTATATACGTAGCAATATTTTTTGTTGAACAGTAGAATTTTGAACAATAGATTAGCATTTCTTTCTATTTTCAATGATATAGTCAAAAACATTTAATATATATGCTTAACGGAATGTGGATTCTTTGAAAATTCATGATTATCTTCTCAGATTAATCGTACATGTATTATACTGTCAAATAAACCATTTTTTCTAAAACTGTCTACTCAGATTAATCGTTATGTCATTGTACATGTATTATACAAATGTAGTTATACAAGAGGGCTAACACAAATAAATGGAAGTAACTAACACTACAGTTGTTGCCTAATACAGTTGTTGCACATATATATATTGTTGATTGTTAAACTCGTTTGCAGGTAATTAGCTATTTCGAAGCGAAGACTGTTGACAACAAAGAACTATTGGTAATCAAGCAACGAACATGAATTTAATTGTTATATATGTTGTCGTATTTTGTTAGTACCATTTGTGGAAACTTGTCTGTGAATGCTTGTTGTATGTGATTTATTTTGTTGAAAAACTACTATCTAATTGATTATGGATATTATATTTGATTGTGAGATTAGCATGTTTTTGCAATTATTTGAATATGATGATCATATGATTGATTGTTTGTATATGCTAATTATGTGATTTAATTGTTTGTTTGAATATATGAAAATTATGCGATTGATCGTTCGTTTTAATATGAATAGTATATAAACAAAAAATGCAACCAAAAAATGAAGACTTATGGTAGCGTTTTTTTAACCCTACAAAAAAACCTATAGCTGCATTTAAAAGTGACTTTTGGTAGCGTTTTTTAAATCCTACAGAAAATACCTATAGTTGCATTTAAAAGTGACTTTTGGTAGCGTTTACTACAACGCGACAAAAAGTTTTAGACTTTTAGTTGAATGTCGTATAACAGCGTTCTCTAAAACGCTACCATAAGTTATGGTAGCGTTTTTTCAACGCTACCAAAAGTCTTTTCTGGTGTAGTGGTCCTTCCCTCTCAATGCCGGTAGACTCATTTGTGAGAGTCAGGGTTACCTATAACTCTCTGGTTCACGCATTGTAACGACCTGGTATTTCGAACCGATCAAATCGACAATCATCTACTCATGTCAAACGTGAATTGCTCAAAACAACAGATTGTTAATTTATATTTGGCAAAACTCAGCATATACATTAAATAAATCAATCACAGAATCATATACATAGAGTATTACAACAATAAGCAGCGGAATAGATAAATAGTAGTTCATGAAGCTACTATATAGACAACAGAGTCATAAACAAATTACAACAGATATCCAAATACAAAGTAGTCTCAACAAAAAAAGCAGATGACAAGTTAGAATATAAACAACAGGAATAAACAAAATATCTGAAAAGCTGAGTAGATAAGAAAGATCTCCAAGCGAAGCTCCAAGCTCCAAAGGTGAGTCTCAAATGCTGTGACACTCAGTCTGACCCGAGCATAAAGCAAAACACAAAACACTCGAGTTGGGATTAACATTCTTATATCAGTAAACTCAACTCAAGTGAAATGTCAACTGAAATACAACTTAAAGGATGTTTGGGGATACCCATCCTTTAAGGATCCGTTAAACTATCTACATACATAGTACAATATGCTACACATATGATGTTTATAGTAAAGAAAACTATTAAAATAGCATTAAGTCGTTACCCATACCCCTCTTAACACATTTTTATTTATTCCAGTAGTCTATACAGTACCGTAATTCCTCCGTAAACTGGAGGGCAATCAGAGGGAACTCCATATGTACGGTACAAACCAAACTCGTAGAAGGCGCGATAAGGCATGTGACATGGCACGCGAGGAAATGCCTAGGGTAGGATTCTACCGTTTTGCGGATCCGGACTGGTGGTAACGCATAGCAGCTACTACCGCCCACCTCGAGACACACTCCCAAATCAAAGGTGCACCCAATCAAATCACAAAGTAATAGAATGGAATCGAAGAAATGTGCCCGATAGGAGGAATGACCTCACTTGGCCCGGCATGGCTCCTGTTTTAGCCACATCAAGCTGACTCGCGGGAGTCAGGGCTGCGTTAATACCTCATACAGAATCGTCGTCAAACCATCCTACTTCGTTCTGGAATCTCCACCACGTACACAGTTGTTAAAGTGGTTTTCGGTATTGGCAGAGAGTATGACAATATCTGATCCCGATTTCTTTAACAACCAAACGCTTATTACACACCGTGGTTGTTTATAATTTCAAACAGTTCATACTTCATATCAAAATACCATACTTATTTCAAAATCATATCACATTAGAAATCGTATTTACTTTCAAAATCATATCACTTTCAGAATCATATTAAAGTATTCGCATTTAAATCCATTTAATCTAAATCATAACAATTCCAACTTAAACAATTTAAAACGGTTTATATATATTAAAATAGTTATAATTTAAAAATAGTATATATTTAAAATAGGTTATAGATTTAAAATAGTTTATATATCAAAATAGTTTATATTGAAAGAGTTTATATCAAAAATAGTTTCAAATTAGAATTGTTTCGTCCAATTCCACAAATCGATTCTAATCAACTTTGGTTCCAAAATTCAATTTAAATCAATCTCAGTTCAATGATTTCAGTTAAAAGGGTTAAAGGTTCAATTCAAATTTAATTAATCCATTTTAATTTATATCAACATCAAATCTAGGTTTGAACTACCATTTCAAATTCAATAGGCTTCAAATTTTAAATCTTCAAACATTTACAATAACTCAATTCGACAAATTTCATTTAAATTCCAAAATTCAACTTTAATTTTATTTAAATTTGAAATATCCACTTAATCATTTATAGTAACATTTAAAATAAAATCTCAAATTACAAATTTAAATCAAAATTAAATATTCAATTTCAATTTAATATAAATTTGAAAATATTCATTTAATCACCTTTAATCAAAATCAAGTTATCAATTTATAAATTTCATATCTTTAAAATCTCAAAATCAATAAGTCCAAATCAATTCTTATTTAAATTCAATTCTTAACAAATTAAATTACAAATCAATTTAATTTATCTTTCCAATCATACTTTATTAAATTTATTACAAAAATCTATTTTTAAAATATTAATATAACTTTATATAAATACTTAAACATATTATATATATATACTAAGTAAATTAAATTTTATTAATTAAATCTTATTATCAAATTTTATTTTATATTAAATTTTATTTTATATATTTAAAAATAATAAAATTATAAGTAAAATCTTTAAAATTTATAATTTTCAAAACTAACTTATAAATTTATAATTTTCAAATATATAATTTTAAAAATCTAAATTTTACACATATATAAAAATAAAATTTGTATATTATATTTTGAAACCAATATTTACTAAAATCCATATATTTCCTTTCAAAACCATGGAAATCATTTTCAAAAATAGACCAACGGTGTCCGTATATAGTTTTCTATCCTATGGTTAAGTGACACGGATATTTATCATTTCAATCCATAATAATTTTAAATTTACGGGTTTATATCATTTCAACCCGCAATCCCAAAATTTCAAAATCAATTAAAATCGTTTGGGTTTATCATTTCAACCCATAACGATTTTCCCCTAATCTATAAGATCGTTCGGGTATGTATCATTTCAACCCACAGGGAATTTCTAAACTAACAGGAAACTTGCAGAGTGAGAACAAATATGATAATAATATAACATATCAACAACAGGCATATATCATCAGTAACAAATTAAATATAATATATACAACAGGTTATGGTGTTAAATTTCATAGGTAAACTATTGCAGATAATGGAATATTATATTTAATAATTAAATAACTTAACAATTCAAATTTGACAGCATATTTCAATCGTCATTTCATGTGAATCAAATTTACTAAATATAAGAATGTTAATCGTGAGCGATTGCTCACCTTTCGAGGCTAGAGAAAACATGGCAGCATATGGATAAGTGACAAATCAAATTAACAAATTGCTGCGATCAATTCTGAACAGCGGCAAACCAAAAGCAAAGCACGACGGACCCGAATCGATGGAATCAAAAATCAAAACTAGTCTGATATAAATGGAAAATATATATTATTTTCAAAAAAAAATTCTAAAATCAAAATTTAATTATAAACTCGTATTAAAATAAAATCTATATTTTTACATTTCAAAATCATCATTACTTAGAGTACATAAAAAAAATCAAAGTGTGTATATATATTATATTTTAAAACCAATATTATATCCTTAAACACATATTTTTAAAATCAAGGTATATATATATATATATATATTACATTTTTAAAACCAATACTTAAAATCAATACATATACTACATGTAATTAATACTTAAACCAATATATATAGCAAATTGAATATACTCAAATACATAAGACTGTAAAATCAAAGAACCAAAACATCAAAATGGTTGCGAGGTGGACGTGTAGGACTGGAGCAATGGCCGGGAAGCCATGGTGGCAGACTGGGAGTGTTGCGCACTTGGGTTCCATGATGGCTGCTCAGTGTAGTTGTATGGCCTCGTGGAAGGCAGAGGCGGAGTAGGAAAATGATTCGGTGGTTGGTGCAAGGTGCTGACATGGCAAGGAGTTTCGATGGGGGCTGTCATGACTGCATATGCAGGCTGAGCAAGGAGGGAGTGGCTGCTCTTGTGGCGTAGTCAGGGGAAATAGGTGCTCGGTTGGGAAGTTTGGTTTGGTGGTTGCACATGAGGAGATGGGTGGTGGCTGCTTGTCATTGCATGGAGGAGGATAATGGGTGGTGTGGTCGCAGGCGGTGCTAGAGGGCGGTCGGAATAGGCGGACTGGCTGAGCTATGTCCGAGCTTAGGGTTCGGTTGGGTTGCTATGGCGATGGAGGGGTGGTGAAGATTTGCATTGCAATGGTCTGTCAATGGGCGGTGGTGGGGAAGCATGGGTGGATCTGGGGTTGGTGAGCAGTCTCGGTTGTCAAGGAAGGGTGGCGATGGCTGCTCACGGTTGTAGGAGATACTAGGGGAGGCAGAGGAATGAAGGCGGCTAATGTTCGATGGGGCATGGCTGCAAAGTCGAGACGTAGGGGTGAGTTCATGCTAGGCAATGGAACGAGCAGGAAAGGAGGAATTAGGTTTGTTCAGAACAAAATATAAGCTACAGGAATTATATTATTATTATTACTATATTTTTTATTATGAAGCAGAACGAAAGAGAGAGAAAGGAAGAGAGTGAATGGCATAGGAAAGGACCAGCAAATATATTGAATCGTGGGGAATAACAAAAGTCATGTCCGATTGAATACTGGAATTATTAATATCAAGTGGCTGTTTAATACCAACAAGTAGACAAATGAAAGGGCACAGGGAAATAAAAAAGGCTCAAAACGGGTACCGATACGGCAAATTGTTTCGCCAATTTCGCCTCGCACCAAACGTCGAATTACAGGAATGAAATATACTACGGAGATCAGCACGACGAGACGAACAGATTGGTACACAGATATAGGTGATACGACCATCCTATCAAAACTCGATATTTCGTTGCCAAACTGTTCCAAATTCGCCGAAAATAAGATAAACTGGGCTATAACAGTCCAAATTTGGCGAACCAAAATATGACGTCTCACTCAGAAAATGTTCTAAATTTTTATTATGTAAAAATATCCAGATTTCGAAAACATTTTATTTTCATCAAATTAATTGATTTTAAATTGAAATTGAAAATTACATAATAGAACTAACTTATATATTCTATAATGAAAATCTGACATTTGCTACGTTTAAATAGACGTGTGTCAAATATCAAATTTCCATAGCTAAATTTTATTATTTAAATTTCATGAAAAATTCAGTTAATTATGTTATTAAAAATCGTTAAAATTTCCGGGTTGTTACACGCACGGATATCCAATTCGATCAAGGATGTTATTGAGCGCGTGATATATGACTTAGACCAGTGTGATCTGAAGAAAGCTAGAAGAAAAATATTGAAGATCCCTTCGACCCACATATGGGAGACTCAAATCCCGTTAGTGGGCCAACAATACCACTTAAGTCATGCCAATTGCCAACGATGACCCTTGCAACGTCGTCTAAATAGGCATAGAACTAATCTGAAAATATGGGATGAGTTATTCTATTTTTTAAGGAAGAGTAAATATGTGTTTGCTTAGGGGCACGTAGACATGATGGGCATAGATCCTTCAATTATATGTCACGCCTCAACATCGACCTAGCGGCTCCCCTGGTCCGACAAAAGAGGTGACCCCTTAATCTAAAATGATATACGACACTCAAAGAAGTAGAAAAGCTACTTGCAAATGGATTCATTCATGAAGCTACATACCTAGTCTAGGTAGCTAACCCAGTGCTAGTCTAGAAGTGTAGTGGGGCTTGGAGAACATATACTGATTTATTAGATCTTAACCAGGTTTGCCTAAAGATAGTTTCCTAATGCCCCTCATTGACCGACTTATGGATGCGACCAATGGACATGGGTTACTCACATTCATGGATTCCTACTTCGGGTATAATCAAATTGCCAGCATGGCCCAATCAAGAGCATACCTCCATAACATGGTCTATTCCATATCAATGGTACATTAACCGGACGTTCGTTCAATAAATCGGCTGGTCGATGGAGGTCTATGTGGATGACATGTTCATGAAGTCTGGAAAAGCCGGGAGGCATGTAGGGAATCGAGCTAAGACTTTCAACATCCTCTACAGATATAATATGAATTTCATCCTAAGAAGTGTTCCTTTGCTATTCGACATAGGAAGATCGTTAGCTTTGTGGTAAGTACCAAGGGCATTGAAGCCAACCGGACAAAATTCAGCCAATTCAAGACATGCAGATACCCTGTACGATAATGCAAGTGCAGAGCCTGAATGGGACAATCACGATACTTAGCTGCTTTGTGCAAAAAGCCATAGACCATTGTGTACCCATTTTCGACCTCATCAATAAGGGTAAGTCATTTGTATGGAATGAAGAATGCATTAAAGCATTTGAAGACTTGAAAAGGCATCCGGCCATGCCCCTTGTGCTTTGCAAGCCCATCGACGAGGAAGATTAGTATTTTTACATTGCAGTAGCTGACCACTCGATCAGTGCAGACTTGGTTTTCAATGAAGAAAAGGTGCAGCGGAACATTTGCTATATAAGAAAAAAGATATCGGGCCTAGAAACAAGATAATCCAAGTTAGAAAATCCAACCTACTGCATGTTGATGGCGGCCTGGTGTCTACGGTTGTATTTCCAACCTCGCCCTGTCAAAGTCCTCACAAACCAACTATTGAAGCAAGCGCCGAGTTGGTCCGATACAGCGGGAAGACTCCTGGAGTAGCTCGTATAGCTTGAACAACATTACATCATATTCCCACCCCATACCTCAATCAAAGGCCAAGCTATGGCCGATTTCATAGCATAATGTTCAAGCCCGGACAGCGGCGATGAAGAGGCACCAACCAATCCGCTAGCATGGCAATTTTATGTTGATGACTCATCTAATGAGAAAGGCATTGGGGACGACTTGATCTTATTCATGCCTGATGGAAAAGTGTTGTGCTTCGTCGTCCACTTAAGCTTTATGGCTACAAATAACGAAGCGAGTACGAAGCCATTCTGACCGGTTAGATGACTAAAGAGCTACAAGTAGAATGCTTGCATGTGTTCAGCCACTCTTCACTAGTTGTTAACCAGATCAAACAGCATTTCCAAGTTAAGTGTAAAACATTGGCCCTCTATGTCATAGAAGCCAAGATTTCCATTAGCATATTCATAGACTTCGAGCTATAGAAAATCCCAGTGAGAAGAATGCCAAAGCTGACTGGCTAGCCAAGGCAACAAGCAATTCGGAAGAAAGCATTCCATGAGTCCTACAGAAGGTGCGGGCTACTTACTGTTTTGAATTTGTAATAACTGCCCCTAAAATTAATAAAGCCCAAATCGATTCCTAGATTACCCCATTGCTGAAATAACTCACGAGCGACGAACTGTCCACTGATAGAAAAGAGGCCTAGAAACTCCTACACGGGCGCATTTCACCATCATATGCGAAAAGATCTACCAGCAAGGGTATTAAACTCACCTTCAATGGTTCATAACAAATGAGGAAGTCGACTACATATTGGAAGAATTGCATGAATTATTCAGCAAAGATCATGCCGGTGGGGGAAGGGGCAAATCCAAACAAAGAAGGTTGCCCGCCAAGGTTTTTACTGACCCACCATGATTAAGGATGCAATGGGCTTTGTTAAGAAGCATGACCGGTGCCAGCCATTTGCCAAGATCCTAAGAGCTTTCCAAACATCCTAACTCTAGTGACGTCCCTTTGGTCGTATGACACAAGGGGGATTGACCTGATTGGAAAGCTCCCAAATGGTAAAAGTGGATATAACCATTCCATAGTCGCTATCGACGCTTCATATAGTGGGTTAAGGTAGAGACCCTCACCGGAGTCATTACGCCTAAGATCTTGAACTTCATAATCAAGAACATTGTTTGCCACTTTGGACTCCTAAAAAAATCATAACAAACAATGGCACATAGTTCAAGAGCGGGTCATTGAAGGGGTTCTGGAAGCAGAATAGAATAGTAAAGTGCTTCTCCTCAGTCGCCCAACCACAATAAAATGGCTAGGTTTAGGCCATGAACAAGACCATAAAGACAATGCTGATGAAACACCTCAAATAAGGAAAAGGAAACTCGGCTGGAGATCCATCGCTTGTGCTTTGGTCATACCGCACCTCAAGCCGCACGTCAACCGTGCACCCCATTTCCTTTTAACCTATGGGTACGAAGTTATGCTGCCCATCGAAGTCAACGTACCATCTCCAAGGTGCTCACTCACAACCCCAAGTAGAACGAAGAATTGCTCAAACTTGGGCTTGATGGTTTAGAAGAAAGAAAAGCAGAGACAGAGTTTCACACTAAGGTGTACAAAAGAAAAATAGCCAAGCACTATAGCACAAGGGTGAAGCTCAGTCAATTCAATGTCGAAGATTTAGTAGTGCATCTGGTCTTTGCAAACCCCTAAAACCCTACCAATGTAGTTAGGCCTGTAAACGGATACTTTCAAATTCGGAAACTTCTATATCTGCATCCGCATCCAAAACCTTTTTTGGATATCGGATAACCATATCCGCGGATATGGACGAATATCAGATAACTATCCTATGCACTAAAGATCGATCAATCAAGGAATATAAGTAGAAAACTTTGGTTTAGCTCAATTATTTTTCAATCCCAATGATTATAAAAGTATTCAAAATCAATGAATATGATGATAATAAATACTTTTGTGCACTCTATATGCATTAAATGCATATAATATAAATTATTGACTTAATAAAACAATAAATAAATGTATATAATTGTACAAAAATATACATAAAATAAACTGCAATCTTGATAAAAACAAGATGAATAATTTTGGGATGCGGATGCTTTTGTATCCACGTCCATATCCGCTTCTCCGTTATTTGATATTTATCCGCTTTTCGGATACAGATGCCGATGGATTTTGGATTTATCAGGTATCCACTTACAGCCTTAAAAGTTGTATTAGGTATGAACTATGAAGGCCCGTATGTGATCATCACCACACTCATCAACGACCCCTATCTCCTTTCACACCCCGATGGCACCCACATGTCTCGCACTTGGAATCGAAGTGCCTTCGGCATAATATATGTGAAATTATGTAATCCGTAGTTTTATGCCCAAAGGATTTTTAATCGCAACTATTAGGCAAGAGAGTTTTTGTTTAAATATTCTAAGTTTGTAATGAAAATAGAGTGTTCCCAAACATTCGTCACCCAAGTATCAACAGGGCTATCCAGAGGGACGGACCACACTCAAGGCTATCGACCAGGGACGAGCCAAACAACGCTATCCTCCTTGTTGCAAAATGTTGCACTCAAGGCTATCTAACATGGATATTGCAAACAACACTCTCCTTATTGCCAGAGAATGCGGTGCTTAAAGCTATTTGGAGAGGGCGGGCCAATAATGGCCTTGCTTTGCAATCAGGGAATGCCAATACTACTCTTTGAGGACGTGCAAGCCACCCAGTGCTCCAGTCTATACCGGAGCCATCAATGAGCCAATGGCTGACCACTCACACCATGGTTCTAAATCGTTTGTCAATGATGATGCCCATCCCCGAAATGGGTAGGGCACTAGTGCCATGGGGGCACGGTTAACCATGTTGTAACCACATGCCTGGCATTTGTATTATTGCTCCATGGGGATGCGCGAGCCATTCAATGCTCCGGTCCATGCAGAAGGCATGAAAAAACCGATGGCACGACCAACCATGTCGTGGTCCCTATTTGTTCGTCAGTGATACTACCTATCCCCCTAGTGGGGCGACCCACTAGTGCCATGGCGGCATGCTTACCCACATCATAACCCCAAGCCTCGCATCCATAGTGCTACTCCATGAGGATCCATGTGCCACTAAAGCTCTCATCTGTATCGGAGGCATCGACAATCCGATGGCACGAACATTTATGTCGTGGTCTTGATTCATTCACCTATGATGCTACCACCCATTAAGCAGGATAGGGCACTGCTACCATGGCAGCATGCTTACCAACATCATAACCAAAAATCTAGCATCCTTAGTGTTGGTCGACTTAAACAACTAAAGCAGCCCATCAACAAATTCAGGCCCTTTGACGGTCGATAAATGCAACGAAGACGGCTCGACTTGTGCACCGAGCGACTGCCTAAGGACGCCCCAGTACCAACTCACATCCATTATGCAAAGTTGAGAGCAGGCTACCTAAATAGAAGATAAGTTTGGTTGGTTCACCACTTCTTTGTTCTTCTTATGTCCACATATTTCTTACATTGTGCATAAATAACTAAGTCCATGTTTCTACTTAACAAAGTCGGGGCCATATGAGCCGCCTGGCTAAGCAAGTAAAAGACACGTAATAATTAAAGATGGGAGGCAGGTAAATTGTGAAATGCTAACAGAAAAATAGAAGGCAAACATAGAATTTTGAAACAAATATATGAGTCCAATTCAACAGCTTTCATCACAAAAGAAAACTTGATATGAAGCAAAAGGATGTCATTTTTTTTCACAAGTCGGTATAACAACGGACCTCGCTTGGACAACACATCAAAAAAGACCAGTTTAAAAACACATAGTTCAACTACTGCCCCACAGCTCATAAGGGCGGAAGCTCCCCAGTAAAGTGGTAGTCATCACCAAAAATAAGCTCCTTGTCCATTGGAACATCATCGACGGTCGGCTTGCTCGGGCTGCCTATCAAGGAGGTAGTCTATTTCGAAGTCAAAACATCTAAGGGAACCCTACATTCCACTGCCATATCCTACGTTACTTCCTATCGCATCTCATCATACTCCTCTTGAGAAAGAAAGTCAACCACCAAAGGGAGGTTATAGTTGGCTATAAAGATTAACTTCAGCATGTTCGTCAGCCTGCCTTTCCATTCACCACCCTTATCAGCCATTAACTTTGCTTTCTCCTCAAAAGTGACAAAATGAAGGTGCAGTTGCAGCCGTCCCCTCAAATTGTCTGCCTCTTTGTGGGTCGCCACTAGGTCCGCCTTTACTTGCCAAAGCTCCTCCCCTAACTTCTCCCTCTCCTTTATTTGCAACCTAATGGCACGGTCCTAGCCTTCTCAACCACATATCATGCCATTTCCACCACTAGGGCCCATCTCTCAAGCTTCTCGGCTTTCTTCTCAATATATTGGACTTGCCTTTTAAGCTCTCCTGTCCTCTCCAACACCCGTTAGCGAGCCTCATATCATCATTCACCTGCTTCCTCAAGGCTGTAGGCCTACATGAACGTGGATGGAGCATGGAGTGGTCTACACGGTGAACATAGTATGTGTATATAAAAAAGGGAGGATGAAAGGAAAACTGTTAAGTGTGGAGATCCTTACCAAATCGGCGTCAATCAACCGGGCATCCACCATAACCTTTAAAGAGTGAGGCTCCCAGCTTTTATGGGCCGACCCCCGTTTGTTAGGGCCTTTGAGCCTACCTCAGCCAATGAATGCACCAGCATCTCCGGGTTTGTCCCATCATCCTCCTCGACTATCCTCAAAATAGTCGAGCCTACAGTCTCATATTGCGAGCCCCATTGTAGTGTAATCAAGAGCTGCTACAAGGTTTAAGCGAACCATTACAAAACACAAATTAGCAAGAGAGTTTGTAACAACCCTGTTTTCGAAGCTGTAATGTTGGACAAAATTAATTATAATAAAAGAATTCAAATTTGATTTTTGATAATTAGTATTTTAGAAATAAGGTTTTATTTAATTGAAATCTAATTAATAATAGATTTTTGTTTTAACAAATTGAATTATTTAATAAAATAATTTTATGAAGATATATTAAAATGGATAAAGTATAATTGTTAAGTATAAAATATTTTAAAATATAAATAATTATATATAACTGAAATAGATAAAAGAAGTTTTAATTGATATTTAGTTAAACCATTAAATCGACGAAGACTAATAAATCTATTTTATATCAATACAATGAATAATTGAATATAGTGGGACACTATTTAATTGAAGAAATTGTGTTGTTATTGGAATATAATTTGTCTAAAAAAGAATAAACTGATTAAAATTAGAGAAAATATTTATAAATAAATAGATGTGCAAATTGAAGTCGCCCTTTTGATTAAAATGAAATGCAAATTCTCCTTAATAAAACAAAGCCCGACCCAATTAAAAAGCACAAACTCCTTCCATTAACAATCGTCCTGGACTCCATAACCTGCTTGCCTTCAATTTCCCTAATCTCACTTTCAATACACACAAAATCAAAATGAGAAAGAAGAAAAAAAATATAATAACACGCGTGAAGAGAGAACACCTGGGCGGACCGCGAAGAGGTGAAGAGGGCAGCAACCTTGAGGGAAGTGATGTGGCCGGTGCGTCGAATGCTGGTGATTAAGGCATGGATCACCAAGAGGTGTGCAACTAATTTGGGTGAAAAGGGAGGGGTTGCGTTGACACACGGACTTGGTAATAACAAAAATTCAAGAGTAGCACCTATAAATAATTGATGTCATGGCTCCGACGATGGTGTTGCTTAGGCATCAAGTTATGATGGTCGGGTATGCTAGGGTTTAGGATAGAGGTTGAAAAGAAAAAAGGAAAGTTTCAGCAAGCTAATGGTTAAGGTGAGTTGTTAAAACTCGCGAATTCTATATCTAATTGTGTGATAACCTTTGGTTGTTGATGGTTGGATTGGGTGAGTTATATTATTAACTCACACATTTATATCTGAATAATTACATCCCTTTCTACATGTCTTGCTAGGGGTATGAATCACATGAGTTTTTGGTAGTGACCGAATGAAATTATTGAGATTGCATGCTATGGATTCAATTGTTTTGATATTTGAATTGGTTGAATTACATGGTTGAAATATTGGATTTTAATCGATAATTGATTGAATCAAATGGTTAGAGGTTACATGTTAAGAATTTTATAGTTCATTGTAAGTTTGGGTTGATGGATGAAAATATGTACATTGTAGGTATGATCGAAGTTTGACGAAATGCAACTCGATTAATAAATAAATTCATATTTGGAATGACATTTTATAGAGCGATGAAGGCTCTAGAAGTTGCATTTTTGAAGGATTTATTGTTTGAATTGTTTAAGTGTTTTTAAAAGAATTTCAAAAATGAGATTTTATCTATTTTGATCCTTATTGAAATTTAGTTTATAAAATATAGTTAAATTATATTATATTCTTAAATTATTTCTTAATCTAAAATTTCTCTTCAAAGCTTTTTAAGATGAGTAATATTTATTCATAAAACCTTTTGAAATTTACTAAATATAAGTATAGAAAATTTTGGAAATGTTTTAGAAGAAAAGGATAAAATATATTCTTTTATAAAAGTTGTTATGAAAGTAATAATTTCAGTTTCAAGTGATTTTAGTTATAAAAGAGGTTTAAATGATTTTGAAAGATTTCAAAAGCTTTGTAAATAAACAACTCTTCTTTAAAATGAGTTTATTGATTTAAAAGTGATTTTGGAAAAATTATATCTTTATATATAAAGTTAATTAAAACTCTTTTATTTTTATGGATTTGGAATTTTATTGAGACTTCATGATTTTCTACGAAACAAAGTATTTTAATAAACGATTGAATTGTCGGATTGGTATGGGACATTTCGTACAATTCTTCCACTTATTATTATAATTTGTTAAATAGAGTTTGAGTGGAATTTACCAACTTTTAGTAAATACTAGAATTTCACCTTTTGGTATGGGATAGTTAATTAGATTCTAATGATTACAAAGTGAGCTACACTTTAGAGTTGTATTATCTTAGGGTGTTCGGATTTCATTTTTAGGCCAATAGATCCCTGAGAGACAACAACTCATTTTTCATTAATCTGTGAGCCGATACATTCTTAGATTTTGGTAGGTAGACCTATTTGGTTAGGTTAGGTTTGTTATGGTGTAATGCAGCTATCCTTTTGTGTTTAGATAGGTGTTACATGTATGATTAGTCTATAGACCGGATGACTAATACCTGTCAATTTATTTGGTATACAGTTAGCCAATGTTTGCCTATTTGGTTATGTTAGGTAAATTGGCATAGTTAGTCTATTTTTTGGGTTGGACTATTACACCATGTGGTGGAGTCTATTTGGTTTGTTAGGCTAATATAAGTCTATTTGGTTTTTAGGCTCCGTGTTGCTATTTAAATTGGTAGTTGACTACCATTATTATTTCATTAATCATTATTGTTTCTTCAGAGATTTTGGGATGGATATTTTGTATTTTTTGGCTTTGGAGAATTTTTATTTTCGTTATCACCATATTTTTTATGATAATCCATTTGAGACTTGATATAGATTTATGAAATGGTGATTTTGATTGATATGCCTTATCATGATTATTTGGTTTCAGGCATACTTCAATTATGTCTTATTTTATTATTAAGCCATATATTTATGATAATGGATTTATGAAATGGTGATTTTAACTGATATGCCTTATTATGATTATTTGCTTTCAAGCATATTTCTAATATGGCTTATTTTATTATCAAGCCATATACTTATGATAAAGGATTTATGAAATGGTGATTTTGACTGGTATGCCTTATTATGATTATTTAGTTTGGGCATATTTTTTATGGCTTATTTATTGTTAAATCGTATAATTATAGAATTAGTATCTCACCCTTTTTATTTAGATATAGTCCGAACCCTTTATTATTTTAGTACTCGGGTTAGGCCGAGACTCTATAGGTACATGGACTCACTGACTTATGTATTTTGCGCTAGCAATGGAGTAGACTATTTTGACTGTTTCAGTTTACTTCACTATTGTGTATATTGACACTTAGGATGATATGTCATGTATATTATTTAGTAGTCACTTTGTACATGATACGGTATTTTGGATGTGATGTATATATTATGTGGGTCTAGTACTGATATTTTGTAGACTCGCATTTTATTATGTATATGATGTATATTATTCCACTGTGATCAGTGGCTCTAATTCTGATTTATCTATACTATATATTATTCTGAATATTTTTTGATATGTGTGTTTATTACTTTGTATTAGTATTGTACACGTCAAAATTTTCAGTTCAGATCCTCAAAAAATAGTAAAGACATATCGGTGTTAATGTAAAGATATGTTCCCCTTCGATCGCACTTAACCAGCCGTATTCTCCATGTTATTAGATGACATTACTTGCAATGTTCTTTAATAATATGGGTATAGTGGTGGAGTTGTTACAGAGTTAAAAAATTCAAAGAATACAAGGCAAAGCGTATGAAAACTAAGGTATCCTCATTAGATTAGTCCTTTGGAGCCTTTGTAATTAAAGGTGGGCAAGAAGACTCCATGATATTACTGTTAGGTTCTGCCCCTTTAGAGTTTTGTGAACCGGGGGCACAGTGTGAGTTACTTGAGTTGGAGATCCACGGGTGGGATTGGTCTTGAAGGAGGAGCCATCGCATATTGGCATATCCGACTCCTACGCCCAGTCTCATGTCTTCTCTATCTCGGGAGTCTTAGTTGTCCTAGAATAACTGGTTATATGATTTGGGACCACAACATCCTCCAAATGCACCAGATCGAAAGTTTCCCACTCACCGTAGCGGCCCGGGTCCGATGCAGTAGCCTCTTCCTCCTCCTTATTGTCTACCATTGATGTCACCATCGACTATTCCCTGGTCATGATCCCTACAGGCCTAGTTGGTCGCATGGTTAGGGCCCTGGCTATAGCTTGCCACCTCCTACTGTCTGCCTCGGGCCGAACAACTCGACCTGGCAGAGGATCTCGTCTATCAAGGTCATCAATAGGTACCTATTGACATTACCGATCACCTTTATCCGATGGATGTAGTCCTTGTAAATGGTGGTTCCTACACCGTTTTAGGTAGGATTCACTATGATAAAAGAAAGAAGAATGGGTTACAAATTATTGAAATAATTCCAAGGGAAATGCACTGTAGGAGACATACCGGTCATGTAGAAGAAAGAAGAACTGATCTCGGTAGGCTGGTGCTTTGCTCGAAAGGCCGAATAAGAGGAGAGGTGTCTCGATCCCCTTGAGATAATAATAGTTTCTCGTGTTGGTTTTGGCCTGCTGGCTAAGCTTGATGATATACCTGATCAAGATCGGATTAGGCTCTGGAATATCCAAGACATTGCACATGATAAAGAGCCTTGGTAAGAGTTTGTAGCTATTTGGGGTAAGCTGCCCCATTGCTAAATGATGCACGCTTAAGAACCTGACGAAGTATGGGTGGAGAGGGAGCGACACCTCGATCTTCATATAAGCAAGTGACCAGGAGAAGGAACTCGCTAGAGGCTGGTTGGATCGATCATCAATCAAGGGGTAGAGAGGGATTATATTCTCTCAACCATAGTTAGTCAAAGAATGGGTAAGCTCAACCCAGTCTTCTAAGACCTGAGAAGCACCCAAAGGGAGAGTTTGTTATCCACTTGTAGAAGTGGCTTTATCCATCTGCAATAAGTAATGAGCAACATAGATTATTGAACAATCCTAACCTACTAAAAACTAATTAAGCTCTGAATAAGCTTCTCCCATGCCGCCAGTACAAGTAACCCACCACCTCGGGGCAAGCCCACTTGAGCTCTAACTAAGACGGACCATGTTAACCCAAAAAGTGGATCAACACCCTAGTTTATTATGTGAAAGCACTAGCCCTGTTAGAATAGGGTAAAGACAATAGATAATAGTAATAAAGCAAAAGAAATAAGAAAGAGAGGCAGAGATTTTTATAGTGGCTCGGCTGTTAACTAAGCCTACGCGTCCACTTCATAGTTGTTGTTATCTAGGAGATTACAAAGTATTTAATAGAGAAAGAGTCACAAGTATAGGGGTCAGACAAGTTCTAAGTTCTAGGATTGCCTATAGTTGTTGCCTTGGTGACTATGGTATAGAGGAAAGAGTTGAAGAAGAGATAGAGTTCATGTGTTGTGATAGTAGAATCCAGATCCTTTTTTGGTTGCTCTATGATTTGTATTTATAGGAGTAGAAGTCATATTGTATCAGAAGACCGCTTCCAAAGAAGTCCAGGGAATGGCCTAAGCTAGCACAAAAAATATCATGACGACATGGGTTAACAATTAAACCTGGTACCGAGTGAAGCCCTTGGCTCGAGGTCGAGTTTAATCTTTAGCGAACAATCGATTAAATTCTCTTGTTTTGAGTTCCTTGCTTCGTCTGGATGTCCTCCATGTAATTTGGAAGGTTATCGACGAGTTTTGATAATCATTCTTCCTTAACTCGGATTATCCCACTGTTTAGATCGTCAAATCTTTTTTCCTTATAGTAGTTTCTTTAGAACTCTACTAAGCTTCACGAACATGCATAGGAAGACTCGGGGACCACTTACTAGAAATGTGAGGATGCCAAGATGTGGCATTTAAACTCGTGCCGAGTCAAAAGGATGACTCGGGCTGAGTTAAGCACTTAGCATTTTTTGAGTAACTTTGCCAAGTTTCAGGTCGTTCTATTCCCAATTGAATCTTCTATGTCCAGTTGAAATCTACTTCGCTAAAAAGTAGGTAAACACTTACCCCCCAAGTACGCCCTTCGAATGTAAGGTGTGCTTTGCTTAAGAGCAAGTTCCAGAAATTAGTCTCCAATAGTTGAGGTCTCCGGCTACTTCAATCTTGGTGGATTATCCAATTCCTTTGGATTCTCTTGTCGGTCACGAGATGTTCCAAACCTATTACAGCCTAAGATTCTAGACTCCTCCTAAGTATAGTTTATACATCACAATCATTTTGACTCCATTCGGAGTTATTACATCATATATCAAAATCATCCCATGTTCATTCGATTTACATCATTATCGTTCTGATTTCATTCAGAGTTATCAATATATCAAAATCATCCCGTGTTCATCCAGGATTATCTGCTTTATTCTAATCACAGGGCATTCAAATCCTTTTATTAAATCTACATCCGTTCTAGGGTTGGATCTCTTCGAATCATTTTTCATTTAATTTAACGTGCAATCTCTCTGGATCGTTTGTTGTTTAAGTTAAGAGGACGATCTCTGTGGATCGTTCAATGTTTAATTCAAGGGAGATGATCTCTCAAAATCGTTTATTGTTTAAGTTGAGGGAACGATCTCTCCGGATTGTTTAGCATTCCAATCTAGGGTTTTGATCTCTCCAAGTCCTTGCTGAGCTTATTCGCACTTCGGCAAAGGGACTCAATGACTAAGTAAGCTCATTCGCTCACTCTTCAATGATGGGACTTACTTTTTGTACAAGCCCATCCACTTGCTCTCCAGCAAGGGAGCTTTCACCTTGCAATCGGTACCATCTCTCTGGTAAGAGCTCTAAGACGATCAATATCAGTTATCACATTCAATGTGGTTTTTTCAAAATCCAAATATTCAAATCAAATCAAAGCAAACAAGCAAAAATCCTAAGTGTTCATCCCAAACATCCGACTCAAAGCTTGATAAGGGGTCAATCTAGGTTTTGTGCACGTCTCAATGGTTTGAGATTATTATTATCCTAAATAATCATCTCAAGCATCTGACTCAAAGCGTGCCTAGGGATCGTTCGGGATCCCGTACACGTGTAAGCGGTCTGAGGTTATTATTGTTATTGTTGCTAAATATGAAAAGAAAAATACAGGAAAAGAAACGAAAACATAGAGTGCAGAAATCGAATTCAATGCCTGTTCATCCCAATCATAGGATTTCAAGCCTTGAACTAGATCCTTGGTTGTTCCTTAATGCATTTGTCGTAGATGGCGGTTACTTCAGCCGCACCACTGCAGTTTGGTTCCTTACATACTGTTGTAGCTTGTTGCTTTGAACCAGTTCTTCTATTAGATCATGAAGGTGTCGGCACTCGTTCATTTCATGTAAGTCTAGCTCATGGAAGACATAAAACTTTCCAGATCGTTTCTCCCGATCAGTAGGTTCTCTCCTAACTAGCTTCCAATAGAGGATCTTGCCGCTAGTATCCATACATATCCTCTCCAGGGTTTTAGTCAAGTCAGTGAAGGAAGAGAATTTCAGCTCCCTCCTTTATCGTTTATGTTCCCCAAACTTGTCATTTTCCTTTGTCTTTTCCATTTCATGCTTCGGATAGTCCTCTATCACCTACAGCGTTAACTTCAGCATCCTCGTCCAGAGCTTTGGCATCTGCTAGATGCAAATGTCTTTCAGCTTCTTGGTAGAACTCCGCAAGATTCATCGGTGGATCCCTCTCCAATGCAACTTTGAAGTCGATCTTGCTCGCGACTCCAGATACAGCCACCGTTAAGATTATAGATGGATCTGTCCTATCGACGGCCGCAACTGCCATGTTGAATCTTGTCAGATAGCTTCTTAAGGTCTCTCCGGGCCTTTGTTTCACGCTTAATAGCATCATCACATTCTTCGATCGTGAGACATGAACTTCGAACTACCTCAAGAACTTACTCACTAAATCGGTCCACGTGCTAATGGAACCATTCTCCAGTTGTCTAAATCACATCGCCGCCAAATCCATCAAGTACAATGGGAAGCACTGCCCCATTACCTCCTTAGAAGCACCCAACACCATCATATATCGGATGTATCGTGTTGGGTGCGTCTCCACCCCCACCAAACCAGGAGAAACAATGGCACTACCGGACCAAATACCTCCCAGATTCTACCGGATGAAACCTAGCTACACTCACTACCGAACCAACTACAAGGCAATCCCTGCCGAACCAACTACAAGGCATCCCTGCCAAACCAACCTCCGCCGAACCAAGGCCTCACCGGACCAGCCTTCGCTGAATCAAACACAAACCTCTTCTCCACTGCCTGTCGAACCAGCCTCTACCACTCCTACCACCGGACCAATACACTAGTACCAGTCCCACCGAATCAAAACCATCACCGGACCAAGTTCCACCGGACCAAATCCCACCGGACCCAGGGCGTTCCGGACCAACTTTGCCAGGCCAGATTGTATCAGCCCAGGCCCACCAGCAGCTATATACATCCAAGACCCCTACCCCCAGATTGACTCTATAAATAGAGGGGCAGGGGTACAACAATGGGGGACAAGTTTGAGAGCTCAAGCACGGATAGAACTTTCAAACAACTTTCATATACTTGTATCAAAGCTTTGTACTTGTAATCTGAAAAAGAAAGGAGAAATAATATATAAAGTGGACGTAGGCACATTCTGGCTGAACCACTATAAATCTGCGTGTCTTTTACAGTTTAGTCCCTGCTTTTTACATATTTGTATAAATCACCCAGATCACTAAAAACAACGCAAGATCAACTAAATCATACGACTTAGAGGTGTTTGACCATTTTTTGTGCAAACATTTTTGGTGCTTTCACTGAGAACTGAAAGATCGAAGCTTTAGCTTCTCCCACTTAACCTTCTTCCTAACAATGTCGTTCATTGCTTGGAAAACATGCCTCCCAAGCAGAAGAAGGATGTTAACAAAGGAAAAAACATCGCAACCAGCAGTCTTCCAGATCCAGTGGTCACAGATCAAGTAAGTCGTCCCCTTCCAGCAGCAGTATCAAATGAAGGCCAAGCAAATCCGACAACCCCTGCCACAGAACAGCCTGCATCAATTACTAGGGCAGATCTAGATAGGGTTGTGGCTGAAATGACTAACCGCTTCACATCCAAGCAGGAAGCCTTGGTGGACCATCTCATGTCACGCTTAAGGGATGCTGAAGAGTCCAACCGCAACACTGAACCATGGGGTGAGTCCCAGTCTGGAGGATCTCAGAGATAGCAAAGATCTTCCTTCTTCGAAGGAGCTAACGAAAGAAGTGGCCATGGTAGGAGCCGAGACCGAGCACAGCCCGAAGTTAGGCCTGAGGAAACGCTTGGAACCGAACCCAACGGGGGAGGTACCGGGTGGAGGTCAACTGTAGCTGAGCCGGTCGTACTGCCTAACCATGGAAACACCAATGAACGGGGCCGAGCTAGAGTCCAGCCCGAAGTTGGACCCGAGGAAGTGCTTAGATCAGAACCCAGCAGGGGAAGATCAAGACAAGGGCCAACTGTAGCTGACCCTAACATGCTCCCAGAAGACCAAAGGCATCCACCAGAAAATATGAGGAACGATAGACGATACCATCCCTACAGGTCATCTGGACGGAATCAATCCCACAGAACCGAACCGAACTCATTTCTATCTGCTCCAAATTCCGATGAAAGGATGGCACGCTTGTTCATAGAGTGCGTCCAACGAGATCAAAGAGATCGAGGGATAGGCGCTAGAGTAACCAGCCCTTTCGCCCGTGATATCGAAATTGCTATCACCCCCCGAGAATGGAAAATGCCAACAATGGAACCTTACAAAGGAACCTCTGACCCCGTTGTACACTTGCAGAGATACACACAGCATATGCTCATGAGCGGGGCAACAGAGGGAGTACTGTGCAAATGCTTTCCACTATTCTTAGCAGATCTAGCTACCTCCTGGTTCTACCATCTACCCCAAGGATCCATCAGCTCGTGGGAGATGTTGAAAGAAAAGTTTATCAGCCAGTTCCGCATTCACACTACGCCATAGATTGCATACTGCAACACCAAAGAAGTGATGCAGGAAGTGCCAAAAAATGTTGCTGTAGGCTAAAAAAGGGCAAAGGCAACACTTTCTCGGTGATGCATTTTGCCGTGTTGCCGCAGACCTCAAAGGCAACATTTTGACTATCTAAGGCAACATAAGAAATATTGTTGCAATAGAACCATATTTGGGTCTATAGCAACATCCAAAAGTGTCTGTACCAACATTCCAAAATGTTGCTATAGATATTAACTTTCTGAATTTGTGGGGCCCACAATGTAGAGCATATTTGATTTTTTAATAGAAATAAATATTTATTTAATAAAATGCTATTGTACAAAATTTGATATTCAAACAGTAATTTATTTAAATAAATATTTTATTTCAACATTTGAAATAGTACAAATTCCTGACTCCACTATTTTACAATTCAATGATATATAACACTGATATTTACATATACAGATAATCCTCACTACATCACTCAGTTCACTCATTACATATGCAGTTTCAATTTATACAGACATCGACACTGACACTGACAAATATATGACGAGCTGAGTGTCGAGCCGAAGGCGAGTCGAGTGCCGAGCCGAAGGCGAGCTGAGAAGCGGGTCCGGGCGCAGCGCCGAAGCGGGTCCGGGGCACCGCCCGATTCATCCGATTTTGGAAGATCGAGCCTTCTTTGAAACCTGTCTTCAGCTCATGCATTCATACACTCATGCACATTTGATTTGACTCTGTTTTCAAGCTTGTATCCAGCTGTCCAGTCTTCAATACCTGTCACATATAATTCAAAAGCAGTAATCTGGAAAATAATATTTAACTCAAACAGAAAATGAAAATATTTTTGTTATAATATTTGCCTCAAGTATTTGGGTTGTTTCTTTTCATAAGTGCATAAGCCAAACATGAATGCAACACATGGATACAAGGACACGGCACAAGGTCAAACCCGAGTCATCGACTGGATTCAACTCAGGGCCAAGCAACCAACAAAACAAACAAGAACCAGGTTCAGCAAAATATAGACAAGCCAGTGCAAGAAACACAACAGTACACATAGGCAGCCCATCAAGAAAAAACAGTGAATGCATCAGGCATGTACAAGAGAAACATAGGCAGTAATATGATATACAGAGGACTTGGAGCATCAGTTCATGTTCTGGTTTAACAAATGCAGCAGAAAGGAGCTAACAAGCTCAGATCAAAAATCAAAAACAAGCCAGTGAACCAAAATCCAACATACCAAATAATATCACATCGCAATTCATCATTGGCAAAGCAAAATCAAGCCAGTGAACCAAAATCCAACATACCAATACATCATCACAATCCAACATACCAGATTTATCAAAGTCCAACAGAAAGATTAATCCCGAGATTATAGGAAATAAAGCCTATAAATAAATCCCAATTCATCATCGGCAAAAGCATGCGAGTGTAACCAAAATCGAGAATAATCAAGTAAACCAGAAGGCAGAAAACATACCAAATAATATCACATCGCACCCGATGACGAAGTCATAGCAATTCGAGCAATCAATCAAGGAATTGAAACTGGTTTTACGATTGCTGGCCAATTTGAAAATTTAAGCGGCATTCACTCAAACAAGAAATCTGCGTTTGACATCTTCCTTGAATCCGAAAATGGTACAATCGAGCAAAGCTTCATCAGAATCGAACTTCTTCTGAACATTGGCGAGAAAGATTCAAGCATCGGATCTGGTCGAAGTATCATAAATTGCCAACCCTGCCATCACGGAACCACCAGATTCGAGGAACAGCAGCTGAGCCACAACTATCGGTGACGTATCGTCCTCGATGGGTCCGTTAAGGCAGATGACGTGCTCTTTGAGAAGCCGGGAAAAGATATCGCAGGCACGCTGGCCACGGGATGTGTGCTCCATGACCATCGGAATCAGGCCGTAGAAACGGCGGTGGGGTAGTGGAGTTTTGTTGGGGGCTGCGGTTGGTAGGATTTGGGAGAGGTTGCGTATCGACATGTTGGCAAGCAGCAGCGAAATTGGGGTGAGAACAAAATGGGAACGAAAATATGATTTGGAAATTAGGGATTTGGAAATTGGGGATTTGGAAGAGGGTGAGAACAAAATGGTATGAAAAGTAAAGCGGGAAAACGAAATTTCTGGGCAAATTACAGTGGTGATCCATTTTAACAACCAGATTAAATGTAGGCCGTTGGATCGTATTCACGCGGATTGCTAATTTTATTAATTTTTTAATTTGAAAACATCTATAGCTACTGCAACATCTTGTTGATGACTATGCTAACACCTTGAAGCGAGTGTTGTAATAGACAAAAATCAGCATACCTATCGTTACATTATAGCTAGCAACACCATGTAATTTCGTTGCAGTAGGCCATCTATGGCGTAGTGTCATGTGGAACAACCCAAGGACGCTTATTCCTTATCCAATATTAAACAGAAACCTAGAGAGAAGCTGCAACAATATTTAACCCGATTCAATGCCGCAGCGGCCGCAGTCCAAGATGCCGATGAGAAGCTTATCTTAATGGCCCTCTGTAGTGGCGTGCACCCGGATACTAAATTTGCTAGAAGGTTGACAAAAGAAAAACCAGCTACTTTACTCGATTTCTTCCATGAAGCCGGGAAATATATGAGGCTTGAAGACGCTGCCACTGAGGGCAGTCAGGGCAACAAAATAAGGCAACTCACAGCAACACGCCCGCTGTAGCAAAGGACGTTCGAAGAAATGATTCTAGAGACAATGCTAGGGGCAAGAAGGGAGAAAAGCGCCTATATCGGCCAGGACCGAGATTCGACACTTACACTCCTTTGAATGAAACCGTCGAAAACATCTTCCTTGCCACCCAAGACGAAGTTAGATACAAACGCCCACCGTACAAGAAGGAATCAGATAACGCACAGAAGTCTGGAAAGTTCTGTCGCTTCCACGAATCTCATGGGCATGATACCAATGAATGCCATCATCTCCGGGACTTGATTGAAGAACACATCAGAAGGAAGAGACTGGAACGCTATGTAAAAGGTCAGAACAGGACTCTAGCTCCTTCCAATGAGAACCCAAGGCTACCCTCACCAGAGATAGGCAGAGGAAATCGCAACACTAGCGGCACCAGTCAAGAGAAGATAGTGGTCCATACCATCTCGGGAGGACCACACATCGCCGACAGAAGCTGGGCAGAGATGGAAAGATATGGGAAGTCACTTAGAAACAATGAAGACTGCGTTAATTCTGTTATAGGAGAATGCCACCCAAAGCGGAAAGAGAGTGATGACATCACATTCAATAGGCGTGACCTAGAGGGAAGGCAGTACCCTCACATGGATCCCATGGTTATCTCTGCCCGGCTCGGTCCAGCCGAAGTTTTCCGAATTCTAGTAGACACTGGAAGCTCAGTAAATATCCTGTTCAAGCATGCATTCGACAAAATGAAACTATCGATAAAGGACGTTTCTCCCTGCAATAAACCACTACACGGTTTCACTGGAGATGCGAAGATGCCCCTCGGGCAACTGGACCTCTTTGTTGAAATTGGAAGTCATCCACGCTCCGTTGTGAGGAAACAGACATTTGTGCTGATAGAAAACCACTCGGCTTACAACGCTTTCTTAGGAAGGCCAGCCTTGTCTGACTTCCAAATTGTCCTGGCCCTATGGTGCCTAAAGATGAAATTTCCAACAGATAATGGAGTTGGGGAGGTAGAGGGAGACCAGGACGTTGCTCGAGACTGCTACGTAACTGAACTTCGCAACAACCACAGGAAGGATAAAGGGAAGAGTGTAGAGGTTGCCCTCTGTACAAAAAGTTTGGAAGCATAGCAACTAAAGAAAGCCCCTCCTCTTCAATATACCAACGACCCTTTCAATGAATTAGACCCCAGGGACAAAGTGGAGGAGGCCACCGCCGAGCCTGCAGAGGCTATGGAATTTGTATCTGTAGACAAACATGACTCGAGTAGACTATTGAAAATCGGGTCCCAACTAAAAGCAGAGTTGAATGAACAACTCATTGACTTTCTCCGCCACAACTTGGATGTATTTGCATGGTCACATGCTGACATGACCGGAATCTCCCCTGACATAGCATGCCACGTACTAAACATTGATCCTACCAAGGCGCCCGTAAAACAAAGAAAGAGAAACATGGGGGCAGAACGATCAGCAACCCTCGATGAAGAAGTAAATAATCCACTTGCCAATTACTTCATACGAGAAGCCATCTACCCAGAGTGGATCGCCAATCCGGTGCTGGTAAAGAAGGCTAATGGGAAGTGGCGAACATGCATTGACTTCTCCAACTTAAATGACGCATGCCCGAAGGATTGCTTCCCACTTCCCCGAATCGATCAACTTGTAGACAGCACAGCCGGGCACGAACACTTATCCTTTATGGACGCATACTCAGGATATAACCAAATTCCTATGCATGCTCCCGATCAAGACCATGCTAGTTTCATCACTGACCGGGGTTTGTACTGCTACAAGGTAATGCCTTTCGGACTTAAAAACACAGGAGCCACCTACCAGCTCCTCAACAAGATGTTTGCAGGACTAATAGGACAAACTATGGAAGTGTATGTGGATGACATGCTGGTAAAGTCAAGGAAAGCCGACGATCACGTAAGCCACCTGGGCGAGATGTTTCAAGTACTTCGCCAGTATGGAATGAAACTTAATCCTCTAAAATGCTCCTTCGGAGTATCATCAGGAAAGTTCTTGGGATTCATCGTCCATGCTAGAGGGATTGAAGCAAACTCTGAACAAGTCCGAGCTCTAAAAGATATCAAAATACCTTCCACTCGAAAGGAAATGCAAAGCCTGAATGGGAAAGTGGCCGCCCTAAGCCGATTCATCTCCAAAGCAATGGACAAGTGCGTCCCCTTCTTCGAAGCTCTAAAGAAAGACAAAGGAAAGTTCGAATGGACCGACGAATGCTTAACCGCTTTCCTTAACTTAATCGAACACCTCCAGAAACCATCGGTACTCTCGACTCCAAGCGAAGGCGAAGAGTTATACATATACCTTGCTGTATCATCTCATGCTCTAAGCGCTGCTTTGGTAAGAGAAGACAACCGCACGCAGCGGCCAGTATACTTTGTAAGTAAGAGGTTTACAGGGGCAGAAGTTAGATATCCTAAACTTGAGAAGCTAGCATACTGTCTACTAATCGCATCACGAAAACTGCGACACTATTTTCAATCCCATTCCATCAGAGTTCTGACCGATCAACCACTGAGGCAGGTACTCCATCATCCCGACACTTCTGGGCGACTACTTAAATGGTGCATTGAACTAAGTCAATATGATATTACCTACCATCCTCGCATCGCCATCAAGGGGCAAGCCATGGCCGATTTCATTGCCGAATACACTACCAACGAAGGTAAGGAGCAATCAGAAATAGCAGAAGACATCAAGTGGAACCTCTTTGTGGATGGTGCATCAAACGAACAAGGCTCGGGGGCAGGTGTGGTAATAATCACTCCCAGAGGAAATAAGTTGCACTATGCTATAAGGTTGGAATTCGCTGCCACCAACAACGATGCAAAGTATGAAGCAGTGATAGCTGGATTAGAGCTTGCCTTAGAAATCGGAGCCAATTCTTTGTGTCTTCATAGCAATTCTCAACTTATTGTTAATCAAATACTAGGAGAATTCCAGGCTCGAGAAGAACGACTCATAGCATATTTAAAGAAGACCAAGTTACTTCTCAGTCGATTGGACCACTACTTAGTCAAACACATCCCTCGAGAAGAGAACCAAGAAGCCGACGAATTGGCGAAGCAGGCTAGCATGAGAGACGGTGCTATTTCCGGAGCAGTAGCCATCTCAAAGCAACTGACCCCAAGTTTTGAGCAAGTGAATCTGATAGCTGCAACCGAAGAAGCAACTTGGATGACTCCCATCCGAGACTACTTACAAAGTGGCACCCTACCCGACGGACGTAACGAAGTCAAGAAAATCTTAAGGAAAGCTTCCCGCTACACAATACAAGAGGACACCTCTATCGGCGCGGCTTCTCTAACCCCTTGTTAAGGTGTGTCGCTGGAAGGGAAGCCAAGGAAATCTTATCCAACATTCATCAAGGAAGCTGCGGAGATCACACCGGAGGGTAGACTTTGGCAAAAAAGATACTCCGATATGGATATTTCTGGCCCACCTTAAGCAAGGACGCCTTAGATTTCGTCAGAAAATGTGACAGATGTCAGAAGTTTGCTAAGATTCCACGGCTACCAACAATTAAGATTACTCAAATGACCATCCCTTGGCCCTTTGCAGTATGGGGAATCGACTTAATCGGCGACTGCCAATGGGCCGAGGCGGGGCCAAATATGCTATAGTGGCAGTCGACTATTTCACCAAATGGGTGGAAGCAGAACCCCTAAATAAAGTATCATCAGCGAAAGTTATTAACTTCTTGATAAAAAATGTTCTATGTAGGTACGGAGTCCCATTCAAAATTATATCGGACAATGGACTTCAGTTTGACAACAAGGAGTTCGCCAACTGGTGCCAAGAGCACGGAATTCACAAGAGCTTCTCATCCGTAGCTTATCCCCAGGCAAACGGACAAGTCGAAGCCATCAACAAAATTCTGAAAACTCTAATAAAAAAGAAGATCGAAAAGTCAAAGGGCACTTGGGTGGATGAACTCCCTACGGCATTGTGGGCCTATCGCACATCTTTCAGAACATCAACAGGGCATACCCCTTTCTCTTTGGCATACGGATCGGAGGCTATGGTCCCAGTTGAAACCATTGTGCCTTCCCACCGTAGGATCCACTATAACCCAGAAGAGAACGAAGAACTCCTTCACATGTCTTTGGATCTAATTGAGGAGAGAAGAAATGATGCAGCCCTCAAAGCAGCAGCCCACAAGCAAAATGTGGCAGCACACTACAACTCCAAAGTCAAGCATCGTACCTTACAAGAAGGAGATCTTATCCTCAAGCGAATCTTCCCTCGCCCCGGAGCACTAGATCCAATCTGGGATGGACCATATGTAATTCATAAAGATCTCCACAATGGAGCTTATATTTTGTCAACAGTGGACGGAGAGGTGTTCCAAAGGGCATGGAACATCCAACACCTCCGTCGATACTTTTCTTAACTTGTACTGCCCATATGAAGTGAATTAACAAAGAGAATCAGTGGACGTAGGCATTTTCGTGCCGAACCACTTTAAAAACCTTGTCTTTTTTTTAACTTGTTCCTTTATATCTTGGCTGCTTGTTAACTTTATCCTTTTCTGCCGAACAAAATCCTGTGCATATAGCATTTCCATTCAAGGCGCTCCACAGCGCGACTTCTCCTGGATAGGACCTAACAGGTACTATACGAATCTATGCCCTCGCCAATGAGACAATTTTGCTCCGGCATCCCTCTGCTGCGGGTTAACTCATTGCTCACGACGGCCCTCAAAGCCAACTGTAATGAGCCGATTATAAGCCACCAAGAAGGCCGACTATAGCCAAGGCAGCTCATTACGGCGTTCGGCTCGCCGGCAACTGTGAACCTACTTTAAGCCCCAACATAAGGTGTGGCCAGCCAGGGGTAGTTCACGGTTGACGATCGGCACCCACGCTAGCCGGCCACAGTAAATCGAATAATACCCACGAGTATGGGCCATAATGGCCCGGGTAGTTACTGTGCGCGATCTCGGCTCCGATGTGTCTTAAGTACGACTGTGGTAAAAAAGATTAACTCCCCGCGGAGGCGTAAGATGGGTGACAAATGTCTCCAAGACCCACAGCTAGGGAAAGTGACTACAAAGCCCGTTTGCCACAAACTTAAGCACATCGAAGGCCTTCCGTGACTGGAAGTTTTACTGTTTCTCATATTTCAATTTTATTTTAAAAAAATTTCTCCTACCCTTTGTAACAATCCTTAAAGTACAGGACACAGAATAGGAGACATTCGCTAATGGAAGCGGATACTCACAGCAAGACACTGGACCGCATTCCCCACTCAGTCACGCAAGACATTCAAAGCTGCCATCTACAAGTTAAATATGAAGGGCGGTAGTTTCTTCTTTCATGTATAAACATGTGGCTATAATTTATTCACACATCAAACTAACTTTGCAAGACATGAAATTATGTTTTAAGCAAGAACTTGACATCAAACACAACTGAATTACAAGCATATGCATAGATATATTTCTCATACAACATGTCAAAATAGCAAAAACATTCAAAAATGACAGAGTCAGCTTAAGTTAAAAAATTACACGTCAAGAAATATATTGTTTATTACAAGTAGCATAATTACAACCTAAAAGTTACGTTACTGTTTTGAGACTAACATATACAACAATGTCAAGTCCACAAAAAGATATCCAGGTCAAATCAAGGAGCCGGCTGCGTCGGAATTTTATCCTTGTCTTGTTGCCCACCTGCCCGGTCAAAGAAAGAATTCATTAGTGATAAGCAACCAAGTTAACGAAAAGACTAGAAAGGAAGACTTACCCGCACCTGCTTCCTGACCATCCTGATCATCATCCTCTACTTGCACACCTGCCTCCTCAGCAGCAAGCAGCCGCATACCCTGCTTCACCGCCACCTTCTCCTCCTTGGTAAACTGGGTAGTGACCACATCCATGCTGAAGACCGCGCCACCCTCTTTATCCGCATTAGCCCTAGCCTCCTCCAGGGTTCGGAGATAAATCCTGGCCATAACTCGGGGGTAATCATCCATCCAGGATAAATTACCCTGCTTCCAAGTGCGGAAATACATATCCTGGAGCATCTCATCCATCATCCCTCATTTTCCTCAAGCTCCCTCATTCGGGCCTCAGAAGCACGCAGCTTAGCGATGGCAGCATCCCTCTCCGATCGGTATCGTGAGCGGTCAGCCTGAAGGGATATCCTCATCGCCTCCATCTCCTCCTTCAACCTGGACTGAGCGAGCTCCGCGGCCTCAAGTCTCCCCGATAATCCCTGCGCCCGCTCGAGGTCCGCTTGTCAAGCCTCATCCACCGTCATGATGGCCATGTCAATTCGCTCCTTGCAGGCGGCCTCCATTTTTCGCAACTCTGCCTTGCTGGCCTCTTCCATAGCCTTCTTCAGTTGCCTGGATGTGGCCTCGTGCTGAGAAATTTGGATGGCTTGATCGGCAAGCTGCTTAGCCTGGTCGGAGACCATTAACCGTAGCCGAATGTTGGCACTCCCAATTTCCTCCCCAGCCTTGACTAGTCGGGCATGATGCCCCATCAATTTCCTGGTCTCCTCAGCAACTCGGTCAATATTTGCCTTAGCTTCATCCCCCAGAGTTACAACCCGGGTAGTAAGCAAATCAAGGTCCAGAGACTTAGCTTCTTCAAGCACCCGTACCATAGGATTGCGAGGGAGAAGATGCTCACCAGTAACCTCATCGAAGGAGATGTCATGAGAGGCCGGGTCTAGATTTGGATGGCCCGCAAACGGGTTACGAACCAAGCTAGGGTGATCTATCGGGTGAAGGTTGGATTCTCAGATGGATGTGGGGAAGGCATAAACTCAGTATCATCCTCCGTAATATCGTGAATAGGCTGGAGTGGGGCCGGAGGACCAGGAAGTGATTCAAACGTAGATCGACTCCTCTTCCTCTTTTGTATATCTTCTTTAATAACTCCAAGAAGAGGACGATAGCCGACTACGTCTCCAGGACAGTTAGTAGGAGGCTTCGGCTTGGCGGAAGCTTTGAGGAGTTTGTATTGTTCAAGCCTGTGCCGAAGATCTGAGGTCTTGGCCGTTTTGCCCGCTCCTGGAATGAAAACCAAGTGTCACCAGCATGTATTGAGCCATCATTCAAGAATTAAAAAGAATAAAGAGGGATTCACCTTGAATCACAGAAGTTGCCTCAGTAGAAACGCTCCCGGAAGATAAATCGGCGCCAGTCCCGACCTTACCAGCTTTCTTGGACTTCTCCGTTTCCTCCAACTCTTCGAAGACTTGGCGGAGAGCGTCATCTGTCCACTCTTGAATCACGCCCGCCTGCCCGGGAGGCAAAGTCCTGGTGCCATCACCGCCCTGTCCTTCGCCACCATCATCACCGTAACGATCACCGTCACCTTCTCTACCACTTCCGCTCTCCGCATCACCTCCTTCGTCCTCACCTTTTTCATCCTCCTGAACATCCGGATGTGTGCTGGGAGAGGGTCCATCGGACTTCTTGAGTTTCTTCCCTCCGGCGACTGGATGCGGCGGGAAGGGTCTTCTTTTGCTGCTTTTCGCCGTGGCCCCTCCTGTAACTTTGGCAGCTCTCTCCTCCGCCTTGTCTCTCTGCTTAATCACGGACTGATGTGGAAGGATCAGGTTGTGCCCCAGAAGTGTAGCATTCCTGATCAAGTAAGTAGCCGACCTGTCCCTTCTCATAATGGCTTCTATTTCCACAGCCATCTGAACCAGGCGATCATTCTCCACGACCGCAAAGCCACCTGTCGCTAGCAAGAAATAAAAACACATAAGAAGAGGCATTGCAATCAGAACGGAAATTATAAATAAGCTTAAGACTTACAGCCAGAAGTGAAGCGACGGATGGAAACAGAGTCATCCTTGATAAAAAACCATTCTTTCTTAAACATGCTGAACTTCGAGTATAAGTCTAGGACCGGCTTGAAAGATACGGCTGATTCCAGGCTAATGTATGGAGACCCCTTCTTATAGCCTCTCAGATTGTACAAATACCGGATCTCCCGGTTGGAGGGAGGACGCCCGTATCTCCTCTGAAAAATGACAAAAAGGCTCACCAGGATGGCGTAGGAGTTAGGCTGAAGCTGAAATGGAGCCACCTTCAAGTAGGTGATGAAGCTGAGTATCCAGGCATTGATCAGGGGAATGGCCCCACACATGCAATGGTACCTACTGTAAGCGAAATATCCTTCGGGGGGATTATATGGCAGCACTCCTTCACCCGGCAACAGCATGCGCGCTCTGTCAATCCCGAAAGAGCGAGAAATAACATCAAGCTGCTCGTCTTTGAGGGAGCTAGGGAAGCAATCAGGAGGTGAGTTCAGAAGCTCTTGAGGACCGTACCCATCCACTAGCGATCTCGGGGTGGACCCATGTCATTCTGGATTCGGCAGGACTGGGGGCACGACGGGAGATTCTCTTCTGTCCGTAGATTTCTTCTTCTCTGATCGGGTTTCAACTTTATGAGACATTATCTGCAACACAGAAGAATACGTCGTTAAAACAAAGGATGTAGAGATATAAACAAGAAAGTGCGTACAATCTAGAATTTCATTTGTAATTCGAAACATAAACGGTTCAAGGTTCGTTCGACATTCAAACTCCGGGACTCGTTCGGTAGTTCGAGTCATAAAAACTCATTTGGCAGTTCGAGGCACGTAGGGTCATTCGGCACTCAAACCCCGGATTCATTCGGTGATGCGACACACAAAAGTCATTCGGCGATCACCTGGTTCGGTAGACGAAGGTGATTCAGCAATTAATTGATTCGGCAGGATTTGACAGTTGATTCGGCAATCTGGTTCAGCTCTCTCGTTTGGCAAGAAATCACGGAGGCATATGTCCCATACTTATAGAAGAGCACAAGAAGACCGGACCAAATGATTCGGCACTTAGAACCAAGTACGACTATTCAGCCTGAAGAAAACAAAGCGCGATGTATGCCGTCATACGCCCCGCTTTGGGGGGCAAATGTTGGGTGCATCTCCACCCCCACCGAACCAGGAGAAACAATGGCACTACCGGACCAAATACCTCCCAGATTCTACCGGATGAGACCTAGCTACACTCACTACCGAACCAACTACAAGGCAATCCCTGCCGAACCAACTACAAGGCATCCCTGCCGAACCAACCTCCGCCGAACCAAGGCCTCACCGGACCAGCCTTCGCCGAATCAAACACAAACCACTTTTCCACTGCCTGCCGAACCAGCCTCTACCACTCCTACCACCGGACCAATACACTAGTACCAGTCCCACCGAATCAAAACCATCACCAGACCAAGTTCCATCGGACCAAATCCCACCGGACCCAAGGCGTTCCGGACCAACTTTGCCAGGCCAGATTGTATCAGCCCAGGCCCACCAGCAGCTATATACATCCAAGACCCCTACCCCCAGCCTGACTCTATAAATAAAGGGGCAGGGGTACAACAATGAGGGACAAGTTTGAGAGCTCAAGCACGGATAGAACTTTCAAACAACTTTCATATACTTGTATCAAAGCTTTGTACTTGTAATCTGAACAAGAAAGGAGAAATAATATATAAAGTGGACGTAGGCACATTCTGGCTGAACCACTATAAATCTGCGTGTCTTTTACAGTTTAGTCCCTGCTTTTTACATATTTGCATAAATCACCCAGATCACTAAAAACAACGCAAGATCAACTAAATCATACGACTTGGAGGTGTTTGCCCATTTTTTGTGCAAACATGTCTCATAGATGAACTGTAGGATCCAACTTTCCGTCGTACATTTCCAACGTCCGATGGTTGAACTCAAGAGCATTTCTCGCATTTCGGATATTGGAAGTGAATGTATTCATGTTCATGTCCTACAAGCGTTGATTTGGAGGTCCACCTCTAATCATTCTCCTTACCAACTCGGTCGATCGGTTTTTACCGTCCATTGAAAAGTCCTCTTCCAAAAGCAATACTTTAACCCCTCTTCCTATAGAGGAATTCTAGCACATACTTTGGCACATAATCTACTGGTTGCACATTAGCATTCTATCCTGCTCCTCTGGTATCATTGTGTCCTTCGTTAGCTCTAGCACGTACTCTTCCGGTCATTGGTCATGCACATTCTGATTTGCATTTCTAGCTCTAACATTATATATTCCTAGCATTCCAGCAGTCATACCAACATTGACTCCAATTATAGTTCTCTCAGTACCGGGTTGATTTGTTTGTAAGGTATTGTTCCTATTTGCTCCACTCTAACTCCAAATTCTCTTACATTAGCCTCTTGTCCTTGGTTTTGAATTCCAATAGCTCTAGCTGTTCCTTGTTGTCCAATCTTTAGGAAGAATCCTTCAAACATTTTGATGTTGTCTAATTATCACTCCATCCCGCATCTCCTTCATCATGCTCTCCATCTCTTCCTTGGTCATGTAGATGGATTGGCGAAGTTTTCAAAGTGTCATTTCTGGAAAAAGAAAGTGAAGTTTCTTGGTCATGTAGTCTTAGAGAAAGGGTTGTATGTAGATCCGACTAAGATTGAAGCGGTCAATAATTGGAGGAGACCCAAGATAGTGACTGAGATAAAGAGTTTTCTTGGATTATCTGGTTACTATCGAAGATTTATAAATGATTTCTCACGGATAGCAGCACCGATGACCAAGCTAACGTGAAAGGATATGAAGTTCGTTTGGACCGATAAGTGTGAGGAGGCATTCTAGAAGCTGAAACCCTTATTGAAAAATGCACCTGTGCTAGTTGTTCCAGAAGGAAATCAGGATTTAGTAGTGTACATAGATGCATGTGGAACAGGTTTAGGAGCTGTGTTGATGCAAAGAGGTAAAGTGATTGCCTATGCATCTTGACAGCTTAGACCGCATGAGGTTAGATATCCAAAGCATGTATGATTTAGAATTAGTTGCGGTAATTTTTGCATTGAAGGTGTGGAGACATTATCTTTTGGGAGAAAGATTCAAGTTGTATACAGATCATAAGTCACTGAAGTATTTATTCTCTCGAAAGGATTTGAATATGAGACAGCAGAGGTAGTTGGAGTTTATAGCCGCTTATGACTTCGGTATTGAGTACAAACTGGGAAAAGGCAACAATGTTGCGGATGCACTTAGTAGAAAACATCATAATGCAGTGTTGGCAATGGTAGCTGAGTGGAAAGATTTGGAAGCATCGACGACATGTGGAGTATAGTGGATATCTAAAGCTTGAACTGGTAAGGGAATTGTTGTGTTATCATGTTTAGAAGTTCGACCAGCGATGATCGAAAGGATTGCTTCTGAATAGATGGAGGATCCAGTATTAGTTGAACAGATCAGAAGGTTAAGGGATGGAATAAAGAGCGATGACTTGAAGGATTTCAGTCTTGACCAAAATGGGTGATTAAGGAAGAAAGGAAGGTTATGTGTTACGAATGTGGGAAACATGAAGAAGGAAGTTCTTGAGGAATGCTATCGTTCGAAGTTCACAATACATCCGAGAGGAACTAAGATGTATCAGGACATGAAGAGGAGTTTCTTCTAGGAAGGTATGAAGAGGGTTGTAGGCTTATGGGTGAAGCAGTGTCTGAACTGTCAATAGGTAAAAGCCGAACATCAAAAACCAACTGGGTTACTTCAGCCATTAGATGTTCGGTATGGAAGCGGGATTCTATCTCAATGGATTTTTTAGATGGGTTGCCAAGATCAAATAGAGGAGATGAGAGTATATGGGTCATAATGGATAGGTTAACCAGGAGTGCCCATTTTATTCCAGTTAAGTCAACCCGGATGGCACCTGTTTTGGCTAAGTTATTTATAAAGAATGTAGTTCGACTGCATGGAATTCTTAGTAGTATAGTAAGTGATAATGATTTCTTATTCACTAGCGAGTTCTGGAAGAGTCTACAAGAGATTTTGGGAACCAAGCTCAAGATAAGTACCGCTTACCATCCGCAGACAGATGGGCAAACGGAAAAAGCTAACAAGATCTTAGAAGATTTGTTATGAGCTTGTATGCTAGATTTTGGGGGATCATGGGAAGACCATCTACACTTAGTTGAGTTTTCGTATAACAACGGTTATCAGGCTAGTATAGGAATGGCACCGTTTGAAGCTTTGTATGGAAGGCCATGCAAATCTCCAGTTTTTGGTTAGAGACCGTGGATAGGTTGGTTCTTGGTCCAGATTTAGTTAGAGAAGCTGCATAAAAGATTAAGTTAATTCAAGCTAGGATGAAGGAAGCTCAGTCTAGGCAGAAGAGCTATGCTGATAGGAGACGAAAAGAATTAGAGTTCTCTGTTGGAGATCATGTTTTCGTCAAGGTATCACTGATGAAAGGTGTAATTCGACTCGGGAAATCGGGGAAATTGGCACCGAGATTCATTGGACAATTTCCTATTGTAGAGAGGATCGGGAAACTCGCATATAGAGTGGAGTTACCGAACAGTTTAGCTGGAGTCCATGATGTTTTTCATGTTTCTCATCTAAGGAAGTGTGTTTGAGATCCGGAGACTACTGTAGCACCAACTATGTTAGAGGACTTAGTAGTAGAGCCGAACTTGACTATAGTTAGGAAGCCAGTTCATATAGTCACAAGAGATGAGAAGAGTCTAAGGAACAAGACAGCCAGATTAGTTAAAGTCCAGTGGAGTGACGACGAGAGAGATTGTACTTGGGAGACTTAGAGCAGGATTAGAGATGCTTATCCTGATTTGTTTCATGGTATGTTTTACCTTTTTGATTGATTTGATGAGTACCTTATCGTAATTTCAAGGACGAAATTCTTTAAGGAGCGGAGTCTGTAATGACCCTAATTTTGATTAACATTATTTAGGACATTTAATTAGTTAAATTAAATTAAATAATGTAAATGGTTAAGGGATTGAGATTTGTATGATTTAAAGGGTAGCCGTACCTAGTTAAACTAATGAAGTAAATAGAATTAAAATGAAATAGGAAGGGAAATTAGATAAGGGTAAAATATGAATGAGTCATACTCATATAACCTAATCCTTCATACCATTTCATTTTACACGTTCACAAATTAAAATCTAAACCTAGAGAGGCCGACCACCATTAAGGGAAAATAAGAAGAAGATAAGAGGAAGAAAGCTTAATCAACATAATTCAAGATCAAATCTCAACTTCTTAATCACAAAACTAAGGTAAATAATAGGTTACATCTCATATTTTTTATGTTTTGGTTTCTAGATCAGATCTGAATTTGTTTGCAAAGTATATTGCCATATTTTTTATTGTTAAAATGGATATATATGCTTATTGATTATTTATGCTATTTCATATGGATTTTATGGTAAGTTTTAATGTGAAAACCCTATTAGACGACATCCAAATGCCTTGCAATTTTTATATAAGGTCAGAAATAATGTTTTGGATGGGTTTCAAATTTCATAATTTCCTAAATTAATGTGGAATTATTATTAATTTTATAGTGAAGAAAATGGTTAATTGGGTTTAAAATTAATTACGGCTAATTTATATTGCTTTTGGGTCAGAAATTAAAATATGCTAGAAAACATATTAAAAGTGATTTATAGGAACTTTTTAGAATTTTCCTAAGTGTTTTAATAAGTATATAAAATTATTTAAGGTATGGGACTTAAATGTTTTATATATTTATAAAAGGAGAAGGGACATTTTGTAAATATTATAAATTTTTTATCGTTGAAATTCGGCAGTACTTTTAGAAAAGAATTTGGAAAAGAAATTAGCAACTAATCATATGTTGACAAACAAAGCAGGTTAGTTGAAAAGAATTACTTTTTAGAGTTAAAATTCAATTTTAACCATACATTTGCTGTTTCGCCACTTTTGGCACCTACCTTTCGACTAGGTACTTCCGCTTCCATCTCCATCGAAACCAATACAAAGAGTATCAAATACTTACTACATAGTGGATTGGACATAGGCGAAAGGTACCGGGTCGAAACAAGGGATTCTGAAGGGGTCGAAGCCTTGCTTTGCTTTTAAAAGGAAAATGCACCCGCTTTGCTTTCGAAAGGAATGCTTACGACTTAAATAGGTTTCGACTTAGTCAAATGGTTTTAAAGAATGGATTTGAAAGAGGTTGCGCCTTTTGTTTTATAAAGAAGCTTTCGAAGGGGTTGAAACCCCTTGTTGCCGCCTTCAACCTTTCGAAGCAATGCCTTCGAAGGGGTACTTTCGCTTTAAACCCTTAATTGCTTCTCCAATGCTTTTGAAGGGATTGGTTTCGACACCATCCACTTATTTACTTAGAAAATTGCTTTCGAAAGGGTGCTTTCGACTTAGTTGTTTTACGGCCCTTGTGCTATTGAAAGTTAAACCCAAATGGTTTCGAAAGGAATTGTTTTAAATGGTTTCGAAAGATTGTTTCATATGTTTTACTTGAACCCTAAGCTTTAGAAAGGTTTGATTTATGTAAAGGACTTAATGCTTTCAAATGCTTTAAGATAAAGGTTTCGATGGGGTTGGTTCCCTATTATTTTCGAAAGGTTTTTAATGGAAGGTTTCCAATGTTTCAAAAGGTTTTAAATGGAAGGTTTCTAATGGTTTTGGAAGACACGTTTGAAGTGTTTTGAAAAGAGGATGTTTATGGTTTTATAAAGCTTTCGAAAGAGATGATTTTAATGTTTTTGAAAGGTTTAATGCAAATGGTTTTGAAAGGTATGTTTTGGCCTTCGGCCTAGGTCATAAAGTAAAGTAGTTTACTTGTATCGAAAGGGTTACTTTCAATGATTTTGAAAGGGGTACTTTCAATGATTTTGAATGTTTTCATCAAAAATGTTTTTTGTAAAATATATATAGAACATGCAAAAGTGATTTGAGTAAAGCATAGAATATATTTTCCTTGTTTAAGAATGATTTAAAAGGTTAAATCAAATTGAAAGAAATGTTTTTGAGGAAAATTTTAAGGGTAGACGACCCTAAGTAAAATAACTTAGATATTAGAATACCAGATGGGACTGGTATGGGGTCGCGCCATATACTTTAGCTAGTAGCCCTTAGCTAATATAAGTCCAAAATTACAGTGTGTAGGGCTTTGTCACAGGTAAGACTAAAATGATGTTACACATAGAAAGAAATATACAGAGTGAGGATTGGTGAGCCTGCAAAACCATTAGGATCAGTTGATCCTGGAAGAAGTAAGTTAGGGACATACCGTCCAGAAAAGGAGTATCTAACCGAAGTTAGATTATTTGTTTATTTTGTCTGGTATGCCTGATTCAGCCAAAGGTTGGTAGTTAGCCAAACAAAACTATAGTGTTCGGACAGATAGTCCATTGATTACCTAATTTCTATGCTTACATTATATTGATATTATTGTTTTAACCAGTTTGGTTGCAGGATTTGATTTGCAAAAAGATGTGTTTTAAAGGGATATTAGTGAGGGGAAACCCGTTCTGCTAAGCGGCGTGGTCTCACTTAATATCAGTAAACCGAGATGTAATAGTATTATTCATACCAGGCTTTATGTCTGACTCAAAGTTTATGTTTTTCCCCTTAAAATCTTGGGTGCTCAAAATTCATTTGAGTAGGCTGAGGGTTGAGGATTTTTAGGTTTAGCAGGTGGACGAATAAAGCTTCCGGAGACGAGCAGGAGGCTGATGGTAGCTATATTTAGGAGTTGTTTTGTTTTATTTCCGCTGTGTTGTATTAATTCTGTTATGACTATTTAATACTATGGTCATCCAAGGGGGCATCTTCATATGTCGCTCTTAGCATATATATGTAATAATTATATTTGATCTGAACCTGGGAAACGTGTTTTGTGAAATGTGATCAGAAAAGTTGTTTTTGAAATTTATGATTTTGTTTCATATTCATGTGCTTCTAATATTATGTATACCATTAATATTACCGTATTTTGTCGTCGGAAGTTAATACTATAGATGACTGCAGCATCTGTAGCGCTTAGCTTTGGGCCTCAAGATAGGGGATGTTACACATTGGTACAGAGGGATCATACCCGACCCCTTTTCTAGATTAGACTATATTCCATATTTTGAACATTTTGTATGGCATATCTCTTGATTCCGTTCAATTATGGCTTTATATTATCATCTATACTTGATTTCTGGACCCCACAATCATCACTTTGGGTTTCTGGCCTTGATGATAGTCGAGTCTAACTTATCTTGTCAGTTCGGATATAGCCGAGTCAAAATGCCAAATAATAATAATTAAAAATATAATTTCAAGAGCAACATATGAAGATGTCCTCTTGGATAATCAGAGTCTTAACTACTTAGACAATTATAGTACCCATCCTCACATATATACAATAATAATAAAAAGCAGTTAAATACTTCCCAACGAAAATAAACTTTAAATAGTAGTTTACCTCTTGCATGTCTCTGGAAGCTTATTCGTTAAAATTTCGAATGCTCTACTCTTAGCCTACTCAATTCCAAATTGGGTACCCAAGAGTTTAGGGGAAAATCAAAAAATTCGAGTTAAACAAAAAGTATAGTGTGAATAATATTACACCATCTCGAAAAAATACATGGGTACTTAGTAAGACCATGTCATTGAGCAGAACGGGTTTCCCCTCACTAATCCTGCACGTATAGGTTAAAGTGAATAGTTCATCATTCGCTAGGGTCAAAGGGTTACACATCCCCAAATTTACTCAATCCCAAAAATAGTCCATGGCATAGTTTTCCTAGGGTCACTATGAAACTATATTAGTTTTCTCAACTTGACTAGAAACCTATATTAGTTTTCAAATGCTAATTAGAAACTTATCAGGCTAAATCAGACCGAAAATATAACCAGATAATCGCAAAATTTCTTATCTAAAAAGAGCGAATAACATCGGCTTCTGTCCGATAAAAAATACAATAGTGAGTGTAGTTGCTACGAGTTCCTTCATTTGCGTAATCCAAATTTTGCCTGTCCTTTGGCTAGGCCCTACCTAATGGAATCGTGACTCGACCAACCGTGGACTAAGCGTTGGAGTATAGGATGCGACTCTATCCCAGTCTCCACCGTTAAATCTTAAATTTGGTTTCAAATGTCAACGAATCATGTCTTTTGATCAGTTCGAACATCCTAACACAATTGGATCTTCACGATCTCCTGGATGTAATTCTTCTCACTCAGGAGTTTAGGTCTAACTATATCCACTATTGGAACAACTCTATATAGCCATCAGTTCTCAAATCTCAAAGGTCAAAATATTGGGTGATACATATAATATATAAGCGAGCATGTCAACGATTCGATATATGCAATAATAACCGATCAAAATATAAAGATGAACATATAACACATCATTAACCAATATAAATATATGTTTACATGAAAACCAATTTATACACAAAATTACTTATAACAAAGTAATATTTTCCTCCTTAAAAACTCTTTCAAAAATGGGCTTATACATTTTCTTTTCCTTTGAAATATCATAAAATACTTAACAAAACCATTTTTTGTTTATGTAAAACTTACCCCAAAATAGAGTGAAAAACCTTCCAAATGTTAGAAAAATAGTTATACCTTCCTTTCAAAACCACTTGCTATCGTGCCTTGATAGATTACATGCTTTCGTGTATTAAAATATAAGCCATCGCACCTTATAAATTTCATAGTCGTCGCGTTTTAAAATACAGGCTATCGCGTCTTATGAAGTTCATAGTTATCGCATGTTAGAGGTATGGGCTATTGTGCCTTATAACTTCATAGTCATCGTGACTAATGAAAACACTGCCATCATGCCTCTTTTTATAAAATAAAGCTTTCGTGCTTTAACACGATAGGTAGCTATCGTGAGTAGATGAAATCAGGTTTCCGTGAGATATAGCTTCATGGTTTAATAAAAGCAAAGCTACCATGTATTAAAATGATAACTTTTTAAAGCTGATTAAAACATAGCTATCGTGAAATATAGCCATAGTGGGTTAATACAAAAAGCTTTTGTATGTTTTCAAAGTAAGCTTTTATACGCTGGAAAAACATAGCTATTGTAACACCCCCACACCCCTTAGTATTCCCAAAAGGACACACTAAAAGATGTGGTACGTTGTAGGTATAACTAAAACTAGCAGAGACTAAGATTCACAAGACAAAAAATAGATAAAAACAGCAGAAACAATTAAAATAATAATTTTCTAAAAGTCAAACTTCATAATATAGAATTATAAAATCAAATACATCATATGTCTCAAAATACCAATATATGTCTCATGAAATCAAAACCTCAGTCTCATAAATATCAGAGTACAAACTATCCCTCCCAAAGTGCCAGTACATGGAATAAGCTACAAACTAAAAATAAAGAAGAGAAATACATAAGAAATCTCTGCCAAAGAAGTCTCCAAGTGTCTGCAATCTATCGTCCTTGCTCTTGCTAGCCTGTGGGGGGAAAAGGGAAAATGGAGGAGTGGGTCAGACTAAAAGTCTGGTGAATGATAGTAATTACTAGAATCTTTAAGCAAAGTAAAAGTCATAGACTTTACAACAGTTCTACTATATAAAAGGAAAGAAAGGAAATAGAGAGAAGGAATAAGCTGGAAATAAATACGAATTAACTAAATTGACATAATTGATTAATTTTGATTGTTTGCACTTGTCTTTGATAGCTGCTTTGATTAGGCTGAATTCCTAATCCTATAATTAGGCTGAAATCCTAATTCTACCTTTTGATCGGCCTGCTACTCTATAGACCTTACTGCGGTCTAGACGCTATATAGCTCCCTACAAAGAAGGCACTGGTGTCTACGAAAGACACACATATTAAGCGCTTAGAATTCAATAGCGACTTATCTCCCCTAATCGATTTCGCACGCTCGGTCACCACTGGTACGCACTATCTATTGCTCCCTCTTTTGACCTTTTATTTACCCTAGGCAGCATAAGCGTGCCCTCGTCTCACTTCAGGCTATTGTGAGACACCGTATCCATAGAAAATAGGGAATGTTGTTGGTACTGGTCCCTGTTAAACAAAATCTAGTTGCGTCCCTTGTCCAAATCCCCATGATTTTAATTATTAATCTCTTATCTACCCTAAACAGCATAAGCGTGTCCCAAGGGAAATGCTGCCGGTACAGATCTTTTCTTTTAACTATTGACCACTTATCTACCCTGAACAGCATAAGGGAAATGCTGCCGGTACGGATCTTTTCTTTTAACTATTGATCACTTATCTACCCTAAACAGCATAAGGGAAATGCTGCCGGTACGGCTCCTACTTTCATCTTTGCTTATTAACTTAGATAAATTATTTTAAATAAGCCTTTGTTATTATTTTACTATTGTGCTTATTAATTTATCCTAAGTCTTAAAATAAGCCTCATTCTGTTCTGTTTTCTTATTATAACCTACGTTATAATCATGCTTATTACTTAATCCAAGATCTAAGTGTGAAAATAAGCTTCTGTCATCTTTTACTCTTTTTAGCTATAATTCTAAGTTATAACTAGGCCAATCTCTTTAAATTAGTCTAATTCTAATATTTACATCACAATTTAAGTCCAATTGCATTTTTATTACAGTCCTTACAATTTACATCTTATCTTCCGTTATTACAGTATTCTTATAATTTTAATCCATATTCGTGTTTAATCTATTCCGATCCATACGCGAAGAAGAAGGAGAAATAAAAGAAAACTGAAAATAGAAGAAAATCCAAAGCTTAGGGAAAAAGATGTAAATAACGCATAAATAACAGTAAATAAATTAAAATACTGTAAATAAATGGAAAAACTATAATCAACAGAAATAAACTAAACTTAACTGAAAAGAATAGCTAAAAGAAATAGACTGGAAATAATTCTAAAAACTGTAAATAAACTACTAAAAAGGTTATTCCAAAAATCGTAGTAAAACTACAACTACTGGAAATCCTATTATTTGAAATTACTTACATAAATTTAAAATAATTACAATCACTCACCTGAGACAAAAGCTAGAATCCCTTTCTTTTTTTACAACAACCAAAATTCTCTAGAAATCTCCTCTAATTTGTACAATCTCCATCTTTTATTTGAATGTATATATATATAACATAATTTTATTTTATAAATGAAGAATGTAGGTAAATATTTGAGAGAGAGAAATGGAGTCTAGGTTTTGATTTTAGAGTGAAAATCTAGGTTAGTTTAGGTCCTATTTATAGTGTTTTAGGTGTGCTTTCAACCGTAGATTAGAATCTCTAGAAACTTCTGCTGACTCATTGCTGTGTCAAATCTTACAATGCATCTTGTCAGCGCCTTATCTTATATTTAATTTAATTAATTACACCCTCAATAATATACAAACTATAAATAAAGTTTTCTTCTCCTCAATTAATTTCTAATTTGTGACATTTAATTTCATATTAAATTTCCATGCGTCTCTCTTTATTCGCACGTTTCATTTCAGTTTTCAGCATCCCATTTAATTACATGTTTACATCTGAAATAAATAAAATAAACAACAATCAATATCTTTCCACATTTAAATCTGAAATAAGTAAATTAACATGTCAATATTTCTCCATGTTTATGTCTACAATAAATTAATAAATTACTAGAAATTCTTATGCCAGTATTGTACATATTCTCGTTTGAAATAATTGGATGAATAACATGTGAATTGTTATGTCAGTATTCTATATATTCAAATCTGAATTCATTAAATAACATGTGAATTATTATGTCTACGTTTTTTTCCATATTCACATCTGTTGTAATTAGATAAATAACATATGTCCACAAACGTGTGTATATATTGTGTATTAATTAGTAACCTAATTCTTTACCTTTAAATTGAGCAATCGATTACATTAATTGATTGGTATTAATGTTTTTATGTTTAAAAATCAAACTGACCCTTATTCTTTACTAACAAAGAAATAACATACCTTATATTTTCTGTAAGAAATGTAATCCTTCCATAATACTGTAATGACCCAGTATTTTGGACCATTCGCATCCGCACATGTCGGGTTCGAATAATTCAAAATACCGCGTTGTTAATTTAAATTTGGCAAAACTGAACATATACAGTAAATAAATAATCACAGATCATAGACACAGAGTAATAAATGCAGCGGAAATAAAAGAGATAGTAGTTCATGAAGCTACTATATAAATGTATAAGTTACATCAGAGTTAAACCAGATACAACGGAAGAGTAATACGATACATCAGATACAAATCAGAATACATCACTGGAATCATCGAATACTGAAAGCAGAATAGATGGCTGGATCTTCAAGCAAAGCTCCAACTTCAAAGGTGAGTCTCGAATACTGGTACACTCAGTCTGACCCGAGCGTAAAGCAAAACACAAGACACTTGAGTCAGGATTAACATTCTTATATCAATAAATCCAACTCAAGTGAAATAACAACTGAAATACCAGTAACTCAAAGGTTGTTTGGAATAACCATCCTTTAAGGATCCGTTAAACTATCTACTAGGTAGTAATGTACGCTAAGTAGATAATGTCTATCAGTAATATAAGGTATCAAAATAGTGTTAAGGCGTTACCATTATCCCCCTTAACACATTTTTATAAGCGTTATAGTCTATACAGCACTGTAAACTCCACCGTAAACTAGTGGGATATCAGGGAGTACTCCATAGGTATAACACAAAACAAATTCGTAGTGGTCGCATATATGGGATACAAGTATGACAAGGCACATGAGGCAATACCCAAGGTAGTGAAACTACCGTTTGCCTGATCCGGACTGGTGAGAACGCATCGCCGCAGCGATCGCCACACCGCGAAACAACACTCCCAAATCAAGGGTGCACCAATCGACAACAAGTAATGAGTAATTCGAAGAAGTGTGTTCGCTCGAGGCAGCTAACCCCCATTTGGCCCGGCACGGCTCCTGTTTTAGTCATTTCCAATTTGACACAAGTGTCAAGGCTATCCATTATCGTTCTCTTTCTTCAGTCATCACGTACATTATTCCAACCACTTCATTCTGGATCACACTCCGCGTATAGTTATTAAAGTGGTTTCGGTTTAGACAGTGAGTATGTCCCTAACCGATTCCGGTCTCTTTAATAACTTTCGTGATTATTACACTGATTGGTCATTTATATATTTCAAAACCAAACCAATTTCAATTCAATTAGAATTCGTAAATCAACATTCCATTTGTCTTTCTAAATCAATTTCAATGATTTACGTTTCAAAACATCCAAATTACCATTTCAAAATCTTATAATTCAATTTCAACTTTTATTTAAACAATTCAAATATTGATTCAAATTCATATATACATTTCATTCCAAAATCATTTAAATTAATTTAATTTAACATTCAAATTAATTTAAATTCATTGATCGATTTTATTCAATATTCATTAAGTAAATTTGTCATTCAAAACAATTTCTATTTAATTTCCAATTCAATAAATCAATTACTTAAGTTCAACTTCGTTATATCAAAACTTCAAATTGAATTAATTAGATTTGTCAAATCAATTCTTTACATTTCAAGTCTTACATTAATTTCAATAAAACACATTTTATTTCTTGTTAAAGAAATTCGATTTCACTTATTCATTTATTTTGTTACAAATTTCAAAACTTAATTATTTCATAACTCAACTTTACTTATTAAAGAAGTTCAATTTCACTTATAAAGAATTCAATTTTATTTAATTATTAAATAATTTTCAAAACTTAATTCAATCATTCCTCAAATTAAACAACGTTCTTTCATCAATTACATTGTTAAATTTTTGTTTCATATTATTAAATATATAACATTTTCCTTTCATAAAAATTCAAATTCCAACTTCATTTCAAAACCTTATCATTTATTCAAATAAAATCTTTATTTTATTTTTAAATCAAATTATTGACCAATCGGGTTTTATTTAATTTTCTATCCTAAGTCAAAGTTCAATTTGGGTATTTATCATTTCAACCCGATTCCAATTCAATTCAAAATCAAACATAGCAAAGGAAACTTGTAGTGTGATAATTGGGATGGTGTCAAAGTAAATAAACAAGCAATAACAACAATCAATAACAATCTAATAATCAATTCAAATAATCCCGAAATAACCGTATTAATTCGCATTGTTATTTGTACGAATTAATATAATTATTTCTAGAATCTACACTATCATTTCATGTAGATTAAAGATTTTTACATTACGGTTTTTCACTTGTCATCTATTAGAATTTCATCCATCATCAATTTAACCAACCCACATTCAACGGTTCAAGGTGTAATTAACCAAATCCTATGTGTCAATTAATTTAACATTAAAGGGGTCATATTATACAAAAAAAATTTAACTAATCAAATTCAACATATATATCCAATTTAAATCGTTAACTATCATATATCAATTCAATTGCACATTATTTATCACTTAAACATTAACAATTTAACGTCCAATATAAACATCAACAATCAATCATTTATCAACTAAACTAGATTATCATTGTATAAATAGCAGATAATGGTGTCAGAGTCACAGGTGAATTGATTCAGGTAATAACAGATATATAACAGTGTGAATAACTAACAGTTGCATATTTCAATTGTCGTTTCAATTGAAATCAGATTTAATAAATAAAAGAACATTAATCGTGAGTGATTGCTCACCTTTTGAGGCTAAAGAGATGAACGAGAATGAGGTGAGTTACAAATCCAAGCACGACTCCCAACAAAGCAAGATTGAACTGGAATCGACGTACGAAGCTGATAAATATGAGTTAACGAAATCGATCAGAACTGGATTACTGAAGATGAATGGTATAAGTGAACTCTATATATAACTATATATATATATATAATAAAATCATATTCTAACTTTAAACACATACATTAAAATCAAACATATATATATATATAAATATATTTTGAAATGAATTCTTATGTAGATATAAATACTCATTCGAATGCAAAATGTAAAACAAAGAAACCATTAAGGTTGATATATACAACTCGTATACAAGAGAAAATGTACTGACCTTCATTATATATACATACTTAAACTTACAAAATCAATATTTCCCAAAACAAATCTTTATATGTAAAACATATAAAATCAATACAAAGCTCCAACAGCCACTCATAAAAGAAACCATATATATTGTGAAGCTCGAAATATTTTTTTTATATATAATATATACATATGTTTAAACTCATATTCAACATAATATATGCATTTATTCAAGAAACTGACTCATATATACTCATAAATTCAAGTTCAAAAGATATGCTTTAGGTAAAATCTTATATAACAAAATCCACTGTAACCGTTCAGATACAAAATTGTAAACAAAATAGTAAAAAAAAAATAGTATGCAGAATACGGCTGAGGCTAAAACACGAATAAGCTTGAATTGAATAACCAATATATAAATCTTCAGTCGACTAGAGTACACAAGGTATAAAATTTATATTGAAGCACAGAATCAAAACAGACTTATAACATACCAGGTCATAATACGAAAGTTAGTTGATAACCTATATATATATTACCTAGATTATTATGTATATAAATGCGAGCAGATTAAGAAAGCCAATAGATTTTGCAAATATATATATATATATTTCTTTTTACATAAATATAAAACTAATATAAATATATACTATATAATACGCGCATATATATGTACCTCAGAAATCAGAGGTAGGCCGAGCAGTAACAAAGAGAGGGCAGGCAGGCATGCGGGAAGGAGGCGAATCAAGGGGAATGCTCACCGGTAGGCTGCGCCGGGGATGGAGAGGGTGGAGATGTTGAGTGCCCAGGCTATTGAAATGGGTCGGGCTAAGCACGGACAAGGTACAGGAAGATGCGGCGGCTGGAGAGGAGGCTCGGCTACAGCAGCCATGGCGGAGGACGAGGTGGTTCGAGGATCGGGAGATCGCATGGGCTAGGCGAAGTCGGGTTAAAGCTCAGAGGAGATGTGGCAATAGTGGAGGGTTCAGGCGGCGATCGAAGGTTGATGGATGGCCGCGGTGATTCGCCATGCGGAGGTGGAGCTTGCGCCAGGTAAGTGAAGAGGAACAAAAGCATGGGCAGAGGAAGCTGGGAGATGTCGATGGGAGGAGGTTTTAGGCTTGAGCTCGGTTTCGCGTCCGTGGGCATGGGATTTGCGTGCTCGGACTTGGGGAGAATATGCATAGGCTATGGTTATAAGCTTTTACATTTTATAACTTTCATAAATGAAAACATAAAAGAAATGGTACAGGAAGAATGTGGGTAGGAAAAATGAGAGAGCGAGAGGAGGGGATGGCTTCAGAACTAAAAGAAGCAGTTTATACTTTATATATTATACATATTTTTTTATATATATAAACAGGGAATAGGAAAAGTACCAATAGGAGGAAAGAAAAACAAAGAGAGAGAACGAAAAGAAGGCCAACGACAGACATGAGATTTATGAACTATATACCTAATATTAATGTTTTATCAAAAGCAACGCTAGAGCCGAGAAAATGGAAGAAAATGAACGGACCCAAAATAAATAATTGAAACGTTGGAAATGGTACAGCTGGCCATTGAATTCTGGAAATAATAAATGCCAGTGGTCGTTTGTTTTACTCGGTTGAAATTTAAATGGATCCAGAATATTAAAAGTTACAAATGGTTACCGCTACGGCTAATCATTTTTTCGACTCTCGTCGCGTACTGGGCTTCAAAATATAGAATTGAATATACCATAGAGATCAGCATGACGAGACGATCAAAACGGTATATAGATATTGGTGGTATGATTGAATTATAAAAATTCGAATTTTATACTACGGAAAATGCAGCAAAAACGCCACAAAATAAGATCGACGGAGCTAAAGAAGTTCGAATTTTGAAAAACGAAAAATGACGTCTTGTTCAGAAGACAGTTTAGAATTTTTCTATGGAAAATATTTAGGTTTCGAAAACATTTTATTTTCATCAATTACTAACTGATATAAATTGAAATAGAATTTACACAATAAAATAAACTTCCGTATTTTCGGATGAAAATTTACAGTTTGCTATGTTTATCTAGACGCATTTCAAATATTAAATTCTTATTTCAAAATTTTTTATTTAAAATTTCACAAAATTCAATTAATTAAATAAATAAAACGACAAAATTTTACGGGTCGTTACAAATACACTCTTGTCTTTTCTTTTCAAAATATTACGTTTATTTTATTAAATGCCTTCTTTTTATAAATATATGGTTACATTTTCTCTCATTTACAATAACCCATCTCATTTGAACATCGTCATCTAAATTTATAAAAATGGATGGCTTCATTTTAAATACACTGTTATACCTTTTTTTCTCTTTTGTAACAAAACAAACTCCCTGTTTATAAAATCATACATATATTCAAAAATGAGAAGTTTATTTTATTTATCTCAAAACATGCATTTATTTTTATTTGAAATGTTCATTCCATTTTGACACAAATGCAAGTTCTTATATTAAACTCAATCATTACAATTTAATTCCTTTTTCTCTTTCTAATTGAAACATTTCAATAAATCTACTGCCAATTAATTTCAATACTAATTTCAAACGAATTCTTATTATAAAACTATTTCTTTTCACTTATAATTATTTGTTAATTACTCCTTAAATTTTGGGTTATTATATTCTCCCCTCCTTAAGGGATTTCATCCCAGAAATCTCCAAGGATAGAAGAATGAAATAAAAGTTTTCATCCAAGTTCTACCAACTACTCAACCGTCACTCATTACATCCATTGTCCTTAATTTTTTCTAATGCGATTTATGATACTTATGCAATTAGTGTAGCGTCAATGTCCCTAACTAATGCAAATGATTAGGCGGTCCACTGATTCAGTTGACCTCCTTTTATGCAATCATGTCCATGTCATATATCTAAATGAATGCAAAAAATTCCCTAATGATAACTGATAGTTCTATATGCGTGCTACAATCATCATCCAAATGCAACAACCATATGATAATCATCCATTTATAGCAACTATGGAATAAAATAAAATGAAAATGCGCACACATCCATATGCATATGCTCTAGTGTCCTAGTTAGGTCGATATCTAAGAGATAATAGTGCCTAGTGTAAGTATATGCGTCCATTAGCATCCACTAGAAAACACTTGCAGCCACTTGCATCTATCATTCATAACATGCTCTAAGAACATGTTTACATCAAATCCTACCATCCATGGGTTAAGTCCTAAGTTCTACCCTCCCAAAGGATAATAAATGAAAGAACCTATTCAAAAATAGAGAAGGAAAATAGGAAATTTGAAAAATTATTATCAAAGAAATGCGGATATGAGATACGAATTTTCTCCAAATCAAACTAATCTTCTCCGAAGTCTCCTTAACCGTGTCGGAACTAAGGCAATTCCTTTGTAGACTCTATCCAACATGAAAGCGACTTGAGCGGTCTTCCATAAAGAGCTTTGAAGGTGCCATTCCAATGCTAGCTTGAGAACTACTATCTTATGCAGATTCCTTTAAAGAAAGATGGTTTTCCCAAGTTCTTCCAAAATCAGGAATATTCATTCTCAACCATGCATGTCTTACAATTTTACTATCAACATTCCTAGGTTCTCACTAGGGTCCTATACACTCTACGGGACTCTATTATTACATCCAAAAGTAATTACTGTTGTCTCCTTTATAGCCTTACACCTTTTCCGTTACACCTAGGAAATGATTCATATCTACTTCACATTTAGGAGTTTGGTTCGGTGTTTATAGTTCCATTTTAAAAATTAAGGTTTCTAAATTTTTAAAACATAAAATCCCAAAACCTTTATCTTTAAAATTGTTATCTTTAAGTTTCTATTAAATTAAAAAATACTAGGTTACTTAAAATCCTATCTTTCTAGACTTGCATCTTCACAGCTTTTTGAATTTACATTATTTCCCAAACCTAGAGGGAAAAACCTTTAAGTCCAAAACTTATTCCTCGTTTTCTTTTAAAGACCTTGTTCGTCGACAGAAATTCTATCGGTTTAGAAAACCGTCAAACGAATTAGAAATAAAAATAACTGCAAGCGCATGGCATACTATTGAAGTACGTGGCGAGTACGGGTCGATCCGCAGGGAATTGATGATTTTAAAATTCTATTCAATCAAATTAAGCAAAGTTGAAAATGTGATTAGCTAAAAATGTAGAAAACTAGCAAAAGAAAATTGATAAAAATATGAGAGTGTGAAGGCAGTTTAGAGGCAATTTCCACTCTCTAGATCACATAAATCAATAAAATGAAGTTATGATCTCTCTTTTCTTGTCATTAGTGTAATTAGTTGATGTGCTTATCATAAGTATGGTATATTTGTGCTATTAATTAGCACAATATAAACCATCAAACTATAACACAAACACTAATACACATTTATCTCTTATGAAATATGACAACAAAGTAGAAAGCAAAATCTATTTTAAGCATGGCCTATTAACTATTGTTTAGAAATATAGGCCATCAAATTTTAATTTCAACAATCACTTCATTACCATCATCATATGTAGATGAAGAGGTAATCATTGTTTGTGATTGTTTCAGCATAGCCTATTTGTTGTCAACAATATAGGCTATCAAATTCACATCAAAAACAACAAGTTAAACCACTTCATATTAAGCACAAAAAGAGAGCATAAACATCAAAATGTTGCATCTACATACTAGAGGGCTTCATTACCCCTAAATTGTAGGGATTAGCCTCTCATATTTGTTATCATGTGAACAAATGTAGAAAGCAACATGAAACTAACAAGAGGAAAAAGAGAGCAAAATGTAAGGAAAACTGAAAGAATACTATTCTAATTGCATAAAAGAAAATCTACACTACTAGCATGAAAGGAAATGAACATATAATTAAAAGGAAACAATAATTACATTGCATAAAAGAAAAGGAAAATTACATGAAATAAAAATGGCTCAGTAGCCATGAAAAGAGAAAGAGAAGAGCTTGTTTATTTGTGAGCCTAAACTAAACTAAGAGAGACTAAGGAAGGAGAGAGGGGTTACATGAAGATATGGGGTATTTATACAAGTGTTAAACCCTAATTCATATTTTTGGGGAATGCCCAAATTGCCCTTGAGGTAGTGTGGTGGCCAAGTAATCATTAACATCCACTAATCCCCCACTTAATTGTACATGAAGCTTTAATGTCCTTTTATCATGTGCTTAGCTCCTAATTTGAAAATCAAGGTAAGTGGGTGGGGTCCTCCATGATCTGCACTTTGAATTATTTCCATCTTCATTCCTTTGTGTTCTATTTGTTCATGCATATCTTCTTCATCAAACCACTTGTAATTGAAATCAAATTCCTACAAAATAGTATGGAAATTTATAATTAAATTTTCTCAAGTTAATTTATGCAAAAAATGTCTATTTTGCCCTTGGATGAAGATGAATATGTGACAATTTGGAATTATTTGAATTTTGGTTTAAACAAGTTAAAATACCCGATATGATCATTTATTTAATTTAAATAGATTAAATATGGTGTTTGTACCTAAAATGGGCACAACACTCTTCGGAAGTTTTTGAAGAGATAAAAGTGAAGAAAATAAATTAAAAATGAAGATTATCTAACAAAAACTCCAGTAACCAGAACTGTAAATACGCAGACAAGCGATTTAGAGTGGTTCGGCGTGTTGCCTACATCCACTATGAAGTTTTGATGATTTTATTGATTCTCTTTCAATGATTACAAATGATTACAGCGAACAACATCGAATTACAGTTTGGAATTCGAAATCAATAGAAAGAATAAGATGCAAATCTCGATCCGGCAGAATCTAGGCGCTAGAGAATCAAAAGATCCCTTTTCTGTAGGCTCTGGGGTGCTATTTATAGGCGTAGGAGGCTGAGATTTTTTTCAAACTTCGGGAGACCCGATCTGGCACGTGAGGGGGCCCACGCGACCAATCTCAGAAAGTCTCGCCTCGATTTGCGATCGATACGAATCCATTTCGTATCGATCAAGATGATGTCCAATCGAGCTGAAATTTGGCAGAGACATTCCTTAGTGTGTATGCAAGCTCCTTTGAAAATTTCATTGAATTTGGATCAGTGGATTGCGAGAAATAGTAGATACGAAATGGACTTTTCTCGATGGCTGTTTGGTTCGAACTCATCACTTCAAATCGATACATTCGAATCGATCTTCCCACGTGGTTCTCTGATGACGTGGCACGCACCCTTCGCCTCGATCCTGTCCTTACTTCGAGTTGACCGTATCGACTCCATGAATCTCGCCTTGTGCGTATCGAGGGATGACACGTCACCCACGCTTGTTGACTTGATGGATTCGAATAAGACCTCACTTATGGATTCGAACAGCAGCATCATCGATGGATACAAACCAATGATGATCGATGGTTACGAAATGCTCTGTCCAGATGGATTCAAAGAGAGGCTTCCATGATGGATACGAAGCAGTGACTGTTGCCTCAGTTGATGGATGCGAAGTAGACTATCTGCCGATGGATACGAAGTAGGGTGATGCCAATGGGTTTGAATAAGAAGACACTGATGGATACGTAGTCGCTGGACCTCTGATCGATACGAACGTGATCGATTCGAACCAGAGTTCGATGATGGATACGAAGACGGAGCTTTTCCCTTCAAATTGCATTGGCCATAACTTGAGCATACGAACTCGAATCGACTTGAAATTTGGAATGCTGGCCTTCATGGCTTTGCTTGTCATGTCCTATCAATTGTAGCCTTATCCGGGCTCGGACAAAATTCATCGACGTTCATGGCGAAACAATACTCGGTTTTCAATCAGTCCCTTGGTATCCTGGCCTTGCCAAAAGGCGGGATAACATTTGCCCCCCAAAGTACGTATTGTGGAAACATGACGTGCTTTGAAAAGCTGCGGTTTCTCTCTGAACTATTATCGTATTTCTCATTGAAAGTTGTACTCTGTATTACTGTAATTGACTGCTGTGTGATAATGATTAGCTGACTCTCGTTAACGTTGCACGTTCGCGAGTCGTTGCCAGTTTAGCTTGTTATCGAATTTCGTATTGATTCTCTCCTGAACCGATTTGAAATTCGAGTTGAAACAACGCTTGATGGTTGTTTTTGACTATCCTCTTGTATCGATCCTCTCCTGAATCGATGTAAATAGTTGAAAAATAGTTTTCCATATCGACACGGTTTTCATTGATGGATACGAAATGATCGTTTGTATCGATGAGTTTTGATGGATACGAAAAAAACGTTCGTATCGATAGATCTGCACTGCTGTGAGTCGATGGTGGTAAAATAGACACTTCGAATCGATGGAGTTCAATTCCTTTAGTGCAACCTTCGTTGTGGACTTCGAATCGATGAAGTCTGGTGGTAACTTTGCTTCGATGAAGGTAAAGGCCGATGGATTCGACATGAGCATTCGCATCGATCCGTTGTTTGACTGGTTGCGACCGGTCAAGTTGACTGGGAGGCGAATCGACCCGGTTTCTCCCTAGGTTCCATATAAATACCTGGGACTTAGCCCATTTTCACTTTTTACTTTTTTACTTCCGCCTTCTGCTCTCGTATCGATCCAATTATTTGGTAAAAAGGAGAGTTGTTCCGTGTCTTCGACTCGATCAAGCTCAATCTTTAATTCTTCGAATCCCAGTTTTAAATTAGGTAATTAATCATGAATCCAAACGACGAAGTTTAAATCTCAGATCCATCCCATCCTGGTTGATTGTCAATTTTGGTATTCTTTGAGGTCGGATCTGGGTTGGAGCCTGGTCGAGAATGGCCATGGCGATGCTCCTGATAATCAGAGAAGAAGGGTGCATAAATGAAGATGGCTCGATCTGTAATTCGTGTCGATCTAGGGGGCCTGCGTTTAAACCGATAAAAGGCGATAACGCCTTTCCTTGGGGTTCGCATCGATTCCTGGAACTTCTGGATAAATGACGTGGGTTGTATCGATCGAGATGATGGTAAATCGTGTCGATCTATAGTGATCGATGCGAAAAATAAACGAGCGATTGGTGCGAATTCCTCGGCTTCAGGTCGATTCGAAATATACACTCACAATCGATACAAAAGTATCGACGCGAACGTGATCGATGCGAAGCCGAGATTTAGTTGATCGATGCAAACCTGAACACTAAGGTTCGATGCGAAACTACTGACATTGATCGATACGACCCCAAGTGTTGACAATCGATTCGAAGTATGCCCCCGGTGATCGATACGAACCTGGATCCTGCTGGATTCGAATAAGCTCCCCACGCTCGATTCGAACTCTCCCTTTGATGGATGCGAAATTTTAAGCACTTGATAACATAACTCCGACGAGCTTCACTCTTGCATATCTGAACTTGACTGTTAGCTGCATATCTGACTGCCTATCGAAGCTCATCGATGGAACTATAACCTAACACTGTGATAACGAACTTTAACTTGAATCGATCGCCAATACCTGGATGGTACGGTTGTGACGGTCAGCGATGACGGTCATTCCTACTGGACCTCGAAGTTTTGTCGTTTGCATATTTTCTTTAACCCTACGAAATCTTTTCAAGTAATGCACAGCACTGCACTGCACAACACACACTTTACACGGGGGGAACACACGGGCTTTTTAGCATCTAACGATGATTTCTCGTGAGTTAGTTAGCTATGGAAACTCCGAGCTCGCAGCCACAGGAAACCCAGAGTATAATTCCTCCCATACTTGAAATACCAGAGATTGTGGCCGAAGTCATCGGTCCGGCCCCGGACGAATTGCCTGATGCGTCCTTCATTAATAGTCCACCTGACTCTGTTCCGTCCAATATTTCTGAATATATGCTAGGGAGAATATGCCTAAGGCACGGTCTGTCGATGGACGACGTATTATTGCCGGGACCAAATGACAGACCGCATAATCCCCCGGAAGGATATACTACATTTAATTGCCATGCGTGCGCAGCCAGGACACTTCCTCCGTTCAATGAATATATAAGGGAAGTGTTGGCTTATCTGGGGATCGCCCCATCTCAGCTACACCCGAATGGATATGCTTCGCTCAATAGCTTGTTCATTGCATTTATGGAGTACCTCTATCGACCTCCTCGCATGACCGATATAAGATATTTGTTCAACTTCAAAAGTCGAACTGACAGTCCATCTTTCACATTCTTGGAGTCTGTAAGAAATTGCCAAGTGGTCACACGGTCTTGGACTAGATTGAGCTACTTCAACACGGAGTGGTTCTACATTCGATGTCCTCCAGGATTTGCCAGGCGATGGCTATTCAGACATGAGTGTTATCAATTTCCCAAGTAGTTGATAAGGCAATTATGAACGAAATCGAACTCACATTTCTTTTTATTTATTAGCAATAATCCAGCGGCCCGAAGGTGGTTATTATAAAGAGATAGTCCAGGTTCTCCACGAAATTCCAAGTGAAGAGAGGAATATCGAACTGCTGTTGACGGACCGGAATCTCAGAATTCTCGGGTTGATCGGGCGGAGACGAAGTATAATGCTTGATGGTGCATTAAGGACTGTCTCAAGAGAAAAAGCCAAACGGAAGAAGCCCAGAGTCGTTATGATTGAGGAGGCTGACTTCGAAAGAACTCATACCGATGATGAACCTTTGGTCGGGCCTACTGATGTGACTCCGGAGTCTGAGGAAAAGAAAAAAGGCAAGGCAGTTTCTTTTAAACAATCTAAATCTGAGAGGCGGAAGTCTGTGGTCATAAACCGACCCCTTTCTGGAGTTATAATCTCGGAGGCATCCCCCCTACAAGTGGAAAATCCTTTCGAAGGGCTCGCTAACCTCCCAATTCCGGACCTCGCGTCCACACAGCATGATGTTGAATTGGATGAACCGCAACATACTTTTGACGTTAGCGAGTCTCTTTCTACCAGTGTGGTCGACACTTCTGGTTGGTCTGGGGGGGTTACACATCCATACACTCTTCACAGCACTACACAATCTTTGACCGCATACCATAAATGGTCACTAATCCTCCTTATTTTACTTTGCAGGTACGATGTCTGGTCGAGGATCAATGCTTGGTAGTTTGCGCAGCAAGCGCCGAGCTTTATCTCACTATGAACCACGCAGGAGAGAGGGAGATAGAGATTATGAACTAGGGTATTCCAGTCAGGAACGGTCTGACAGATATAGGGGATATGTACATCGGTCTCGATCTCGCTCTCCTCCTCCTAGGATCTTTGTACCACCCCCAGCTCTAGTTACACGTCCTCCTGAAACTTCACGGCACAAGCCGCCCTCTCAGGTTCCTAGATATGACCCTCCACGTGGAACTGAAATAGCCGCCTCCTTGACTACTACATCAGTCGTGACTGATCCGACCGGGGAAGGAACAGCCAAGCTTGCACAAATGAGGAAGGAATTTCCCGACATTTGCTTTGACGGTTATGTCTTTCCCCCACATCTGAAGAGAATTCCTCCAACAGCCGAAAATACCATTCACGATTATGTTGCAGACATATTCTTTCAGTATAAGGAGTGGGCGAGGGCCGCGAGAAAAGCATCAAAAGTGGCATTTGATCGGGCCGCCACTATTGCAAAGCTGGAAAAGGAGTGGGGTCAAAAAGACCGAATTATTCAAGCGCTCAATGCCGAGGCCGAGTCTTCCCGTAAATCTGAAATAGAAGCTCTCAAAAAGGCCGATGATGCAAACTCGACCATGAATAGAATGAAACAAGAGCACTACACTTCGATGGAAGACATGGGTCATAGGAACACCACCATCACTGCTGAGAGAGACGTAGCCCTCAAAGAGCTCAATGAGCTTAAATCTAAGCTTTTCGATCTTATGAAGGAGAAAGATGTGGCCAACGTCTCTGCGCAAGAGGCCTGTGATCAGGCGGTGGTGCTTCAGAAGGAGAGGGATGCGGCTATGGAAAAAGTCCACGAGGTTGAAGCCGGGGTTGACGAGAAAGTCCGACTGGCGGAAGTCAGGGTTGAGGCTGAGGTAGAGGAGCTTCTTGTCACTTACAACGCCAACGTGTTAAGGCATAGAGATCTGACTTGGCTCGATGATTACCCAACACATCTTTATAATGCTTGGAATCTGCTGATTGAGGAGGAGAAATCGGGGCATCCTGATGAAGCATTTGACGAATTTGAGCTGGAGAACCGTATACTTAATTATGACGAAAAGAAGGTTCTTCACGACTCCATGATTTCTCATGAAAAGGAGAGGCTAGGTACTCAGCCCCGGGAAGTCGGAGAAGGCTCCGGTGTTGAGCATCATACTACGAGTTCCGAGATTGTTATGCCACCTCAGTCTGAGCCGACTTCGATGATCGACTCTCAGCTTATACCAGCCTATGACCCGGAACAGCCACATCTATCTCTTATAAGGGAGCACCCTTCTGAAGTCGTTCAGCCGACCTTGAGCCAAACTGAGGAAGGTACTATGCACTAATCTCTTGTACATTCGGACTGAAGAACTTGTATAGAAGTGTATACTAACAAATGCTTCTTTTCTCTGATCAGTGACCGAAGTTGTACTGACAACGCTTCCTATAATCCAGGAACCATGCCAAGCGCAGGAGGCCATCGTCTTTGAGGCGACCTCTATTGTGACGGTTGCGCCTGTCGAAGTAACGCAGAGGAGCTCAATCTCTTTTGACGAACAGATGATAAACGAGCTTCTTGGTCGATAGAGTGACCCCTTCGCGGACTTACCATTCGGTCCGGGTGGATTTTCATCTACTTCTGATAATTCGACACAGACCACCACGGCACACAGTGAAGCCCGAGCCCTTCGAGAAGCAAACATACTGGCTGAAATTGATGCCGAGATGGAGGCAGCGGCACATGGTAGCAGCTCAAAGGGCGGAGCAGTGGCGCATGGCCCTACACCACTTATGGTGATATCTCCTGGGGGTACGCTTGTCGATACTAGTGCGTCAGCCCCGCTTCCGGCTATAAACCCCGTTCCTCCGACTCCTCCTACAGGAAGCATTGCTTTAGACTCCAGTTCGGAGGAGGATGTCGACATCATGCTCTCGTCCGAGGATAGCCTACCTAAAGAAAAGGGCTCAAAACGGAAGATCACTAGTGGCTCCAGTGGCTCCTCGTTGAAGAAGAAACCAAGGAAAAAGAAAGAGTAGATAGACTTTTTAGGCACATGTTTCCTTTGCAGTTAGGAATTTTGTCATCTTTTTTCTTTCATACGCCGTGTATAGATGCGGGCTCGGCCCCTGCTAGTAGGAAATTTTTTTTGGAAGGGCTGGTATATGAGCCATCGCTCTTGATTAGTTGAAATAAAGTTTTGTCCTCTTGTTTCAACTTTCATTCCTTTTATGCTTAAATGTTGCAGTATTTGAACCTCAGTTCTGTGTACTTGCATTATTTTAACTCGTTTCGGGTAATGATTAATACTTGCAACTGCCCCCAGTTTCGGGGTTAAGTTGTAAAGATCAGCTTGCGATCGCAACAAGTGGAGATCGAGCAGTTGAACTACACTTGTTTCTTTATAAATCATTACATCGGCACTCTGGGGGTTTGCACTTGCATTCTTGCAGTCAGCCACAGCTATCGAAAGCTTTCAAGTATTAGTCCACACTCTGGGGACACAAGTCATCTTGTGAGCGGTCGAACTACACTCTGAGAACTTAGGGTTGACGTTAATACTCCAACCCATATTCTGGGAAATTGGAGTTAGCGTTCACATTCCGACTCGCACTCCGGGAGTTCGAAAGGCGTATCAGGATCATGGATGACTAGATCATATCCATCCTGAGTTAACAAGTGAGATCGTTGGACGGACGGGTCCATCCCTCTCGAACTTGGTTAAGTTATGGTCGAAGTCATTAGGTGAACGGATTCACTCTCTTCGACACCGTATTTTAAAGTTTATACTCCACCTCGCACTCTGGGAGCATGGAGTTGGCCGTCAAACGGTCAGTCACGTTTGTTTGGGCACTTGGATTATGTTCGCACTCTGGGAACGGTGGGTTAATCAGGATCGTGGACGGTTGATTCGCATCCACCCTGAGTCGACAAGCGAGGTCGTTAGATAGACGGGTCCATCCTCCTCGAGCTTGTTTAAGGTACAGCCGAAGTCGTTAGGTGGATAGGTCCTCCCGCTTCGGAACTGCATTTAGTCTTAATGCGGTCGAGGTCGTTAGGTGGACGAGTCCACCCTCTTCGAGACCGCATTCGTTTGATGTCTATATTCCGGCTCACACTCTGGGAGCTTGGAATTAGTTATAGGATCGTCGTGTATCAATCCTATTTATCATTGGTGTAATGACTTGCTCCCGAGCTCGGATTTCACTTAGCGAGTGGCCGGTCGTATCACAGCCACTCCCTATTTGAATAAATTTCACTGCATGATGGAATTTAGCTCCCTGTGCATCGTGATGTTGTACATTGTATTCAATGAATCACAGCTCTGGCTCGAAGTGATGGCATTTTATTGCTGAAGTAAGAAAATGCGGCAAAGTCAGTTGCCTTATTACAGAATTCAAATTTAAAAATGCGGAAACAAACTGTAAATGGAAAAATAGAATGAAACAAATAAAGCCTGTCAGGTGTAATAGCGATGGAGACTCTCGCTGTTCCAGGCCCTTGGCAATGCAAGACCGTCAACGGTCGATAACATGAATGTGCCATTTCCAAGTCTTTGTGTAATAACGTAAGGTCCTTCCCAATTTCGTTTCATGTGTGAAGGGACTGGATAGATTCTCTTGAGAACGAGATCGCCGAGTTCAAAGGTTCAAGGTCGAACTTTGGCATTGTACAATCGGGCGACTCGACTTCGATGTGCGGCTGCTCTCAAATCAGCCTCTTCCCGCTTCTCATCCAGTAGATCCAAAGATTCAGCAAGCAATATAGTGTTTGTTTTTGGATCATAGTAAGTCACGCAGTGGGAAAACACTTCCATCTCGACTGGGATAACGGCTTCTGAGCCATAAGATAGGGAAAACGGGGTGTGTCCGGTCGCGGTCTTGTGGGTCGTTCGATAGGCCCATAAGGCCATAGGAAGTTCATCAACCCATTTACCCCCGGCCTTTTCCAGTCGTTTCTTTAGAATGGATTTTATGACTTTATTGACAGCTTCGACCTGACCATTTGCCTGAGGATGTGCAACTGCCGAGAATTTTTTATGGATATGAAACCGTTGACAGAAATTCTTGAATTCCGCACTACTGAATTGGGCTCCGTTATCGGTGATGACGGTATGCGGGAGTCCAAATCGACAGATAATGTTGCAAACTACGAAATTGATTACTTTCTTTGTCGTAATGGTTGCGAGGGGTTCAGCTTCAGCCCACTTGGTGAAGTAATCAACTGCAACGATGGCATATCTTGCCCCACCTTTGGCCAGAGGTAGCGTGCCGATGATATCGATGCCCCACATTGCAAATGGCCAGGGACTGACCATTTGGGTTATCTCGGTAGGTGGGGCTCTTGGAATTCGGGCGTGTTTCTGGCACCTATCGCATTTTCTGGCATAGTTCGCTGCATCTCGGTTCACAGTCGTCCAGTAGTATCCGTATCGGAATATCTTCTTAGCAAGAGCTTGCCCACCGATGTGATCACCACATTCTCCTTCGTGTACGTCATGTAACACTTGTTTGATTTCATCGTGCGCGATACATCGGAGGAGAGGAACAGAATACCCTCTTCTATACATGACTTCGTTCTGAATGACGAACCGTGAAGCTTTTCGTAGAAATTTTCTTTTCTCATTTCTATGCTCAGGTAACGTCCCATTCTCGATGTAATTTTGGTACGGGTTAATCCACGATTCTCTACTGGGAGTGGTTTCAAACACAAAATTCGTCTCTACTTGATCAACGCTTGGGGAGGACAAAGTTTCGACGGGGACAAGTCCCATCTTCTGCGCTTCACCTGTACTTGCCAGCTTTGCTAATGAGTTAGCCTTCTGATTATGCTCTCGGGGTATGTGGTAAATAGCATAGTAATCGAATTGACTTAGTGCTTCTTGAACTCGAGCTAGATAGGCAGCTAGTCGTCGATCCTTGGCCTGATATTCGCCCCGAACTTGATATACAACCAACTGGGAATCGCAATAAATTTCCACAGCAACAATCTTCAGATCACAAGCAAGTTTCAACCCGGCAAGCAAAGCTTCGTATTCGGCTTCATTGTTGGTTGCGCAAAATTCGAACCTCAGAGCGTAGCATATGGATCGGCCTTCGGGAGTTTCAAGTACTATTCCGGCACCTGAACATTGATCGTTTGATGCACCATCGGTGTGCAGCTTCCAAATGCATTTAGGAGGTATAGTGGTTTCAGGCAGATCCTCTGAAACAGTAAATTCGGCTATAAAATCAGCTAGGACTTGTCCTTGAATGGCTCTCCGCGGAGCATAAGTGATATCAAATTGACTCAGTTCAATGTTCCACTTGAGTAGCCTATCAGACGTCTCAGGCCGTATGAGGACCTGTCGCAACGGCTGATCGATGTACACAGTAAGAGGATGAGCTTGGAAGTAAGGACGGAGCTTCCTTGAAGCGATGACCAGGCAATAAGCCAGTTTCTCTAGTCTTGGGTAATTTCTTTCAGCTCCTGTTAGCCGTTTACTAACATAGTAAACCGGTTTCTGCACTCGGTCTTCTTCCCGAACTAAAGCAGCACTGATTGCGTGCTCTGATACTGCCAGATAAAGGTACAATTGCTCGTGGTCAACTGGTTTTGACAAGATCGGTGGTGTGGAAAGATGTTGAACCAGCGATCGGAATGCATCTTAACACACCATGGTCCATTCAAAGTTTCGCTTTCCTTTCCGGATCATATCAAAGAAAGGAATGCATTTGTCGGTGGACTTTGAAATGAACCTGCTCAATGCTGCTACTTTCCCGTTGAGACTCTGGACTTGTTTTATGGTTCTTGGAGTTTGTAGGTTCTTTATTGCCCAGATCTTTTCGAGATTTGCCTCTATCCCTCGAGCGTTAACTATGAACCCGAGGAACTATCCAGATGCGACACCGAAATGACACTTTAATGGATTGAGCTTCATCCCGTATTCCCGAAGGATGTGGAACATTGAATTTAAATCTCTGACATGATCTGTGGAGAATCGAGATTTTACTAGCATGTCATCCACATAAACCTCCATGGTCTTCCCGATCTGGTTGGCGAACATCCTGTTGACCAAGCGTTGGTATGTTGCTCCGGCGTTTTTTAGACCAAAGGGCATGACTCTGTAGCAGTAGAGTCCCGGATCCGTCACGAAGCTGGTATGTTCTTGATCAGGCAAATGCATGGGTATTTGATTGAAGCCAGAATAAGCATCCATAAAAGATAATAATTCATGCCCAGCTGTTGAATCTACGAGCTGGTCAATTCGAGGAAGCGGAAAACTATCCTTTGGACAAGCCTTGTTTAAGTCAGAGTAGTCAATGCAAGTTCTCTATTTCCCATTCGGTTTTCGAACTAGTACGGGATTGGACACCCATTCTGGATACAAAGCATCTCGGATGAACCCATTCGAGCGTAACTTATCAACCTCCTCTTTAAGGGCGGCAGATCTCTCTGGATCTATACCACGCCTTTTCTGTTTGACTGGGACATACCACGGATCAATATTCAGGGAGTAACTTGCGATGTTCGGTGAGATCCCCCACATATCAGAATGTATCCAGGCGAAAACGTCGAGATTTGCCGGGAGAAATTCAACCAATTCATGTTGTGTCTGTTGGCCCAATTGGGACCCAACTTTTAGCATCCTCGAGTCATCACCCTCACTGATTGGAACATCCACAGTCAGTTCGGCCGAGGAAGCTTGATTCTCTTTAGACTCGTCTTTATCTTCATTGTCTCTAGGGTCAAGGTCTTTCTGGAATTGGTTGTGGTGCCCGGGCCGGGGCCCAGGCATCAATTGTCAATTATCAGCAAAACGGACGCAGAGAGATTCCTCTACGCCCTTTTCTTTCTCCTTTCGCTGTACCCCGCGTAGTTCAGCAACATAGCAGGCCTTCCCCACTGCCTGATCTCCTTGGATGACTCCAATCCCGCGATCAGTGGGGAACTTCAGAGTCAAACACCATGGGGCAATGGCTGCCCTGAATTCAGCAAGGGCCGGTCGGCCCAAAAATGCGTTGTAAGGTGAATCAATATCTAAAATGACAAATTGCAACATCCGGACTCTCCGGCGTTCTCCAACTCCCAACTCCAGTGGTAGTTCTGTCACTCCGGTGGGTATTGTAGCACTTCCATTGAAGCCGTGGACTCGAGATTGGCAGGGTTTTAAGTCCTTCGCTTCCATTTTCATTAAATCATAAGCCTGTTTAAGTAAGATATTTACGAAGCTCCCACTGTCAACCAGGATCCTCTTCATCCAAGCAGGACCTACCTGGGTAGATATGACCAGTGGGTCGATTGTGGGGGCTTCGACCTTATCAGCATCTCGGTTTCTAAACACGATATCATCAGACATTGTCTTCTGTTGTTTGGCCGGAGCCCCATCTTCACAATTACTACAGCATTCGAAGTCCGCATGCCTGATAGAGCTAGCATACGACTCCATTTCCCTCCAGCTTCTGTCTGCTGGGTGGGGACCACCACTTATCGTGTTTATAACTAGCCTTCCGCCCATATGAGCGGGTTCTTCCTGTCTTTCTTGATTTTGCACACGATTTTGATTTGAAGGGCCCGCACCACCAGACTGCGGCGCCCGCACAAACTGATCTAACTTTCTCTCCCTGATCAACTTCTCGATGAGGTCCTGCAAATGTCGACACTCATTGGTATTGTGGTCGTAACTCTCGTGGAATCTACAAAACTTCCCTGTTTGAACCTGCCTCTCCGACGAGGGTTTCGGAGCAGGCTTCTTATATTGCACAGTGTTGCAAGTTTGTAGGTACACGTTCTCCAATGACGTATTCAACGGCGTGTAATTATCAAACATTGGAGCCCTACGTCGTGGGCCTCGGTTCTGATCTCTTTTCTTATCTTGACCATTGTTGCCTCTCGGCTGGGTTTGTTTGTTCTGTATATTCAACTGAACTTTTCCGGAACTCTCACCGGACTGCTTAACTGCTACGTTACTTTGTATTCCCTCACTACTGAGCCTCACATCGTCTTGCTTCCTAGACCGTTTCACGTCCTCTTGCCATAAGAATTGAGCGGCTTTGGAGTAGAAACGGTCCAACGATGCGGGTGGTTTCCCAGCTAACCAATTTCCAAACTCAGAATCGGGATCGATCCCTTTGGTTAATGCCATCAAGATCGAGTTATCGTTGGGATTACTAATCTCCACACATGCTGCGTGGAATCTCTCTAAATAACGCCTCAGTGTCTCTCCATGAGCTTGGGTGACACTAGACAGGGTGTTAACGTCTTTAGGTCTAGCAACATGCATACGAAACTGTTCTACAAACTTTTTAGCCAGTTGATCGAATGAAGAAATAGATCTAGGTGGCAACCTTGTAAACCACATTGTGGCGATTCCCCCCAGAGAGATGGGGAAACTTCGGCACTTCACTGCATCATCAGCTCTTGCAGCGCTCATTGACCACTCGTATTTCAAAATATGTTGATTGGGGTCGGAACTTCCTTCGTACATTGGGAGAGTTGGCATTCTGAATCGCCGAGGGGGGTCAGCGTATAATATCTCGTCTGTAAAAGGGGTATGACTACGGGAGATTCCCCAATCATCATTGGTAAGCCCCTGACTTTCACGAATCATCTGGCGTATCATGGTTTAAATATCTGGCATCGGCACATTCTGTGCATGCTGAGCTAAGGTGTGGTCGGGTTCCACAGTGCGAGCTTGGACCGAACGCTGTCGACGGTCCATGTCTCGCCTCCTTGGCTCGGCATCTTCCTGGACGTATGGCTCAGGAGTACGCCCATGTTGCTGATTGTTCGGATTTGACAGATTCCGGGTATCGGCCCTTGTTTCTACTGCGGCGGTTGCAGCGCGATTGTCCGTGGTATACTGTGGAACAGCACCCCCTCGTGATGAAGGCCCAGTCTGGAAGCTGGTTGACGGCCCAACCCTTAGTTGTCCTACGGTCAAGGCAGGTTGATATCTCCCTTCTAATCGGGGATGGGTAGATCTGTGGTGATAGTCAGATGAGGCGGAACATTCAGTGGACGAATGGGAAACATCATCCCTCCTGGTCCTCCTGCGCCTTTGACGGTTTAGTTGGTTGGTCAACTCAGCGTTAGCGCGCAACTGTTCAGTCAATTGTTGCCGACTTTGAGTCAGTTCTTGGAGCAACACTTGGAACTCTTGTCTGGTGACTGGTCCCAACGGATCTGAGTGAACAGTATTGTCTTGATTGGATGGTGGCTGCTGTATAGGATTCTGTCTATCCCGACCTTCTTGATCAGCAGCTGTAGAGGCAGTTCTTGTGCTAACCATCTTGAGTGGTGGAGTCCTTTCCTAGACTTTACGCAAATCTGAATAGGATGAAAGGATTCCGGATTAGAGATCTGGATCTTCCTCTTGGATTTATGCAATCCGGTGTCGATAGCAGATCCAAGGAGCAGGAGAAAAAACTGGTTTTCTCAGTGAAAGCACCAAAGTGTTTGTACCAAAAATGGGCACAACACTCTTCGGAAGGTTTTGAAGAGATAAAAGTGAAGAAAATAAATTAAAAATGAAGATTATCTAACAAAAACTCCAGTAAACAGAATTGTAAATACGCAGACAAGCGATTTAGAGTGGTTCGGCGTGTTGCCTACGTCCACTATGAAGTTTTGATGATTTTATTGATTCTCTTTCAATGATTACAAATGATTACAGCGAACAACAGCGAATTACAGTTTGGAATTCGAAATCAACAGTAAGAATAAGATGCAAATCTCGATCCGGCAGAGTCTAGGCGCTAGAGAATCAAATGATCCCTTTTCTGTAGCCTCTGGGGTGCTATGTATAGGAATAGAAGGCTGAGATTTCGTTCAAACTTCGGGAGACCCGGTCTGGCACGTGAGGGGGCCCACGCGACCAATCTCAGAAAGTCTCGCCTCGATCTGCGATCGATACGAATCCATTTCGTATCGATCAAGATGATGTCCAATCGAGCTGAAATTTGGCAGAGACATTCCTTAGTGTGTATGCAAGCTCCTATGAAAATTTCATTGAATTTGGATCAGTGGATTGCGAGAAATAGTCGATACGAAATGGACTTTTCTCGATGGCTGTTTGGTTCGAACCCATCACTTCGAATCAATACATTCGAATCGATCTTCCCACGTGGTTCTCTGATGACGTGGCACGCACCCTTCGCCTCGATCCGGTCCTTACTCCGAGTTGACCGTATCGACTCCATGAATCTCGCCTTGTGCGTATCGAGGGATGGCACATCACCTAGGCTTGTTGACTTGATGGATTCGAATAAGACCTCACTTATGGATTCGAACAGTAGCATCATCGATGGATACGAACCAATGATGATCGATGGTTACGAAATGCTCTGTCCAGATGGATTCAAAGAGAGGCTTCTATGATGGATACGAAGCAGTGACTGTTGCCTCAGTTGATGGATGCGAAGTAGACTATCTGCCGATGGATACGAAGTAGGGTGATGCCAATGGGTTTGAATAAGGAGACGCTGATGGATACGAAGTCACTGGACCTCTGATCGATACGAACGTGATCGATTCGAACCAGAGTTCGATGATGGATACGAAGACGGAGCTTTTCCCTTCAAATTGCATTGGCCATAACTTGAGCATACGAACTCGGATCGACTTGAAATTTGGAATGCTGGCCTTCATGGCTTTGCTTGTCATGTCCTATCAATTGTAGCCTTATCCGGGCTTGGACAAAATTCATCGACGTCTATGGCGAAACAATACTCGGTTTTCAATCAGTCCCTTGGTATCCTGGCCTTGCCAAAAGGTGGGATAACATATGGTAGTAAAAATATGCACATTTACGTGCACATCAGACCTTTTCAGTTTTCTATAAAAATTTGAATTTTCAAATTTTACTTTTATTAAGTTTTCCAAACACTTAATTACTTTTTCACCAAACTATTTTCTTTTGGAATATCTTTAAAATATCCTTATGTCTTATCAAAACATCTTCTCATTATACCTAATAGTCGCATACCTTAATGTATTGGAACTACTTTCTCCTATGAGAAATTATCAACGCAAAAATCTTCTGTGAACCTTTTTAAAAGAGGACTTCATGTTTAGGTGAAACTACAAGGAACTTATTTTATACTTTTCGAAATAGGCTATACAAAATATGTTACTTCTCATACCTTGTACATCTCTTTCATGTATTCCTTGTAACTTGCACAAAACATTTTTATTGGTTTCATAGAAAATTATACCATTACTTTTTTTTCATTCCAGTAGATTAAAGTATGTTTAATTTACATTCTCTTATGATAGACATCTTCTAATATCTAACTTACTCTTTTCTTTTCAGAAAAACTCACCTCCAAAACTGCTTTAATATATCCGTAACCAAAAACATTTCCTTATAATAAGTGTATTTTACAAATCACTTTTATTTTTACTCTTAGAAATTGGCTTTTTAAAATTCATTTTTATTTGGGTTTAAAACAGATGTTGCGTAAAACACCGTTACTATAACCCAAAAATTCTAGTGTATGAATTTAATTAAAAATAAATACTAATAAACCTCATATACTATGTAAAAACATTTCCTTTCGGAGTCACCTGCTATAACAATAGTGTTATAGCCTATGCTCCCTTTATTTTCCACGAAAGCATCTATTACAACAATAAATATTGTAACCTATGCTTTCGATACTTAATACACTCTAGGCTTTTATATTTAAAATCTTTGTTTACCTATAAAGAAACCAGCGAGCTATATATGCTTTTTAATTCTTCAAAAAGAATTTCACTTTTAGCAAATTTTACATTATATAAAAACCAATTTAAATTTCGTACCACTTTTTTTTTCAAAAACCCAATATTTACTTCTTCAAAAATATTAACAATTATATTTTTCAATTCTAACTATTTCATTTTATTGGGCTAGGCATAAAGTGAATTTTCTTCTTACTACCCTAGGAGTAATCTTCCTAAATCTTGGAAATCTCATTTCCTTACTAAAGTCTTTTACTCCTATTCCTCTTTTATGCTCATATTTATTCCAATGCACTGCCGTTAAATCCATTTATCTGAATCTAAATGTACAAAACCGTTTCTAAAACTCTTTTCATGAGTTGACCTTCTCTATGCCCTCAAAAAACGCACTTCCTTACTCCAAAAGTGAAACTTGAATAATTTTTCCTTCAACCGATGAATGTGAAGTGTACAAAGAACCTCCTCAAAATGTTTGGGAAATCTTTAATGACCGGAACAGAATCTAGCTCTCATAGTGATGAATCAAGGGAATAAAGGAAGCTCAACATTGTTAGTCCATAGGATAGTGGTTTTGATGACAACAACTATAGAAGTGTTATAAAATATATATGTGCAGGAAATCTATATGCAGGTATCAACAAAAGAAGACTGTACAGTAAAGAAAACAAAATTAATGAAGACAAAGATCAAGAGTTCAAGATTGAAGACTCATGAGATTCAAGATATTCAAGAGTTCAAGACAAATAATATAGTTAGGTTAGATATTTGTTAAAACTCCTTGAAAGCACTATCATTCTTTTTTATCCAATTTACTCGTGGAATGGAATCCACTTCGTTCTTGTTAAAGGGATGGAACCCTAGTGAGATGGAACTCACGAAATATCTAGTGGAACGGATAGTAGCCCTATTTTGTTATCCACTAATTTTGATTCAAAATGATTTTCAAAATTATCTCTTGTTTTATAAAATGATTTTCAAATATTCCTTTTCAAAAGAAAAACCTTCGTTCACATTTCCAAAAATGTTTTAGCCTCAAAATCATATTTATCATTTTGTTATATTTTGATTTCAAAATTGTCCTTGATATTTTAGCCTCAAAATCTATTTTAATATTATATTTACTTTAGTTTATTTACTTTGATTTTAAATATATTTTAGTATAAATACATATATACATTCATAAGTATTTCTACTTCTAAATACCTTCTACAAATACATAGAGTCCATTTGAATAAAGTTGCATATGTTTTAAATCATCATTTTCAAAGTAAAGCAAATCATCACTTTTTACTAGACCATGTCGACATCCTATTTACCTGTCATGTCGACATGCTTCCCGTTACAGCAAAGGTTGTTTTCAAAAGAAGTGTCTATTCGTTTAAACCTCTTCGAATGGATACATCCATTCATTCTCTATAAATAGAGACTGTTATGGACGTTTTCCAGTAACTACTTTCTTTATTTTCTCTCCTCTTTACTCTCTTATCTTATTTTCTAATCATCCTATCCATATTTTGCTGAAATCTTAAGTGAATCAAACCAGAATATCTCTAGTTTGATTCTCTGCCACTCTCTCCAAAGAATCTCAGAGCTTATCAGAGTTATAGATACATTTGTACTCAAAGAAACTTGTGTGGGGTTATAAAGGTGTGATCGTGTCCTTGGAAATTGATCGGGTGAACTTGTGTCCTGTGAATCAAGTGGTTCTACCCAGAGACCTGAGAATCTGGAGGGTGTACCTCGTTGCCTTGGAATCGAGGGATTGTAATCTAGATTATTGTTGAATAGAAAGCCGTACGGGTTGTGCGGGACTGGATGTAGGGTAACACCGAACCAGTATAAAATTCTTGGTGTGTTCTTTCCTTTACTTGCTTTTTATTTATATTTGCATTTGTTTGTGATTCTGTGATTTGATCTGTGATTGTGTATTTGCATTAAGTTAGTTAATTCAATTTAAATCAAAGAAGTTTTAAAGAAATTCTTAAAACACTATTCACCCCCCCTCTAGTGTTAAATAGCCTTAAGATCATCTTCCGCGTCCCTTTCATTTGGTATCAGAGCAAGTTTTTCAAAGTATTCATAATCTGATTTTTGAAAAGTTCATGGCTAAGTTTGTAATGTTTCCTAAAAATATTTCTTTAATGATCAAATCATTGTGGTCTCATAAATTGATGCATGATAGTTATATAGAATCAGGTAGTCTACAAAAGTTGCTCACTGTGCAGGAATCTTGCTTCATGGCGACAAATGAATCTATTCACAATGGACAAGCTGTGCAAATAAGGAAAAACAAGTGGATACTTGATAGTGGATGTTCAAGACATATGACAGGAAATCCAGAGATACTCAATGACATTATTTACAAGGATGGAGGATTGGTTAATTTTGGGGATAATTCAAAAGGTTATGTGGTTGGCATCGGCAATGTAGGTAATTCTGAAACTCCTATTATTTCAAATGTTTTGTTAGTTAAAAATCTACAACATAATCTACTTAGTATTAGTCAGTTATGTGATAAAGGATATAGGATTAAATTTGAAAAAGACAAGTGTCACATCGAAGATAATAAATCTAATATTATCTTTGAGGGAGTTAGGAAAAAGAATATCTATATTCTTAGTATGAAAATTTCAAATGATAATCTATGTCTTTTGGCCAATACAAGTGACCCTTGGACTTGGCATAAGAGATTTGGACATTTGAATTTTAAACTCTTATCTAGACTATCCAAACTTGATCTAGTAAGAGGCCTCCCTAAGATGCAATTTAAAGTAGATAGTATATGTGATGCATGTCAATTAGGAAAACTTAGAAAAAGTTCCTTTAAACTTAAAGATATGATCTCTACTTCAAAACCTCTTGAGTTACTTCACCTAGATTTATTTGGTCCATCTCAGATTCAATCAATCAACCATAGTAAATATGTCTTTGTAATTGTGGATGATTATTCCAGATATACATGGACAATCTTTCTGAAACATAAAAGTGATACTTTTGATTATTTTAGAAGTTTTTCAAAAAGAGTTCAAAACCAACTTTCTTCCAAGATCATCACTATTCGTAGTGATCACGGTGGTGAATTTGAAAATGAGAAGTTTGAGGAATTCTGTAATCAGAAGGGAATTACTCACAATTTTTCGTTTCCAAGAACTCCACAACAAAATGGAGTAGTTGAGCGTAAGAATAGGACGATTCAAGAGTGTGCTAGAACTCTACTTTCTGATAGTAAATTACCAAAACATTTTTGGGCTGAAGCAGTTGCAACAGCCTGTTATATTTTGAATAGGATTTTAATTAGACCTCTAACCAATAAAACACCTTATGAACTTCTTTTCAATAAGAAACCTAAGGTATCTTATTTCAGAATTTTTGGAAGTAAATATTTTATCTTAAATACAAAAGATAATTTAGATAAGTTTGATCCTAAATCCGACAAAGGAATCTTTATCGGATATTCTAACAGGAGTAAAGCTTATAGAGTTTTTAATCTAAGAACAAACACTATTGAAGAAACTTTACATGTTTCCTTTGATGAAAATTTCAAAGAAGTTGATCAGACTAATGATGAGGATGACTTAGTTATTTCTAATCATGAATCTGTAGATGCTACAAATGAAACTTTTCATCCAAATAAAAAGATTAGGCTTTTAAAAGATCACCCTGTAGAAAATATTCTAGGAGATATGCAATCTGTTGTTAAAACTAGGAATCAATTAAACAATATGAGTCATGTTGCTTTTATATCCTCAATAGAACCTAAAAATCCAAAGGAAGCATCAACTGATGATTCATGGATTCTTGCTATGCAAGAAGAATTGAATCAATTCACCAGAAATGATGTTTGGGAACTTGTTCCTAGACCTGAGGATAAATCCATTATAGGCACTAAATGGGTATATAAAAATAAATTAAATGAATTAGGTGAGGTCGTTAGAAATAAGGCTCGACTCGTTGCACAAGGTTATTGTCAAGAAGAAGGTATAGATTATGACGAAACCTTTGCACCCGTAGCAAGATTAGAAGCTATTAGAATTCTGCTTGCTTTCGCTAATTTCAATAATTTCAAACTTTTTCAAATGGATGTCAAGAGTGCCTTTCTAAATGATTTTGTAAAAGAGGAAGTTTATGTTGAACAACCTCCACTCTTTGAAGATACAAAATTTCCAAATCATGTTTTTAAATTAAAGAAAGCCCTGTATGGTCTAAAACAAGCTCCTAGAGCTTGGTATGATAGACTTAGGTCTTATCTTTTGCAATCTAATTTTGAAATAGGTAAAGTAGATAACACACTTTTTATTAAAAGAAACAAAAATGATATTCAACTTGTACAAGTGTACGTAGATGATATTATTTTTGGATCAACCAATTCTGACATGAACAAAGAATTTTCTGACATTATGACAAAAGAGTTTGAGATGAGTCATATGGGTGAACTTAACTTTTTCTTAGGATTACAAATCAAACAATTAGATAATGGTATCTTTATCAGTCAAGAGAAGTATGCGAGAGAGTTAGTTAGTAAGTTTGGCTTGACCAATGTGAGTGGAAAACCAACTCCCATGGCAACCAATATAGCGTTAAGTAAGGATGATCTATCCAAAGACGTAGATCAAACCTTCTATAGAGGAATGATTGGATCACTTCTCTATATAACTGCTAGTAGACCAGATATCATGAACAGTGTCTGTCTCTGTGCAAGATATCAATCTCAACCCAAGGAAACTCATCTAAAAGCTGTGAAACGTATCATTCGATATGTTAAACACACCTTTGATTATGGATTGTTCTACCCTAATAATGATTCATTTGAATTAGTTTCCTACTGTGATGCTGACTATGCTGGGTGTAAGTCAGACCGAAAGAGTACAAGTGGAACTTGTCACTTTCTAGGTCATTCCTTAATTTCCTGGTTCGGTAAAAAGCAGAATACTGTTTCCCTATCAACAACTGAAGCAGAGTATGTTTCTGCTGCTTTAGCTTGTTCTCAAGTTTTGTATATGCAACAAACCTTGAATGATTTTGGTATATCTATCACGAAATCTCCAATTTTCTGTGATAACACTAGTGCCATTAGTTTGTCCAAAAACCCAACTCTCCATGCCCGAACTAAACATATTGACATTAGACACCATTTTCTAAGAGATAACGTAAATAAAGAGAAAATTTCTCTTGATTTCGTTAATTCTGAAAATCAAATAGCTGATATTTTAACCAAACCTTTAGGAGAACCTGTCTTCACCAAGTTAAGAAGAGAATTAGGTATATGTTCTCTTTTTGAAATATAGTATATAGTATAGTAGTATACATAGGGTATATATGAATGTTTTCTTAACCATAGCATTTTGCAACACCATGTCGACATGGTATTCATGCGTCATGTCGACATGCAACGGTAAAAATGACAGTTCGTTTTCCCTCTAATTTTTGAATGGGTGGTTATTTAACTCACCCATTCCGAGTTTCTCTTCCCTCCAATCATTATTTCTTCATTCTACTTTCTAGAAACATCAAATCCATGGCTTCCACATCCAATCCTAATCAAATATCACCGGTTTCTTTCCCTTCTCCTTCACATGGCCCTTTCCAAAACTCCATACTCGCTCGTGTCATCAAAATAGAGAAGAAAGTTAATGATTCGCTGCAGATGTTAACTGAAATGCAAGTTCAACAATTGAGAATGGCAAGAGAGCAAGAGAAACAAGGGAAAATTCTGAGGAATCTTCAAAAATTCCTCATGGATAATCATGCCAATCCAATTGTAATTGAAGATTCTTCTAACATAGAAGCAAATGAAGAAGGAGAAGAAGACGAAGACGAAGAAGAAGAGGAAGAACCAATGGAGGAAGAAACTGATGATGAAGCAGTATGTGTAGGGGAAGATTGTTTTGATGCTTATGGGAACATTGTGGAACAACATGGAAATTTCTGTTTCCATTACCCAAATTGTCCTGTCCACAAGTCTCCCATCATCAAAAACAACCGTTGAGTTGTTTATTTTCTTGTTTTAGTTATTTATGTGTTTATAAGTTTAAATAGTCATGTATATAGTAATATTGAAATGAATAAAATAATATGTGGTTACACTTATTATTCTTATTCTTATATTGCTCATATATAACATTCTAAGTATACGATGTTTAGTGCATTGTTATATCTAGTTTCAGTATTATTAATGATAACACTATCATTAATATCATAGATTTAGGGGGAGTTAGTGTCATTTTTTGTTGATGACAAAGGGGGAGAAGTATAAAATAGGTTAGTTAGGCATAGATTAAGGGGGAGTTATAAGGAGAATATAAATATTTTATAAACAAAGGTTGTCATCATCAAAAAGGGGGAGAATGTTAGTCCATAGGATAGTGGTTTTGATGACAACAACTATAGAAGTGTTATAAAATATATATGTGCAGGAAATCTATATGCAGGTATCAACAAAAGAAGACTGTACAGTAAAGAAAACAAAATTGATGAAGACAAAGATCAAGAGTTCAAGATTGAAGACTCATGAGATTCAAGATATTCAAGAGTTCAAGACAAATAATATAGTTAGGTTAGATATTTGTTAAAACTCCTTGAAAGCACTATCATTCTTTTTTATCCAATTTACTCGTGGAATGGAATCCACTTCGTTCTTGTTAAAGGGATGGAACCCTAGTGAGATGGAACTCACGAAATATCTAGTGGAACGGATAGTAGCCCTATTTTGTTATCCACTAATTTTGATTCAAAATGATTTTCAAAATTATCTCTTGTTTTATAAAATGATTTTCAAATATTCCTTTTCAAAAGAAAAACCTTCGTTCACATTTCCAAAAATGTTTTAGCCTCAAAATCATATTTATCATTTTGTTATATTTTGATTTCAAAATTGTCCTTGATATTTTAGCCTCAAAATCTATTTTAATATTATATTTACTTTAGTTTATTTACTTTGATTTTAAATATATTTTAGTATATATACATATATACATTCATAAGTATTTCTACTTCTAAATACCTTCTACAAATACATAGAGTCCATTTGAATAAAGTTGCATATGTTTTAAATCATCATTTTCAAAGTAAAGCAAATCATCACTTTTTACTAGACCATGTCGACATCCTATTTACCTGTCATGTCGACATGCTTCCCGTTACAACAAAGGTTGTTTTCAAAAGAAGTGTCTATTCGTTTAAACCTCTTCGAATGGATACATCCATTCATTCTCTATAAATAGAGACTGTTATGGACGTTTTCCAGTAACTACTTTCTTTATTTTCTCTCCCCTTTACTCTCTTATCTTATTTTCTAATCATCCTATCCATATTTTGCCGAAATCTTAAGTGAATCAAACCAGAATATCTCTAGTTTGATTCTCTGCCACTCTCTCCAAAGAATCTCAGTGCTTATCAGAGTTATAGATACATTTGTACTCAAAGAAACTTGTGTGGGGTTATAAAGGTGTGATCGTGCCCTTGGAAATCGATCGGGTGAACTTGTGTCCTGTGAATCAAGTGGTTCTACCCAGAGACCTGAGAATCTGGAGGGTGTACCTCGTTGCCTTGGAATCGAGGGATTGTAATCTAGATTATTGTTGAATAGAAAGCCGTACGGGTTGTGCGGGACTGGATGTAGGGTAACACCGAACCAGTATAAAATTCCTGGTGTGTTCTTTCCTTTACTTGCTTTTTATTTATATTTGCATTTGTTTGTGATTCTGTGATTTGATCTGTGATTGTGTATTTGCATTAAGTTAGTTAATTCAATTTAAATCAAAGAAGTTTTAAAGAAATTCTTAAAACACTATTCACCCCCCCTCTAGTGTTAAATAGCCTTAAGATCATCTTCCGCGTCCCTTTCAAACATGACTGAACCCTATGGGTCACAAGAAACTTCAAGAGTCCGTCCGCTACATGTCCCTAATCTAATGACTCTCTTCTCGCAGTCTAATATCGCACCATAAGTGGATAACCCATCCATCCCCAAAACCATCCTATACCCCGAAAATCCTAGTACATAGGCGTCATAATCAAACTTTACGCCTAGTATAAAAATTTCCAAACCCCTACAAATCATAGACAAGTGTGCTGATCCTCCTATGTGGTCTACTACTAAAGAGATGTCTAAGTGCAAACAACCTACCAAAGAACTAGAGATGGAAGAGTGTGATATTCCGGAATCGAAAGGAGTTTGAACTGGACTTTGAGGGGATTTTTAAGAAAAATTCTTTATTATTTGAAAACTAATTCTAAATTAAAGAGCTTCTTTTCTGAAAAATACTATTAAAACCAGTTATTTTGAAAAATACATTACTTTTTTTTAAAAAAAAATTTAGGAATCCTGTAACCTTAGGCTCTGATACCAAGTGTAACACCCCACACCCCTTAGTATACCCAAGGACACACTAAAAGATGTGGTGCGTTATAGGTATAACTAAAACTAGCAGAGACTAAAATTCACAATAAAAAATAGATAAAAACGGCGGAAACAATTAAAATAATAATTTGCTAAAAGTCAAACTTCATAATATAGAATTATAAAACCAAATACATCATATGTCTCAAAATACCAATATATGTCTCATGAAATCAAAACCTCGGTCTCATAAATATCAGAGTACAAACTATCCCTCACAAAGTGCCAGTATATGGAATAAGCTAAAAACTGAGAATAAAGAAGAGAAATACAAAATTAATCACTGCTAAAGAAGTCTCCAAATGTCTGCAATCTATCGTCATTGCTCTTGCTAACCTATGGGGGGAAAGGCAAAAATGAAGTAGTGAGTCAAACTAAAAGTCTGGTGAATGATAGTAATTACTAGAATATTTAAGCAAAGTAAAAGTCATAGACTTTACAACAGTTCTAGTATATAAAAGGAAAGAAAGGAAATAGAGAGAAGGAATAAGCTGGAAATAAATACGAATTAACTAAATTGACATAATTGATTAACTTTGATTGTTTGCACTTGTCTTTGATAACTGCTTTGATTAGGCTGAATTCCTAATCCTATAATTAGGCTGAAATCCTAATTCTACCCTTTGATCTGCCTGCTACTCCATAGACCTTACTGCGGTTTAGACGTTATATAGCTCCCTACACAGAAGGCAGTGGTGTCTACGAAAGACACACATACTAAGCGCTTGGAACTCAATAGCGAATTATCTCCCCTAATCGATGTTGCACGCTCGGTCACCGCTGGTTCGCACTATCTATTGCTACCTCTTTTGACCTTTTATTTAACCTAGACAGCATAAGCGTGCCCTCGTCTCACTTTAGGCTGTTGTGAGACACCGTGTCCATAGAAAATAGGGAATGCTGTTGGTACTGGTCCCTGTTAAACAAAATCTAGTTGCGTCCCTTGTCCAAATCCCCATGATTTAGTCTTTTAATTATTGACCTCTTATCTACCCTAAACAGCAAAAGCGTGTCCCAAGGGAAATGCTGCCGTTACAGATCTTTTCTTTTAACTATTGACCACTTATCTACCCTAAACAGCATAAGGGAAATGATGCCGGTATGGATCTTTTCTTTTAACTATTGACCACTTATCTACCCTAAACAGCATAAGGGAAATGCTGCCGTTGTGAATCATACTTTCATCTTTGCTTATTAACTTAGATAAATTATTTTAAATAAGCCTTTGTTATTATTCTTACTATCTGTGCTTATTAATTTATTCTAAGTCTTAAAATAAGCCTTATTCTGTTCTGTTTTCTGATTATAACCTACGTTATAATCATGCTTATTACTTAACCCAAGGTCTAAGTGTGAAAATAAGCTTCTTTCATCTTTTACTCTTTTTAGTTATAATTCTAAGTTATAACTAGGCCAATCTCTTTAAATTAGTCTAATTCTAATATTTACATCACAATTTCAGTCTAATTCCATTTGTATTACAGTCCTTACAATTTACATCTTATCTTCCGTTATTTTAGTATTCTTATAATTTTAATCCATATTCACGTTTAATCTATTCTAATCCATATGCGAAGAAAAAGGAGAAATAAAAGAAAACTGAAAATAGAAGAAAATCCAAAGCGTAGGGAAAATGATGTAAATAACGCATAAATAACAGTAAATAAATTAAAATACTGTAAATAAATGGAAAAGCTATAATTAACAGAAATAAACTAAAATTAACTGAAAAGAATAGCTAAAAGAAATAGATTGAAAATAATTCTAAAAACTGTAAATAAATTACTAAAAAGTTTATTTCAAAAATCGTAGTAAAACTACAACTATTGGAAACCCTATTATTTCAAATTACTTAAAGAAATTTAAAATAATTACAATCACTCACCTGAGACAAAAGCTAGAATCCCTTTTTTTACAGCAACCAAAATTCTCTAGAAATCTCCTCTAATTTGTACAGTCTCCATCTTTTATTTGAATGTATATACATAATATAATTTTATTTTATAAATGAAGAATGTAGGTAAATATTTGAGAGAGAGAAATGGAGGCTAGGTTTTGATTTTAGAGTGATAACCTAGGTTAGTTTAAGTCCTATTTATAGTGTTCTAGGTGTGCTTTCAACCATAGATTAGAATCTCTAGAAACTTCTACTGACGCATTGCTGTGTCAAATCTTACAATGCGCCTTGTTAGCGCCTTATCTTATATTTAATTTAATTAATTACACCCTCAATAATATACAAACTATAAATAACGTTTTCTTCTCCTCAATCAATTTCTAATTTGTGACATTTTATTTCATATTGAATTTCCATACGTCTCTCTTTATTCACATGTTTCATTTCAGTTTTCAACATCTCATTTAATTTACATGTTTACGTTTGAAATAAATTAATAAACAACATATCAATATCTTTCCACATTTAAATCTGAAATAAGTAAATTAACATGTTAATATTTCTCCATGTTTATGTCTAAAATAAATTAATAAACAACTAGAAATTCTTATGCCAGTGTTGTACATATTCACGTTTGAATTAATTGGATGAATAACATGTGAATTGTTATGTCAATATTCTATATATTCAAATCTAAATTCATTAAATAACATATGAATTATTATGTCTAACATATGTCCAAAAACGTGTATATATGTTGTGTATTAATTAGTAATCTAATTCTTTACCTTTAAATTGAGCAATCCATTACATTAATTGATTGGTATTAATGTTTTTATGTTTAAAAATCAAACTGATCCTTATTCTTTACTAACAAAGAAATAACATACCTTTTACTTTCTATAAGAAATGTAATCCTTCCATGATACACTCTTGCCTTTTCTTTTCAAAATATTACATTTATTTATTAAATGCCTTCTTTTAATAAATATATGGTTACATTTTCTCTCATTTACAATAACCCATCTCATTTGAACATCGTCATCTAAATTTATAAAAATGGACGCCTTCTTTTTAAATACACTGTTATGCTTTTTTTCTCTTTTGTAACAAAACAAACTCCCTGTTTATAAAATCATACATATATTAAAAAATGAGAAGTTTATTTTATTTATCTCAAAACATGCATTTATTTTTATTTAAAATGTTCATTCCATTTTGACACAAATGCAAGTTCTTATATTAAACTCAATCATTACAATTTAATTCATTTTTCCCTTTCTAATTGAAACATTTCAATAAATCTACTGCCAATTAATTTCAATACTAATTTCAAACGAATTCTAATTATAAACACTATTTCTTTTCACTTATAATCTATTAAATAATAGTAAAGCAGAAGAATTTAAGACTCTCTTATTAATTCTAGGAGTTTTCTCCACTCTCCTTGATCCTCTCAAGATATTTTGTTTTCAAATTTTTATAATTTATCGTTTTAAAATTATTCTACTAAATTTTTTACACTATTTTACATTCAAAATCAATTTCTCAACAAATTTACAATTATTACAAATCTATTCACACTTCTGTTCTAATATTTTACATTAAATCCCATAAATCTAAATTAACTTCATAATTCAAAATTCAAAATTCAAAATGTTTGATAAACTAAGCAAATATTTAATCCATCAAATAAATCATAAAAGATGACAATTTCAATGCGTATACCTTAGTCGTATCAACAAATTGATAAAATTAATTGTTCATTTAGATACAAAGCATATAAATTATAACATAAATTATTTACATTAAAAATAATAATAAATTTATTTTATAATTCGTCTGTCTAAATGTAGTTATGCATTGCACTAAAAATTTCTAATTTTAACTTCAAATACCTACATTTTAAATTTTCTACAATTACTTACAAACTCTTCTCAATTCTCTACTAATATTTTATATTAAAGTCCATATATTTAACTAATTTTGTAATCTTAAATCCAAGGTATTTAAATAATTTCACTTAACTAATATTCATTAATTCATCTAACAAATCCTAAAAAACAATTTAAATATATATACAGTACTCGTATATTTAAGCAAAAATGATATAATTATAATTTTTTATTTCTATATAAAGACATATAAATCATATAATATAAAATGTATACATAACTAATAACATTTTTTTATTTATAATTCATTTATCTTAAAAAATTATCATATATTGCATAACTAAATTCCGTTGTTAGCAACCTTTAAAGGATAAATTTATAATTTCTTTTAAATTGCAATGTGAATGCACGTATTACACCGTAAAAATTAGGTTATACAAAATTATCTTTTAACATAATGTTAAACCTTACCGAATTCATAACTCAACTAATGCTACATAAAAATTATTTTGCAATTACCAAAATTGTAGACATGACCCTCTTACAACAAAATGAAACCAATGGTTGGTAGCAAAGTTAAAATTGTTTAATAATTAAAATCTAAAATGGATTATGATTCACATAGAGATAAGCTAGCCATAAGATGCTCCTCTCATCTACAATTACGTACAGAACTATTCTCAATTTTCTCCTACTTTTTTACATTCAATTCTTTATAAATTATTTAAATAAATTCAATTATGTCATATTCATTAATTCATTTGTAAATCCTAAAAAACAATCTAAAATATATGCAACATTAATAATAATAGAAGTGGTAAAGTTTTTTTTTCATTCGTATATTAAAAATATGCATATATAATAATACATATTTGAGTTAGAAAATTAATTCTCACATAGATATATAATTAGCAAAGATTGAACATTCAACCTTACATCTGAGAGTCGTATGTCATTTTAATTCGAAATTCATCTATCTCAATAAATTGATAATGTACTGCATAATAAAATTCTGCTTTTAACAATAATTAAAATATAAATATCATTTTTACTAACATTACCGTGTGCAACGCACGGTTACACACTAGTTATTTATTAATTCCTCCTTAAATTTTGGGTTGTTACAGCTATTGTGGAAAATAGCTATTGTAAGATGATCAAAATAGAGTCATCATTTGTCAAAACAGAAGCATATGAAGGCTCTTAAAAACAAAGCTTTCATGAGTTATAGCCATCGTGGGTTATGTGGCAATTCTATAATTCTTTTCAAAATTGTTTCTTTTCCTTTAAAAGTACGCACTCTTTACTAAACCCCTAATATTTGTCGATATTCCATTTGCCGATAAACATCTTTTTAGAATTATTTTTTTAGAAATCCGAATTGAAAATTTTACTTTTATTTCCCCAAAATATAATTTTTCTACAAAATTATATTATTAACATATCTTGCAAATAAGTCTATTTTGTATAAAAAAATTATATTAAATTGTAATTACTTGGGAAAAATCCATAAAAATTCTCGTAAATCACTATTTGCTTCCTTATCATCATAGTAAAATTTCGGACTAAAATAAATATTCCTCGTATTTTAAATAATTAAATTCTGAAATAAAACGTTTTCTTCCTTAGAAAATTCATAATAAATTAATATAAACCCTAAAATTTTGAACTTCGAAATCCATCTTCAAAATAATACTTCGAATAACATATCAAAAGTGTAGAAAATTTGAAGATCAAAAGCATAGTTTTTCACATCAAATCCCTTCAAGGAAAATTTTCAAAAATTTCTCAATAACAGTCATTCAATCCTATACATGATTATTCATTAAAAAGCACGATAAACAATCAATTAAAATTCGGATCTACATTAAATCTGAACCAATCACATCGAAACCTAAAGAGATTGATGTATATTATTGAACTTTGATCTTGTTGAAAGTTAAAGATTCGCCTTAACTTCTTTTCCCTTAACTTCCTTGTTCTTCTTAGTTGAAAATGATGATTAATGGTGGCCAGCCTTATTTCTCTTGGTTTTGCTTTGAGAATGAAATGAAAATGAATAACAGAGGGAGGAGAGTATATGCTTTTTATCCTTCTACCCTTATGTTTATTATTATAATTTCTTTTAAAATCTCTTTATTAAATTTCCTAAGGCAACTTACACTAGTTAATTAATTAATTTAGCAAATCCCACAATTTCAACTTCCCATTTAATTATCCCATAATTAAATATTTAAATAATGTGCAATAAGAATTTACGGGTGTTACACTCGCCAGCTTCCAACTCAATGTTTTCAGATTCGGTATCAACTAAAGCTTTATTCTACGCACTCTTTATTGATGACACTACTACATCTACTGTAATATTCATAGAAGTGCTAATCTATAAATTATTATTTTTGACTGTATTTTCAATACTGGTTGTAAATAATCCTGCACCTTCGGTATGGGATTCTGAAGGTGTAACGACCAGTGCATTCGAACCGTCTATGTAATTTTTCTTGTTATTATTTGTTGTGCTTTGCTTCAGATAAGATTGGTCTGCATGTTTGCCTTGATTAATTTCTATCAGTGCATCATTGAAAGGATGTTTCTTTAAGTCTGTAAACATGTCTGAAACCTTGTTGTTTGCTGTTTGTAGATGTAGAACTAATGGGCTTGATATTATTATTCTATTCCATCCAGATTTTATATGAATGATACTCCTTATTATTATGCCCAAAACTCACCCATATTTCACATTTAAGGTCAAGTCATTTATATACTATTCTTTGTACAAGAGTTTCACAATGTTATGTTTACTTTATTAAGAATATTAAGAAGTTCTTCGTGGGCTCTGATTTCAACTAACATTCTTGAAAAGTTCAATCTACTTTCTTTAGAAGTCACCTCATCTAGTTTAATAGGTCCTCTCAACTGCACTTGCAATAGCACTAAATGCCTCATTATCCCATACATTTAGATTTAACTGTGGAAGTATAATCCAAACTGGAATGTTTGATAGTAAATCTCTATCCAACTGCATATCTTTAGACATTTTTTTCATCATTACAATTTTATCATCAAAAAAATATGGTCCATTCTTTAAAAATTTCTCACAATGAGTCTCCATAGCAAATTTAATCAAGAAAAAACCATTGGCTTAGAGTAAATTTCAAAGTTACCTAGAATGTTCCATACTCCATTAATGTATGCTTTGGAATGCATGTAATAATGTTTGATTCGAAATACGTATACAAGTATAGCATGTTCCCATTTTTTGCTAGTATGATTATTTACCTCTACCTTGAGAAACCCAACTTTTTTTATTGTTAATTCTAAACGGAGGATATATGTAAGAACCGCATCAGGATTTTCCTCATTACCATTGTCTTTAACTAAATCAAACCAAGAACTTTCCATTCTTGGCCCACTATGCATTTGTTGCACTAGGATTAATGATATAAGTGTCCTTTCTTGCCCACTATGCACAGATTGCTGTGAATCTGATGAAATTATCGACGGTCAGTGCAAATTAGCATTGGTGAAACTTCCTGTTGTTGATGCCCTAAAAAGATCCCTCATTGAAGTTGTTGTGGAATTTCCCTTCAAATCTGAAATCGATTTGATTCAGCCTCCCAGTTCTTGGTTCGGACCTTGCAAAATATCAGCGATAAGGTCGACTATCCTTCATCCCATTTTGTAGTTTGTATGTTTCTTTATTATCACCCCACCTTTGTCTGAATAACCTTTGAACAGTCTTTCTATAACTTGCCCAACAGTAGCCATCTTCATTAAAAAAAGGGGCTGAATGAAAGAGAAGGGATCAAGAGGTCTACCTCCCGATAAGGAAGATTTACGAGAGAGGCTGGTGTTGTTCGCCGTTGTATCCGCCATTATTGCTAAAACTATGCTTTTCTTCAGCAAAAGTTTTTTTGAATCATACAGGTGCCACCTTGTGTACTTTTCTCTTTTAAAGAACTGTATTGGATTAACCTAATCAGTTGACTTCAACATCAATTGTAGACGTTCTAGTACTTTTTTTATCACCGGAAAAGCATCATTCAACCCTTATATTCAACGTTTCATTTTCATGCAACTCCAATAGGAAGTATCGAGGTGAGTATTAAGCTTAATATTCAAAGATCAATTCAGAATGTTGAATTAAATCCGGACGCTGATTTAATCAGTACCCAACCAAAAGGATAAATTGTGAAGGCAAAGAAGTCAGACATCCGCGTCTAGCTCCGGATGCTGATTACATCAATGCTCATTGTCAGGACATTGATTTAACCAACATAAATCAACGTTCTGTCGTGGGGCCAACAGCTTAATAGTAAGGGATAACATTCCGTCCCTTTAAACTATTAGAGATGCCCTAATGCATAAAAAAATTAAAAGCTCGATGTAACATTCACTATACTTTTGATAACTAGTTCTTTAGCTCTATTGTGTCTTATAACAAACATGTTGGAAATTTTTAAAATTAGTTTTGGATTTGGGTTTGGGTTTGTTTTTTAAGAGGGAAGAAGTGGAAAGAAGATGTAAGAAGAGAGAAAGATGAATAGTCTCACATCTAGGAATTAAAGAGAATATATTGATTTATATATGATTTTCTCTAAGGAAGGTTGGGCCCTTTGGATATCCAAAGCTCTGCTTTGATGTGATGAGGGAAGTTATGCATCACCATCACACATGCGCGCCGCCGCCGACCGAGCGGACTGGGTTCGGGTCCACAATGACAAATTAATTTTTGTTAACGGACCGGATCCAAAATTTGAACGGACAGATTTGGCGGTTAATAGTGACGCCAAGGAACCACAGCAATATAACAATCTCTTTTCTCCTTCTTCTTCCTCCTCCAGATCTGCGGAGCCCAGAAAGTGTTGCACAACACAGTCGTTTCCACCATAGTTTGCAACACCTGTAAGGTGTTACAAACACAAAAATGTTGCAGATCAATTCTCTTCTGCTTCTTCATTGTATTCTCTACTAAATTGCATTATCAGAGATCAGATTTGAGTGTTCTTGGTCGGATCAAAATCGTACAAGTTTTGAATCCGATTACGCTGTTTCAAGGCTTCATTGAATCCTGAAGTCGATATATAGTTCGATAACCTGTTTGTACCTGTTGGGTTGAACTATTCTCTAAAAAAATCTATGCAGTAGATCCTTGAAGTCAGAAGTACAGCAGTAATCCTTCATCATTCTCGAATCATCGACATAATTATCCAACAAAACAATGAGTTTCATGTTGCATTTATTTTAATGTTTTGTTCAAATAATTGAATTTAACAATGTATAAATACATTTATGACGCTACTGTGAAATTTTATAAGTGAAAATTGATTTATTGTTTATCAAAACCATCATACCATGAATTGAATTTGACGCATTAGTATGCCTCCCCTACCATGTTTTAGACTTTGTATATAAGTTCTAGTTACTATTCTGATTACTGTTCTCTTGTTATGTTTATGTTTGTATAAAGGGCAATGTTAAAAGGACTCTAGAAACGGACAGGGGTTTAGCGTCGAAAAGAAGCAATTTTTTTGGCTGTGAATCATTGATCTAGTTTAAAATATAATTTCCACGGACATGTGCCCGAAGTTTTTTTGCCTCGCTTATCTGCTTTCGGGTTCCCTTTTCTATATAAAATTTACAGGGTGATGGGACATATATGTTTTGTGTATAAATAAAGGGCATGTTTACCATTTATAGACAGGTTTAAATGGAACTTATATATTCTTGCTATGCTATATATATGCTGCGACCGACTGATTATATTTGCGATTCTAATATATTTTTGTAATAGCAATTACAGACATGTTTACCATTTAGCTAATTGTTCTACCTGAACATGAGCAAATCCATCTACTCATTTTAAATTCGTATATTTCATCTAATTTAATAAAAGATACTATCATTCCATCAAAAAATACTATCATGTATATATAGCATCTTACGCACATAACTATAAGAATCAGAATTATCATAATGTTACCCATATTGTTGGTTATGATTTAATGCTTCATAAACAAGTATAAAGTTATATTAGCTAACATGAAAAAAATCATTAAAAAGGCTATATTGTCTGTCTATATTATAGAAATATGTCGTTTAGTTTAGACAAGGCTATGTTGTCATAGAAAAATGCATATAGTTTGGATTTCTTAGTTTGCATGGAAGACAATCAATGTACGCACAGACATGAAGGCTTCACGACTTATACCACAATAATTTGATATACTTATGAATTTGAAAATTATTACACCTACTTTGCTGTAAAGATACGTAAACAAGTGCTTTGCTGTGTGAAACATTAATGGCTAAAATTTGCTAATAAAAATTACCATTTTATGCTTTTGTACCTATATGCTACTTAGGGCCGGCCCAAGGACATATAATGTCCTAGACGAGTCATTTAGAGTACATATCAAAAACCAAAATGCCAACATGATATCATAGCATGCTAATGCAATTAACGGAAACAACTCCTCGTATTTTTTGAAGCAAACTCGTCTATTATCTCTTCATAGTTAAGCATATTCAAGTACTCATTTGCAATTGAAATCATAGATAATCCGCTTAACTTTTCTTGCGACGTAGTAGTCCGAAGATATGTTTAAATCAATTTCAATTTTGAAAAACTTCTTTCCCCCGAAGCAACCATTACCGGAATAGTCAACAAAATTCGATAAGCAATCCAAACATTTAAAAATCCACTTACGTCTCGATAAGACCTCAAAAAATTTAAAATATCAATGGATTTAGTTACTTTCGATGGTAGAATCTTTTTTAATTGTCGAAGCTCGTAGAATAATTCTTTACCAAAAATATCTTGTTCTTCATTATGTTCCAAAAAACCTTTTAATTTCATGCAATGGTTCTTCAATTCGCCATCGTCAATATTTTTAAACTTCAAATTTAACAAGAAACCGAAAGTTCCTTCATAAAGCTTAAATTGTTCAAACCGGTCTCTAAGTGAAGTTAAAGCTTGATCTATTATATGAAGAAAATAAGTAACTCGAAGATTATCTTCGAGAGATTGCATATCATTATTCTCTTCGATATCTTCATCAAATTATTTTTTTTACACACAACTCTCTTTTCCAAAAAGATCGGATCAATATATACCGACTTCAATTGCAATTTCTTTAGCTTCATTCATCATGGTTTCAAATTCATCTTCATTAAGTTTTTCAAAAAATGCTACAAACTCCTTAATATTTGTAATTGCATCTTCGATATCCATTTCCTCTCGTTGAAGTATTTTACTTACTCGATTGATATTGTCTAATATTGTATACCAAATACAACAACTAATCAAGAATCCAAAATTTTCCAAAGCATTTTGGCATAATCCTATAGCCTCCATCATCACAACATCATATTTAGAATTATTTGCAATATCAATTAAAGCATTTCGTAGTTCCAATGTTTGCGTTCTTATTGCTTTAACACTTTCAACGTGACTTTCCACCGGGTTGCCGATAATGGTTTTGGAGTCAAACCTTACACATAGCTTCGAAGTATTTCCCATCAATGAGTTGAGCCGGAAAATAAAGTATAAATCTTTTGCACATATGCAAAAAAAGTTTCTAGCTTTCATAAATGATTTTGCCATATCACGTGAAGCAAGATTAAGACTATGACACCCACATGAAATGTAGAAGGCTGTAGGATTTATATCAAGTAGCCTTTTTTGCACACCGTGATGTTTACTTACAATAAGTTCAATTAAGTATTTAATATTATTGTCAATAAATTAAAATCAAGTTTACGAAAAAAAATTATTTACTATTGTTACCTTTCATGTTTGAACCATTGTCATACCCTTGTCCTCTCACATCATTAATATCAAGTTTAAGCTCAACCAAAACATTTTCAAGCTCTTTAAAAAGACCAAGTCCGGATGTATCATCCACCATTATGAATCCAAGAAAATATTCTTCTACCTTAATGTCATTTGCATCATCAACATTCACACATCTTATAATAATGGACATTTGCTTCTTATGGCTCATATTTAGAGTGCAATCAAGAATAATAGAGAAGTATTTTGCTTTCTTAATTTTTGTAAGCATTGCTATTTTGATCTTGTTAGCCAACAAACTTATCAATTCATTTATAATTTTGTGACTTAAATAATGATTATTGATTTCATTATTTACCATCCGTCTAAGAGGATCTTCCATAATTGTGTCAAACTCGGCTATAAATTCTATAAGTTGACAAAAAAGCTATTATTTTTCTCATAAATTTTCTCATTTGATCCCTGAAATGGTAAATTATTTCTAGAAAGTGTTTTGACAACACCAATAATGCGCACAAGTAGTTTTTTCCAACGTTGTTTCTCTTGATCAATTTGCGCTTCCATTGCTTTATCGATTGTTGCTTTTTGTTGAAGTCATCTATGCAAATCCACCCATTTGATTAGATTTTCATTTTGCAATTAATTACCTTCATGCTCTCTTAGTTTAGTAGATAAATTATGTCAATCATTAATTCCTTCATCGGCTAATTTGGATGTTTTTTGTATGCTTAAATAGCTTACAATAAAAACAATAAACTTTACATACTCATCCGAGTACACAAGCCATTTTCTTTCATGCTCTTCTCTCCGTGGATAGCCGTCGATGTAATGTTTAAATGAGAAGTGTCTACCATCAATCTTATTTCTTGGGAGCATATAATTTTCTTTCACTATTTTGATGGGACCACGTTGAGTTAGCATAATTCGTTTGGTATCGGTAATTTTCCCCATAATCCCGGATCACAATTTATATCAACATCCTTTTCAATATCAAGTATAGCTACATCCCCAACATCTTCATCATCAACATCAACGTGTACATGTACATTATTATCCTCATTTACAACTTCTACAACATGTTGATCTTCAATTTCTATTTCAACATCCTCATCTGTAGGAACTTCATCTTCATTTATCTCGATATTGGCATCAATATCATCATGCTCAAAATTAATTTCTTCAACTTGACTTGATTCTGAAGTTTGAGATTTCTTTTGTCTTGCTTCAAATAAATTTGAAATTAAGCCTACTAATGATTTTGCTTTTTCATCTTTGCGTTGTTTTTTCTTCCTATTTTGGTACTCGGAATTTTGTTTTCGAATCCTATCTCAAATTAAAATACGACACAATATCACTAATGAAAAAAATTAGCATTTCACGCATTTTAATTCTTTTGAACTCAATTCTAGTAACTAATCATAATTTAATTTATTCAAATAAAGTATGAAATCAATGTTATTCATTTTCAAATTCATTCGCAAAAAGAATGTCTGTTCATTTTCAAAAAAATATATTCATTCACAAAAAGAATTAAAACAACTCAATTCTCTTTCAATGAGCCAATTTGCAAACTAAGCCTACTGCAACTTCTTGCACTATTTCAACGGACAACAGCTTTAGCAATGATTCATATTTGTACGCTCTTCAAATGATTCCACTAAAAGTTTCATCAATTATTTTCAAAAAAAACAATTATTTTAACAATCAATTCTTATGCAATTATACACAAATTAAATGGTGCAATAACAAATCAGAAAATCAATTTAAGAATTAGGGCAGTTGGTTAATCTTAAATTAACTCACTTAGTCTAGGATTTGTTTAAAAAATCAGTAAACCAACAGATAATCCAATTTCTAAACTCACATATAATCCAATTATGCAGTTTCTATAATCAATTAATCGGTATGAGTCTATGACGGATTGACGGTAAACCATAAAACCAACATTCAACATATATGTTAGTTTAGGAATTGGATTAGGGTAAATCAACATCTTTAGGAATTATGAATTAGGAATTAGGGCAAATCAACATTCAAATATCTGTTAAAAAAATATAATCGAAATCAGTAAAAAAATCAGTATTCGTAAACTCGCATAATTTAGGAATTATGAATAGGGAAAATCAAAATTGCAATCGTGGGATCTGAGCTGCACAATATACGACGACGGACCTCGGGAAATCGGCACGAGGTGGCTGACGATGGCAACAAACCTAAGACGAAGCTGAGTTGAGGCGGGCAATTTGGCTTGGGTTGGCGGTGATGAAGAATCGATGACTTGTGGAGTGCGTCGCAATTTGAGAAGAAGATCTGAAGAGAACACGTTTTTTTTCTGTGTTTGTTGCCCCTCCCTAGAATGATGCCCTAGGCAAATGTATCGTTCGCCTATGCCTCGGGCCGGACCTGATGCTACTTGACGTATAGATTATACTATAATACGCACATATATATACATACGTGCATATATATATATATGTGTGTGTGTGTGTGTATACATGTGTGTGTGTGTATGTATACACACACACAGATATATATATATATATATATATATATATATATATATATATCATGGAGTATGTTGTGATATATCGAATCATGTTTTGATTACTCATACACACACATATACATATACATACGTACATACATACATATAAATGCACGGCAAAGCACTAACAACGCAAAGCGGGTGTTGGCAATTTTTTTGAAATCTGATAATATTTTAGTGGTGGTAAGCATTTATATATAACAATGTAAATAATATAAGTTGTGACATCTTATTGTTTCCTTTACCCTATAACGAACAGTGCCATTTTGATCAATGAAAGCGAGAGTAAGCACTCCATATCACTAAAATAAACATCAATAGCATAAACAGATGAAAAAATATAATGAACTACCAACATCTTGCAGTAGTAACAAAAATTTTTGTTTTCATCGTATATGAGTGTAATCTTTTTTTATCTGAAATATTGTTCCGTTGCATTTCAATTTTTTTCATTTTTGTCCACAATTTCATCAATAGTGACTCAAGTTTCATATCTTTTGTTAGATAGAAAATCATATTTTGTTATATCATGCCATTAACAAATAATATATATATATATCACTCTGTAAATCAAAATATAGTTATCGCATATGCATATATAGTTACCATATAGTAATTAAGTTTTATGAAAATTAACTAAGTTAACAAACTTAACCAAATTTTATAAAAATTAAATAAATTTATAAAAATAAACTAAGTTTTATAAAAATTTAACTAAGTTGATGAAATTCTATAAAAATAGACCATGTCAATAAAAAATTAACTAAGTATATAAAAATAACTATGTTAACTAATTTTATTTTTGAGGCAAACGGTTGTGTAGTGCGAGACTACACAGCCGACAAAATCATATTAGAGCAAAATAAGAAAGTCACTCCAGTCAACAGGCTCAACCGGTAGCCAAAATAATAAGACTAGGTAGATATATATATATATTGAATAGTAGAAAGGATCACAAAGCTAGCAATACAAAACAAGGGCCAGCAACAGACAACATATACAAGCGTCACTACCTTGAGCAAAGATCAAAAAGCAGCAGCAACCAAACAACAAGAGCATCAGGGTGAGAAATACGATCAGCCAGAATGATGAGAATTGGTGACGCCAGCATGGAGACAGGAGTGGGCGGTGGTTCTCCAAGGATGAGGGTCTTCGTAGCTACCAATGGATACGTTATCATGAGCAGCGGCTTCAATCATCAGTCAAAAAGGAGGAGGATTGCGTCCACCTGTTCAAGCATTGAAAAAGTAAGCAATTTTGTAACAAATCTACAATGGAGACTTGGAAGAATTTTTAAAGCATCTGCGCATTTCTTTCGATCCACACTACCCAGCAGAATGTTGAGAGAAATATTCCAGTAGGGGAAGAAGCAGGGTTAATCTGCCAATGGTCGAAAAATGAAGAAATAAAAGGGAGGAAACCAAGCAGGTGAAGAGCAAAGAAGTCCAAACATAGAAGGAGAAGTCGCATTCGAAAAATATATGAGAGATACTTACCGGATCAGAGAGGAAGAGACACATATAAGATCTAGGAATATGCCTTTACAAATCAAACAGTCTTTGGAGTGAAGCTTCTCATGCACAATAAGCCACATGTGGAACTGGACGCGGGGAGGGATCTTGCATTTCCAAAGGCGGGGGAATGCGAAGAGTCTTCCAAAGTTCGAAAGGTTGGAATAAAGGGAGTGCACGGAGAAGGAGCCAGAAGGGTTAAGGGAAATTTTATAAAAATTAACTATGTTTTATAAATTTTTAACTAACTTTCATAAAATATAATCGAGTTTATAAAAAATAACTAAGTTCTACAAAAATTAAGCAAGTTAACCGAGTTTCATAAAAATAAAATAATTTCTATAAATTAACTAATAAACTAAAAAAATTAACTAAGTTAACTAAGTTTTATAAAATTAACTAAGTTAACTAAGTTTTATAAAAAATTAATAAATTAACAAAGTTTTATTAAAATTTAACCAAGTGGCTAAGTTTTATAAAAAACAACTAAATTCATAAAAAATAACTAAGTTGACTGAATTTTATAAAAATTAAATAAGTTTATAAAAATAAATAAGTCTATACAAATTAACTAAGTAATAACAAATTAACTAAGTTTATAAAAATTAATGAAGTTAACTAAGTTTTTATAAAATTAAATAAATTGACTAGGTTTTATAAAAATTTAATTAAGCTGACAAGGATTTATAAAGTTAAGTAAGTTTTATAAACATTTAACTAAGTTAACCAAGTTTTTAAAATTTAACTAAGTTTTGTAGAAGTTACTAAGTTAACAAAGTTATATAGTAGTTAAATGAGTTCATAAAAATTAACTATGTTTTATACATTTAACTAAGTTTGTAAAAATTCGCCAAGTTTTACAAATATTTAAACAAATTTCTAAAATTTATCAAGTTTTATAAAAACTAACCAGGTATTATAAAAATTAACGAAGTTTTATAAAATATAAAAAAGCTTATTAAAATCAATAGTAGTAGTAAAAGTATAAATAATAATTGTAGCAATACAACTATTAATAATAATAATAATTTGATTTTTACATTAAATTAGCCAACGTCTACGTATGTTACTATTTCAATTATTTTTTTCTTGGAGGGCATGAACTTTTGAAGAGGGAAAACTCTACGACCATGACATTTCGCTATTTTGACAAGTTTTTTAGTATCTTTATGGTTCTATCATGTATGTTTAAAGCATTTCCTACAAAATATTATATATAACTAATAATTTTTTGGTGCATGAACTTGGTGTAACTTTGATTATATTTAATATATAATGCGTTTAGATTGTCAAATGTTTTCTATTAGCACTGTTTGAATTTTTTTCGGCAAAATTTTCATAGTCTTGAAATAGACTTAGATTGGGGAAACTAGACTGCAAAATTATGAAGGAATGGATAATAAAGCTCAAAAACCATCAAGAATGACAAAATGAAGGAGTACAACAAAATTGATTAAGATTTGGGCATCCTAAATAGGTCGATATCGAACTATCTAGAAAATGTAGAGGTCTACCTTAATGTGATATTCTTTGACACTTCGTCTTAAAGAAAATGCAAAAGCGTAAATCTAAATGGATTGGTAATGACACATATAGGTCAGTACCGATTGATTAGGAATTTTTAGGGAAATGTACACAAGGCGCTTTAGACTCAAACCATAAGGAAGACTAAAAGAATGGACTAACAAATAGGTCAGTACCGACCTATATAGGTCAGTATCGATCCATTTGACTGCCTTGGGAAACGTGCGTGATGACCTATTCTTCATGTTGGAACATTAGGTCTGAGGAAATAAACTTGTTCAGACCTAAGATGACAATTTTGGTGCTAGCATTTGTCTATAAATAGCAAGTCATCTTCAACTGGAAAGGGGATCGATCTTCTTCTTATTCTACCTCGTAAGAATTTGAGCATAACTAAGATTTACTAGACTGCAACTTGGATTTGATTGTAAATTATGTTTTCCGAAGAGAATTCATCAATAAAACGATTAGGTGGATGTAGGTTAGAGATATTGCTGAACCACCATAAAATCTTGTATCTTTTTTTCTATTTCTCTTTAATTTCTTATATTTTATACTTATAATTACACTTCAAGTAATTTGGGTGTTTTCTTATTTTTGATGCAAACATTTTTGGTGCTTTCACTAGGAAGAACTTGAGATATAAGATTATTAAAGATGAAGAGGCATATTATAAGTGTTATTGTTGGACCAAGCCAATCGGAGCGTGGGGTTTGCCAAGTGGTTTCCTCTAGTTCAAATCCACCTTCTATCTATGTTACTAGAAAAGAGATGGAGAGGATTATGATAAGTATGTAAGAGACATTGGTAGCTCGACAAGCGGTGACGGCAAATGGATTTTTTCGAAGGATGGTGAAACAAGGAGCAGCTGGATATCTGAACAGGAAGCTAGAAAATGGAGCAGATGCATAATGAAATGGAACAGAACAAGCTAGATCCAACCCTCTAGAACCCTAACCAACCAACATCGACTGATCCAGACCAGTAGTGTAACACCCTTAATTTTTGATAACGTTATTCAGGAGATTTAGTTAGATAAATTGAATAGAATAATGTAAATAATAAGTGATAAGAGAATTGAGATTTGAAAAAATATAATTAGGGCCGTGCTCAATTAACTAATAAAATGGGCTAAAGAATGATTTTTAAGTTAATTAGTCTACATAAAGGTAATGGGAATTAATCGCATATAACCCCCTACCCTTATATATTCTCGTTCCTTATCATTTCACTTCCCATTCACGTCATTTTGAAAATAAAAACATAAATGTAAGAAGAGGAGCCGACCATAATCAAAGGGAAAAGAGAAGAGAAATCAAAGAAAAGCTAAGGATTAAAGCTAGGGGAATAAACCTCAATCTCAGTCTAATCTCCTTATCATAATCAAGGTGAATAATAATTCATTCCATCTCTATTTTGTTTTATAATCATATGTTTTCAGAATTAAGGGAAAATTCATTTTTACGATGATTTGGATGATGATATACTTGAATTACAATTTGTTTGATTTAAACAAGGATGTTTAAATAAGATTATATGGGGTTTTATGGAAAACCCGATTGATGTTGATGTTTAAATGCCATGGAAAAATTTAATGTTTTATAAAACATGATTTTGGAGTTTGATTTTAATTTCGATAATTTTCAAACTATGGAAAGATTACTGTGAATTTTCAAAGGAAAATATGGTTAATTGGGTTTATAAATTTATTTCGGAAAATATATTTAGAATTTGGGTCAGAAATTTTGATATGTTAGATAAAATGATTAAGTGAATTTCTGGAATTTTTAGGGATTTTTCCTAAGTGATTTGCTATGCAAATTAAATTATTTTAGAAGGACTTATTTGCAATATTGGTTTTTCTTAATGGAAGGGCTTATTTGCTAACTTAACCATGGTTTATCTGAAATTAAGCGGCGGTTATTTTAGAAAAGAATTTGAAAAGTTGAGGCCACCAATTACATATTTACAAGTGGCAGGTTAGTAAGATAAAATTTGCTTTATGTGGCATTAATCAGCTTTTACTCAGAAAAGCAGGTTCCGCCTCTAATAGAAGTACCTTTCGACTCAGAGCTTCCGCCTTCAATCAAGTCGAAACCCCACTAAGCCAAAACCAATACACGAGGAATGTGGTGACGCTTTTGAGTGTGAAGCAGAGAGAATGAAACTTTATGGATTTACCTGCTAGTTTAATGCAATATCCATTGTAATGCAGAAGCTAGACCCAACAGTTGTTCTTATGGCGGTGGTTTCTAGAGTCGCTAATAAGACTAGTTTCAAGAAGACATTAGAAAGGGATATGCCAGTGGATTTAGCAAATTTCTATTATCAGGGTGAAAGGTATTTACCTAAGAGAATGCAAAAGCTAGAATGGTGAAGTTAATGCCGTGGATGATGGAGGACATCTATGGTAGGATCAGGAAAAGATAAAGGATAAAGGAAGACTGCTGATGGCATCAGAGGTTTGAACACTACACCAAAACAGTCATTTGGAAACACTTTTTTTCCATTTGGCGACACTTATATGGGTTGCATTTTAGTCTCGCTAATAAGTGTCACTATCCAATATAAGTGTTACTGAAAATAAAAATTTACACTTTTAAATACGACGACACTTATTTTCGTTGTAAGCCTTGGTTTAATTGGAGTTAATTGACATATACTAGGGCAAAATTGTAATTGAATAACATATCACGCTTAACCCTAGCCATGCTTATCCCTGGCCGCATTTTCCCCAAATCGGTTCCAGTTATATTTTTGAGGTTGCATTAATGGAGACGATCCCCGAATCCCCACACCAAATAGTTCCAATAAATGATCAAACCACCATCATCGAGAACAAAGTCACCTTCCAGGAACCAAAGCCAGATGCGAACAACGCTTCCGATCATCATCGAAACAAATCCGCTCATGTTACATCTCGTATTTGTCAAGTTCTTTTCAAAACCCTAGCTGCAGGGTTCTTTGAAAATTTACCTCTTCTGATCACACAACAATATGGATTGGGCAAGAGATCCAGTGAAGCAATTGTTGTCATTGAAGCTTACAGGACACTCAGAGATAGGGGTTCTTATCCTGCTACTCAAGTCGTGCGTGGGACATTTCGGAGGGAAATTTGCTTTTATTTTGTTTGACAGCTCAACAAAATCAACCTTCATCGCTGCAGTGAGTAGAACTTAGCACAACTGTTATGTTTGTTTTCTCATAATTGCAAATTTATTTTTGATCGAGTAGATAGTTCATTGTCAAATCATGTCAAATCAACAATATACAACAACGCAGTTCGTATCTACTTGCTATATCTGTGTGATTGGGAAATATTGCATGATCGTTATATTGAGAACTATAGGCAATATCTGCAACAATAATATGCACAAAACATGTCTAGTACAGTAACATCTTTATTCACTCGTTTTTTATATTTAAACAGGATAGGCTGAAGTTTGAGTTTAACAACTTAATTTGTTAAAAATGCAGGATTCTGAAGGTGGAGTTCCTTTCTTCTGGGGAGCTGACCCATAAGGTAATATGGTTCTTTCTGGTGATGTGGAAATTGTGAAGAAAAGTTGTGGAAGATCTTTTGCTCCATTCCCTAAAGGTAACTGCTGTATAACTATCTACTCCATCACCTAATGTAGTGATTATGAAATATATACGTACTTGTTTTTCTTATAAAATACAGTGGCTGATCCTTCTTTTTAGGATATCTCCTATAATCCAAAGTTCAGAAAATGTTGTATTCTGTGAAATGAAGGAAAGACCTTGCAATAGTATGGCTTACACATTTATATTTGATCAGGTTGTTTCTTCACAACTTTTAAGGGTTTACAAAGTTATGAGCATCCTCTGAGTGAAGTTAAGGCAGTACCCAGAGTTGATAGTCAGGGGGAAGTATGTGGTGCAGATTTCACTGTGGATGAAACGTCCAAAAAAGATATTTCAGGAATTCCAAGGGTGAGCAGTGGTGCAGATTGGTCTTCTCATTATTAGCGCATGCAGTTGATATCCAGACTATCCATTGAAATGGTATCTTGCTTTGATCTGTTCAGTACTTGAACTCTTTTCCAAATTGCCCATTATTATCCATATAGTCAATGAATAATATTATCCATATAGCTAATGAATAATAAATCGATAACCGGTAAAGTGGGATGCAGTCTACAGTTGAAAGTTTATCTAGGTTGCTTTATGCAATGAGCTTAATAGTTATATGATTAGAGAACAATAAACAACCTTAATTACATAGAAATTCTTTAAAAAGAAATATCTTCTTCGTTTTATCCTTTCTATCCATAGGCTATTAGTACATGAGTTAAGACTTATGTTCTTAGTTTATGTGTCATTATGGGACCAACAAAATCTCAATCATTCATTAGTTGCAAAGAAAATTAGTGAACTGAGACCATATTTAGCAGGGATGGGGCATACCTATTTGGGCACAGAGGAATTGAAGTACTATTGAATATCCAAATGTATGCCTGTCTGTAATAATAAATTTAATGTATTGAGATACAGTTGAATCCATTTACTGGAAAGCTACCAAATACATGGTCAAATACCATTTTCTACTTAAACAATATCATCCATCTATTACAAAACTGTAAATTAGAAGAATTTCAAACTCTCTTATTAATTATAAGAGTTTTATCTACTCTGTTTGATATTCGATATTTTATTTTCAAAGTCGTATGATTTACCACTTTATAATTTCTACTATGCTTCTCAAAACTACTTGCATTCAAATACATGGTTTAAAAAAATTTCTACAATTATTTACAAATCTTACTTGATTCTTTTTCAATATTTCACATTAAAGCCTACGTGTTTAAATTAATTACATAATCCAAACTTTAAACTAATCGATAAAATTAGTCAACTAATATTTATTAACAAATCCTATCAGATTAAAAGTTCAGTATGTATACCATAGACGTATCAACAAATTGATATTTTTTTTGTTTTAGATATATATATATATATACATATATATATATCACATAACATAAATTGTATACATTAACATAAAAAATTATTTTGTAAATCATTTCCCTGAATGAATTTGCAGATGACCCAATTGCGGTGGAGTCGAAGATACTGCTACTTTGATGGTAAAGTAGCAAAGTGTTCCTGTTTGAATTATCAAATTTTGCAAAAATTCCAAATCTAAGATCTCTTTTTAACTCCGCTATGTGGGAATCAGAGAGTGAGGGTCATGGTATTGGCTCTTACAAAAATGAAAGGCAAGATAGTAGTAGTGTGAAGAATGATGGTTTTGAACTTAGGGGCCTATCCTGGTCTGTTTTCTTTAAAATTGTTTAGTTGCAAGAAAATGTTTGATTTGTATGTTTATTCCTAACTTGAAACTTGTTGAAGCAGGCATGCTACTAGTGAAATTCCAAGTGATTTGTTAGTTAAAGTTGAGGACTCGTTGTTCCATCTTCACAAGATAACTAGTTACTTTAATATATTTCTGTCTTTCTTAGTGGAACAGAACGTACAGCATTTGTTACATTGAGATTTGAGGTATACTAGAAGATACCTGACTGTAATGCATCTTTTATGCACAACAATTTCATAGTTTGCATCTTTTTATTGATTGTACAATTCTTTCACTTGTAGAGTTTGCTGTATATCCTTGTGAAAATATATTTCTAATGTGTTAACTTGACTACTAGGCTTGGTATATAAAATAGTAATTCATCCAAATAAAATCAAAGAGATTTTAGGTGTAAGGACCCAGCATACAAAATTAATTAAAGCTTCGTCTATTTAGTTGTCTAAATGTGCTTGCCTTGTATACTGACCTCAAACATTTTACTTAAATTTTAAGTTGTATATAGGCCTTCAGTTAAATAAAAGCCTGTAACTAAAGAACAATAATAGAAGTCCATTAAAACTTTGAATGTGTACTTTGAAGGTGTATATATAAGCATGATTTAAATAGAATTTGCACCTTCTATAGAGCATTTTTAACATTAGCTATAACTAGGTACTAAGTATGATATAACTATGTTAGCTAACTTCTATAATGTAAAAGGCCTAACTAGCATTACATAGAATTTGCACTTTCTATAGAGCAGTTTGACCCAAATAATCTTCTGCAATTTCTGTGCATTTTTTTTTATATTTCTTTTTCTACAATGATCCTAACTAGCATATACCTAAACAGAGAACTGTAAGAATTAGACATAATTCATATTTCTAACGTATAATGTGTTCTTTTAAAGTATCCTCTACTTGGTGGGCCTGAGTCGTTCGAACTTGCTGCCAAATTCTGCTATGGAATCTCCGTCGATCTAACCGCCACCAACATATCTGGCCTTCGATGTACTGCCGAATATCTAGAAATGATCGAAATTTTCCTCTTACAATGATTTGACCGAGACACCAGAGAGGATCTATTTTGATACTAGGGGCAAATTCCTTATAGTAAAATAGCTAAGAGAGAGCCCACGGGTTGGGAAAGAAAATCAGGAAAGTACTACCTGTTAAACCAAAAATTGGTTCAATATCCAAGATGTTGTACAAGGAGGCATATTCGAAGAAATTCTAATAATACCCCTTAGTTTCAAATTATTTACGAAATCGTTTGAAATATAAATCACGTGTTCAAGAGTAAAATAGGCAAGTCAAAATATGTCATAAATCTTGATTTATTGTCATTGGACACATTAAGCAATATGTACAAGTCATATCTCTTGTTCAATAGTAAGACGTTACAAAATAAGTCAAATATGCAAATTTCTAATTGTCCAAGTCCTTTTATGCATATGTTCACGTCATCTTCTTTAACATTGGCTACCATTAAAATGGCTCTCAAGCTCTTGAGAGAGCTTAGAAAAGTTCTAGTCTAAAAACTGATTTATGCTAAGAGAGAAAGAAGTTAAGGCACTATTTCCATGATGGGGTGCACTACTATTTATAGTGGTTGGAAGGACATAAGGCTTGCTTTCATTGGTTGTATTGGAACTGGACCAGTCCGTAGCGGAAGTTATGGGTGAATTTCAAAAAATTTACCCTATTGGATCTTTATTGGGCCTATGAAGTCTAACTTAATTAGAACATTTTTAAATTTCATTTAAATAAAATCATTTATTTTATTTAAATTCAAATATATTAAGATATGAAATTAATTTTATTTGATTTAGTTTATACATAAATGTATGATATACATATATGTTTGAGTGCATGTGTAACATAATAAACCACGAAAGGTATAATATGCCCATATGTAGATGTTGGGATTTACATTGCAACATACATATTAGCTCATTTTGTTTGTCATGTATGTTGTCCAAATATGTGCATGTATATGCGTTACAAAATACACACACACACATGTATGTATAAATATATTATATGTAATATATGAACATAAAACATTTATATATAGATAAATATATATAGAAAAAGAGAGAACAATTATTAAAAATTATTTATAATTCAAAATTAACTTAGTTTTGCAAACATGATATTTTTAGTATTTTAATTTGTATATATTATGAATAAAATAATATTTTCATCCATAAATAATTAACATAAAATACTATATTGATGAACATTCAAATTTTACAATTTTTGAAAATCTAGGATCATAAAATAGAGCTCATAAAAAATCTGGAGATTTTTCAAAGTTGAAATATTATTTTTTTAAATAAATACATTGATTTCGGCTTATTTAATATAAAATAATATATTATGATTTAAATTTTAAATTTTCAAAATTCTAGGATCATGAATGAAAGGATAAGGAAAAATTTCAAGAATTTTTCAATTGAATTATTATTTTTAATAAATCATAAACAGTTTTTCCGAAATAGTATTAATTATTAAAAATAATAAAATTTATTGAAAAATTCCTAATTTTTTTCTATACGTTTCTAAAATGATATAATATTTTTTTAAATATAAAATTGAATTTTTAATGTAATAATTATTTTATATATAATAAACAATTTAAAAATTCAATAAATGTTAATTTAAAATATGAATATATGTATCATAATTAATTTTCAAATTTGTAAATTCATATTATATATAAATAAGCGTACTAAATTTTTTAAATCATATATATATATATATATCTTATATATGCATATATGATATTATGAGAGAGAAATATACATTAATATATATATATATATATATATGAATTTATTAATAAGTATATATAAAACAATTATTAATGATAAAAAATAATTTTGTACAGTAAAAAACATTTGTCTATACATAAATCAAATAGGGTAATAAACAAATTATGCACATAACCAAACTGATTTGTGACAACTACATCTACTTACAAAATCTCACCTAACTAAACATATAGTAGCAATATATTTAAACAGATATGAAATTGCTCATTATAGGATCATTGAATATAATTTAATTACTGTAATATGAATTAAAATTACCAATTTAATGATGCCTTTGAATCCAAGTCGAAGCAGCGACTTCCCTTCCTTTTACTGTTCTTGATCCGTCAGATTGCAAGTCCGGAATCAACGACCTCTAACTATCGAATAGTATTATTTTAATTTGAAATATATTTGAGAATTTTTGAGTGGATTGAGAGCTATGTTTTAACCGGCAATGTATAAGGTAATGGCGGCCAAAAAAGTTAGTTATTATTTTACAGATACATACATACATACATACATACATATATATATATATATATATATATATATATGGTTGTATTAGAGAGAAACGAGGAAAACCTTTTTACCCTTTCTCACTTGATCTTAACCCATTATCACCAAACCAATTCCCTATCTTTTAGCCATCCCTAGACCTTCCCAAAACCGAAATTTTGTAGCCCTAATGATGGGCCTTAAACCCATCTAAGCCCAAATACTATGCAATTAAATCTAATTTAATTGCTTGTCGATATTGTATATCGATCAATATATTTATAACTGTTATAAATATATATAACATTATTTATTTCTCAAATTATATTCAAATTTTATAATTAATATTTCATAAATATTATTTAATTTAATTAATTTATAACAATTATAAACTAATTAAATCGTCAGTCTTAAGGGAATTCATCATTTCGGCTGTGTAACTCTTGGGTGTAAATTTGGTCAGCGATTAACATCGAACTATTTTAATGTCAATGTTCACACGTCCCTTAGCAGGTGGTGTGACATTATGGCCAAATTTATTGCTTACTCATTTTTGATAAAATCCAATTTTAGTTTAATAAGCGTTACCCGGTTGTGACATTTGTTCACACTAATTCCCTTCGTCAAAACTATATCACTTTGGACCTATGGAATTTGGTAATGGTCAAAAATCCAACCTCATCCACATTCAACTTTATAATCCAAAAACAAAGTCCTTGGTTCAATAATAACAATTATTATTAACCGAAATGCTCTGACTAAAGACTTTGACTTTGAGTTGACTGTGATACTAACCGCATATAACTGAGGAGACGAATCCTCTCTTGAATAGTGCTTCACTTCCAATACTTCCACTCAACCCAACTATAGTCACTCGATGGATGCCATGCCATGACTTGGCTATAATCAAAGCGGAGCTTTTATATTGAAGATCCACAGTATTCTCGAGTCGAGAGAACTGTGTAAATCAGTCACATCGATATTTTCTGTTTGACCTTAGTTTTATTAACCAACATAAAACTATCGAGTGAGTCGTTCCATAGTTATCCAATAACTATTAGTACGTAACCCCTAGGTGCCCTCAGCAGTCATAAGTAATACACTGCCCAACATTTGGAGAGCGTTACGTGCTCCAGTCTCAACGGATACATCGATATCCAGTCTCGATGCATCTTGACCAGAAACATTTCAAATGGTATATTTGTTTCGTTGTGATAAATTACTCATGGTTATAACACTTTGTATCTACTATCACAAAATATACCATTTATGGATTTTTTTTCAATTAAATATACTTTTAATTAAGTTAATTAATTAATATAATCACATTATATCAAGTATATAATAGGAAGAAAATACCTTTTATTTCGAATAAGATTGGTCAACGAGTTAAATAATGTAACAAATTACATAATTGCCCCTAGGGCATACCCCTAACTCTATCAATCTCCCACTTGCACTTGGGGTCAATTATGGAATCTAATTCCAACTTCTCCAATCAGTTTTCTCAAAACCAATTAGGTCAGTCCCTTAGAATGGGTATGCTATTATGTTTTAATTATCTACTTTGTCGATTAACTCTCTCTGATACTGATAAACTGCCTTTATCATGTGGAATAATTCGAAGTATGTCTTTCGACTTCTAGTGAGATTTAAGTTCTATCATGACCAATTTCATGACATTGTTATCTTATAACAATATTATGGGATTCTCAACATTTGGAATCACCTTTGGCTCAATTATATATTTGTGCATTTATATCAATATGCATTGGTTTATTGTAGCGCTATTCAAGTTAATGTTCTAAACATTTCGTTGAATCGACCACAATTACCTTTACTTTGAAAAAAATTCAAATTAATGATTTATACTTGAATTTTATCATTGACATGTTATACTCAAAATCACTTATAAAAGTTTGTGTCCAAATGTTCCATCATAACGAGTTCGTTGTTTCTATAAACAATTTTGTAGTATTTCATAAATATGCGAGAACACCTCAAACAACCATTTCGTGATATCAATTTGGATTTTATATTTTATCCATGTATCAAATACATAAACAAAACACAATATCATACACAACATAACCTATATGATAATTCCTATTGGTAATGCATAAGGAATCCAACTTACGTGTTCCCTTTTTAATAGGGTGCTCTTGTATATCAATTTGGGACAATCCCTATATCTTTTATACTCACTATGAAAGACATCATTTACAATCCAAAATTGAGTATTAAAACAATTAAAATTGATTTTAATACAAGCATATTGTTAAAATCAACAACGTATTGTTTACTTATAGTTTAGAAATATCAATGTACCAACATTCTTTCTTATGAACACACGTTTCCTCTGCACTTTGATTGAAAATCAAACTATTTAATATTTCTATCAAAATACTTATTCAATCTTGATGCTTATAAAATGATACATTCGTATCATTTCTTGGATCATATCCAAAGACTCACAAACCCAATATCGCTGCCACTGACTTTGAGGCATATTTGGTTAATATGTGTAAACGACTTACTCTAAATCATTATTTAGATTTTCTGTTTCAATACATAAGTACCAAACACTAAGTCTTATCGAGCGATAATTTTGTGAGTTAATCTGAATTAACTTGAGCATGTTGAATATCGAATCTGTTATGCTAATTTCAACAATTGAAATTTGCGATATTATTCTTTTCAACGTTGCTCAATTAATTCCAACCACATTAGTCTTTCCAATAAAGACATAATCTCGGCCGATGGATCACATCTCTTTGGTTACGACCACCAAAATCATATTTTGATAGCGTACTTGGAACTCTTTCAGATTTGCGCATCATACTATATAGAGTCAAAAATCTTAATGGTTTAATTGACAACCGAGGGTAATGTATATTTTCGACATTAATAAGAAACTCATAGTTTCTCTTTGATGTACGAGAATACTTATTAGACATTCTACTGCTATGTGTTCATTTAGGTTAGTTAATTTCACTTCATCTCATATAATCAGTTCTATTTATGGATCAGATCCAATTTCATTTAACTATCAAAAATTTCTCAAAGAAATTCCTTCACAATGAAGTTGATATATCTTGAAACAACAACTGTTTCTTAGTACAAATAGAATAGGGATTCATATACGCTTTATGAACCTTTTTATTTATAAAACTGATTTTTGTTTACAAAAATTATGTTCAAAACATAAATATGTCATTTGATGACGGACCTTTCCAAAAACTTTTTGGAGATTCATACAAGATCCCTCATGAACAATTATTACAGGCAATCTTTCGATTCGCACAACCTGCCAACTCCTTGGCTAGGATGTGTTGGGATTTCTTACAAACTCTTATCTTGTATGATTTTGTAAACTATTATTTAGATGAAATAATATCAACCTTGTTACTAATCTTAAGTACATGACCTTATAGAAAGAAACTAACTCAACTTCACTCACAATTAATCGTAAATTATCCAACAATGTTTGATTACACCTTATCGATGCATCATTATGTATCACATGGAGGAGTGATGTAATGCCCTTGAATTTTAATTAAATCCAACGGTTGTGTCTTAATGAATGAACTAAAATAAGACTTAACTAAATTAAGAAGGAGGAATTTCCTAAGGGGTAAACTTGGAAATGGGGCTACATTTCTTAGTATATATCTCTTCCTCCAATTTAATGAACGTTCACTTTCTCATTCATAACTCCTCACCTATATTTTGGCCGGCCATTAAAAGCTCCAAGAAGAGCATATATTGAAGAAAAAGTTAAGGAATTAAAGCTAGGAAATTATCTCATTCTCCAATCAACTAATCAAGGTGAATAATCATGTTTATCATCTCATTTTCTGTGTTTGGATCGGTTATGGGTTATACTCGATTCATGTTTGTGATTTTGGTTAGGATATAACCATTGTGACACCCCACCTCTATACCCACGCTAGCCAAGGACACTACGGAGTAATGCCGTCAACTAGCGTGGAGAATAAGGCTGTTGAGGAGCGACCATCCGTGTAATTGCTTTGTGCGAGCACCGATATGTCAGATAAAATATAACTTTCATTTCATCTCAAGAGGAAATCTGACATACCGATACAAACTCAAAGCTACTACACAATGGCTATATGGACTTCGGAAACAAGTATAGAAATAAACATAACACAAATCAGTCACAGACAATTCATATCACAAAGGAGGAAATAGATATGAATATAACACATGAAAGTGTACATTAGAGTAGTGGTCAAATAAGATCCACAATAACACAAAAGAATAGATACAAGTGCAAGACAATAGAATATGTATACATCAAGGAGTCTATATCTCAAATGTATACAACCAAAAACTACTAATCTAAGTAGTTAGTCAAAAGTCAGAGTAATCCAGAAGAGAAGTCAAGCAGAAGCACCTGTAACATCTCGGTCTGACCCGAGTATTATTTATAAGAAAATAATAAACGGATAAGTCTAGCTATAAGTATCAGATAATATGGTTTAGAATAAAAGACATGGCATGAACATGTAATAACCATAATGGCATACTACTATAAGTATATAATTGAAAATCAACAAGAGATTAATCAATATCACAAGAATCTTCTCAAAGATAAAATAGGGTATCATACCCTAAACTTGTATTCATAACAAGTCAATGACACACGAATTCACCAATGCACAAAAATTGATAAAACTTATCAATGGAAATCACGAAAATTGGTGAAGCGCAAATTCCAGAATTCAACACACGAAATCCAGAAATCACAAAAATGGGGGAGGCCTATCACAAGAACGGGAGCATGAAAACTCACCAACACGTGTAACACAAGAACGAGAAGCTATCTCATGGAAGCTATCCATTAAATTTTGACACACGAACGGCCCGAAGACCATGGGGCGCTACCCCACATATGTGATGTAGAAACATCACACAAACGGGGTTTAGTCTCCCTCGTAGACAAAGAGACATCGCACAATTGCTAGTCTAAATCACAAAAATGATCATCATGAATGGATATTCACATTAAATCCATAGAAAGAAGTCATCAACATCGGTAAAAGTGATAACGTCTAATCGGATCGACAAAACTCGATTAACATTGGAAGTTTTACTCAAAATTAGGCAGATAGGCAAAATTGGGAATTTCCAAACGTCTGAGTGGTTGGTCCAGACGTCTCGATTTAGTCTCTAGAAATATTCCAGAAAACTATCCAGACGTCTGAAACCTAAATCAGACGTCTGAAAGCATTCAGACGTCTGGGGAAAAGTCCAGACGTCTGGATTTGGTTTCTGGAAATATTCCAGAAAACCAACCAGACGTCTGAAAACACGAATCAGACGTCTGACATCTTTTCAGACGTTTGGAACAATAGTTCGGACGTCTGAAATTAGTCACTGCCCTTTTTATTTTTCTGTCGTTTGTTATTTTTCACCAGGAGGCAAAACCAGACGTCTGACATTGATCTCCAGACGTCTGAACACCTAATCTGGGCTTAAATTTGCCTAGGCCAAGATGGCCAAAACGTTCTCGGAAGCGATCGAGCAAGCGATGACAACTAAGGATTTACGTCAAGTGACAACCCGGTCTTATAGGTGCTTCGATACACCCCAAACAACATATCCAAACATCCATTGAAGGATTTTCACAAGAATTGGACTTCAAAAACCAAGAAATTAGGATATTCACCAATTCAATCCCAAGCAAAAGGAAATGTACATAAATAAGTGTTAGGGATTCATACCCAATCACAAAGATAGATATAGGCAAAGATGTGAGATAAAAATCTCACCTTTAAACTCAAAACAAATGAAGAAGAAGCTATAGAGCAATGGCAAGAGCAATCACACTTCAATTCCAACTCAACAACCTTGAATATAGGCTAAAAAGAGAAACATTTCCTAAGTTAGGTTTAGGAATTTCTGAAATTGATAAGAGAATGAGTTGGAGAGGAAGAAGAGGAGGCTTACCAAAGCTTCTACTATTTGTATGGAGCTAGAACTTGTTTTGCAAAAGAAAACTAGGGCTTGGAGTTTTAATTTCCCATTCCTCTCTCCATTGTTGTAAAAGCTTGAGTATTAGGAAATAGAAGTAAGGTAATGAAGAGAGGAGGGTTGAGGGTTGGGTCTAATGAGCTGAAACAAGACCAAAGCTCTAAGTAGAAAAAGTAGCAAAATTCTACTATCTCCAAACATATCAAAGTTTATACTTAAAAAGATCGCAAACGTCATTTTGAACTCAATGGACGTGGTCTCGAGTCCTAATTTGACCGTATGCAAAAAGTAACTTTTCGGACTAAAATCCGACTGACGATAAAATATTTAAATATAAAATCGATAAATATGCGGGTTGTTACAGACTCCCCTCCTTAAAGGAATTGCGTCCTCGCAATAATTAAGAGGAAAATAAAAAGTAACAAAAAAAGCATATCAACACAAAAGAAAATTTGAAATAAGAAGTTCACCATAAAGAGCACGAAAGAGTTAGCCCGAACGTGTTTGCTCGATGAATTCTCTGGATTCCCAAGAGAAATCCTTAGGATTTGAGAACCATCGGACTTTCACAAAAAGAACATCTATATTTTGAAGGCACTCAACCCCCGAAGAAATGATGTGAATAGAATGTTGCTCAAAAGTCAAATCTGGTGAAACTTCAATCCCTACTATAACATCAGGCTAAAAAAATCGGAAACCAAAAATCATTTCCATAGTTACAAGATGTGGAAAACGTCAAGAATAGCAGAAAATTGAGCTGGGGCAACGACGTAGTATAATAACAATACGTCCGAGAAACTGGAAACACGAATAACTCCGAACATCGACGTAGTACAATAACGGTACGTCCAATGAACGGAAACTCAAATAATTCGGAACACCGACGTAGTACAAGAACAGTACGTCCAATGAACCGAACACCATAAAAGAACATCGGGCGCTAGTCCATATAAGAAATGAGATAAAACTCAATAAAACGAAGTATATCAAAACGTCCGATGAACTTGATAAAAAGATAATTCCATTCAGACATCATCAAAGAATCAACTACTTGTTGCTTACGACTAAGCGCATTGGCAACACGATTTCCCTTCTGGGAATAAAAAGAATATCAAGATCATAAGATGCCAGGAACTCGAGTCAACATGAAGTTCCTTATGAGACAATAAATATTCCAAAGATTTATGATCGAGGTGGAGAACAAATTTCTCCCCCAAAATGATGATGCCAAACTCTAAAAGCAAAAACAATAGCCGCGAGCACTAGATCATGAGTGGCATACCTAGTCTCGATCGGCTTTAATGATTTAGAAGTACAAGTGATAGCACGTTCTCTTTTGCAAGAGAACGACATCCAAACCAATACGATTAGCATTGGTACAAAAGATAAGGTCTTGGTTCCCTTCGGGAATCACAAGAATAAGAGTATCGAAAAGAAAGAATTTCTTCTTCTTTCCCGAAAAGCTAAAATTTTCAAAATTACATTTATCTTTATGTAATAATCTTTCTAGAGAAATTTACATTTTTACAAGTCAATATATCGTGTCAAATTGTCTCATCAAAGCGTTTAGGATATTTCTATCGATAACGTTGATCAGGCGCATCGACCAGAATTCTTAAAGCACTCAATGGGCAATACAATCACAAAATCATCTATCTTTGCTCGTTTAAGAGCAAAATCTAATTGTACTTATAAATAAATCTTATGAAAAAGATTTTCAAAATTTTAAATTGCTGTTTTCATCCAAAATCAATATATACAAAAATGGAGTCATCGAGATCGTAGAATACTCGATTCATAAAATGGATGAAATAAGCTGGACAAACCGAATGACATAATAAGTCATTCATAAGTTTCATAACGAGTGCGGAATGCGGTAAATGGAATGCTAACTCCCGCAACTCGTAGCAAATGAAAATTGGTGACAAGGTCGAGCTAAAAAGACCTTAACACCACTAAATAGATTTCTTAGGAGATAATCCTAAGACAAACTCAAAAATACTGGAAAATTCTCAAACTACATGAATGAGAGAAACATCACTTTCCTCATCAGGTAGGCTTAAAGAATAAAATGATTCCATCAAATTGGAATCAAAATCACAGAGGAAAAACAGAAATCTGCTTAACAGATAGGAAATGTCGAAGATGAATAGTCCGCTTGGAAAAATAGGATATGGGCTACACAATGGTTAAGCCAATCCTTTCACAAAAATTAATTCCGAAGCCTAAATAGAAATCGGCTTGGAAGGAAAAATCACATAAAATAATTTCGACATCAATAAAAAGCAAATTGAGTGTTGCGGATCCACCAATCTGGATTCGCAATCCTCAAAGAAGTTAACAAGCCCAAAAATGTTTAAAGAAAAGGAATCAACAAGTTCTTTTGACATAAAATAATGAGATGAAACCCATATCAAAAGAACTCGAATAAGATAATCACAAAACAAATGTCATCAAGGATTGAATGAAAAATACCTTGACCAAGAAAAGTGTCACTAGGCGCATTTAGCTTTCCCTCTCTCCTCCTTTGAAGTTTGGGACAAGAAGATATATGGTGACCCAAATCTTTGCAATAGTGACAATAGAGGGGTTGCAGACACTCCTTTGCATAGTGGTCCATGGAACCACAATTGTAGCATTGTCCACGACTAGAGGTAGGAGTCTTTGCTATTGGAGCTTCTTGCTTCCCTTTCTTGTTGGGAGTGGGATTGGGGCCTTTGAACTTAATAGGCCTTTTCATGTTGTTGTTGAAGTTTTGTTTAGCACCCACAACTTCAACATCACACTCTCTATCGGCCTCTTCAAGACGAAGAGCGATATCAATAAGCTGATCGAAAGAAACTTCCATTTTCAGAAGTAATGGCTTCTTGAGATTCTTGTTCAAGCCATAAACAAATCTCTGATTTTTCTTCAATGGGGTATTAATGTATTCAACCCCGTATTTAGAAAGGGATTCGAAAGATGCGACGTAGTCCGTCACAGAAGATTCACCTTGAACAAGGTCGATAAAACGCCGGGCCAAAGTTACTTTTTCAGCCTCCGGCACAAATTTTAATTCGAATCTTTCCCGGAATTGCTCCCAAGTGAGATCTGCTTCAACGATTTCAGAAATAAGAAGCTCATAACAATCCAATGCTCTTTCTTGGAGCATGCTAGAAGCCACTTGGACTCGGTGGAGATCAACAAGATTCATGCGAGAAAAGATGCGGTCGCATGATCTAAGCCAAGCTTGGATTTCAATGACACTCTCGGATCCCCGGAATGCCTTCCACCCAAATCGGTATAATCTCTACACAAACGTGCAAAACCAGATCTAGGATGAGTAGGCTCTGGAATGGGTCCGATAGCTTGAGCATTCTTAACAAGATCTAGAAGCTCCTGGGCAGACATAAATACTCCCTCTTGAGGAGTAGCACTAGATTGACCGATGTTGGTACGGCCAGATCTAACCATTTCTCTTCTTTAAGAAAGAAAGAAGAAGAAAAAGTTATTCTCAGAATGAATATCAAACAATCATGATTGATAAAACAAGGAATCATAAAAGAAAATAGGATAGAACGGTACGAAGACCCGAATTAAATCCTATGGCACGATCCCTAAGAAAGACTTAGGACAATGATCCTTGCTAGATTATTCCACATTGTTCCGAAGTTTGGCTCTGATACCAAGCTGTGATGCCCCACGTCTATACCCACGCTAGCCAAGGACACTACGGAGTAATGCTGTCAACTAGCGTGGAGAATAAGGCTGTTGAGGAGCGACCATCCGTGTAATTGCTTTGTGCGAGCACCGATATGTCAGATAAAATATAACTTTCATTTCATCTCAAGAGGAAATCTGACATACCGATACAAACTCAAAGCTACTACACAGTGGCTATATGGACTTCGGAAACAAGTATAGAAATAAACATAACAGAAATCAGTCACAGACAATTCATATCACAAAGGAGGAAATAGATATGAATATAACACATGAAAGTGTACATTAGAGTAGTGGTCAAATAAGATCCACAATAACACAAAAGAATAGATACAAGTGCAAGACAATAGAATATGTATACATCAAGGAGTCTATATCTCAAATGTATACAACCAAAAACTACTAATCTAAGTAGTTAGTCAAAAGTCAGAGTAATCCAGAAGAGAAGTCAAGCAGAAGCACTTGTAACATCTCGGTCTGACCCGAGTATTATTTATAAGAAAATATTAAACGGATCAGTCTAGCTATAAGTATCAGATAATATGGTGTAGAATAAAAGACATGGCATGAACATGTAATAACCATAATGGCATACTACTATAAGTATATAATTGAAAATCAACAAGAGATTAATCAATATCACAAGAATTTTCTCAAAGATAAAATAGGGTATCATACCCTAAACTTGTATTCATAACAAGTCAATGGCACACGAATTCACCAATGCACAAAAATTGATAAAACTTATCAATGGAAATCATGAAAATTGGTGAAGCACAAATTCCAGAATTCAACACACGAAATCCAGAAATCACAAAAAGGGGGGAGGCCTATCACAAGAACGGGAGCATGAAAACTCACCAACACATGTAACACAAGAACGAGAAGCTATCTCATGGAAGCTATCCATTAAATTTTGACACACGAACGGCCCGAAGACCATGAGGTGCTACCCCACATATGTGATGTAGAAACATCACACAAACGGGGTTTAGTTTCCCTCGTAGACAAAGAGACATCGCACAATTGCTAGTCTAAATCACAAAAATGATCATCATGATCATCAAGAAGTGTCAATCACACCAAGCTAGTAAATATAAGAGTTTAGCTTCATGTCCCATAACCACTTGCTTAACTTAAATATTTACGAACAAGCTGTGAATCTTCACTAGAAAATTGTCACAAGATATTCAATCGAACAAGTCCAAGAATTAACCGACGAAGTGAACGCAAGCGATTCATACCACTTGTTTTACTAAGCCGTTTAATTAGATTTCTCATCCGAGTGAAGTAAAGGCTTGTATATACTAGTAGAATGGAAAACGATTTGAGGAAAAGAGTTTTGTAATAAAATAGTGTTGAAATCGAGTTGATAAAAGAGTTTTGATATTTACTACTAGTATTGAAACCTTCGTATTTTTAAAGTGACAAACCACAAAACGATTGTTGAAACAAATCGAATCACAAAAATTCACATTCGAAGACGTGAGTCAAATCCAAAGAAATCGATACTAAATCCATCAAAATGGATATTCACATAAAATCCATAGAAAGAAGTCATCAACGTCGGTAAAAGTGATAACGTCTAATCGGATCGACAAAACTCGATTAACATTGGAAGTTTTACTCAAAATTAGGCAGATAGGCAAAACTGGGAATTTCCAGACGTTTGAGGGGTTGGTCCAGACGTCTGGATTTAGTCTCTGGAAATATTCCACAAAACTATCCAGACGTCTGAAACTTAAATCAGACGTCTGAAAGCATTCAGACATCTGGGGAAAAGTCCAGACGTCTGGATTTGGTTTCTGGAAATATTCCAGAAAACCAACCAGACGTCTGAAAACACGAATCAGACGTCTGACATCTTTTCAGACGTCTGGAACAATAGTTCGGACGTCTGAAATTAGTCACTGCCCTTTTTATTTTTCTGCCGTTTGTTATTTTTCACCAGGAGGCAAAACCAAACGTCTGGCATTGATCTCCAGACGTCTGAACACCTAATCTGGGCTTAAATTTGCCTAGGCTAAGATGGCCAAAACGTTCTCGGAAGTGATCGAGCAAGCGATGACAACTAAGGATTTATGTCAAGTGACAACCCGGTCTTATAGGCACTTCGATACACCCCAAACAACATATCCAAACATCCATTGAAGGATTTTCACAAGAATTGGACTTCAAAAACCAAGAAATTAGGATATTCACCAATTCAATCCCAAACAAAAGGAAATGTACATAAATAAGTGTTAGGGATTCATACCCAATCACAAAGATAGATATAGGCAAAGATGTGAGATAATAATCTCACCTTTAAACTCAAAACAAATGAAGAAGAAGCTATAGAGCAATGGCAAGAGCAATCACACTTCAATTCCAACTCAACAACCTTGAATCTAGGCTAAAAAGAGAAACATTTCCTAAGTTAGGTTTAGGAATTTCTAAAATTGGTAAGAGAATGAGTTGGAGAAGAAGAAGAGGAGGCTTACCAAAGCTTCTGCTATTAGTATGGAGCTAGAACTTGATTTGCAAAAGAAAACTAGGGCTTGGAGTTTTAATTTCCCATTCCTCTCTCCATTGTTGTAAAAGCTTGAGTATTAGGAAATAGAAGTAAGGTAATGAAGAGAGGAGGGTTGAGGGTTGGGTCTAATGAGCTGAAACAAGACCAAAGCTCTAAGTAGAAAAAGTAGCAAAATTCTACTATCTCCAAACGTATCAAAGTTTATACTTAAAAAGATCGCAAACGTCATTTTGAACTCAATGGAAGTCGTCTCGAGTCCTAATTTGACCGTATGCAAAAAGTAAATTTTCGGACTAAAATCCGACTGATGATAAAATATTTAAATAAAATATTTAAATATAAAATCGATAAATATGCGGGCTGTTACAACCATTTAAACCTTTGTTTGGATAAGACTTAGGTGTTTTAAAATGTTAATTAATGAGTTAATTAACACGTTTTATTCGGTTTTGGTTAAATTCCAAGTTGTTTTTATCCTCATATGCTTTGAAATTTTAATATGTTGAAGTATATGATTTATATGATTTTTGGGGATTTTTCCTTAGTGGTTAACTAAGGTAATTAAATTAATTAAGCCTAAGGGCTAAACTGTAATATTGCTGCCTTGGTCAAAGCCGAAGGGTAATTGCTTTCAAAAATTGATTTGGGGAAGAAGTACAGTGTTTCAAGAAAAAGGTTGACTATTTTATACTTTTTACTATTTGGAAGTACAGGAGAAGGCTTCTCAACCAATCAAAATTAGACAAGCAAGATAAAACATCACTTTAGTAGGCCCAGTTCTGCCTTCGCCTCTAACAAGCCCGCTTTTACCCTTTTGACGAAGTCGAAAGGTACCTTTCGTCTAAGATGGAAGGTATACAATTACCCTCTGCCTAAGTCAAAAGGTAGGCACGGTGTCGAAGGGAAGAGGGGCGAAGGGATATGGAGGCTGCTTCCTTTGCTTTTAAATAGAAACATAATTGCTTTCGAATAAGTTGAAAGGGGATCCTTCGACTCTATCATTTTACAAAAGACTAAAAATTTTATGTATTCATGAAGGGGTTATCTTTAATGATTGCGAAAGGTTTTGATTTCGAAAGGTTTGATATCGAAAGGTTTTGAAGGGGTTATCTTCAACGATTGAGAAAGGTTTTGATTTCGAAAGGTTTGATTGCGAAAGGTTTTGAAGGGGTTATCTTCAATGATTGCGAAAGCTTTTGTGTTTCATTGCTTTCGAAAGGTTTATAAATGGTTTTATAAGGGGGGATACTCCAAGCTTTCGACAAGGTCGAAAGGTAGAACCTTTCAACTAGGTCAAAACGAAACCTTCAGACAAGGTCGAAAGGTAGGACCTTTCGACAAGGTCGAAAGGTATGATTTTGTGATGCTTTCAATAGAAAGGTTTCCAAAGGGGCTAACTTTGGATGTTTATTTGCTTTCGAATGAGACTTCATTTGAAGGGCTTTAAAGGGTCGTTTTTAGCCATTTTTCTTAAGTAAAACTTTGCTAAGTCGAAGGGGTTACTTCGAAGTGTTATAACATAAAATACTTATCTTTGTTTGAATATTTAAGGGGGATCCTTATATAAAATTGAATGTTATAAAACTTTGGGGACACCGGGGTAGTTTTAATGCTTTCGATACATAATTTGGGGTTACAAACAGAAATATGTTTTCGAAAATATACGTTGGGGCTATCGGTGTGTTTTTATATAATTTAACCTAATTGGGGCTACCAATGGGAATAGGTTAAACATGTGGTATACTTAGGGAAAATAATTAATCATGGGGATCATGTTATTTTAATTGGCCAAGTGATGGGTTCTTGGTTAACTTAGGAAAACCATGGAATATGCGGTGGATAGCCTACATCAAATTTCTAAAGTAAAGAATGTTTTGCCAGAGGTGGTTAGCCTCGGGATTTGGCACCCAAGGGTTCATGGTCATCCTAGGAAAACTGTGAAGTGTGCGATGGATAGCCCACGCCATCGTTTATAAAACAATGTACGATGGATAATCTGTATTTATTTTAAAGGGATTTGGGATGGACTGTCCTATTAAATTATGACGGATAGTCATTTTAAAGATTTTAGAGGGGAACTCTAATAAATTGATTTTAAATGGGAAATCTAATAAATATCTTTTAGATGGGATATCTAATAAATGGGTGGATGGGATATCCACAACATTTAATTTATGGCTTTATTTCATATTATATTAAGATTAATCATTTTAGGTGCAGGGGCATAGTAAATGATTTGCATGTTTTATTTTGGGTACTAGTGAGGGAAAAACCCGTTCCGCTAAGCGGCATGGTCTCACTAGATATCTTTTTATGATAAGAGATGATAGGGGATTATTCATACCAGACTTATAGTCTGACTCGAAGTTTGTGTTTCTCCACAAACTCTCGGGTACTCAAAATTAATTTGAGTAGTCTGAGAGTGGGAGACTTTCAGGTTTTGGATGAATAAGCTTTCAGAGACGTGCAGGAGGCAGTGTCAGCTATATAAGAGCTATTTTGTGTTTTCCGCTGTGATGTACTAAGAACTGTAAAGTTCATATTTATTAGTTCTCTAATCATCATAAGGGGACATCTTCGTATGTCGCTCTTATCATATTTTGTACATGTATATCTGATCTGAATGTAGTTAACATCTGAGATTATGTAATTAAATCTTAAATTGAAATTCATAAGAAATGAGAAATTCTGTTTTATTGAAGTTTAAAATTTTTCATAGTCTTATGTTTCTGTTTTGCCAATAGTTTTAAGATTCTGATTTCGGTCACTCAGAAATAACCCCTATGGATGACTACAGCATCCGTAGCAGTTAGTTTTGAGCCTCGAAAATGGGATGTTACAAGTTGGTATCAGAGCATGGTTTATGTACTTAAAAGGAATTTATACCTTAAAAGATTTTAAAGCATAATCTAATGAATCTAAAATGTAGTTGGGCTTGGGTAAGCGTTATAGTAACGTATGTGTACTTTGCTATAAATACCTAAGTATGTATTCCCCACTCTCTTAGACCATTCTTCTGTATCTTACCAAGATTGGATTTCAGGTAGCAGGGAAGTAAGATATGGAGGCAGGAAACAGAAGAGTGAATCAAGGTGGAAGACGCACCGCAACAAGTGGAAATGTTCGACCCAAGACTAGGAGCAACCAGGGTCGACAGACAAATGCAAACCCCGATGCAAATGCCAATGTTGATGTTGAGATCCCGCCGGTTGATATGGGAATAATGTATCAATTCTTCGTGAATATGATGCAAGCTAGAGCATCTGCGGGAGTGGCTATAGGGAATGCTGGAGGAGCTAATCTGGTGACCCCAATTGGCAATAATTATGCCAAGATGAGCAGAGATTACGCTAGTCATGGAGGGAAGCATTTTCTGGGAACCGTGGATGCGGTAAGAGTGGAGAACTGGCTATTGCATTCTGAGAGGATATTTGCAGATCTTAGCTTGACGGATATGCAGAAGAGGAGACTTGCTTCCAGGCAATTGTAGGGAGCAGCATTGTTTTGGTGGAACGGAGTTACCGTAGGAGAGCCAAAGGAAGACCCGACTTGGGCTGAATTTCGAAGGAGGTACGAAGAAAGATTTCTATCAGAGGTTGCCAAGTCAGCATTGCTCAGGAAGTTTGTAGATTTAGTCTAGGGGATAAATCGGTGATTGAGTATGCTACGGAATTTGATGAACTATCCCGTTATGGATATGCTACTGTGGATACTTTCATTTGGAGAAATGATAAGTTCATCAGGGGGTTGAATCCTGAGATTGCCAGAGCAACCATGCCAAACCTTCAGGATCCGTGTCATATTGTTGTTGAGATGGCTATTCGAAATGAAGTGATGCTTTCTACTTTTGGAAAAGGGAACCGATTGAGGTTTAGAATTTTTAGGGTAAGAAGCATAAGTTCTTCAAAAAGAAAGGTTCCCGGTCGGGGGTAACAGCTAAGAAGAGCAAGGCTGATATTGTTTGTTACAAGTGTGACAAGAAGGGGCACTATGCTAATGAGTGTCGCTCGGCTGATGGAAGAGCAATTACAGTGAGGCCGAATGTGAAGTGCTACAACTGTGGCCAGATGGGGCATTACAAGGACAAGTGTCCCGATGCTGCTAAGGATGGAAAGGGAAAAGTCTTTGTGTTGGAAACATCATCCTCTAAACTAACGGCTGCTGAGAAAGGAAAAGCCGTGATGGAAGGTATGCTTATGATTCATAGTACTCCGGTTAGGATACTATTTGATACCGGTGCATCGCACTCATTTATATCTCAGTATTTGGTAGATTGCTTATGTCTGGAACCTTTCTACTTTATTACTCCTCTAAGGGTTGTAAATCCTATAGGAGGGTATGCAACTTTGGGAACGAGATATGACCAGTTAGAACTTGATTTGTCAGGTCATATGTTTGCATGCAGATTATATGTTTTTGATTTCGTGGGTTTTGGGATCATATTAGGTATGGATTGGTTAGATAAAAATGATGCTAAGATATTTTTCCACGAGGGGGAAATATCATTGAAACACCATAATAGCCGTAACCGAGTCATTTACTCAGTAAGGAGTTCGAACGGAAATGCTTATGCGTTATTGGGTGCTATGGGAACAGAAGTAGAGTTGAAGCAGGTTTATGTAGCAAGAGAGTTTGCAAATGTGTTTGAACCAGTTTTGGGCTTGCCGCCGAAAAGAGCTATCGAGTTTCGGATAGATCTCATACCGGGAGCTGAACCCGTAAGTACCATCTAGCAGGATGTCACCAACCGAGATAAAGGAATTGAAGGTGCAGCTAGTGGAATTGGAAGGAAAGAATTTCATCCGACCAAGCAGTTCGCCTTGGGGAATAGCTGCGGTATTCCTAAAGAAGCCAGATGGGTCATTAAGGATGTGTATCGACTATCGTATGTTGAATGAGAGGATGATCAAGAATAGGTATCCTTTGCCAAGAATCGACGACTTATTCGATTAGTTGAGGGGAGCCCAAGTGTTTCCCAGTTGGATTTGGCGATAGGTTTCCATCAACTAAGAGTGGCAGAGGTCTGTATTCCTTTAACGGCGTTTAGGACTAGATATGGGTCTTACAAATGGTTGATTATGCCATTCGGGCTTACTAATACGCCAGCTTTCTTTGTGGATTTGATGAACCGGGTTTTCCGAGAGCACTTGGATAGGTTCGTGTTGGTTTTTATTGATGACATTTTGGTATATTCTAAGAATAAGAAGGATCATGCGGAACATCTTAGAATAGTGTTGGAGACGCTAAGGCAACATCAACTGAAAGCGAAGTTCTCAAAGTGCCATTTCTAGAAGAGGGAAATGAAGTTCCTTGGTCATGTAGTTTCCAAGGAAGGGTTAGCAGTTGATCCGAAAAAGATCGAAGCCGTTAGAAGTTGGGAGAGACCAGAGATGGTAAGCGCGATTAGAAGTTTTCTAGGTCTTGCAGGTTACTACCGAAGGTTCATTAAGGATTTCTCGCGGATAGCGGCATCCTTGACTATGCTAACTAGGAAGGACGTGAAGTTTGTTTGGTCTAACAAATGTGAGGAGGCATTCCTTAAGTTGAAACATTTGTTAACCAATGCGCCCGTGTTAGTAGTTCCTGATGGGAATCAAGGGTTGGTAGTTTACACCGATGAATGGAAAGGTTATTTCCTATGCTTCTAGACAGCTTACACCGCATGAAGTGAGATCCCTACTCATGATTTGAAGTTGGCAACGGTAATCTTCGCATTGAAGGTGTGGAGACATTATCTTTTGGGAGAAAGGTTTGAGCTTTTTACGGATCATAAGTCTCTACGGTATTTATTCTCTCAGAAGGAGCTAAACATGAGACAGCAGAGATTGCTGGAATTTGCTGTAGCTTATGATTTTAGCATCGAGTATACACTGGGAAAAGGAAATAAGGTGGAGGATGCGCTTAGCAGGAAACATCATAATGTGGTGTTAGCTATGTTGGCTGAATGGAAAGACTTGGAAGCACTGGCTGCTTACAGTGTGCAGTAGAGGTCGACTGCTGGATCTAGTCGGAATATCACCATGATGTCTTGTTTGGAAGTTCGACCAGTGTTGATCGAACGAATTGCTTTTAGGAAGAAAGAGGATCCAGTGTTAGCTGATAGGATTAGAAGGTTAGAAATTGGAGCCGAGATTGATAACTTAAAGGATTTTATTCTTGACCGCAGGGGTTGGTTGAGAAAGAAGGAACGGTTATGTGTTTCGGATGATGGAGACCTTAAGAAGGAAGTTCTTAGGGAATGTCATCAATCGAAGTTTACGATTCATCCTGGGGGAACCAAGATGTATCAGGATATGAAGAGAAGTTTCTTCTGAGAAGGAATGAAGAGGGATGTTGGCTTATGGGTAAAAAGTGTTTGAACTGTCAGCAAGTAAAAGCCGAACATCAGAACCCAAGTGCTTTGCTTCAGCCTTTGGATGTTCCAGTTTGAAAGTGGGACTCGATATCCATGGATTTTATTAACGGGTTGCCAAGGTCAAACTGGGGTAATGAAAGTATATGTGTCATAGTGGACAGATTGACCAAAAGTGCCCATTTCATTCCTGTGAGATCAACCAGGACACACCTGTTTTGGCTAAGTTGTTCATGAAGAACATCGTTAGACTACATGGAATTCCTAGTAGTATCGTCAGTGATAGAGATGCTTTCTTTACTAGTGAGTTCCGGAAAAACCTGCAGAGTGTGTTAGGCACTAAGTTCAAGATGAGTACTGCATATCATCCTCAGACGGATGGCCAGACAGAGAGAGTCAATAAGGTATTGGAAGATCTGTTGAGGGCTTGTGTGCTGGATTTTAGTGGTTATTGGAAAAATCACTTGCACTTAGTGGAGTTTTCCTATAATAATAGCTATCAGACTACTATAGGAATGGTGCCTTTTGAAGCTTTGTATGGAAGGCCATGCAAATCACCAACATGTTGGTTAGAGACCGGAGACAGGTTGGTCCTTGGTCCAAATTTCGTTAGAGAGGTGACGGAAATATCGAGTTGATACGGGAAAGAATAAAGGAAGCTTAGTCTAGGCAGAAGAGTTACGCAGACAAAAGGCGTAAGGATCTAGATTTCTCAGATGGAGATAGAGTTTTAATCAAGGTATCGCCGATGAAAGGTGTGGTTCGGTTCGAAAAGACCGGGAAGCTAGCACCGAGATATGTTGGACTATTTCCTATATCAGAGAGGATTGGGAGACTTACATACCGAGTAGATTTGCCAAGCAGTTTGGTCGGGGTCCACAATGTGTTTCATGTTTCCCATCTTAGGAAGTATGTTCATGATCCAAAAACTACTATCGCTCCGATGGCACTAGAGGACTTAGTGGTGGAACTAGATATGACTTTTGTGAGGCAACCAGTTCGTGTTGTGGCAAAAGATGAGAAGAGGTTAGAAACAAGACAGTCAGGTTGGTGAAAGTTCAGTGGAGTGACAACGTGAAGGACTATACTTGGGAGACAGAAGACAGGATTAGGGCTACTTTTCCTGGGCTATTTTAGATGGTATGTTCTATATAGAGTTTATATTGAATTTCGCTGGTAGGTTATACTAGCTTTGCTTGCATGGGCTATATGCTTGTTGTTGTGTCCTTACTGAAATTTCGAAGACGAAATTCTTTAAGGGGGGGAATGTAATGCCCCTGAATTTTAATTAACATTATTCGGGATATTTATTTCAATAAATTAAATAGAATAATGTGAATAACTAGGGAGATGAGATTAATAAATCCAATGGCCTTGTCTTAATTAATGAACTAAAATAAGACTTAACTAAATTAAGAAGGAGGAATTTCCTAAGGGGTAAACTTGGAAATGGGGCTACATTTCTTAGTATATATCTTTTCCTCCACTTTAATAAACTTTCACTTTCTCATTCGTAACTCCTCACCTATATTTTGACCGGCCATTAAAAGCTCCAGGAAAAGCATAAATTAAAGAAAAAACTAAGGAATTAAAGCTAAGAAATTATCTCATTCTCCAATCAACTAATCAAGGTGAATAATCATGTTTATCATCTCATTTTCTATGTTTGGATCGGATATGAGTTATACCCGATTCAGGTTTGTGATTTTGATTAGGATATAACCATTTAAACCTTTGTTTGGATAATACTTAGGTGTTTTAAAATGTTAATGGGTTAATTAACACGTTTTATTCGGTTTTGGTGAAATTCTGAGTTGTTTTGATCTTCATATGCTTTGAAATTTTAGTATGTTGAAGTATATGATTTATAATATTTTTAGTGATTTTTCCTTAGTGGTTAACTAAGGTAATTAAATTAATTAAGCCTAAGGGCTAAACTGCAATATTGCTTCCGCCTTGGTCAAAGCCGGAGGGAAATTGCTTTCAAAAATTGATTTGGGGAAGAAGTATAGTGTTTTGAGAGAAAAGTTGACTATTTTATACTTATATCTATTTAGAAGTACAGGAGAAGGCTTCTCGGCCAATCAAAATTAGACAAGCAAGATAAAACATCACTTCAGTAGGCCCAGTTCTCCCTTCGCTTCCAACAAGCCCGCTTTTACCCTTTTGACGAAGTCGAAAGGTACCTTTCGTCTAAGATGGAAGATAAACAATTACCCTCCGCCTAAGTCGAAAGGTAGGCACGGTGTCGAAAGGAAGAGGGGCGGAAGAATGGGGAGGCTGCTTCCTTTACTTTTGAATAGAAACATAATTGCTTTCGAATAAGTTGAAGGAGGATCCTTCGACTATATCATTTTACAAAAGACTAAAAAATTTATGTATTCACGAAGGGGTTATCTTCAATGATTGCGAAAGGTTTGATTTTGAAAGGTTTTGAAGGGATTATCTTCAATGATCACGAAAGGTTTTGATTTCGAAAAGTTTTAAAGGGGTTATCTACAATGATTGCGAAAGGTTTTGATTTCGAAAGGTTTGATTTCGAAAGATTTTGAAGCGGTTATCTTCAATGATTGCGAAAGCTTTTGAGTTTCATTACTTTCGAAAAGTTTATAAATGGTTTTATAAGGGGGGATACCCTAGGATTTCGACAAGGTCGAGAGGTAGAACCTTCCGACAAGGTCGAAAGGTTTGATTTTGTGATGCTTTCAAAAGAAAGATTTTTGAAGGGGCTAACTTTGGATGTTTATTTGCTTTTGAATGTGACTTTATTCGAAGGGTTTTAATGGACTGTGTTTAGCCATTTTTCTTAAGTAAAACTTTGCTAAGTCGAAAGGGTTACTTCGAAGGGTTATAGCATAAAATAGTTATCTTTGTTTGAATATGTAAGGGGGGTCCTTATATAAAATTGAATGTTATAAAACCTTGGGGACACCGGGATGGGTTTAATGTTTTCGATACATAGTTTGGGGTTACAAACAGAAATATGTTTTCAAAAACATACATTGGGGCTATCAATGTGTTTTTATTTAATTTAACCTAATTAGGGCTACCAATGGGAATATGTTAAACGGGTGGTATACCTGGGAAAAATAATTAATCATGGGGATCATGAATTTCTATAAATAATCATTGTGATCATGTTATTTTAATTGGCCAAGTTATGGGTTCTTGGTTAACCTAGGAAAACCATGAAATGTGCGGTGGATAGTCCACATCAAATTTCTAAAGTAAAGAATGTTTTGCCAGAGGTTGTTAGCCTCGGGATTTGGCACCCAAGGGTTCATAGTCATCCTAGGAAAACTATGGAGTGTGCGGTGGATAGCCCACACCATCTTTTATAAAACAATGTACGATGGATAATCTGCATTTATTTTAAAGGGATTTGGGATGGACTGTCCTATTAAATTATGATGGATAGTCATTTTAAAGATTTTAGAGGGGAACTCTATTAAATTGATTTTAGATGGGAAATCTAATAAATTTATTTTAGATGAGATATCTAATAAATGGGTGGATGGGATATCCAATACTTATGATTTATGGCTTTATTTCATATTATGTTAAGACTAATCATTTTAGGTGCAGGGGCATAGTAAATGATTTGCATGTTTTATTTTGGATACTACTGAGGGGAAAACCCGTTCCGCTAAGCGATGTGGTCTCACTAGATATCTATTTATGATAAGAGATGATAGGGGATTATTCATACCAGGCTTATTGTCTGACTCAAAGTTTGTGTTTCTCCACAAACTCTCGGGTACTCAAAATTAGTATGAGTAGTCTGAGGTGGGAGACTTTTAGGTTTTGGACGAATAAGCTTCCGGAGACGTGCAGGAGGCACTGTTAGCTATATAGGTGCTACTTTGTATTTTCCGCTGTAATGTACTAAGAACTGTAAAGTTCATATTTATTAGTTCTCTGATCATCATAAGGGGACATCTTCATATGTCGCTCTTATCGTATTTTGTACATGTATATGTGATCTGAACGTGGTTAAGGTCTGGGATTATGTAATTAAATCTTAGATTGAAATTCATAAGAAATGAGAAATTTCACTCAGAAATAACACCTATGGATGACTGTAGCATCCGTAGCAGTTAGTTTTGAGCCCCCGGAAGCGGGATGTTACAAGTGACTTTTGAGATTGAATCTATATTCATTTTTAGGTATATTTGGAACTCTTTCCAATATACTCACTTATGCGACCAAATCAAATCATTTTATTCTATTGCATGCTATTTTATTTACTTTTCTTTTATATTCTATGATTTAATCATAAACTTACTACATGTGTATCTAGTACACATGTTCATGTATGTAATAAATCATCGATGAATATAACAAAGTATGTGGAACGCTTTTGGTATTAATAGACTTGTGATTACATACATCAATATGTATTAGTGGAAATTATGTTGAAGGGCTTCTATTTTCAGGGTAATAAGTTTTAAGGACAACACTTCTAAATAATTAGTTTTAAGGACAATTTACCGGATAATGATAAATTCATTTATCTTTTTAAGTTATACAGGAAAATGATAAATCTTTTTATCATTATTTCTGTATAACTGAAAATAATAAATTCTTTTATCTTTTTCCTGTAAAATGTCCTTAAAACTAATTTTTTAGAAATAGTGTCCTTAAAACTTATTACCTGCACAAATAAGCCCTTGAAGTGAAAATCCCCTATGTATTAATTCAAAGAGTTCTCAACTCTTATGATGCTCCCACTGAATGGGTGTATAGCCATTAATTGTTTGAGATATAATGTATCATTTGATTCATAATCATTAGTAAAATTATTTCTCAAAACTACGGTTTAGTCTATAATTCCAAAATAACTGTAAATAATATTAGATACATATGTATTTTTGTTGCATCACTTTTACTATGAAAACAAATTCCATAATATAGTTCTATTTCATAATGAATATTCATAATACTCATATTGAAATGTAGTTATATCTATTTTTCAGTCAATACCAAAAATAAACATTATTTCACAAATAATGTTCAGTACATTTTACGAAAACAATTTTCGTAATTTGATGCAATCATTAGGTGCTATATGGCATGCTCCCACTATTTCTTCCATTACTATAATATCGTATTAAATTTAGAGGTACACCATTCACTTAATATTGTTAATATAGTTTACTTATTTCATATGCTGCAACTAGTTTGCAGTGGAGAGTTCTTTGATCAAATATCTTGAACTCAAAGAAATAAATGTTATAAAAAACAATTTTCTATATGAAAATACATTTCGGAATAAAAAAATATATTTCATATTCCAATATTAAGTATCAATTATTATTACAATTCTTGTTTCCAATGTTTCTCTATGAAGCAGAAGTGACTATTCATTCTCTTCATTCCAACTTTACCTTAAATTACATATATTCTTATACATTCGTTTTTCTTTCAAATGATCAAACTATTCAAAAGAAAACCGTACTACAATATCATAACAAACATTTTTACAAAAGCGCATTCGATTATTCTTAACATTTAAGACATCAAATATGTTGCACTTTATGTAAACCGATCAAGATGACATTTTAACGATCGAATTCTTAGATGTATCTCGTAGTTTATGGTCTTGTGTCACATTAACACTATATGATCCTTTTGAAATCATTCAAGTTGAATACATGATCTTAAAATACTGTTTATTGGCTTACTTCGAATGAACTAACTTCATCGAAATATTGTACCCCACAAACTTTGACTGTTCACCATATAACATTTATATGTGAAAGTACATGGATCAAATATCCATAGTCTTGAATTGCATTTAGAGTTTAAAAACTCATAAAATGCAATACACGGTCTAAACCAAATAAACATATATGACCAACTTACGAATGTATTAAGTAGTTGAAATTAGGCACTTACATGGGTATAGAAACATTATATAACATGCAATTAGAATTATTAGTATATTATATTGCTATTTGTCAACTTTCAATTCAGTTTGTTTATATATGTTAATTGACAAACGTTTTATCAATCATATTAAATGCACAAATTTATCGTTGTAGATAATTATAACATTATATAGCATATGTTTTTACAATATTAGAAAGGTTAAATGTTACCATTTCATTTTTCTAATAACGCTCCCACTAGTGATTTATGTTTCTCCAAACCCTAAGATGAAACATAGAAGTCTTACAACTTCACTAAAGGGTGTTAGGGCTCGTTTGTTTTGGTATTCTGACCTTGAGTTTGCTCAACAAATCATAGCCCCACAAACGATGGATAACTCCTTCTCCTAACTCATTTTTCCTTGTTCTAATCTCATTTCGACCTTGAGTTTGCTCAACAAATCGAAAGAGATTATTCGCTCATACCAACCATATCGTGATGGCCTAAGTATAGTATATGTACCTTGAGTTTGCTAAACAAATCCATATAGTTATCTTACCTCATCTGTTCAATATATTAATAATACTACACAAAACATCCCTAGTTTGAGTTTGCTCAACAACTAAGGAGTATGTAAGTAATTTATTAATATATATATATATGGTAGAGAACAACATTATATTAAAGATTCATAATCTTCAATATATATATATATATATTAAGTGATATCGACTTATAGAATAATATATTTCTTATGAAACACCCCAGCGATTCAAGTGCCAGACACATCAAAAATCACGGTATATGTACATTTACATATGTATTTATTTCTCAAGTCTATTCGGGTTTACTTAATGTTCCATATTTAGTTTATACACATATCATATAAGTTTTATTGTTATATAACTTTTATATTTCATATTACTTATATGATAGTCTTACGTATAATATATCATTAATGACATCTTATCTAATTAATTTTAATCAATTCACTCTTTAATTAATTTTAAATTAGTCTTCCAATATAACTTTTATATTTGACATATCTACTATAACATTTATAGTGTATATTATAACCTTTATAGTGTAACACGCATATATCATATATATGTGTATTTTATTTAATTAATTAACCTTTGAATAATTTATTCAATTAAATAATTTTTATTAAATTTATTAATTTCCAAATTTATCTTGTATACATACATGTATACTTAAGTTATCTTAAACATATATAATATATGCATACATGCATTAATTAACATATTTAATTAATTTATTTTATTAATCTTATTAATAAATTTAAATTTTGAAATTATTATATAAATATTTTCAAACATTTTGAAAATATCATTATCCTTTCAAACATTTTAAAAACTTACGTAGTATTATAATTTTTATAATAAACATGTTTTATTTTAAATTTAACTATTAAATTTAAAATCTTTAACATTAATTTTCAAAACGATTTTGAAAATTAGCCCAAGGCCCAAATTAAGTTGGGCCTTTCCTATTAGGAGCAACCTTTGGGCTCACTTTACCTTTCGGGCCACGCCGGTAACCAAGTAGGACAGAGTACTTGATTACCCAATTCCAATCCTAGACATTACCTTTCTAGACACCGTACTAAGTGGGCAAGCTTAATTAGTTAGTCCTTGTTAGCACCAAAATTGGTCACTGACCTCGTAGAGAAAGATTGTGTAGAGATATAAGTGATGAAGATAAATTAAACAGAGAAGACAATGCTAATTTAAATGCAGAAAGTAAGAACACCAAATTTATAGTGGTTCAGCGTAATTGCCTACGTCCACTTTGAGGTTAAACTTTATTGATCTTCCTTATTGTTGATTACAAATACAATTCGTGAATCAAATGCTTGAATGAAGTTGTTAAGTAGAGAAGATGAGTCTCAAAAATGGCAGAGTCTCCCCGGTGTTCTCTCCCAAAAAAGGATCCTCTTCACTGTGACCCTGCCCCTCTATTTATAGACAAAGATGGGCTGGACTTCCCAAGTGGGCTTGGTAGCCGAACGCTCTAGCCCAGGTGTAGTGTTCGCTGCATGCCGAACCAGGTATGCCGAACGCTTTGACGCCGAACAGTCCTTTCCGTGCCGAACGGTCCCTTCCATGCCGAACAGTCCTCTCTGTGCTGGATGGTTCGTTCGATTGTGTGGGAAGTGCAGGATGGTTGCAGCTGAAGCTGATCGCAACTCTATCTGAAGCTTTTGCTCGAATGATGCATGCTGGCCGAACGATAGTGTCATGTTGAATAGTAATGTACACCGAACGTCTCCTGGATGCCGAGTATGCCCGTTGCCGAGTACTCCTGCTGCTGAGTTCTGCTTTATGCCGAACACTCCTGTCGCCGAGTATTCCTATCGCCGAGTTCTATTGATGCCGAACGCTAGCTGACGCTGAGCATTGGTTGACGCCGAGTGCCAGTTGACGCCGAGTAGTTTTGTATGCCGAGTACTACTGATGCCGAGTATTACGCCGAACGCCGAACACTACTTGACGCCGAGTCTTCTGGATGCCGAGCACTACGGATGCCTAGCACTATGGATACCGAGTACTATGGATGCCGAGTACTTCTCCGAGTACTAGTTGCCTGGTCAAATCTCCAGGAAACACTTGCCCCCCAAAGTGTATCGCGTGGCCGAACGTGATGCGCTTTGAATCTAGTTCAACTTTCCTTGGTGATGCCTTCTCAAGAATGCCTGTGACGGAGGTGTGTGACGAGCGTGGCCTGGACGCCGAACGATACGTTCGAAGCCGAACAATCCTCATGTGCCGAACGACACTTTGCTCTGATGCCGAACACTGTGGTATTGACCGGTTCTACCGGGTATAGCCCCTTCGACTTCCACCTCCCTTCTCTATAAAACCAGGTCTTTTCCTTCTTCTCCCCTTTGCTTTTTTACTTCTGCCGTTCCTCGAAGACTTTCAATTCTATTCAGTCGTCCGAATTTAAAACTTAACTACTCCATCCCAATCTCCAATCTGCAAACTAGGTATCTTTTCTCGTACGATTCAAGTAGATTTCAAACGAGATGGCCGAGTGTGTCACGTAGAAGGCCTTTGAGTAGGTCGTCTTTACCGCGTCTTCACTGTCGAACGATGATGCGAGGAGGAATGATCAGGTTCACCTATGGGCTTAGCTTCCTCGTGTCAAACCAAAGTTAAAGGGAAGAAAAAAGAAAGAAGGTGTTAGAGGAGGTAAAGGTGTTGGTCGGCTTAGCGCTGCTCCGGCGTATGTCGTCATGCGCCGGATGGTGGAATGGGAAGTTGCCGAGCACTACCTTGGCCGAACGAACCCAGGCCTAGCGCTTATTAAAATGCCACTATGACTTAGCCGAACGAACTAAGGCCAAACAACACTCAAATGCCGAACAGTATTTGTGCCGGACAACTGACATGCCGAACAGACACACATGCCGAATAGAACTTAGCCCGACAGTACAATTACCGAACAGACGCACATGCCGAATAGAACTTAGCCCGAACAGTATTCGTTTTGAATAACTGACCTGCCGAACAAACATACTAGGCCGAACACTGTAAAATGCCGAACGAACAATTGCCTTTTCTAATCAATACAAGGACAAAGACCTAAGCACACCAACATGTGGAACTGACCCGGATCATTAACTCCCTAGCTTTTAGTAGACTTAACGGGCTTTTTGAGACGGTCAGCGATGACGGTCTTCTAAGGCGACGATTCGAAGCACATTTTTATATCTTTGAAATCTTTAGATTTTTATTGCTTGTACACAATTGCTTGCACTAGTTCACACACCACGTGGGGGGAAAACTCGTGTTGCTAACTCTAAGGTTCAACATTTTTTAAGTATAGCTTTCTCAAGCACTTTGCCAGGTTCGTTATTTATTGAGGATGTCAAGAAAGTCTAGCTCCGCCACTATATCCGACAGGCCTGGTCCGTCATCAAGGCCAGAAGCTGCTGCTACTTCTAATCCGTCGACTTCTCCTGCTCACAACTTAGCACCTGATGCCTTGGAAGCAGCGATTCTTCTAGACAATCCGATCGATTCACAAGCTTCGAAGATCAACGAAGCCGCTCTCCGACGGATATGCTCCATTCATGAGATCCCTTTCGCCGACGTGTTGGTCCCTTCGCGACACGATCGTCCTCATCTGCCCCCAGTCGGGTATACCGCCTGTAACAAGTTCATGTGTTGGATGGGCAGCGTGCCTCCGTTTAATTTATTTCTCCGGGATGTATTGCAGTGTATTGACATAGCTCCGTCGCAGCTGCACCCGAACAGCCATGCGTTTCTATACGGGACCTACTTACTTTTCATAGCCGTCTTCTCTAGACCTCCAACCGCTGGCAATATCAGATACATTTATATGATCAAGAGATGAAAAGACAGTCCTTCCTTTATGTTCCTCGAGCCGTACCACAAATGCCAAATCTTGACAGGGGCATGCAGTAAATTTGCCCTGTACAAACAGGAATGGTTTTATGTGCACTGCCCTCCTGGTTTTGCGAGGAGATGGGTTGAAGGTAGTAAGTCTCTCTGCCGAGTCACTATTCGCATTTAACCGGAGTCATGCTTTTCCTAACTCTTTGTTTCATCTTTTCAGGTATCAACCCGCGTCCGGAAGGCCGAGGATATTCTGAGGCTGTTGAAGCCATTAGAGCTCTTCCTGCCGAGGAACGAGACATCCGGACTATCATTTCAAATGAATCACTGTCGGGGTTTGGCTTGCTAGCCCCTGGTCGTCGGATCAGCCTTCCAGAAGGTGTCATCATTCCCAAACCTTCGTCCGGTAAAGGGAAAAAACAGGCCGGATCGTCGTCGCGCCGCACTCCCGATACGCACGAAGAAGGCGAGCGCAAAGAAGACGAAGCTCTTGAGACTCAAGGCGAGAATGTCGGTCCCGCTTGGAATCCGGCAGTCGAAGTTCAAGATATTGAGACGTCATCCTCCCCTTCGAAGGGAAAGAGGAAGTTAAGATATAAAGTTCAGAAGGAGAAAGTTGGTGGCACTTCAAAAGTCATGCCTATCCCGCCTGAGAAAGAAGCTTCCTCGCAACACCTGGAAAGTTCCCTGAGGGGCCTGTCGAACCTGTCTATTCCCGATGATATTCTCAATTACGGGTTTAACGATCCTGAAGCCCTCAAGTTTTCTTCGCCCGTTAAAGGCAATGCGGGAGTTCAACTCCCGGTCCAAGGAGACAACACTCCGATTAGTAAAGATAAACGAACGGGTCCGTCGGGGGGAACACTGGGACACACGCGCACATACGCATTCCATCATACACTTCAAGTTTTCTTTTCTTATCTCATGGATTTTTCTTAACTCGTTGTTATCTCCATTCTTTGCAGGTGATATGGGGCGTTCTCACGGACTCGATCGCCTTCATGGCTCTTCCATATTTCATCACTCTGGACATGACTCTGGTTCAGGCAGACGTAGGGGCAGAGACGATTATGAAGATAGAGACAATCGTCCCTGTGAGTCGTCTCACCGCAAGAAGGCATATTCTCAATCTTCGCAGTCCCATGATCCTCTTCCTCCAACTGTGCCGGATAAAGAGAAAACTTCACAGAAGGGTTACCACTCTGATGCTCCTCGAGAACAACACTCCGGTTCATCGAGTACGAGGCAAGTTCGGGAACAACGAAAAAGGGGAGAACTTTTAAAGCCTCCTCCCCCTACTCCCGCGGTTGACCCAACTGTTGCGGAAAAGATGGTCGATCTTAAGGCCAAGTTTCCGAAAATTTGCTTTGACGGTTTGAAGTTCCTCCCGGCTATTCACCATATTCCTAGGCACGTGAAGCAGAGTGCCATTGCCTGCAATAACGACGTCTATGTTCAACATGACGCGTTTGTGCACTTGGTGGAGAAGATCTCGGAGGTGTTCGTTGAGCGTCAACATGAGATTGATCGCCTGAAACTGGAGGCTGGCTGCGACAAAAACATCATCGAGCACCAAGACGTAGAGCTCGCTTCGTACAAGTCGAAGCTGGAAGCCGCTGAACAAAGCGCAAAAGATACTGCTGAGGCAGTTACTCGCTTAGAGATGGCTCACAAGAAGGAGCTTGATGAGGCAGTCCAGCGCAGCGGTGCCCTCTCCCTAGAAAAAGACTCTGTCCAAAAAGAGAGGGACGCGCTCGTTGTGCAAGTCAGAGAGCTGAAAGAATTACTCTCCAAGGAGAAGGAGGACAAGGTAGCTGCTCAAGAAGAATCACAGCGATACTGTGATGAAATCCTTGCTACTCGTCTCCTGAAAACGAAGCTCGATAACGAACTTGCCGGGGTTGAGAAAATGAAGGATGAGTCCCGTGAGGAGGGCAAAAGAGTGGCTGCGGAGGAGATTGATTCTCGCCTCGAGGCGGCCGCAGAAGCCGGCAGGGAAGAGGTCAAATGCATGTTTGACCCGTTGATTGCTGAATATGGAGCCCGCGTCCTTATGCATCGCGACTTAACGTTCTTGGGCGACGACTACCACGAATCCCTAGCTGAGGCCTGGGAAACTTTGATAAAGATCAGGAAAATCGAGTCGGGCTCTTAAGAGGTCGATGAGGATGCTTTGGTGAAGGAGTTCCTTAGGGGGAATGAGCCAGCGGATTTATCCGCAGCATTGACGCTTTATAGCAAAGGCTCTCCCCTTCCAAAAGAGAAAAATGATGAAGCTGGCCCGTCTGGGGCTGAGACTATGGCTCCTCACACTGCTGCTCCTCCTGCTGCTCAACCGGCCGGTCGGCCGACACTTGACCCTTTCGAGTAGCACGCCGGCTACGACCCTGAAGATCCCGGTCTTGGTGTTCATGTGCTATCTCCAATTCTGGAGGGTGAAACCCCACGCGCAACCGATAGCCAACCAGAACCCGGTAGGAAACTCTTCTTTTCTAGAAGTTTAAAGATCCCGTCATTTTTCAGCAGTGGTTATTCGTTCTAACGCTCATTCTTTATGTTTTCATGTAGGCTGTTCTGACGCCGAGCCGACTCCAAGGAGCGATGATGCCAAGGAGGAGGCAGAGAAAACTAGCGACGCTGTCCATGCAGGAGTAATTCCTGGTCCCGATGCTCAAGTGATTGGGGTGCTAGATGATGATAAGCTTGACACTTCATCTCCTGCCGAAGGTAGTGATGAAATTGAACTCACTGGCGCCTCTGAGCATACTTCACATATGAGCATGAAGGACCGCCTCGCCGCAGAGGAGAAGAAAAAGGCTGAGGTCAAAGTTGAACCTGGAATCCTGGAACTTACTGACCCGCGGAACAGACCTTTGAAAATCATTCTCCCGGGCAGGTCCAAACCACTAGATGTTCCGTCCCCTACTCCCGACTCCGCTTCTTTGGCAAGCAAGAAATCCAAGAAAAAGCGTGAGGGTGAGGAGTCGTCGAAAAAAAAAGGAAGATAAGAAGAAGAAAACGAAGAAGTAATCGATACACTCGTTCGACGAGCTTCTTGCTTAAGTCTTGTAGCTTGTATAGATAAGTTCTCAACTCTGAGTTTTGTAGGAGTAACTGTGTAACCCCATTTTGAACTGTTTGAATGAAGTTTAGTTTCTTTTTGTTTGAATGACTCTCTTGCTTTTTCTTTTGTCTGCTGATTAACTGTAGTCGCAGCTCATGTTCTTATGAGTCGCATCATCTCCCGGTCCATTTTCGTGATGTTCGAACATCTCCAGATGTGGCATATTTCTTGTTCTACATCTCTCGTGTACTTGGACTTTTCCCTAAATCTGCGCTTCGGGGATTTAGAGTAAGTTGATCCACGTTCAGGGGATTCGGAGATTTGAAATCGTTTATACTCTAGTCCGCGCTCCGGGGACTTAGAGTGCTCCGCTCCGCGTTCTGGGGATCCGGAGATTTGAAATCGTTTATACTCTAGTCCGCGCTCCGGGGACTTAGAGTACTCTGATCCGTGCTCTGGGGATTCGGAGATTTGAAATCGTTTATACTCTAGTCCGCGCTCCGGGGACTTAGAGTACTCCGATCCTCGCTTTGGGGATTCGGAGATTTGAAATCGTTTATACTCTAGTCCGCGCTCCGGGGACTTAGAGTACTCCGATCCGCGCTCTGGGGATTCAGAGATTTGAAATCGTTTATACTCTAGTCCGCGCTCCGGGGACTTAGAGTACTCCGATCCGCGCTCTGGGGATTCGGAGATTTGAAATCGTTTATACTCTAGTCCGCGCTCCGGGGACTTAGAGTACTCCGATCCGCGCTCTGGGGATTCGGAGATTTGAAATCGTTTATACTCTAGTTCGTGCTCCGGGGACTTAGAGTACTCCGATCCACGCTCTGGGGATTCGGAGATTTGAAATCGTTTATACTCTAGTCCGCGCTCCGGGGACTTAGAGTACTCCGATCCGCGCTCTGGGGATTCGGAGATTTGAAATCATTTATACTCTAGTCCGCGCTCCGGGGACTTAGAGTACTCCGATCCGCGCTTTGGGGATTCGGAGATTTGAAATCGTTTATACTCTAGTCCGCGCTCCGGGGACTTAGAGTACTCCGATCCGCGCTCTGGGGATTCGGAGATTTGAAATCGTTTATACTCTAGTCCGCACTCCGGGGACTTAGAGTACTCCGATCCGCGCTCTGGGATTCGGAGATTTGAAATTGTTTATACGAGTCCGTACGTCGTACAAGATAATGTAGTTCGTCATTCAATTATGAGATATAGAAACGTTAGTGATTCATGGAAAATACGGCTTCAAGCCTTTATTGATAAAATCAACTAAACTGCTCGATTACAACTTTAGAAAAGAAACTAAGTTATGACTGAATGGAAACATGCAGGAAATAACAGTGCCTAAGACAAGAAAGAAAACTTGCTAAATTTAATAGTGCCGCAAATGTTCACTGTTCCATGCTCGGGGGAGTGTCGTGCCATCGACGGTCGCTAGCTTGAATGTTCCCTCTCCAAGCTTCCGTTCAATGGCATACGGACCCTTCCAGCTGGGATTCATACGTGATGGTACCGGGAAAACTCGTTTCAGAACGAGATCACCCACCTCAAAGATTCTTGGGCGGACCCTGCCGTCGTAGTAGCGCTTGACTCGGTGTCTATGCGCTGCCGCCCTTAATTCGGCTTCTTCACGCTTCTCATCGATGCAGTCCAGTGATTCCAGCAAGAGGTTCTGGTTCGTTTTGGGATCATAGTATGTCACTCGGTGCGATGGAACTTCAAGTTCCACGGGTATAACGGCTTCAGAGCCGTATGACAAGGCGAATAGAGTGTGGCCGGTCGCGGACTTGTGGGTGGTTCTATATGCCCATAATGCTATAGGGAGTTCATCTACCCACTTGCCTCCAACCTTCTCCAGACGCTTCTTCAGTATGGACTTGATTATTTTGTTGACGGCCTCGACTTGCCCGTTAGCTTTCGGGTGTGCCACGGCGGCGAACTTCTTCTCGATGCCATACTTTAAACAGAACTCTTTGAACTCTCTGCTTTCAAATTGCGTCCCGTTGTCCGTAATGATGGTGCGTGGAAGGCCAAAGCGACATATAATGTTTCGTACAACGAAGTTAATGACCTTCATAGAGGTGATTGTGGCCAAAGGTTCTGCCTCAGCCCATTTTGTGAAATAGTTGACTGCAACTATCACATATTTCGTGCCACCTTTGGATATAGGCAAAGAGCCGATTATGTCGATTCCCCAGATCGCAAATGGCCAGGGACTAATCATTTGTGTGAGTTCCGTTGATGGAGCCCTCGAGATTTTCGCATATCTTTGACAATTGTCGCATTTTCTTATGTAGTCCGCGGCGTCCCGGTTTACGGTGGGCCAGTAATATCCATAGCGGAGGATCTTCTTTGCTAGCGTTTGCCCCCCAGTATGGTCGCCACATTCCCCTTCGTGAACCTCTATTAAGACCCGCTTTGTCTCATCATGAGCGATGCATCATAATAATGGGACTGAGAATCCTTTTCGATACATTGACCCATCCTGCATTACGTATCGCGCGGCCTTTCGAAGGACCTGCCGTCTTTCGCTCCTTTTTTCGGGTAAAGCTCCGGTCGTCAGGTATAGTTTGAATGGGGTTATCCACGATTCCTTCTCGATTTTTGTTTCCAACACGCAATCGACTTTCATCTCGTTTATGCTCGGGGCATGCAAGACTTCAACGGGATACAATCCCATTTGTTGTGCATCGCCGGTACTCGCAAACTTAGCCAATAAGTCGGCTTCTTTGTTCAGTTTGCGCGGGACATGCGAAATGTCATAACGCTCAAGATTTGATAGTAGTTCTTGGACCTGAACAAGGTACGGAGCGAGCTTTCGTCCCTTTGCTTGGTAGTCTCCCCGCACTTGGTAAACCACCAACTGTGAGTCACAAAAGATTTCAACTGATTTGATCCCGAGTTCCCCGATGAGCTTCAAGCCAGCGATCAGTGCTTCATATTATGCTTCGTTATTTGTGGCCGGGAAATCAAGCTTCAAGGCATAATAGATTGATCGGTTTTCCGGAGTTATAAGAACTACGCCCGCGCCGGAGCAACGGTCGTTTGATGCACCATCAGTGTATAATTTCCATCGAACGGGGGGAATGACGTCGTGATTATCCGGTTCGACGGGAATGGTAAACTCAGCGATGAAATCTGCTAATGCTTGCCCTTGGATGGCTCTTCGTGGTAAGTAGGCGATATCGAATTGGCTCAATTCGATATTCCATTTTAGCAATCTTCCAGAAGTTTCCGGCCGTTGGAGTGCCTGCCTCAGGGGTTGATCGGTATAAACGCTGATTGAGTGTGCTTGAAAGTATGGGTGCAGCTTACGTGATGCAATCACCAAGCAATAAGCCAATTTCTCGATTTTAGGGTAATTTCTCTCCGCCCCCGTTAAATGCTTGCTAACATAATACACCGGCTTCTGGACTCGATCCTCCTCACGAACTAATGCCGCACTTATCGCATGTGGGGATACAGCCAAGTATATGTATAACATCTCGTGATCAACTGGTTTTGACAGCATTGGTGAACTCTCCAGATGCCTCACCAGATTCCAGAATGCTTCCTTACAACTAGACGTCCATTCGAAATTTCTCTTCCCTTTCTTTATTGTATCAAAGAATGGGACGCACTTGTCAGTTGCCCTGGATATAAATCGACTTAGCGCAGCTACTTTTCCATTCAAGCTCTGTACTTGCTTTATAGTCCTGGGCGCTTGCACATCTCGAATAGCTTGGATCTTTTCTGGGTTAGCTTCAATTTCTCTAGCATTGACGATGAATCCCAAAAATTTCCCCGATGCAACGCCGAAGGAACACTTCAGAGGGTTGATCTTCATCCCATAATACCTGAGTATGTCGAACATTTCAGCCAAGTCTCGAATGTGGTCGTTTAACCGTCGTGACTTCACGAGCATGTCATCCACATAGACTTCCATCGTTCTACCCAGCTGGTCTTTGAACATTCGATTCACTAAACGCTGGTAAGTCGCTCCTGCGTTCTTCAATCCAAAGGGCATCACTACATAGCAATATAGTCCGACATTTGTAACGAAGCTGGTGTGTTCTTGGTCTGGAATATGCATCGGGATTTGGTTGTACCCTGAGTACGCATCCATGAATGATAACAGCTCGTGTCCTGCGGTGGAATCGACCAACTGATCGATCCTTGGCAACGGGAAACTATCCTTTGGGCATGCTTTGTTCAAGTCGGAATAATCTACGCAAGTCCTCCATTTCCCATTCGCCTTTTTTACCAGCACGGGGATGGATACCCATTCAAGGTAGAGGGCATCGCGGACGAACCCATTTGCTTTGAGTTTGTCTACCTCCTCTCTAAGAGCAGCGGACCTCTCCGGGTCCATTCCTCTTCTTTTTTGTTTAACCGGGACATATTTCGGGTCTATGTTCAACATATGACTCGTGATGGCGGGAGAAATCCCACACATATTAGAATGCGTCCAGGCGAAAACATCAAGATTCGCCCGGAGGAATTCGCTAAGGTCTTCAGTCATCGCGGGGCCAAGCTGTTATCCGATCTTCAGTATTCACGAAGGGTCGTCACGGCTAACTGAAATGTCAATCGTTAATTCACCCGGCGCTGCCTTCTCTTCCCTGGGTTTCTCATCGTCGTCTCTCGGATCTATATCTCTGAAGATCCGAGAACTATGCCCGAGCCAGGGCTCGGGTACTACTTGTCAATTATCCGCATTAAGGATGCGGCAACCTTCCCCTTCTCCCTCCGATGGGCCTCTCGGAGCTCAGCCACATAACAAGAACGACCAGCTGCTTGGTCGCCATGAACAATACCTACTCCTTTGTCCGTTGGGAACTTCAGAGTTAAACACCACGGGGCTAACGCTGCCCTAAACTCAGCCAGGGCCGGCCGGCCCAAGAAAACATTGTATGGAGAATCCACATCCAAAACTACGAAGGGTAGAATTCGCACCCTCCGATGCTCGCCTTGTCCCAGTTCAACTGGTAACTCAACGTACCCCACGGCGTCGGTCGTTGCGCCGTTAAAGCCGTGTATACGAGCCTTGGACGGTTTCAGGTCTTTTGTTTCCAGTTTCATTTGGTCATAAGCCTTCTTGAAGATGATGTTGACTGAACTTCCGCAATCAATCAGAATTCTTTTCACATATGCTGGTCCGATCGTCGCAGATATGACCATCGGGTCGATGGTTGGGGCCTCTACTTGATCAGCATCTCTGTTCCTGAACACTATATCGTCCGTCATTACGCACTGCTGCTTAGCAGGGGTCCCATCATCCACGTTCGAACAGCACTCAAAATCTTCATGCTTCAGGGAGCTGGCATACCGCTCCATCTCTTGCCAATTCTTTTCTACGAGGTAAGGTCCGCCGATAATTGTATTTATGACCAGTCTGCCTACGGTTCGGGCAGGCTCCTCAGGATGACGCGGAGCTGGTGCACGACCTGGGTTGGACGTTCCCTGTCCTCCTTCCTGTGGATCCTTCACAAATTCTTGCAACTTCTTTTGCCTGATCAACTTCTCGATAGCGTCGTGCAGGTGTCTGCATTCTTCCGTATTGTGCCCATAAGTCTCATGGAAGCGACAATATTTCCCGGTTCGCTTTTGTTCCTCGGTTGATTCTTTTGGACGTGGCTTTCTGTACTGAAAGGTATTGCAGGTGGATAGGTAGATGTTCTCAAGCGGCGCGTTCAGTGGAGTATATTCGCTGTAGCTTGGAATTCTCGACTTCCACTTTCCCGCTTCTCTCTTCTTCCCTTGATTTCTTCCTCCAGACTCCTTAGGCTGTCCAGGATTGTTTTGGACATTGACTTGGACCTTTCCCGAGCTGTCTCCAGACTACTTCACAGCAATGTTGCTCTTCATAGACTCTTGGACAGGCCCTGGTGCCTTATCTCGTCGTACCCACCTAGCTTCCTCTTTTCTTATGAACTGGTGTGCCTTTGAGCAGAAACGCTCTAGCGTGGTCGGAGGCTTTCCTGCCAACCAGTCTCCAAATTCAGACTCCGGTTCCACACCTCTCATCACAGCCATTAGAATTGCATGATCATTGGGATTACTGACTTCAGTTGCCACGACATGGAACCTTTGTAAATATTCCTTCAATGACTCCCCGGGACTTTGGATTACACTTGACAGAGACATTACGTCCTTCAGACGAGTAGTGTGTATCCTGAACTGCTCAATAAACTTCTTTGCCAACTCCTCGAAATTGGATACAGACCGCGGAGGAAGTCAGGTAAACCACATAGTAGCGATCCCAGATAGAGTAATTGGAAAGCATCTACACTTGGTGGCATCATTTGCTCTAGCTGAATCCATCATCCATTCGTACCTCATGACATGCTGTCTGGGGTCGGTCTTTCCCTCGTACGCAGGGATAGTTGGCATACTAAACTTTCTTGGGTACGCCGCCTGTAACACAACATCCGTGAACGGAGTGTGACTTCTTGACACTCCCCAATCATCGTTCGATAAGCCCTGATTTTCTTTCATCAATTGCCTGACCATGGATGTCAGATCTGGCGTTTGAATGGAAGGGGGAAGGTTAGAGTCTGTTCTACGCGACTGTCCGTGCTGATGCCTCCTCTCCTGGCGATCTGCCAATCGTGCGTCTTGAGGTTCGATATCGTTAGCGTTTTGATGGTCAGGGCCTCCATCCTCCATTTGCACTCCGGTCCTGAAGTTTGCAGCTCTTGCTCGGTCACGATCTCCAGCTGTTTGAACAGCAGCTTCTGCCCGCGCAGCTTCAGTCTTACGGCGTCTACGCCTGGGAGGTTCATCAGAGGAAGTAGAGCTGTCAGATGAGGAATAAGGAGCGGGATTTCCCCCAGCATTCTGTTGCTGCTGTTGAGTGAGCTGTGCCATCAAGTTGGCGTTAGCTTGCATCTGCTCTCCTAGTTGTCTCCTGCTTTCTCTGAGTTCTCTCATCAAGTCGTTGAACTCTATCCTGGTGACAACCGGGGCTTGGTCCTGAGCAGCAATTCCTACATCCGGAATTGTTGGTTGATTGCTGGTCCTGCTTGTTGCACCCTAGCAGTCTCATGGGCATCTGCATTACGGGAAGCTGACCTAGTACGTGGTCTTGCCATTGTAGAGTTATTGGTATGAACTCTGAGTAGAATCAACAGATATCCTATCAATGAGTCGGATCTTCTTTGGGGGATTTGTTCAATCCAGTAGCTTCAAAGCAGATCCTCGAGGTCTGAGAATTCAATTCTCAGTGAAAGCACCAAAGTGTTAGCACCAAAATTGGTCACTAACCTCGTAGAGAAAGATTGTGTAGAGATATAAGTGATGAAGATAAATTAAACAGAGAAGACAATGCTAATTTAAATGTAGAAAGTAAGAACACCAAATTTATAGTGGTTCAGCGTAATTGCCTACGTCCACTTTGAGGTTAAACTTTATTGATCTTCCTTATTGTTGATTACAAATACAATTCGTGAATCAAATGCTTGAATGAAGTTGTTAAGTAGAGAAGATGAGTCTCAAAAATGGCAGAGTCTCCCCGGTGTTCTCTCCCAAAAAAGGATCCTCTTCACTGTGACCCTGCCCCTCTATTTATAGACAAAGATGGGCTGGACTTCCCAAGTGGGCTTGGTAGCCGAACGCTCTAGCCCAGGTGTAGTGTTCGCTGCATGCCGAACCAGGTATGCCGAACGCTTTGACGCCGAACAGTCCTTTCCGTGCCGAACGGTCCCTTCCATGCCGAACAGTCCTCTCTGTGCTGGATGGTTCGTTCGATTGTGTGGGAAGTGCAGGATGGTTGCAGCTGAAGCCGATCGCAACTCTATCTGAAGCTTTTGGTCGAATGATGCATGCTGGTCGAACGATAGTGTCATGTTGAATAGTAATGTATACCGCACGTCTCCTGGATGCCGAGTATGCCCGTTGCCGAGTACTCCTGCTGTTGAGTTCTGCTTTATGCTGAACACTCCTGTCGCCGAGTATTCCTATCGTCGAGTTCTATTGATGCCGAACGCTAGCTGACGCTGAGCATTGGTTGACGCCGAGTGCCAGTTGACGCCGAGTAGTTTTGTATGCCGAGTACTACTGATGCCGAGTATTACGCCGAACGCCGAACACTACTTGACGTCGAGTCTTCTGGATGCCGAGCACTACGGATGCCGAGCACTATGGATGCCGAGCACTATGGATGCCGAGTACTTCTCCGAGTACTAGTTGCCTGGTCAAATCTCCAGGAAACAGTCCTAATATGACTAATTTAGACTGCATAGGCTATTGGGCTCGGATACCATTGTTGGAACTGGACCAGCCCACAATAGAAGTTATAAGTGAATTTAAATTTTTTTACCCTATTGATCTTTATTGGGCCTATGAAGTCTAACTGAATTAGAACATTTCTAAATTTCATTTAAATAAAATCATTTATTTTATTTAAATTCAAATATATTAAGATATGAAATTAATTTTATTTGATTTAGTTTATACATAAATGTATCATATACATATATGTGTGAGTGCATGTGTAACATAATAATCCGTGAAAGGTATAATATGCCCATATGTAGATATTGGGATTTACATCGCAACATACATATTAGCACATTTTGTATGTCATGTATGTTGTCCAAACATGTGCATGTATATGTGTTACAATATATATATATATATATAAACACACACACATATGTATGTATAAATATATTATATATAATATATGAACATAAAACATTTATATATAGATAAATATATATAAAGAGAGAACAATTATTAAAAATTATTTATAATTCAAAATTAACTTAGTTTTGCAAACATAATAATTTTAGTATTTTAATTTGTATATATTATGAATAAAATAATATTTTCATCCATAAATAATTAACATAAAATAATCGTTTGATGAAAATTCAAATTTTATAACTTTCAAAAATCTAGGATTATAAAAAAGAGCTTAGAAAAAATTTGGAGATTTTTCAAAGTTGAGATATTATTTTTAAAAATAAATACATTGTTTTCGGCAATAATTATTTAATACAAAATAATATATTATTAAAAATTAAAATTTTAAAACTTCATAAATTCTAGGATCATGAATAAAAGGTTAATAAAAATTCTGAAGAAATTTTCAATTAAATTATTATTTTTAATAAATCATAAACCGTTTTTCCAAAATAATATTAATTATTAAAAATAACAAACTTCATTGAAAAATTCTTAAATTTTTTCTATACATTTCTGAAATGATATAATATATTTTTAAATATAAAATTGAATTATTAATGTAATAATTATTTTATATATAATAAACAATTGAAAAATTCAATAAATGTTAATTTAAAAATATGAATATATGTATGATAATTAATTTTCGAATTTATAAATTCATATTATATATAAATAAGTGTACTAGTATTTTTAAATCATATATATATCTAATATATGCATATATGATATTATGAGAGAGAAATATACAGTAATATATATATATATATATATGAATTTATTAATAAATATATATAAAAAACAATTATTAATGACAAAAATTGATTTTGTACAGTAAACAACATTTTTCTATACATAAATCAAATGGTGTAATAAAAAAATTATGCACATAACCAAACTGATTTGTGACAACTACATCTACTTACAAAATCTCACCTAACTAAACATATAGTAGTAGTATATTTAAACATATGAAATTGCTCATTATAGGATCATAAAATATACTTTAATTACTGTAATATAAATTAAAATTACTAATTTAATGATGCCTTTGAATCCACGTTGAAGCAATGACTTTCTTTCCTTTTATTGTTCTTGATTTGTCAGATTGCAAGTCCGGAATCACCGACCTCTAACTATCAGATAATATTATTTTAATTTGAAATATATTTGAGAATTTTGGAGTGGATTGAGAGCTATGTTTTAACCAGCAATGTAGAAGGTAATGGCGGCCAAAAAGTTTAGTTATTATTTTAGAGATACATATATATAGGGTTGTATTAGAGAGAAACGAGGAAAACCTTTTTACCCCTTCTCACTTGATCTCAACCCATTATCTCCAAGCCAATTCCCAATGTTTTAGCCATCCCTAGACCTTCCCAAAACTGAAATTTTGTAGCCCTAATGATGGGCCTTAAACCCATCTAAGCCTAAGCCAAAATACTATCCAATTAAATCTAATTTAATTGCTTGTCGATATTGTATATCGATCGATATATTTATAACTGTTATAAATATATATAACATTATTTATTTCACAAATCATATTAAAGTTTTATAATTAATATTTCATAAATATTAATTAATTTAATTAATTTATAACAATTATTGTAACGACCTGAAATTTTCAACCATTCGCATCCATACATGTCGGATTTGAATTGCTCAAAATATCAGATTGTTAATTTAAATTTGGCAAAACTCAGCATATACAGTAAATAAATAATCAAAAAATCACAGATACAAAGTAATATAACAATAGTGCAGCAGAAGCAAAAGATAGTAGTTAATGAAGCTACTATATATATATATATAACAGAGTTAAACAAGATACAACAGAAGTCTCGAATATAATAGTCAAATACAAGATCAGAATACATCACTGGAATCAACTGAATATCTGAAAGCTGGATAGATAGCTGGATCTCCAAGCGAAGCTCCAACTCCAAAGGTGAGTCTCGAATACTGGTATACTCAGTCTGACCCGAGCGTAAAGCAAAACACAAAACACTCGAGTCAGGATTAACATTCTTATATCAATAAATCTAACTCAAGTGAAATAACAACTGAAAATACAAGTAACTCAAATGATGTTTGGGATAACCATCCTCTAAGGATCCGTTAAACTATTTATATATAGTAGTGTACGCTAAGTAGATAATGCCTATCAGTAATATAAAGTATCAAAATAGCGTTAAGGCGTTACCATTATCCCCCTTAACACATTTTATATAAGCGTCATAGTCTATACAGCACTGTAAACTCCACCATAAACTAGTGGGTTATCAGAGAGTACTCCATAGGTATAACACGAAACAAATCGTAGTGGTCGCGCATAGGGATACGAGTATGACAAGGCACATGAGGCAATACCCAAGGTAGTGAAACTACCGTTTGCCTGATCAAGACTGTGAGAATGCATCGCCGCAACGATCGCAACACCGCGAAACAACACTCCCAATTCAAGGGTGCGGACCAATCAAAAACAAGTAATGAGTAGTTTACGAAGAAGTGTGTCCGCTAGAGGTAGCTAACCTCACTGGCCCAGCACGGCTCCTGTTTAAGTCATTTCCAATTTGACACAAGTGTCAAGGCTATCCATTATCGTTCTCTTTCTTAAAATCCAGCAACGTCATCATTCCAACCACTACATTCTGGATCACACTCCGCGTATAATAGTTATTAAAATGGTTTTCGGTTTAGACAGAGAGTATGTCCCAAACCGATCCCGGACTCTTTAATAACTACGTAATTATTACACCGATTGGTCATTTAATAAACTTCCAAAATAGTTTATATTTCAAAACCAAAATATCATTGCCATTTCAAAACCATATCAATATGATATCACTTCCATTTCAAAACCAAATACGATATCATTTCCATTTCAAATATATCCATCTCAAATATATCCATTTACAAAATCTTAGTACTTCAAAGTTATAACACTTTCTAAATCAAACACTTTGGAAATCATAATACTTTTGAAATCAAAATTTAGAAATCATAATGCTTTGGAATCATAACACTTCCCACTTAACCATTTAAATATAAATAATAGTATATATAATAAAATAGTTTATAATTTAAAATAGTTTATATAAAAATAGTTATAATTTGAAATAGTTTATATTAAAAATAATTTATATTAAAATACTTTCAAAACCCTTTTCTTCTGGAAAAAGGTTCAACAAGGGGAGTTTTATCATATATATAACAAAGATACGTAACTTTGTTTATTCCAAATCAAATATTCAAATTTGATAACTCCATAAAGTCACTTACCAAATTACTTACTTCCATAAAGCAAAATTTTACCATAGAAATATCCAATTTCCACTTTACTTCATCATATATTTCACAAAATATACTTTCAATTTCAAAAATCATTTCCAGTTCTTATCCACAAATTTTCAATATCAATTTTATTCAAACCCGTACGATGTCCACATATCATCCGTATGCAGTATCAATCTGATCGCTCACTCGATCACACAATTTCACTTCCGAACTAGTATTGTCCACCCGACTTCCTAGTGCGGACTCAGATTTGGTTTCTTGATCAGAAACCATTATTCTCCTTGCATACTCACAACTATGATAGAGAATATCCAGAACCAATCAACAATCCATATCCAGGTTCGCCGTCGAAAATCGAGCGAAAAATCCCAACTCGAATCGATAATACTATCTCGAAATTCTGTGCTCGAATCTGGATCAAACCACTATGCGAATAGAATAATATACGTACATCCTATGTATTTATTTTCATTGATTATTAGCCAAATCAATTTTCCTTCTCTATTCACATTCACTTTGATTTTATTCACTTATTCACATTTGCCTAAATCCCCATATGGATTATCACTTCAATTCTTATCTCAGTTGGGTATTTACTCAATAACAGTTTGAACTCCGACCAATTTATATTTAGAAAATAGCTTGAAATTTTTTAAATATATATAAGTAGTTGAAAAATAATTATTAGTTTGTAAAATAGCTGTAAAACAGTTAAGTAATTGTAAAATAGTTGGAAAATAACCAAATAGTTATAGAAATTTTAAATAATTGCAAAATAGTTGTAAAATAGTTATCAATTATAAAGTAGTAGAAAAATAGTAAAAAGTTTATAAAACAGTTGTAAAATAGTTAAATAGTTCTAAAAGTAATTGTAAAACAAGCTTAAGATAGTTTTAGGTTTAAAAAGAACAGTTGTATAGTAAATAGTTTGGAAAATAGATTTATATTAAAACAATTTATTTTTAAAATAGTCCAGAGTCAAACTGTTCAATTCCTCATCAATTCAGTTTAAATTTCCACTTCCATTTAAATTGACTCAATTCTAATTTGAATAACTTCAATTTCCCTTTAACTTGATTTATCCCCAATTCAAGTTGAATTAACCTCAATTTCTTCCCAAATTCAAATCAAATTCCATTTGATTTTAAACATATCCATTTCAATTACAAACTGTTAGCGCCAAAATTGGTCACTAACCTCGTAGAAAAAGATTGTGTAGAGAAATAAGTGATGAAGGTAAATTTAACAGAGAAGACAATGCTAATTTAAATGCAGAAAGTAAGAACACCAAATTTATAGTGGTTCAGCGTAATTGCCTGCGTCCACTTTGAGATTAAACTTTATTGATCTTCTTAATGATTGATTACAAATACAATTCGTAGATCAAATGCTTGAATGAAGTTGTTAAGTAGAGAAGATGAGTCTCAAAAATGGCAGAGTCTCCCCAGTGTTCTCCAAAAAGGATCCCCTTTCACTGTGACCCTACCCCTCTATTTATAGGCAAATATGGGCTGGACTTCCCAAGTGGGATTGGTGGCCGAACACTCTAGCCCGAGTACAGTGGTTGCTGCTTGCCGAACCAGGCATGCCGAACGCCATAATGCCGAACGATCCTTTCCATGCCGAATGGTCCCTTCCATGCCGAATGGTACGTTTGATGTGTGGGAAGTGCAGGATGGTTGCAGTTGAAGCCGAACGTTTCTCTGTCCGAAGCTCTTGACCGAACAATGCATGCAGGCCGAACGATACTGTCACGTTGAGTAGTTATGCACACTGAACGTCTTCTGGATGCCGAGCACTTCTATCGCCGAGTTCTACTGGGCGCCGAATACTAATTGACGCCGAGCTCCAGCTGATGCCGAGCACTACCTGACGCCGAGTACTACGCCGAGTACTATCTGATGCCGAGTATCATGGATGTCGGGTACACTGGATGCCGAGTACTTCGCCGAGTACTCCTAGATGCCGAACACTCTCTGATGCCGAGTCCCACTGGATGCCGAGTACTTCGCCGATCACTCCTAGATGCCGAACACTCTCTGATGCCGAGTCCCACTGGATGCCGAGTACTTCGCCGATCACTCCCAGATGCCAAACACTCTCTGATGCTGAGTGCTACCTGATGCCGAGCACTAGTTGCCTGGTCAAATCTCCAGGAAACACTTGCCCCCCAAAGTGTATTATGTGATTGAACGTGATGCGCTTTGAATCTAGTTTAGCTTACCTCGGAGATGCCTTCTCGAGAATATTAGTGACGGAGGTGTGAGACGAGCGTGGTTTGGACGCCGAACGATGCGTTCGAAGCTGAACAATCCTCATGTGCCGAGCGACACTTCACTTTGAAGCCAAACGCTACGACTTTGATTGGTTCTACCGGATATAGCCTTTTCAACTTCTATCTTCTCCCTATAAAACCAGGCATCCTTCCACTATTTTCCTTTTACACCTTCATTTCTGTCACTCCCTAGGGACTTGCAATTCTCGCCAGCCTATCAGATCTAAAGCCTAATCGATCTTTCCTCAGCTTCGATCTTCGAACTAGGTATTATCCCTTCCATGATCAAATTACTTCAACACGAGATTTAGGTTTATGTGCAGCCGAGAGGGTCACGTGGAAAACTGGATATTTCTATGGTTGTATGATGTGTGTCGAGTAGAAATGGCTCGCATATTTGGAGTTGTCGAACGGTGCATGGTAGTTAGGCCTAGTTCCTTCGTGCCGAACAAGACTGCAAGAAAAAGAAAGATGGGGTGCCGAACGGTGTAATCTTCGCCGAGCGATCTGTTCTTGTTGTTCGGCGCAGATGGAGAAGGAGTAGGGTGGAACTGTAATCGAGGGTGTAGCGCTACTTTAGCCAAACAAACTAAGGCCGAACACTACCCAAATGCCGAACAGTATATGTGCCGAACAACTGACATGCCGAACAGACACACACATGCCGAACAGAACTTAGACCGAACAATACAATTGCCGAACACCGTTTAAATGCCGAACAGTATATGTTTCGAATAACTGGCCTGCCGAACAAACATTCATGCCGAATACTATACCTAGGCCGAACAATATCAAGGCCGAGTAATGCACATGCCGGACAATTATAAATGCCGACCAATGATAAATGTTGATCCATACTTAGGCCGAACACCGTAAATGTCGAACGAACAATTGCCTTGCCTAATCAATACAAGGACAAAGATCTAAGCACACCATCATGCGAAACTGACCCGGATCATTAACTCCCTAGCTTTAGTAAACTTAAACCTGGACTTTGATTAAAATTCGTTTTCTGAATTTGAAACTGTAATCACCTCAAGGCGGGCTTTTTGAGACGGTCAGCGATGACGGTCTTCGAAGGCGACGATTCGAAGCTCATTTTTATATCTTTGAAATCTTTAGATTCTTATTGCTTGTACACAACTGCTTGCACTAGTTCACACACCACGTGGGAGGAAAACTCATGTTGCTAATTCTAACGTTCAATGTTTTTTTAAGTATAGTTTTCTCAAGCACTTAGCCAGGTTCGTTATTTATTGAGGATGTCAAGAAAGTCTAGCTCTGCCACTATATCCGACAGGCCTGGGCCATCATCAAGGCGAGAAGCCACCGATACTTCTAATCCGCCGACTTCTCCGGCTCATAACTTAGCACCCGATGCCCTGGAGGCAACGATTCTACTAGACAATCCGATCGATTCACAGGCTTCGAAGATCAATGAAGCCGCACTCCAACGGATATGCTCCATCCACGGGATTCCTTTCGCTGATGTGCTAGTCCCTTCGCGACATGATCGCCCTCACCTGCCCCCAGTCGGATACACCACTTGCAACAAGTTCATGTGTTGGATGGGCAGCGTGCCTTCGTTTAACCTATTTCTTCGGGATGTGTTACAGTATATCGACATTGCCCCATCGCAGCTGCACCCGAATGGTCACGCGTTCCTTCATGGGACCTACCTACTCTTTATGGCCGTCTTCTCCAGACCTCCAACTCCTGGCGACATCAGATACATCTATATGGTCAAGAGGCGGAAAGACAGCCCTTCCTTCATGTTCCTTGAGCCCTACCACAAATGCCAGATCTTGACAGGGGCATGTAGTAAATTCGCCCTGTATAAACAGGAATGGTTCTATGTGCATTGCCCTCCTGGTTTTGCGAGGAGATGGGTTAAAGGCAGTAAGTCTCTCCACTGAATCATCTTTCGCGATTAATCGGAGTCATGCTTTTTCTAACTCATTGTTTCATCTTTTTAGATATTAACCCGCGTCCGGAGGGCCGAGGATATTCTGAGGCCGTTGAAGCCATTAGAGCTCTTCCTGCCGAGGAACGAGACATTCAGACCATCATTTCAAACGAGTCATTGTCGAAGTTTGGCTTGCTTGCCCCTGGTCGCCGGATTAGCCTTCCGGAGGGCGTCTCTATTCCCAAACCGGCATCCGGTAAAGGGAAAAAACTGGCTGGGTCGTCATCACGCCGAACTCCCGATGCGCACGAAGAAGGCGAGCACAAAGAGGATGACGCTCCTGAGACCCAAGACGAGAATGTGGGTCCTGCTTGGGATCCGGCTGTCGAAGTTCATGACATTGACACGTCATCCTCCCCTTCGAAGGGAAAGAAAAGGTTAAAAAACAAAACCCGGAAAGAGAAAGTTGGTGGTACTTCAAAAGTTTTGCCTATCCCGCCCGAGAAAGAGGCTTCCTCACAGCACTTGGAAAGTTCCCTGAGGGGCCTGTCGAACCTGTTTATTCCCGATGATATACTTAATTATGGGTTTGACGATCCTGAAGCCCTCAAGTTTTCTTCGCCCGCTAAAGGCAACGCGGGAGTTCAACTCCCAGTCCAGGGAGACAATACTCCGATTAGTAAAGATTAATGAACTGGTCTGTAGGGGGGAACACTAGGACACACACGCACATACGCATTCCATCATACACTTCAAGTTCTTTCTTATTTCCCGGATTTTTCTTAACTCGTTGTTATCTCTATTCTTTGCAGTTGACATGGGACGCTCTCATGGATTTGATTGCCTTCATGGCTCTTCCATATTTCATCATTCTGGACGAGACTCTGGTTCGGGCAGACGCAGGGACAGAGATGATTATGAGGATAGAGACAATCATCCCCACGAGTCGTCTCACCGTAAGAAGGCATATTCTCAATCTTCACAGTCCCGTGATCCTCTTCCTCCAACTGAGCCGGATAAAGAGAAGTCTTCCCAGAAGGGCTACCAATCTGATGCTCCTCGAGAACAACACTCTGGTTCATCGAGTACAAGGCAAGTTCGGGAGCAACGAAAAAGAGCGGAACTTCCAAAGCCTCCTCCCCCTACTCCCGCGGTTGATCCAACTGCCGCGGAAAAGATGGTCGATCTTAAGGCCAAGTTTCCAAAAATTTGCTTCGACGGTTTGAAGTTTCTCCCGGCTATTCACCATATTCCCGGTCACGTGAAGTAGAGTGCCATTGCCTGTAATAACGACGTCTATGTTCAACATGACGCGTTTGTACACTTGGTTGAAAAGATCTCGGAGGTGTCCGTTGAGCGTCAATATGAGATTGATCGCCTGAATTTGGAGGCTGGCTGCGACAAGAACATCATCAAGCATCAGGACGAGGAGCTTGCTTCGTACAAGTCAAAGCTGGAAGCCACTGAACAAAGCACAAAAGATACTGCCGAGGCAGTTACTCGTTTAGAGATGGCTCACAAGAAGGAACTTGATGAAGCAGTCCAGCGCAACGGTGCCCTTGCCCTAGAAAAAGATTCCGTTCAAAAAGAAAGGGACGCGCTCGCCATACAAGTCAGAGAGCTGAAAGAATTACTCTCCAAGGAAAAGGAGGACAAGGTAGCTGCTCAAGAAGAATCATAACGATACTGTGATGAAATCGTTGCTACTCGTCTCCTAAAAACGAAGCTCGATGATGAACTTGCTGGGGTTGAGAAAATGAAGGACGAAGCCCATGAGGAGGGCAAAAGGAAAGCTGCGGAGGAGATTGACTCTCGCCTCAAGGCGGCCGCAGAAGCTGGCAGGGAAGAGGTCAAATGCATGTTTGACCCATTGATTGCTGAGTATGGAGCCCGCGTCCTTATGCATCGTGACTTGACATTCTTGGGCGATGGCTATCTCGAATCCCTAGCTGAGGCCTGGGAAACCTTAGTAAAGATCAGGAAAATCGATTCGGGCTCTGAGGAGGTCGATGAGGATGCCTTGGTGAAGGAGTTTCTTAGGGGGAATGAGCCAACGGATCCGTCCGCAGCTTTGGCGCTCTATAACAAAGGCTCTCCCCTTCCAAAAGAGAAAAGTGACGAAGCTGGCCCGTCTGGGGCTGAGACTACGGCTCCTCATATTGCTGCTCCTCCCGCTGCTCATCCGGCCGGTCGGCTGACACTTGACCCGTTCGAGCAGCATGCCGGCTATGATCCTGAAGATCTTGGGCTTGGCGTTCACATGCTATCTCCTATTCTGGAGGGTGAAACCCCACGCGCAACCGATAGCCAACCAGAACCCGGTAGGAAACTCTTCTTTTCTAGAAGTCAAAAGATCTTGTTATCTTCCAGCATTTATTCGTTCTAACGTTCATTCTTTATGTTTTCATGCAGGCCGCTCTGATGCCGAGCCAACTCCGAGGAGCGATGACAACAAGGAGGAGGCAGAGAAAACAAGCGACGCTGTTCATGCGAGAGTAATTCCTGGTCCCGATGCTCAAGTGATTGGGGCGCTAGATGATGATAAGATTGACACTTCATCTCCTGCCGAAGGAAGTGACGAAATCGAAATCACTGGCGCCTCTGAGCATACCTCAAAGGTGAGCATGAAGGACCGCCTCGCCGCAGAGGATAAGAAAAAGGTCGAGGTCAAAGTTGAACCTGAAATACTGGAACTCACCGACCCTCGGAACAGACCTTTGAAAATCATTCTCCCGGGCAGGTCTAAACCACTGGATGTTCCGTCCCCTACTCCCGACTCCGCTTCTTTGGCAAGCAAGAAATCCAAGAAAAAGCGTGAGGGAGAGGAGTCGTCGGAAAAAACAAAGGAAGATAAGAAGAAGAAAACGAAGAAGTAATCGATACACTCGTTTGACGAGCTTCTTGCTTAAGTCTTGTCGTTGCTTTTTTTTTGTGGCTTGCAGTTTGTATAGATAGGTTCTGAACTCTAAGTTTTGTAGGAGTAACTGTGTAACCCCATTTTGAACTATTGAATGAAGTTTAGTTTCTTTTTCGTTTGAATGATTCTATTGCTTTTCTTGGGTTTGTTGACTAACTGTAGTCATGACTCCACTTGTTACGAGTTGCATTATCTCGCAGTCCATTTTCGTGTCGTTCAAACATCTCCAGACATGGCATATTTCTCGTTCCACATCTCTCGAGTACTTGGACTTTTTCTAAATCTGCTCTCCGGGGATTTAGAGTAAGTTGATCCGCGTTCAGGGGATTCGGAGGTTCGTATTCGTTTATACTCTAGTCCGCGCTTCGGGGACTTAGAGTACTCCGCTCTGCACTCTGGGGATTCGGAGATTTAAAATCGTTTATACTCTAGTCCGTGCTCTGGGGATTTAGAGTACTCCGATCCGCGCTCTGGGGATTTGGAGATTTGAAATCGTTTATACTCTAGTCCGCGCTCCGGGGACTTAGAGTACTCCGCTCCGCACTCTGGGGATTCGGAGATTTGAAATCGTTTATACTCTAGTCCGCGCTCTGGGGATTTAGAGTACTCCGATCCGCGCTCTGCTAGTCCGCGCTCCGGGGACTTAGAGTACTCCGCTCCGCACTCTGGGGATTCGGAGATTTGGAGTCGTTTATACTCTAGTCCGCGCTCCGGGGACTTAGAGTACTCCGATCCGCGCTCTAGGGATTCAGAGATTTGGAATCGTTTATACTCTAGTCCGTGCTCTGGGGCTTAGAGTACTCCGATCCGCGCTCTGGGGATTCGGAGATTTGAAGTCGTTTATACTCTAGTCCACGCTCCGGGGACTTAGAGTACTCCGATCCGCGCTCTGGGGATTCAGAGATTTGTGTGAGTTCCGTTGATGGAGTCCTCGGGATTTTCGCATATCTTTGACACTTGTCACACTTTCTTGCATAGTCTGCGGCGTCCCGGTTTACGGTTGGCCAGTAATATCCATAGCGGAGGATCTTCTTTGCTAGCGTTTGCCCCCCAGTATGGTCGCCACATTCCCCTTCGTGAACCTCTCTTAAGACCCGCTTTGTCTCATCATGAGCGATGCATCGTAATAATGGGACTGAGAATCCTTTTCGATACATTGTCCCATCCTGCATTACATATCGCGCGGCCTTTCGAAGGACCTGCCGTCTTTCGCTTCTTTTTTCTGGTAAGGCCCCAATTGTCAGGTACAGTTTGAATGGGGTTATCCACGATTCCTTCTCGATTTCCATTTCCAACACGCGATCGACTTTCATCTCGTCTATGCTCGGGGCATGCAAGACTTCAACGGGATACAATCCCATTTGCTGTGCATCGCCGGTACTCGCAAACTTAGCCAATAAGTCGGCTTCTTTGTTCTGTTCGCGCGGGACATGTGAAATGTCATAACGCTCAAGATTTGATAGTAGTTCTTGGACCTGAACAAGGTACAGACCAAGCTTTCATCCCTTTGCTTGGTAGTATCCCCGCACTTGGTAGACCACCAACTGTGAGTCACAAAAGATTTCAACTGATCTGATCCCGAGTTCCCCGATGAGCTTCAAGCCAGCGATGAGTGCTTCATATTCCGCTTTGTTATTTGTGGCTGGGAAATCGAGCTTCAAAGCATAACAGATTGATCGGTTTTCCGGAGTTATAAGAACTACGCCCGCGCCGGAGCAACGGTCGTTTGATGCCCCATCAGTGTATAATTTCCATCGAACGGGGGGATTGACGTCGTGACTACCCGGTTCGACGGGTATGGTAAACTCGGCGATAAAGTCTGCTAATGCTTGCCCTTGTACGGCTCACCATGGTAAGTAGGCGATATCGAATTGGCTTAACTCGATGTTCCATTTTAGCAACCTTCCAGAAGTTTCTGGTCGTTGGAGTACCTGCCGCAGGGGTTGATCGGTGTAAACACCGATTGAGTGTGCTTGGAAGTATGGGCGCAACTTACGTGACGCAATCACCAAGCAATTAGCCAATTTCTCGATGTTAGGGTAATTTCTCTCTGCCCCCGTTAAACGCTTGCTAACATAATACACCAGCCTCTGGACTCGGTCCTCCTCACGAACTAAAGCCGCACTTATTGCATGCGGGGATACAGCCAAGTATACGTACAGCGTCTCGTGGTTTACTGGTTTCGACAGCATTGGTGGATTCTCCAGATGCCTCACCAGACCCCGGAATGCTTCCTCACAACCAGGTGTCCATTCAAAATTCCTCTTTCCTTTCTTTATTATATCAAAGAATGGGATGCACTTGTCAGTTGCCCTTGATATGAATCGACTTAGCGCAGCTACTTTTCCATTCAAGCTCTGTACCTGTTTTATAGTCCTGGGTACTTGCACATCTCGAATAGCTTTGATCTTTTCGGGGTTAGCTTCAACTCCCCTAGCATTGACGATGAATCCCAAAAACTTCCCCGACGCAACGCTGAAGGAACACTGCAGAGGGTTGATCTTCATCCCGTAATACCTGAGTATGTCGAACATTTCATCCAAGTCTCGAATGTGGTCGTTTGACTGTCGTGACTTCACGAGCATGTCATCCACATAGACTTCCATCGTCCTACCAAGCTGGTCCTTGAACATTCGATTCACCAAACGTTGATACGTTGCTCCTGAGTTCTTCAGTCCGAAGGGAATTACTACATAGCAATATAGCCCGACATCTGTAACGAAGCTGGTGTGTTCTTGGTCCGGGATATGCATCAGGATTTGGTTGTACCCCAAGTACGCATCCATGAATGATAACGGCTCATGTCCTGCGGTGGAGTCGACCAACTGATCGATCCTTGGTAACGGGAAACTGTCCTTGGGGCACGCTTTGTTCAAATCAGAATAGTCTACGCAAGTTCTCCATTTCCCATTTGCCTTTTTCACCAGTACGGGGTTCGATACCCACTCAGGATAGAGGGCGTCGCGGATGAACCCATTGGCTTTGAGTTTGTCCACCTCCTCTCTGAGAGCAGCGAACCTCTCCAGGTCCATTCCTCTCCTCTTTTGTTTAACCGGGACGTATTTCAGGTCTATGTTCAACATATGACTCGTGATGGCGGGAGAGATCCTACACATATCAGAATGCGTCCAGGCGAAAACATCAAGATTCGCCCGGAGGAAGTCACTAAGGTCTTCAGTCATTGCGGGGCCAAGCTGTGATCCGATCTTCAGTAATCGCGAAGGGTCGCTTTGGCTGACTGAAATGTCAACCGTCAGTTCAGCCGGCGCCGCCTTTTCTTCCCTGGGTTTCTCCTCGTCGTCTCTCGGATCTATGTCTCTGAAGATCCGAGAGTTATGCCCGAGCCAAGGCTCGGGCACTACTTGTCAATTATCCATATTATGGATTCGGACGGGATTGTCCGCAACCTTTCCTTTCTCCCTTCGGTGGGCCTCTCGAAGCTCAGCCACATAACAGGAATGACCAACTGCTTGGTCGCCATGAACAATACCTACTCCTTTGTCAGTTGGGAACTTCAAAGTTAAACACCACGGGGCCAATGCTGCCCTAAACTCAGCCAGGGCCGGCCGGTCCACGAAGACATTATATGGAGAATCCACATCCAAAACTACGAAGGGTAGAATTCGCACCCTCCGACGCTCGCCTTGTCCCAGTTCAACTGGTAACTCGACATACCCCACCGCATCGGTCGCAGCGCCGTTAAATCCGTTGATACGAGCCTTGGACGGTTTCAAGTCCTTTGTTTCCATTTTCATTTGGTCATAAGCCTTTTTGAAGATGATGTTGACAGAGCTTCCGCAATCAATCAGAATTCTCTTCACACATGCCGGTCCAATCGTCGCAGATATGACCATCGGGTCGATGGTTGGAGCCTCCACTTGATCAGCATCCCTGTTTCTGAACACTATGTCGTCTGTCATTACGCGCTGCTGCTTGGCAGGAGTCCCATCCTCCACGTTCGAACAGCACTCAAAATCTGCATGCTTCTGGGAACTTGCATATCGCTCCATCTCTTGCCAATTCTTATCCGTGGGGTGAGGTCCGCCGATAATTGTATTTATGACTAGTCTACCTACGGTTCGGGCAGGCTCCTCGGGATGACGCGGAGCTGGTGCATGACCCGTGTTGGACGTTCCCTGTCCTCCTTCCTGTGGATCCTTCACAAATTCTTGCAACTTTTTTTGCCTGACCAACTTCTCAATAGCGTCGTGCAGGTGTCTGCATTCTTCCGTATTGTGCCCATAAGTCTCATGGAAGCGACAATATTTCTCGGTCCGCTTCTGTTCCTCGGTTGATTCTTTTGGACGTGGCTTTCTGTATTGAAAAGTATTGCAGGTGGATAGGTAAATGTTCTTAAGCGGCACGTTCAGCGGAGTATACTCGCTGTAGCTTGGAATTCTCGATTTCCACTTCCCCGCTTCTCTCTTCTTCCCTTGATTTCTTCCTCCGGACTCCTTAGACTGCCCAGGCTTGTTCTGGACATTGACTTGGACCTTTCCCGAGCTGTCTCCGGACTGCTTCACAGCAACGTTGCTTTTCATAGACTCTTGGACAGGTCCTGGTGCCTTATCTCGTCTTACCCACCTGGCTTCCTCTCTCCTTATGAATTGGTGTGCCTTTGAGTAGAAACGCTCGAGTGTGGTCGGAGGTTTTCCTACCAACCAGTCTCCAAATTCAGACTCCGGATCCACACCTCTCAACACAGCCATTAGAATTGCATGATCATTGGGATTACTGACTTCAGTTGCCGCGACATGGAACCTTTGTAAATATTCCTTCAATGACTCCCCGGGACTTTGGATTACACTTGATAGAGACATTACGTCCTTCGGACGAGTAGTGTGTATCCTGAACTGCTCAATAAACTTCTTTGCCAACTCCTCGAAATTGGATACAGACCGCGGAGGAAGTCGGGTAAACCACATAGTAGCGATCCCAGATAGAGTAATTGGAAAGCATCTACACTTGGTGGCATCATTTTCTCTAGCTGAATCCATCATCCATTCGTACCTCATGACATGCTGTCTGGGGTCAGTCTTTCCCTCGTACGCAGGGATAGTTGGCATACTAAACTTTCTAGGGTACGCCGCCTGTAACACATCATCTGTGAACGGAGTGTGACTCCTTGATACTCCCCAATCGTCATTCGTCAAGCCCTGATTTTCTTTCATCAATTGCCTGACCATGGCTGTCAGGTCATGTGTTTGTATGGAAGGTGGGAGATTAGAGTCCGTTCTACGTGACTGTCCATGTTGATGCCTCCTCTCCTGGCGATCTTCCAATCGTGCGTCTTGAGGTTCGACATCATTAGCGTTTTGATGGTCTGGGCCTCCAGCTTCCACCTATACTCCAGTTCCTAAGTTCCTAGCTCCGACTTGGTCGCGGTTTCCAACTGTTTGGGCAGCAGCACCCATCCGTGCAGCTTCAGTCTTACGGCGTCTGCGCCTGGGAGGTTCATCAGAAGAAGTTGAGCTGTCGGATGAGGAATAGGGAGCGGGATTGCCCCCAGCATTCTGTTGCTGCTGTTGAGTGAGTTGTGCCATCAGGTTGGCATTAGCTTGCATCTTCTCTCCTAGTTGTCTCCTGCTTTCCCTGAGTTCTCTCATCAAGTCGTTGAACTCTATTCTGGTGACAACTGGAGTTTGGTCCTGGGCGGCAATTCCTACACCCGGAATTGCTGGCTGATTGCTAGGTCCTGCTTGTTGCACGCTAGCAGTCTCATGGGCATCCGCATTATGAGAAGCTGACCTGGTACGTGGTCTCGCCATTGTAGAGTTATTGGTATGAACTCTGAGTAGAATCAACGGATGTCCTGTCAATGACTCAGATCTTCTTTGGGGGATTTTCTCAATCCAGTAGCTTCAAAGCAGATCCTTAAGGTCTGAGAATTCAATTCTCAGTGGAAGCACCAAAGTGTTAGCGCCAAAATTGGTCACTAACCTCGTAGAAAAAGATTGTGTAGAGAAATAAGTGATGAAGGTAAATTAAACAGAGAAGACAATGCTAATTTAAATGCAGAAAGTAAGAACACCAAATTTATAGTGGTTCAGCGTAATTGCCTACGTCCACTTTGAGATTAAACTTTATTGATCTTCTTAATGATTGATTACAAATACAATTCGTAGATCAAATGCTTGAATGAAGTTGTTAAGTAGAGAAGATGAGTCTCAAAAATGGCAGAGTCTCCCCAGTGTTCTTAAAAAAGGATCCCCTTTCACTGTGACCCTGCCCCTCTATTTATAGGCAAATATGGGCTGGACTTCCCAAGTGGGCTTGGTGGCCGAACACTCTAGCCCGAGTACAGTGGTTGCTGCTTGCCGAACCAGGCATGCCGAACGCCATAATGCCGAACGATCCTTTCCATGCCGAACGGTCCCTTCCATGCCGAATGGTACGTTTGATGTGTGGGAAGTGTAGGATGGTTGCAGTTGAAGCCGAACGTATCTCTGTCCGAAGCTCTTTACCGAACAATGCATGCAGGCCGAACGATACTGTCTCGTTGAGTAGTTATGCACACTGAACGTCTTCTGGATGCCGAGCACTTCTGTCGCTGAGTTCTACTGGGCGCCGAATACTAATTGATGCCGAGCTCCAGTTGATGCCGAGCACTACCTGACGCCGAGTACTATGCCGAGTACTATCTGATGCCGAGTATCATGGATGCCGGGTACACTGGATGTCGAGTACTTCGCCGAGTACTCCTAGATGCCGAACACTCTCTGATGCCGAGTCCCACTGGATGCCGAGTACTTCGCCGATCACTCCCAGATGTCGAACACTCTCTGATGCCGAGTCCCACTGGATGCCGAGTACTTTGCCGATCACTACCAGATGCCGAACACTCTCTGATGCCGAGTGCTACCTGATGCCGAGCACTAGTTGCCTGGTCAAATCTCCAGGAAACACAAACCATTTCAAATTTCTATATGAATTTATCCCAATCCAAATCTTCCATTTGGATTTTATACTTATCCATCTTCAATCACAATTCCCATTAATTCAAATCAAATTCAGTTTGAACTAATTTAATTTAAATCTCAATTTTAAACCATCTCGAATTATATAAATTCGAGTTAAATTTTCAAATGTTGATTTAACCCCTTAAATCAAATTAACCTTTATTCTCAAAATTCCATTTTAAATTATCTTTACTTAACTTATTTCAAAGTTCAAATAAGAGTTCAAATCAATTTTACCTTAAAAAATCAATTTATTACCCAATTTCAATTTTGAAACCAGTGCTTAACAATTTAAATTTCCAATTCTTTTTAAACATTTAAACCTTAAATTCCAAATTTTAATTTCCCTTTTAGCTAAATAATGGATATATCACCACAATCCATTTCTTCATTCATTTAAACAAATCCAATTCACAATCTAAAGATTATCAATAACAATAGGATGATATCATCCAATTTATTTTAAAACATCCCTCAAATCTCAAACCCATCTTGAGATCACACGATCTTCCAATTCAAATTAACCATTTAACTACCCAAGTTAAATCTCAATTTCATCTTGAAATTTCCAATTCAGGTTGTTTGTTAACTTATTTAACTTACTTAAAGTTAAATTCAGTTTACTTAATCCAGCCAACCATACTCAATTTGAATTTCCATTTCAAATTTTAAACTTTACATTAATAATCTTATAAGTTCAAAACTTACCACCTTGGGTTTCACATCTCATTCCAAATTTAAAACTCAACATTTAGAGTTTAGTTCAACCCATTTTTGAAATTATGTATATTCCCCATATACATATTTATTTCTTAGCCCACCAGGCTATACTTTAAAATTTAAACCACCTTTGGTTTTAATTTAAGATAGATCTCTTTTTAAGGTTTCAAACAACTTCTTATTTTAAAATAAGATCACATTCAAATATATTCTGAATAATATTATTTATTCTTTTCTTTTAACACTTTGAAACAATTCAAATGTTTCTAAACTTAGGTTTTAAACTTCACAATTTAAATCCGTTCTAATTTACAAGTTATACTCATCTAAGTTTATATCCTTAACACATTTTATTTTGCTTACTCATTAATACACATTCCACTATTACATACAACAACCATTTATGATAATAACCAAGATTATCATATCTAGAAACCAATTCATTATCTTCCCATTCTGAAAATACTTTTACAAATTCAGGATTTTAGTTTCAGTTTGGATCCATTTTAAACTTATCTTCATTCAATTTCAACTCGTTTGTATTACTTAATTCTCATTATTTTATTTTATTCCAATAATCAACAACCAATTTCATTAATATTTATTAGTAAGAAATATTGCTTTATATATATCAAAATATATTCTTACATAAAATCATTTAAAATCTTTATATAAGAAAATAACAAGTACGCTCTCATATATATATATACACACACACTCAACTCATTCTATGGTACTATTGACCCTATCCTTAATGAGTAAACCCACCAGCGCCAAAGTTCTCGCTTAACCTTTGCTCTGATACCAACTGTAACGACCTGGAATTTTCGATCCCGGAAATTCTAGATAGTTAGGGAAAGAAGAAAGAGATAGAAGAAGAAACAGAAAATAAAACACAGAATCTCACATTCGCAGCGGATCAAAATATAATATCAAATAATAACAGTTATACAAAGGAAATCTGTACTTGTCAAATTACACTTTAATACATCAGAGTTACAACATATACACAAACACCGGACAGTCACAATCAACCTGTTCCAGACAAACTACCATATATCACAGCGGAATACACTCCATACGTTCCTGCCATCCAGCTCGTCTCCTGAGCTCCAGAACGTCCTTACCTGAAAATTTGTAATACTCGGTCTGACCCGAGCATTACAACAAGGTAACACCCGGGTCAGGCTGGAAACCAGCGTGAGTAAACCCATCTAACAAGGAAAACTAAAGCATGCAACTTATATAAACCCGGGGTAACTTATATCAATTTACAACTTCACAAGATGTTATAGACATTACTTGTTTCACACCTCACTTTCTAAGTGCCAAACTTAGATTAAATGGTCTAATTTACTTAAATCATTCCATACCATTTTATTGATTTCACATATCAATCAATAAAGAATCGAAGTGGTTTTGGGTATTAATTAATACCCGACTCCTGTCTCTTCGAATCCAATGTCATCTTAACCCAAGTTATTCAAGTGAAACACAATTTAACCTTTAAATACAAAGTGTCACTTTACACAGCAATTCACCCTCGGAAAATAACTGCATTATCACTGCGTACCCATACATATCATGTCATAAAACATTTCATATCAGAGATATCTAATTCAAGTCATTTAATCATCATTCAACCATCCATAAGCAAGGTTGAACACTTCCAAAATTAATTTAATCTACTTCCCTAAGTAATCATGCTCCATTAATTACATTAAGTAATTACTCTTTTTAAATCATCAAATGATTTTCTTAAATTAATTAAACTAAATTAATTAACTTAAACTAATCACATTGTCATAATTAATTACAATAAGTAATTAATTCCTTAATTACTTTTATCAAGTAATTATGCTTAACAATTTACAATTGATTATCTTCAATTAATTAATCTAATTAGTTATCAAAATTAATCACATTAATTTATTATTTAAATAATCCTTAGTTAATTATCTCCATTAACTAATAACATTTCTTTAATTTACTCCTTAATTAATCTCTAATCATAAATTAATCTAAATTATTAATTTATAAATTAAATACATAAGTCATTCCATAATTATCTTATTAATTAATTTACATCAATATCTTAATCATCTCTAAGACAATCCATTTCTTTATAAATGATTTTATTAGCATTAAAGTGTAAAACATTACACATTTGAATTTAAATTTAAATTACATTTTGAATTTAAGATCCAAAATGAATATTCTTTTAAACATTGATCCAATTAAAAGTTCAATATAAAATCCTTAAAGAGAACTATGTCAAAATCAAATCAAACAATTATTTGAAACAAATTAATAATAAAAACTATTTGATTTAAACTTGTTTTAAACATTCAGATTTTAAATTAAAAACTGATTTTAAATTACAGATCTGAATTCAAGAAACTTGAATCCATACTCAACATTTGATTTAAACTTGATTTACTTGCTTTTAAAACTTAACTTTAAATTCTTGATTTTAAAAATCCAAATTCATTTTAAACCTTAAGATTCAAAAATTCATTTTAATCTACATTTTATCTTTAAATTTAAAACCCTGTTTAAATCCTGGTTTTCAAATTTAAATTAAATTTTAAATTTGAAAAATGTCGGGTTTTTAAACTTGAAAACTGCATTTAAATATTTTAACATTTTTTTCAAATTTGAATTCAAACTTCAACTAGATTTAAACTTTGTGTAAATCTATTACTCAAAATTTATGCCCCATTTAAATTTGTATTTTTAAAAAAAAACACAGAACAAACTTGCTACCAGGTTTTACAAAGCCTGGAACAAACTTACTCGAGACGACCAAAATTTGCTTCGAGTCTTCCCTCCCTCTGCTTCGAGTCACCTACTCGAATGACTCGAGTAAAACCCGAGTTGAAATACCTCTGCACACAAATAAGTTCATCTGAACTTCAACTGCACGGTGCACGTGCACCGTGGCTCTGGCCATTTCCGGCCATCCACTAGCACTCCACCCCATCAGCGACCATCTCCAGATGGTATCACGATCACCAGAATCCACCATAACAACTCGAATCAAAATCGAGTTCTCCACTGCAAACCTGGAACACAGACTCGCGACCAACCACAAAATCTTTCATCGCTTCGCATCCACTCCTCCGACCACCGGAGCACCAGCACCACCAGCCACCACTTCGTACATGACCAAGCTACTATCTTCCAAAGTTCCAGCGAGCTCGATCACTCCTAGGCCTCGCGACAATCAAACATTCCAGCACTGTCCAAAACTAGGTTTAGGAAATCAAAATGGCAACCACGGCCACCACCATACTCAGACCATCCACCGATCATTTTTGCCACACTTCCCAGTCATCCATCCACCTCTAGACAAAATTCCAGCCTCTCCAACCACTGGGATCACCAGAGATTCACAAAAACCTCAAAACGAAGCAACCCAGAAATACTCTTACAAACCATAACTAAAAATTGTAATTTTAGTTTTAAATATCAAGTTTTTGTTTAGGGTTTTGGTTTATATGCCTGAACTAAGTAATTATGAAGTTTGAGTTTTACCAAAACTTAAGCTTGTACTATTCTTTTTATCTTTCCAGAGCAGATTTAAATTTGTTTAGCTTAAATATAATTTTAACACCTCCTTTGAAATCAAACAATCAGGTCTTATTTTGATCCTGAGTCCTAACAAAAAGTGTATCAAGAAGTAATGATTTTTAAACTAAAACTGGGCTTGAAATTTTGAACAAAGATGTTCTACAGGCATTTACAAGCATACATGCATCACACATCCAAAAATACACAGAAACTTTCCCATATATATACACACATACAAACTTATTTCATATATAAATCAAGCAACCATATTTATATTTGAGTTTTAAAAGTGTTACTCACCTTGTTTTGAAAATGAACAGGGCACTTTAATTTGAAAATAGCCTAAGCTTATAAAACTGGAAATGTATTGCTTTGATCTTCCTAATCAGCTTGCCTTGTTGTTGTATGATGAAGTTGTTTAAGTTTGAACAAAGAAAAGCTTACTATATAATTCTCTGGCTTGCTATGTTGAATGAATTAAAACAAAAAGCACTGCAATATAAAAAAACAGGCTGTATATGTAAAGAAGAGTTTGCAAAGGAGGTAGGTGATATCTGGGTTAAGCAATATGCAGGTACAAGTATTTCATTTTTTTCTTTCTTTTATTGATCAGAGATCTCTTTAATAAAAGGAGGCTAAATTGATTTTTAATATTTTCGAGTTGACTATATTTGTTTGTTGAGATGAAAGCATTAAATGCTTTGTGTACTTATGCCTCCAATTTAAATTATTAATGCATAGATATTTTGCTTTGCACATTTCTTACCTGCATATTTTATTTTTATGTGAAGATATTTTGTTACTTTACTCTGCTTATTGCTTTAGCTATTGCATATAGAAACTTTACAAGCAACACATATACAAACCTGGTTCGTACTTACCTCATATACACATATAAAATTACTTTAGTTATTAGTTATAAATTTTAACCTAAGTATTTAGTTCCATTTTAACATGTGTGTGTTTATTTTATTTTCCTCATTTTGAAAGATTTTATTTCAAATTTACAAATCATAGTTTCTCAAAAATACATACATATATATACACATAAGTTTTAAAATAACAAATTCTATTAAAAATCCATTTGTAAAGATTTACATTATTAATAAAACTCATTATTAAATTAAAATAATTCATAAAAGAAATTATCACTTTATTACTTATTTTCATCAAGCTATATTTAAAAAGAACAAACAAACCTTTTATTAAATTTAAATTTAAGCTAAAATCATTTAAACAAATTTTAACTTTAAATCTTGTGTATATTTTAAAAACAAATGGTTATTTATTTAATATTAACATTAAATTAAATCACATTGTAATTACCACAAATATTAAAATAAGAAAATATGCCTTTATTTATTAACTTTAAAACAAAGCTTATCTATCTACAATGTATACAAATATATATATATATATATACATTATAAATAGAAACAATTTATTAGCTTTTAAAAGATAAATTATCAGTTAAATATTTATTCAAAAGAAGATTATTAAATCAATTCAAATCTTATTAATAATTATTATCATATCAATTTAATTTTTTATGCAGATTATTAAATTGATATTGTCAAAATTTCCGGGATATCACAGAAATATTCACTTAATAAATCCAATATTATTTAAATAAAACCCCGTAATACAAATAAACTAAATATTTCCTTCAACTTATTTAAACTTGAAATATTCATTTAAATCACCTTAACCAAAATCAAGTTATAAAATTATATCCTTTAAAAATCTCAAACTCAATAAGTTCCAAATCGATTTCTAATTAAATATATTTCTTAAATAAATACAATTTCAAATCAATTTCAAATCTATCTTCTCAACCTTAATTTATTAAATCGTTATAAAATCTATATTAAAATATAATTTAAATAAATACTTAACCATATTATATTTTAATAAAATCAACTTTATTATTAAGCTTATTTTGTATTAAAACAAATTTATGCATAGCTTAAAATCAAGAATATAACTATAACTTTTATATACTATCTAAAATCCATATTTTTATAAAACCGAAAATTTCTTTCCAAAGACCATAGAAATCATTTTCAAAATATTTATATATAGACCAATGGTGTCTGTATATAATTTTCTATCCTATGGTCAAGTGATACGGATATTTATCATTTAAATCCGCAATTTAAATATATACGGGTATATATCATTTCAACCTGCAATCCCAAATTCAATTCAATTGAAATCGCTTGGGTTTATCATTTCAACCCATAACGATTTCACTTATTCTACAGATCGTTCGGGTATGTATCATTTCAGCCCATAATGATTTTATACTAACAGGGAACTTGTAGAGTGATAACAGATATGATAATAACATAACAAGCATATATCATCAATATAAATAACAGATAATGGTGTCAGATGTCACAGGTGAACAGATACAGGTAATAGCATATATATAGTAATGTAAATAACTAACAGCAGTATATTTTTCAATTGTCGTTTCAATTGAAATCAAATTTAATAAATATAAGAACATAAATCGTGAGGGATTGCTCACCTTTCGAGGTTAGAGAGATCCGACGATAGAATGAGTTACGACTCTAAAGCAAAGCTAGATTGGCACGAATCGACGAACAGAGCTGATAATTAGGAATGGACGAAACTGAATCAGAACTGGATTGATGAAGATAAATGGTATAATTGAACATATATATATAACTATATATATAAGTCATATTCTATATTCAACCATATAATAAATTAGATATATATGGTTTAAAAAAAATCATTGTTTAAATTAAAATTCATATATTAAAGCCAAACACCTATATATAAAATAAAATTTTAATCAATACACTAACCTTAATAGTTTTATATAAACTGATAAATAAATATACTTATTATTGAACTGCCACTTCTCATATAAACTAAATATATATGCATTAATATGACTTTTTACATTATACCATTTACATACATATTTAAAACAATATATTCTAAAATTTTACAAGCTAATGTATATATACAAACAAGCTAACAGACATACATAAGTATATATATAAACTGTAAAGTATATATATATATATGCACAACTAGATATATAGGTGTAGACTAACATATATGGAGGCTTCTCACAATCCATATGCAGACAGCACAACCATATGCAAAGACAATATACTCACAAACCAACATATAATTAACTAATATACTATAAACTAATATAAATTTCTCTTAAAATAAATGTTAGTACAAAAAAAAATAAGCAGACTAAGCTATATATACAAAACGTTGTATTTTATTATTATACACAAAACATAAACATATATATAAAACTCGAAATATATATAATATAAAACATATATATATATATAAAGTAAAACTTTATAACCATTACCTATTAACAGTATGCATATGATACCCCTATATATAACTAATATATAAATCAACTTATATACTAGTAATATACTTACATACATACTAAAATAAAAACCTATATTCAACTAGTATAACACATATATATAGTTGCTATATTAAATATATATGTAGACTCTTAAAAACTTGTACATTGAACCCAAAATAGTATGCAGACAAAACTTTATATTAATCCTTTATACATATAAACAACATCTCAGATACTTAAACCAATATAACTTACACATTATAACAACTTTATATATATATATATATATATAATTTACAAATCTATATATGATAAACGTATATAAAATCCCACAGACAAACAATAATTGATATGAACCGCAAATGCACAGCTATATGCAAACTTCACATATAAACAACTTATGCAGACCATAACAAGATGTAGGCTTCTTCTTTTTATATGCAAACACAATAAACACCTGAGCTAAACATATATGCAGACTTACATAAACAGTTTATCATTTCATCATACAACTCACATGCATATATACTTAAAGCTTATAAACTCTTATATATAACTCTTATACAATCAAATAGTTTAAACTAGTATATATAATATAAAAGGTTGCCGGCTTCAGAACACATATATAAGCTTTCACAAAAAAAACGAGCAGATCTATATGCAAATGTGAATAACTAGTATAAAATACCATTTCTCAGCAAAAGCAAAGAGAGTGGAAAAACATGGCTGACACTGCGGAGGCTAGTGGCCAGGTGGCTGTCACGTACGAGCAATCTTAGTTCTTGGCTGGCTTATGACGATGAGCGGTTGTGGGTGCTAAGGTGGCTGAGGTGATTGGGCACGGCGTCACTTGACTGGGGCTGGTCAGGTTGAGGGTGGCATGGCCTCGGCGAATGGCGAAGGCGGGGAGCTCGGCTGGCCGAGATGTGAGGCTGGCGAACCGGAAATATGCAGAAGGACAGGCGAACTGGAAGGCATGCGTGCTGGAGGAGATGCGTGAGGGAATTAAAACTAAGAACAGAGATGAATAGCCTCGTAATTAATATAAGTTTTCTTTCCCAAAAGAACAACAGAGAGAAAATATTGAAAATGGAACCGAACAGTGAAACGAACCAATGAATAATAAATTGGAATAGGGAAACGGCAAAGTCAGGGGTTATCTCAGGGAATATAAAAAGGTTATAGGTTGTTGTTATTATACAGTGAGCAATGACTGGTCAAGGAAACAAATAGATCCGAACGGTTAACGATACGGCTGACTGTTCGCGGATTTCGCTACGTATCGTACTTTAAAACACAGAATTGAATATATCACAGATATCAGCACGACGAGACGATCAAAATGGTATACAGATATCAGTGGTACGATTATCCGACCAAAAATCGATATCGGTACCAAAATGCTGCTAAAATGCCAGAAATAAGATAAATTGAGCGATAGCGGTCCAAATTTGAAGAAACGAAATATGACGTCTCACTCAAAAGATGATTTACAAATTTGTTGTATAAAAATATTCAGGTTTGGAAAATATTTTATTATCATCAAATATTAACTGATTTGAATTGAAATAAAAATTATACAATAAAATAAACTTCCATATTATCTGATGAAAATTTACCATTTGCTATGTTTAAATGGACGTATTCCAAATATTAAATTTTTATTTTGAAATTCAATTATTTAAAATTTCACAGAATTCAATTAATTACGTTATTAAAACCAGTTAAATTTACGGGTCGTTACACTCTCCCCCACTCAAAACTTTTCGTCCCCGAAAAGGAAAAAGGTAGGAGAATAGAAACAACCAGAAAGGAAATAGATTGGAATTCAAAATAAAACAATTAATTTAAACAATATAAATTTCAATGTAAATTAATTAATATTTAACAATTTGGTTGAATCCATTTATATTATATCAATAAATAGTCATTCAATTTAAATTTGTTAGTTCAAACTGTTAATTCTAATCATATAATTTTCAATTTAAATTAATTAATATTTAACAATTGATTTTTGATTTAGGGTATTTCATTAAGTTGATTCAATTGTTAATTTATTAATTCCTTCAAAGCAAAAATTTATTTAATTTATCTCATTTATTCATTATCTTATTATCCAATTATCCCCTATTAATAATTTTCTAAAATCATAAATTTGAATAGTCATTTATTATAATCATATTTTATTCAATAATTTAATTCTTCTTTATTCCAAATCATTATTAATTTTATTCCACTTAATATATCTTATCACATATATTAAGTATATTTACACTTATTATAACTACTCAAATTTATTTATAAATTGTTTTAACATCATTTTACATTGTATATTATCCAATCGCATAGATAACTTTTGAATAATTTAGGTAAGTTGTATATGAAATGCAATTGAGTAACAAGTAAAATTTTCTTATTCAATTTATTTCAGGTTTAGATATTTATTCAAAATTTTGATTTCATTTTATAATTGAAATCACCCATTAACAAATTTTTAAGAATTACATTTCCGATTAACTTCAACCAATTTAGAGATAAATTTATATATATACACTATATATAACAAATCAAATTTATAATCATATACCTATATATTATAAATCAAGTCATACTTTAGAAATTCAAATCTATTTAACTCTCAAAACAAAGTATAGCACAGCTACAAAATGGTCTCTCCACTCTGAAACTCGAAAATGAATGTCGATGATGCGGCCGCCATCACCGAAATTATTTTCCAGCGACAAAGAGAAGAGCACTGACTTCAACATTTAAAAATTCTTTGGAAGCAATTCCTATTTGAAAATATTTTCAATAATATACATTTTAAAATTTTAAAACCAGAGTTTGAAATCAGCGGAAATTTAATTCTTAGTTTCTTGATTTAAATTCATTTCAGTTTTCAAATTAATTTATAACCATGTTTTATAGTTCAATTATTTATATGAAACACAAGCCAATGATTAAAAGATATATACAAAGTCAAATATTATTTCCTAACTACCAATTCAATTAACTATCAAATTCAGAAAATTATACTTATATATAATATCATTATACAAAACTTTTATTTCATTACTAAATTTGGAAACAATATTGTGTCAGTTTGCTCTGTTCAAGTGTTTTGGAAATCCTATCGATAGCGTTGATCAGACGAATCAATTAGAAACCCAAATCAACATTAACAACTCAAACAACACACTATAAAATAAAACATTTTAAATATTAATTACAAATACACTCCCTCACTTAATGATTCTAGAATGGATTTCAAAACAAGTTAGAGATTCTAGTTTGGGAGGTTCTAATCAAAAGAATTCAAAATAGAAGATAGACTCGATAGGGAGATAAGATGATTGAATTTCAAACAAGGAGGATGGATAGACTTATATGAATCGCGGGTGACCTTTAACCGGGTCAACCGTGACCACAAGAATTAGATCAATGTAGAATTCTAAGGCAAATCGACATTCGATAGCAAGAGAAGTTACCCTGATCGTCTACTAGAGAACGGTCCGGGTATATCAAGAGATGTCAGCATCCAAACCGAGGATATTGAAATCTTCGGTAAATCAATGCCTATTGTAAAGGAGTTTCACCCCTTTACAAATCATTCGAAGGTTGGCGAGACCGCCGAGTTATTATAGAGATCATTCGAAGTGGAGTTATTGGATACTCCAAAATCACAAAAAAAGAATAGGGAGAGATAAAGGTAGATCTTTTGAACCGAGGGGAACGTTACAAAATTCAAAGGAAACCGAGACAAAGAGGAAGGGATTCAAGCTCGAATGAAAGTGATTCTGTAATTAAATTTACCCTATATGTTGAGTTTTTCCTAAAACCAGATCTCTGATACCAACTGTAACGACCTGAAATTTTCAACCATTTGCATCTATACATGTCGGATTTGAATTGCTCAAAATATCATATTGTTAATTTAAATTTGGCAAAACTCAGCATATACAGTAAATAAATAATCACAAAATCACAAACACAGAGTAATATAACAATAGTGCAGTGGAAACAAAAGATAGTAGTTCACGAAGCTACTATATATATATAACAGAGTTAAACAAGATACAACAGAAGTCTCGAATATAATAGTCAAATACAAGATCAGAATACATCACTGGAATCAACTGAATATCTGAAAGCTGGATAGATAGCTGGATCTCCAAGCGAAGCTCCAACTCCAAAGGTGAGTCTTAAATACTGGTACACTCAGTCTGACCCGAGCGTAAAGCAAAACACAAAACACTCGAGTCAGGATTAACATTCTTATATCAATAAATCTAACTCAAGTGAAATAACAACTAAAAATTCAAGTAACTCAAATGATGTTTGGGATAACCATTCTCTAAGGATCCGTTAAACTATTTATATATAGTAGTGTACGCTAAGTAGATAATGCCTATCAGTAATATAAAGTATCAAAATAGCGTTAAGGCGTTACCATTATCCCCCTTAACACATTTTATATAAGCATCATAGTCTATACAGCACTGTAAACTCCACCGTAAACTAGTGGGCTATCAGGGAGTACTCCATAGGTATAACATGAAACAAATCGTAGTGGTCGCGCATAGGGATACGAGTATGACAAGGCACATGAGGCAATACCCAAGGTAGTGAAACTACCGTTTGCCTGATCCGGACTGGTGAGAACGCATCGCCGCAACGGTCGCAACACCGCGAAACAACACTCCAAATTCAAGTTTACGAAGAAGTGTGTCCGCTAGAGGTAGCTAACCTCACTGACCCGGCACGGTTCCTGTTTAAGTCATTTCCAATTTGGCACAAGTGTCAAGGCTATCCATTATCGTTCTCTTTCTTCAAATCCAGCAACGTCATCATTCCAACCACTTCATTCTGGATCACACTCCCCGTATAATAGTTATTAAAGTGGTTTTCGGTTTAGACAGAGAGTATGTCCCAAACCGATCTCGGACTCTTTAATAACTACGTAATTATTACACCGATTGGTCATTTAATAAACTTCCAAAATAGTTTATATTTCAAAACCAAAATATCATTGCCATTTCAAAACTATATCAATATGATATCACTTCCATTCCAAAACCAAATACGATATCATTTCCATTTCAAATATATCCATCTCAAATATATCCATTTACAAAATTTTAGTACTTCAAAGTTATAACACTTTCTAAATCAAACACTTTGGAAATCATAATACTTTGGAAATCAAAATTTCGAAATCATAATGCTTTGGAATCATAACACTTCCCACTTAACCATTTAAATATAAATAATAGTATATATAATAAAATAGTTTATAATTTAAAATAGTTTATATAAAAATAGTTATAATTTGAAATAGTTTATATTAAAAATAATTTATATTAGAAATAATTTATATTAAAATAGTTTATATGAAATAAATTTATAAAGTAACATATATAAATAGTTTTAAATATAATTTAAAAATACTTTATATAATAAAATAGCTTCCTCAAATTTCACAAATCAATTCCAAATCAACACCAATCCCAAAATTTCAAATTTAGTCAAATCTCAAATCATCAATTTCAATTCAATTCAGTTCTCAATAAACAATTATATCGATTTCAAATATAGATTTGAACCACAAATAAACCATTTAAATTTCGATATATTCCAAAGCTTTAAATCTTTCACAATCTCAAGACTACATTTGATGATTTCATATATATCTTAATTTAACTTTATCATTATTTAGTTTTGAAATATTCACTTAATAAATCCAATATTATTTAAATAAAACCCCATAATACAAATAAACTAAATATTTCCTTCAACTTATTTAAACTTGAAATATTCATTTAAATCACCTTAACCAAAAATGTGACATCCCGGAATTTCGAGGAGTTTAAAATGCGATAATCTCTTAATTTAATTATTTAAAACTGATTTAAATTGTTATTTTCAAATATAAACAACCAATTAATTTATAATGTGATGTTTTAAATTATGATTTTAAATTGATTTTAAATAAGAATAATCAGTTGCAAATTTAATTTGTGTTATTTTATAAATACATTTAAATAGTCCTATTATTTTTAATTTAATAAATATTATTTAATGTGTGTAGTTAGAAGAAAATTATAATTTGAGGATTTAAAATAAAAGGAGATCCAATTTAAGTACAATAAAAATCTATTTTAAATTTTAGTAAAGCTCTACTTTTCCACTTGTGATCTATATAATAATTTGAAGTAATGTTTAAACTAAAATAAATCTTGTCAATATTTAATATAAATATAAAACAAATATATGGTTAAAGGTAAATATAAATATATAAACTTATAAACATACTTAACATAAGTAAATAAATAAATAAAATAAATAAATAAATATAAATAAAGTGTTTGGTAAGTTAAGTTTAAAATAGAAAATACATTAGTTAAATACATTGAGTTATAAATAGAAATACAAAACAATAGTCATGTAAAACTAGAAATTAATCCACAAGCTAACATAATAAAATAAATGTAACAACTTTACTAAAGTAGGTAAGTCTAAAACAAAGTTAATATATGTACTAAGTATCTAGTTTGCAGGCAAGTAAAATATACCAACCATAACCATATGTATAAACTACTACCATACATATGCAAAGTAAAAAAATAAGTCAAGGTAAATATATATACAAGGTGTACCTGCAAAATGAAAAGATATATACAAGATGAACAAAGTAAAATAAATATTTGTATTATAGTAATGAAGCTTTGCAGGCAAGGAAAGAAGCAAAATATCACACAAGTACCATACGAATTGAATAAAAAGATAGGTATGGCATGTTCATAAATGCTTGTGTACTAAGTGTTTCATTTCAGCTCCATACCCAAAAGATCTCTGATCTAATTAATATAGAATCTTGTACCAGCAAAACAATGTAGCCTCTGCACTTGTTTTATTAAATATCGAGTTCCTTTTCATTTCGAACTCATTCAAACATTGCAAAGAAAAACAACAAACTATGTAATCTTTTTCCAAAGCCTGGGCAAGGCTATTCACAAATGCAAACCAGAAATCATCTCCTCTGAAACATTTCCAAAACCCTGTAAACAATTTTATACAAGCCTGTAGCCAGATTCATCTTCAAACTAAAAGCCTGGAATCAAGTTGAATCATCATGTCCCTGTCTTAGCATTCCGGTTTTTAAAGCTCTTCCAGTTTTCAGTTTTAAGTTTCAAAGCAGAGCATTGTTCTCTGGAATCAAAACAGTAGAAGTATTCAAGTTTTCAAATTTCAGTTGCAAGCCTTTCCAGTTTTCAAAAAGCAAGCCCTCTGTTCTTTTTCAATATCAGGTGAGTAAACATCTTATTTAAAAATTTAAATAAGTTAATGATGGTTGCTCGTGAAATATTTGTGATAATGTTAACCTGCATGTGTATATCTATGTATATGATTCTGTATGTGATGGTATTCTTGTGTGCATGTCTGATGTGAATACCACTGCTCTGTTCCATATTTCAGAATTTAAACTTAATTCCAATCTATTCTTGTTTCTCTGATCCTTATTATGATCTAGTTATCAAACAAAAATTGTTGTTTAGTCTTAGATTATACTTAAAACTGAAGTTAAGAAATAAATATCTGATGTTTAACTGTAAAATAGAAAGAACAGTGGAATTTTAAAAAAAAAGCATGTTAAAAACCCATCATGGAAATTTGTTGTTTCAGGATGTAAATTCGAATATACTTTGCAAATTAGGATTTTTAAAACTAAAACGAAGATTTTTAGTTTAGTATTTCAAGAGTAAATTGAATTTGAATAAAATTAGCATTTTGATCAAATTATGACGATCGAACAAATCTTAAATGCTAAGATTTGGTTTGAAGCAAGCTCGAGCATCTATGATTTCGAGAAAATTGACGAATGATTTTTCTATTGCACGAATTGGAGAAACGAGGTCGAATTAGGTTTTCGTTTCGAAATTGGACATGACTGGGAAATGAGGTGATCTCGTCACCTCTGATGCGTCGAGCTGCGTGGGGTTCTAGAGGATGGAAGAGTAGCGTGTTAAGGTGGTGTAGACGGAGTCGGAGCTCCTCCGGTGGTCTGAGGAACGCTGGCGAAGTGCTTTTGGTGGAGGTGTTCGAGTTCCAGGTAGGAACTGGAATGCTCGATTTCGTTCTCGTCATTGATTCTTAGTCTTGGATGTTCGTGATGCTCGTATAGGTCGAGGACGACATGTTGGAGGTGGTGGCCATGATCGGAGCGCTGGCGAACTCCTGTGCACGTGTACGTGCATTTCGTATCTGGGTAGTTTTAATTTGGGGAAGACGAGCTGCTCGTGAGATTTGCTCGAGAATCTGGGGAGTTTACTCGAAGATGGGCTCGGGGTTTCGGGGTTTCGACTCGAGTCGTGCTAGAGTGTTTGGGGAATAGCTTCAGTTTTAAACTGTTAATTTAACTAAGTTTTTAAAAGGCAGGGGAAGAAGTAGGGAAGACTCGGGATAGACCCGAGTATCATTCGGATATGACTCGAAGGGAAAGCCCAGTTTTATAAAAGTTTTAAAAATAAGATTTTGAAATTTAAAAACAAATTTTGTTAAAACTTTATACCTTACTTTATAAATGTTATGAAAGTTAATTTTAAGATAAAAGGGTTTAAATGTATATGGTAATTAAGAAAATGTTTATCTTAAGTTAAAAGAAGATTTATTATCTTTGAAGTAATTAAGTTAATTAAGGAATTAAATATCACTAATTAAATTAATTTATTAAGAATAAAGGTTAATTAAGTGATTAATTCAAGGATAATTAATTAATTTAATTAATTAATGATTATGATTGATTAACTAATAATTAGAGATTAATGAATTAGGGATTTATTAATTAAGAAATTAAAGGTTGATTAATTGGAAAATAAGAAGTACTTAGTTAGTAATTGAGTTTTAGAAATAAATAAATTGGTTAATGAATAAGGAATAATTAATCTATAAAGCTTAATTAAGGATTAATTAAATTGTGATTAAATCCTATTAATTGATAATTAAGGTTTATATATTAATAATTAAAAGAATAATTAATCTGTAATTAAAGATTTATAAATTTGTTGAAAGGGCAATTAAGAAATGAATTATCAATTGTAATGGATCAAATGAATGTGATTGATTCGAGATAATTAATTGTAAATTAATTAAAGATAACCACTTGATGGTTAATTAAGTATGAATACTTAATGAAATTGAATAGTATAATTACTTAGCAAAGTAATTAATGAATAATTACAGGATGTAATTAGATGAAGGAAATTACTTAATGGGAAGTAATTAAAGTAGGATTACTTTGTAGAAGTAATTAAAGATTTATTACTCGGTGTAATAAATAATAAGGATTTATATAATTAATTAAGAAGTTAATTAATTAAGATAAGAAATTTCAAGATGGAAATTCCTGTATATGATTTAGGTTGATAAACGAAAGTGATTAATATAAGTTAATTAATTAATGTAATTAATTAAGGATTAATGTAATTAATTATAGTTCATTAATTAAGTAATGGAAGTAATTTATTAAGGTTCGTTAATAAATGTAATTGATGAAGTAATTAATGGTTAATTACTGTGAATGGTTAAGAATAATTAATTTGTGAAATTAATTAAAGAGTAATTACTGGAATGTAATTAAAGGTTAGTTAATCCCAGATGATTAATTAAAATGGAAGTTGGAGAATGATTAATTAATTGATTTGTAATTAATTAATGATTTTGTAAGCAGGATTTATAAGATGAAGTAATTAATTTAATTTACTTTAAATTAATTAGAGAAGAAGTAATTAATTTAATTCATTTTAAATTAATTTGAAATGAGATAATTAATTTAATTCATTTTAAATTAATTATAAATGGTGTGATTATTTATCCTTGCTTATGTATGGATGGATGATATTGTTTGCCTTGAAGGGTTTGAGATCTCAGATATGGATGCTGTGTGATATGGATTATCTATTTATGATGATATTGTGGATTATCTATCTGTGATATTATGGGTTATCTATCTGTGATATTGTGAATTATCTATCTGTGTATATATAGATAATGAAATTGAATTGTTTTAACCTTAAAACAACTTGGCCTTAAAAGATACGGTTTGGATTTCGATGAGACCGGGATCGGGTTTCCGTATACCAGGATTCTAGGTCTGGAGACCCGAATACCACATCGATCCAAATTTACGATAGGTCATGAATCTCAAGTGAAGATGAAGATTCAGAGTGCAAGGGTTATCGTCGTTAACTCTGAGGGTGATTCCAAAATGAGTGTAACGAGATAATGCCTTCGGTTTCGTTCGAACCCGGAACGAACTTGTATGGATTGAATGCTTTCAGCACATTGTCAGGTGGACGATGAGCATTCTAAGAGATGTGTTCTCTAAAGGTAATCGTAGCCTCAAGCCTCATCAACCGGGAATGGCTAAAACAGGGGAGGTGCAGCAAGGCTTCGTGGGTAGCACCCACTTGAGAGTAAGGTCATCCCTGTCTAGATGTCCCTTTTTATTTCGGCTTAGTGTGCGGTTGTGGATCCCAACCGTGGGGTGATTTTATTCGGAACTATCCAGTAAGGGATGGGTCCGGCCTTGTGTTGCAGGGGACATAGGGTGGGTCCTCGGTACGCTGATCTAGGCCAGGTACTGTGACGGGCGGTACCCCAGTAGCCTTGCCATTGTATGGAATCCAATCTCCAATAAGTGCCGTACGTTTTGATTGTGCCCAACTATGTTAGAACGTGAGATGTAAGCATTTCAGCTATTTCTGTATTTTACTTGAAAACCCTAGACACTATTATAATATCACCGGATTTCCTATCAAATGTTTTGGTTAGCGTAAGGCATAAACATTTCCATGTTTATGTGTGGGATGTCTTACGTGATACCTTTTGTTTTCCAAAGGATTTTTTTTAGTTAAGCAACTTTAACCGTTTACTCATACCAGACCCATGTCTGACCCGGAGTTTATTTCTGTTTTTCCTAAACTCTCGGGTACCCATATTTTTACGGGTAGCCAAGGGATTCAGGTTAGCTTTGACGAATTCGGAAGGAGCAATGGAGCAGGAGGCTTCAGCGTTGTAGATAGATATATTGGTTCCGCTGTGTAGTATTTATATGTATTTCCGCTGTGTTGTATCTCTGTGATGTTGTGAGTTGTATCGAGTTGTATTAACTAGACAGGTGTTTATAACTATCTAGTATGTGTTGTATTATCGGTGTGACTCTGATGTATATGATACTATGTATTCTCTTATGTGATATATTATATTTTATTCGTTCCGCTATTGAGATTCTGATGTTGTTTCTTCTTTCTTCTCTATCTTTTCTATTTTCTCACCTCTTTCTTTCTTAATAATGGCGCGTTCTTCTGAGTCTAGAAGGGCGGGTCGTTACAGTGGTATCAGAGCGATAGGTTGAGCGAATACCTAAGCTCTGGAGTGGTATCTTTCTCGAGAGAGCGTACTTGTAATTTTTATCTATATATATAAATATATTTATTTCTACCTATCTGTTGGGTTACCTGTTCGGGTTTTCCAATATAAGTTATAAAGGTAGATAGGGTAGTGGTGTGTGTAACACGACTACCAATGGTTGGAGTTTGTTGTGGTTGGAAGTGTATTTGTCGAGACTGAAGACCTAATACCGTCTCGAGTAAGCTTTGTTGATGTAAGGATTTTGTTGATCTCTGAAGGAAACCTGTGAAGCATTCGGAGTTCATCATTTAAGTGCAAGTTTGATCGCGCTCGTGTGAGCGGATTTTTGAGAGTTTGGATCTGTCGGTTGGACAGAAGTAAGTCATGATATTTGGATACCCCAGGATGTTGTAGCTGTGTGATAAGACGCAGTGACTATAGATGTTTCCGAAGATGTTTTCTTTGGAACAAGTTAAGGAAGTGTGTCTGCTTCGGTGTTATGGTGGTGCTCAGCAGGATGCTTTTGTTTGGTTTGTAGTTTGAGTTCTCGAAGAGCTTTGGATGGGAAGTTTTGGGCATTTGGGTCAGCATTGTAGCTCGGAGTGCTCTCTGTGCCGTCTAGGAAGTCTTCTGGCTTGGCATATTTTCTCGAGGTAATTTCAGAAGCAGCAGAGTGGTTCCGTTTCTTCGACGGATTGGCTTCATAAGCGTAAGCTGTTCTGACTGGTTGAGAGAGAGCAGTTTTCTTTGGATTTAGGCTGGATTGATCGCAAAAGTGACTTGCGATAATCTGAGTGTTCTCTTGGTTTGTCAGTGATTTTTCTGGACGTCTTCAGGAAGTCAGAGTCTTGTCAGCATCTGGAGATTGAGTTGGTATCGACTGGATTCCAGGAGTGGTACCGATGGTTTCTTAGGAAGATTCGGTGGAGCGTTTGTGTTTTCTCTTCTGTATCTAGTTTCGAGTTTCTTTTAGCTAAGGGTAGCTGAAGACAGTACCCTTGACTGAGGACTCATCTGTTTCTGTGAGCAGTTCATTACGTTTGTGGTGGATCTGTTATTGTGTGTCCAGGAGGTGTTGGTTAAGTTTTGTTCGAGTTCATCGACATTCTTATCTACTTCAGATCAGAGTAGTGCAGCGGAAGCATGGTGGCAGCTGTTCTAGAGTGAAAGCAACTGGAAGTTGCAGCGTTTTGGGATTAGAGAATTTCTACAGGGAATTTTTCTGGAATTGAGGCCAGATGGGCAAGTGTTTTGTTTTGTCTTTTCCGGATAGGAGAAGTGAGTTGTATCTACTGATGATGGTAGAGTAGAGTTGTATTCTGGATTTTTGGGTAAATCTAGAGAGGATCTTTTTGGTTGAGTTATTCTGATCCAGTTGGTTATTGAAGCATCAGCAAAGTTTTGGCTGGTCGGGAAAGGATGTAGGCAGTCCAGGATCGTCAAAGGAGTTTTGTGGATAAGAGACGGAAGAAGTTGGAATTCGAAGTTGGAGACTTCGATGTTGTTGAGATTTTCTTCGGTAAAGGGAGCAATAAGATTGGGTAAGACTGTGAGGTTAGCTCCGGAGTATATTGGATCTTTCTGTATTCTGGTAAGGATAAGAGTTTTGGATTTTAGGAGTGAATTGCCAGTTTGGAGAACTGGGATTCCTTGTGTCTCACGTATCTCTGAGGGAATACGTATAAGTCTATCACTGGTTTTGGAACCAGCAGTCACGGAGTTTTGGTTGTTGAGTCAGACTTGTCTGTAGTCTGATATCCTGTCTTGTTTTATAGATCTAGTTGAGTAGGAGCTCAGTAGCTCAGTAGTGTGGCTAGTTTGGATTCAGTAGAGCGAGTATTCCAATATCTATACTTGGGAAACTCGGGTAATTTTTAGGAAGCTTATCCGGATCTGTATCCGAATAGCTAGTGTTGTTTGATTGATAGTATTGTTCGTTGATTGAAATTGTTTGTTTGGTTGTATATGGCTGATGTGTATGCTGAATTGGTTTAAAATAAAATAAACTTTGGATTATCTCTTGTTTTAAATTTCGAGGACGAAATTCTTTTAAGGGGGAAGGAATGTGACATCCTAGAATTTCGAGGAGTTTAAAATGCGATAATCTCTTAATTTAATTATTTAAAACTGATTTAAATTATTATTTTCAAATATAAACAACCAATTAATTTATAATGTGATGTTTTAAATTATGATTTTAAATTGATTTTAAATAAGAATAATCAGTTGCAAATTTAATTTGTGTTATTTTATAAATACATTTAAATAGTCCTATTATTTTTAATTTAATAAATATTATTTAATGTGTGTAGTTAGAAGAAAATTATAATTTGAGGATTTAAAATAAAAGGAGATCCAATTTAAGTACAATAAAAATCTATTTTAAATTTTATTAAAGCTCTACTTTTCCACTTGTGATCTATATAATAATTTGAAGTAATGTTTAAACTAAAATAAATCTTGTCAATATTTAATATAAATATAAAACAAATATATGGTTAAAGGTAAATATAAATATATAAACTTATAAACATACTTAACATAAGTAAATAAATAAATAAAATAAATAAATAAATAAATATAAATAAAGTGTTTGGTAAGTTAAGTTTAAAATAGAAAATACATTAGTTAAATACATTGAGTTATAAACAGAAATACAAAACAATAGTCATGTAAAACTAGAAATTAATCCACAAGCTAACATAATAAAATAAATGTAACAACTTTACTAAAGTAGGTAAGTCTAAAACAAAGTTAATATATGTACTAAGTATCTAGTTTGCAGGCAAGTAAAATATACCAACCATAACCATATGTATAAACTACTACCATACATATGCAAAGTAAAAAAATAAGTCAAGGTAAATATATATACAAGGTGTACCTGCAAAATGAAAAGATATATACAAGATGAACAAAGTAAAATAAATATTTGTATTATAGTAATGAAGCTTTGCAGGCAAGGAAAGAAGCAAAATATCACACAAGTACCATACGAATTGAATAAAAAGATAGGTATGGCATGTTCATAAATGCTTGTGTACTAAGTGTTTCATTTCAGCTCCATACCCAAAAGATCTCTGATCTAATTAATATAGAATCTTGTACCAGCAAAACAATGTAGCCTCTGCACTTGTTTTATTAAATATCGAGTTCCTTTTCATTTCGAACTCATTCAAACATTGCAAAGAAAAACAACAAACTATGTAATCTTTTTCCAAAGCCTGGGCAAGGCTATTCACAAATGCAAACCAGAAATCATCTCCTCTGAAACATTTCCAAAACCCTGTAAACAATTTTATACAAGCCTGTAGCCAGATTCATCTTCAAACTAAAAGCCTGGAATCAAGTTGAATCATCATGTCCCTGTCTTAGCATTCCAGTTTTTAAAGCTCTTCCAGTTTTCAGTTTTAAGTTTCAAAGCAGAGCATTGTTCTCTGGAATCAAAACAGTAGAAGTATTCAAGTTTTCAAATTTCAGTTGCAAGCCTTTCCAGTTTTCAAAAAGCAAGCCCTCTGTTCTTTTTCAATATCAGGTGAGTAAACATCTTATTTAAAAATTTAAATAAGTTAATGATGGTTGCTCGTGAAATATTTGTGATAATGTTAACCTGCATGTGTATATCTATGTATATGATTCTGTATGTGATGGTATTCTTGTGTGCATGTCTGATGTGAATACCACTGCTCTGTTCCATATTTCAGAATTTAAACTTAATTCCAATCTATTCTTGTTTCTCTGATCCTTATTATGATCTAGTTATCAAACAAAAATTGTTGTTTAGTCTTAGATTATACTTAAAACTGAAGTTAAGAAATAAATATCTGATGTTTAACTGTAAAATAGAAAGAACAGTGGAATTTTAAAAAAAAAGCATGTTAAAAACCCATCATGGAAATTTGTTGTTTCAGGATGTAAATTCGAATATACTTTGCAAATTAGGATTTTTAAAACTAAAACGAAGATTTTTAGTTTAGTATTTCAAGAGTAAATTGAATTTGAATAAAATTATCATTTTGATCAAATTATGACGACCGAACAAATCTTAAATGCTAAGATTTGGTTTGAAGCAAGCTCGAGCATCTATGATTTCGAGAAAATTGACGAATGATTTTTCTATTGCACGAATTGGAGAAACGAGGTCGAATTAGGTTTTCGTTTCGAAATTGGACATGACTGGGAAATGAGGTGATCTCGTCACCTCTGATGCGTCGAGCTGCGTGGGGTTCTAGAGGATGGAAGAGTAGCGTGTTAAGGTGGTGTAGACGGAGTCGGAGCTCCTCCGGTGGTCTGAGGAACGCTGGCGAAGTGCTTTTGGTGGAGGTGTTCGAGTTCCAGGTAGGAACTGGAATGCTCGATTTCGTTCTCGTCATTGATTCTTAGTCTTGGATGTTCGTGATGCTCGTATAGGTCGAGGACGACATGTTGGAGGTGGTGGCCATGATCGGAGCGCTGGCGAACTCCTGTGCACGTGTACGTGCATTTCGTATCTGGGTAGTTTTAATTTGGGGAAGACGAGCTGCTCGTGAGATTTGCTCGAGAATCTGGGGAGTTTACTCGAAGATGGGCTCGGGGTTTCGGGGTTTCGACTCGAGTCGTGCTAGAGTGTTTGGGGAATAGCTTCAGTTTTAAACTGTTAATTTAACTAAGTTTTTAAAAGGCAGGGGAAGAAGTAGGGAAGACTCGGGATAGACCCGAGTATCATTCGGATATGACTCGAAGGGAAAGCCCAGTTTTATAAAAGTTTTAAAAATAAGATTTTGAAATTTAAAAACAAATTTTGTTAAAACTTTATACCTTACTTTATAAATGTTATGAAAGTTAATTTTAAGATAAAAGGGTTTAAATGTATATGGTAATTAAGAAAATATTTATCTTAAGTTAAAAGAAGATTTATTATCTTTGAAGTAATTAAGTTAATTAAGGAATTAAATATCACTAATTAAATTAATTTATTAAGAATAAAGGTTAATTAAGTGATTAATTCAAGGATAATTAATTAATTTAATTAATTAATGATTATGATTGATTAACTAATAATTAGAGATTAATGAATTAGGGATTTATTAATTAAGAAATTAAAGGTTGATTAATTGGAAAATAAGAAGTACTTAGTTAGTAATTGAGTTTTAGAAATAAATAAATTGGTTAATGAATAAGGAATAATTAATCTATAAAGCTTAATTAAGGATTAATTAAATTGTGATTAAATCCTATTAATTGATAATTAAGGTTTATATATTAATAATTAAAAGAATAATTAATCTGTAATTAAAGATTTATAAATTTGTTGAAAGGGCAATTAAGAAATGAATTATCAATTGTAATGGATCAAATGAATGTGATTGATTCGAGATAATTAATTGTAAATTAATTAAAGATAACCACTTGATGGTTAATTAAGTATGAATACTTAATGAAATTGAATAGTATAATTACTTAGCAAAGTAATTAATGAATAATTACAGGATGTAATTAGATGAAGGAAATTACTTAATGGGAAGTAATTAAAGTAGGATTACTTTGTAGAAGTAATTAAAGATTTATTACTCGGTGTAATAAATAATAAGGATTTATATAATTAATTAAGAAGTTAATTAATTAAGATAAGAAATTTCAAGATGGAAATTCCTGTATATGATTTAGGTTGATAAACGAAAGTGATTAATATAAGTTAATTAATTAATGTAATTAATTAAGGATTAATGTAATTAATTATAGTTAATTAATTAAGTAATGGAAGTAATTTATTAAGGTTCGTTAATAAATGTAATTGATGAAGTAATTAATGGTTAATTACTGTGAATGGTTAAGAATAATTAATTTGTGAAATTAATTAAAGAGTAATTACTGGAATGTAATTAAAGGTTAGTTAATCCCAGATGATTAATTAAAATGGAAGTTGGAGAATGATTAATTAATTGATTTGTAATTAATTAATGATTTTGTAAGCAGGATTTATAAGATGAAGTAATTAATTTAATTTACTTTAAATTAATTAGAGAAGAAGTAATTAATTTAATTCATTTTAAATTAATTTGAAATGAGATAATTAATTTAATTCATTTTAAATTAATTATAAATGGTGTGATTATTTATCCTTGCTTATGTATGGATGGATGATATTGTTTGCCTTGAAGGGTTTGAGATCTCAGATATGGATGCTGTGTGATATGGATTATCTATTTATGATGATATTGTGGATTATCTATCTGTGATATTATGGGTTATCTATCTGTGATATTGTGAATTATCTATCTGTGTATATATAGATAATGAAATTGAATTGTTTTAACCTTAAAACAACTTGGCCTTAAAAGATACGGTTTGGATTTCGATGAGACCGGGATCGGGTTTCCGTATACCAGGATTCTAGGTCTGGAGACCCGAATACCACATCGATCCAAATTTACGATAGGTCATGAATCTCAAGTGAAGATGAAGATTCAGAGTGCAAGGGTTATCGTCGTTAACTCTGAGGGTGATTCCAAAATGAGTGTAACGAGATAATGCCTTCGGTTTCGTTCGAACCCGGAACGAACTTGTATGGATTGAATGCTTTCAGCACATTGTCAGGTGGACGATGAGCATTCTAAGAGATGTGTTCTCTAAAGGTAATCGTAGCCTCAAGCCTCATCAACCGGGAATGGCTAAAACAGGGGAGGTGCAGCAAGGCTTCGTGGGTAGCACCCACTTGAGAGTAAGGTCATCCCTGTCTAGATGTCCCTTTTTATTTCGGCTTAGTGTGCGGTTGTGGATCCCAACCGTGGGGTGATTTTATTCGGAACTATCCAGTAAGGGATGGGTCCGGCCTTGTGTTGCAGGGGACATAGGGTGGGTCCTCGGTACGCTGATCTAGGCCAGGTACTGTGACGGGCGGTACCCCAGTAGCCTTGCCATTGTATGGAATCCAATCTCCAATAAGTGCCGTACGTTTTGATTGTGCCCAACTATGTTGGAATGTGAGATGTAAGCATTTCAGCTATTTCTGTATTTTACTTGAAAACCCTAGACACTATTATAATATCACCGGATTTCCTATCAAATGTTTTGGTTAGCGTAAGGCATAAACATTTCCATGTTTATGTGTGGGATGTCTTACGTGATACCTTTTGTTTTCCAAAGGATTTTTTTTAGTTAAGCAACTTTAACCGTTTACTCATACCAGACCCATGTCTGACCCGGAGTTTATTTCTGTTTTTCCTAAACTCTCGGGTACCCATATTTTTACGGGTAGCCAAGGGATTCAGGTTAGCTTTGACGAATTCGGAAGGAGCAATGGAGCAGGAGGCTTCAGCGTTGTAGATAGATATATTGGTTCCGCTGTGTAGTATTTATATGTATTTCCGCTGTGTTGTATCTCTGTGATGTTGTGAGTTGTATCGAGTTGTATTAACTAGACAGGTGTTTATAACTATCTAGTATGTGTTGTATTATCGGTGTGACTCTGATGTATATGATACTATGTATTCTCTTATGTGATATATTATATTTTATTCGTTCCGCTATTGAGATTCTGATGTTGTTTCTTCTTTCTTCTCTATCTTTTCTATTTTCTCACCTCTTTCTTTCTTAATAATGGCGCGTTCTTCTGAGTCTAGAAGGGCGGGTCGTTACAAAAATCAAGTTATAAAATTATATCCTTTAAAAATCTCAAACTCAATAAGTTCCAAATCGATTTCTAATTAAATATATTTCTTAATTAAATACAATTTCAAATCAATTTCAAATGTATCTTCTCAACCTTAATTTATTAAATCGTTATAAACTCTATATTAAAATATAATTTAAATAAATACTTAACCATATTATATTTTAATAAAATCAACTTTATTATTAAGCTTATTTTGTATTAAAACAAATTTATGCATAGCTTAAAATCAAGAATATAACTATAACTTTTATATACTATCTGAAATCCATATTTTTATAAAACCGAAAATTTCTTTCCAAAGACCATAGAAATCATTTTCAAAATATTTATATATAGACCAACGGTGTCTATATATAATTTTCTATCCTATGGTCAAGTGATACAGATATTTATCATTTAAATCCGCAATTTAAATATATATGGGTATATATCATTTCAACTCGCAATCCCAAATTCAATTCAATTGAAAATCGCTTGGGTTTATCATTTCAACCCATAACGATTTTCTCCTATTCTACAGATCGTTCGGGTATGTATCATTTCAACCCATAATGATTCTATACTAACAGGGAACTTGCAGAGTGATAACAGATATGATAATAACATAACACGCATATATCATCAATATAAATAACAGATAATGGTGTCAGATGTCACAGGTGAACAAATACAGGAAATAGCATATATATAGCAATGTAAATAACTAACAGTAGTATATTTTTCAATTGTCGTTTCAATTGAAATCAAATTTAATAAATATAAGAACATAAATCGTGAGTGATTGCTCACCTTTCGAGGTTAGAGAGATCCGACGATAGAATCAGTTACGACTCCAAAGCAAAGCTAGATTGGCACGAATCGACGAACAGAGCTGATAAATAGGAATGGACGAAACTGAATCAGAACTGGATTGATGAAGATAAATGGTATAATTGAACATATATATATATAACTATATATATAAGTCATATTCTAAATTCAACCATATAATAAATTAGATATATATGGTTTTAAAAAAAATCATTGTTTAAATTAAAATTCATATGTTAAAGCCAAACACATATATATAAAATAAAATTTTAATCAATACACTAAGCTTAATAGTTTTATATAAACTGGTAAATATATATACTTATTATGAAACCGCCACTTCTCATATAAACTAAATATATATGCATTAATATGACTTTTTACATTATACCATTTACATACATATTTAAAACAATATATTCTAAAATTTTACAAGCTAATGTATATATACAAACAAGCTAACAGACATACATAAGTATATATATAAACTGTAAAGTATATATATATATATATATGCACAACTAGATATATAGCTGTAGACTAACATATATGGAGGCTTCTCACAACCCATATGCAGACAGCACAACCATATGCAAAGACAATATACTCACAAACCAACATATAATTAACTAATATACTATAAACTAATATAAATTTCACTCAAAATAAATGTTAGTACAAAAAAATATGCAAACTAAGCTATATGTACAAAACGTTGTATTTTATTATTATATACAAAACATAAACATATATATAAAACTCGAAATACATATAATATAAAACACATATATATATATAAAGCAAAACTTTATAACCATTACCTATTAACAGTATGGATATGATACCCCTATATATATAACTACTATATAAATCAACTTATATACTAGTAATATACTTACATACATACTAAAATAAAAACCAAGATTCAACTAGTATAACACATATATATAGTTGCTATATTAAATATATTTGTAGACTCTTAAAAACTTGTACATTGAACCCAAAATAGTATGCAGACAAAACTTTATATTAATCCTTTATACATATAAACAACATCTCAGATACTTAAACCAATATAACTTACACATTATAACAACTTTATATATATATATATAATTTACAAATCTATATATGATAAATGAATGTAAAATCCCACAGACAAACAGTAAGTGATATGAACCGCAAATGCACAGCTATATGCAAACTTCACATATAAACAACTTATGCAGACCATAACAAGATGTAGGCTTCTTTTTTTATATGCAAACACAATAAACACTTGAGCAAAACATATATGCAGACTTTCATAAACAGTTTATCATTTCATCATACAACTCACATGCATATATACTTAAAGCTTATAAACTCTTATATATAACTCTTATACAATCAAATAGTTTAAACTAGTATATATAATATAAAAGGTTGCAGGATTCAGAACACATATATAAGCTTTCACAAAAGAAAAACGAGCAGATTTATATGTAAATGTGAATAACTAGTATAAAATACCATTTCTCAGCAAAAGCAAAGAGAGTGGATAAACATGGCTGACACTACGGAGGCTATTGGCCAGGTGGCTGTCACGTACGAGCAATCTTGGTGCTCGGTTGGCTTATGATGATGAGCGGTTGTGGGTGCTAAGGTGGCTGAGATGATTGGGCACAGCGTCGCTTGACTGGGGCCGGTCGGGTTGAGGGTGGCATGGCCTCGGCGATGGTGAAGAAGAGGAGCTCGGCTGGCGAACCGGAAATATGCGGAAGGACATGCGAACTGGAAGGCATGCATGCTGGAGGAGATGCGTGAGGGAATTGAAACTAAGAATGGAGATGAATAGCCTCGTAATTATTATAAGTTTTCTTTCCCAAAAGAACAACAGAGAGAAAATATTGAAAATGGAACCGAACAGTTAAACGAACCAATGGATAGTAAATTGGAATAGGGAAACGGCAAAGTCAGGGGTTATCTCAGGGAATATAAAAGGGTGAGAGGTTATTGTTATTATACAGTGAGCAATGACTGGTCATGGAAACAAATAGACCCGAACGGTTAACGATACCGCTTACTGTTCGCGGATTTCGCTGCATATCGTACTTTAAAACACAGAATTGAATATACCACAGATATCAGCACGACGAGACGATCAAAACGGTATACAGATATCAGCGGTACGATTATCCGACCAAAAATCGATATTGGTACCAAAATGCTGCTAAAACGCCAGAAATAAGATATTTGGAGCGATAGCGGTCCAAATTTGAAGAAACGAAATATGACGTCTCACTCAGAAGATGATTTACAAATTTGTTGTATAAAAATATTCAGGTTTGGAAAATATTTTATTATCATCAAATATTAACTGATTTGAATTGAAATAAAAATTATACAATAAAATAAACTTCCATATTATTTGATGAAAATTTACCATTTGCTATGTTTAAATGGACGTATTCCAAATATTAAATTTTTATTTTGAAATTCAATTATTTAAAATTTCACAAAATTCAATAAATTACGTTATTAAAACCAGTTAAATTTACGGGTCGTTACAATTATAAACTAATTAAATCGTTCGGTCTTAAGGGAATTCATCATTTCGGCTGTGTAACTCTTGGGTGTAAATTTGGCCAGCGATTAACATCGAACTATTCTAATGTTAACGTTCACACATCATTTAGTAGGTGGTGTGACATTATTGCCAAATTTATTGCTTACTCATTTTCGGTAGAATCCAATTCTAGTTTAATAAGCGTTATCTGGTTGTGACATTTGTTTACACCAATTCTCTTCGTCAAAACTATACACTTTGGACTTATGAAATTTGGTAATGGTCAAAATTCCAACCTCATTCACATTCAACTTTATAGTCCAAAAACAAAGTCCTTGGTTCAATAATAACAATTATTATTAACCGAAATGCTCTGGCCAGAGACTTTGACTTTGAGTTGACTTGAGTTGACTGTGATATTAACCGCATATAACTAAGGAGACGAATCCTCTCTTGAATAGTGCTTCACTTCCTATACTTCCACTCGACACAACTATAGTCACTCGATGGACGCCATGCCATGATTTGGCTATAATCAAAGCAGAGCTTTCATATTGAAGATCCACAGTATTCTCAAGTCGAGAGAAATGTGTAAATAAGTCACATCGATATTTTCTGTTTGACCTTAGTTATATTAACCAACAGAAAACTATCAAGTGAGTCGTTCCATAGTTATCCAATAACTATTAGTACGTAACCCCAGGTGCCACTAGCAGTCATGAGTAATACACTGCCCAACATTTGGAGAGCGTTACGTACTCCAGTCTCAACGGATACATGGATATCCAATCTCGATGCATCTTGACTAGGAACATTTAAAATGGTGTATTTGCTTCGTTGTGATAAATTACTCACGGTTACAACACTTTGTAACTACTATCACAAAATATACCATTTATGGATTTTTTTTCTATTTAATATACTTTTAATTAAGTTAATTAATTAATATAGTCACATTATATCAAGTATATAATAGGAAGAAAATACCTTTTATTTCGAACAAGATTGGTCAACGAGTTAGATATATGTAAAATATTACATAATTGGCTCTAGGGCATACCCCTAACTCTATCAGGTTGATGTGAGTTGGCATGGACCGATGACTTGGCATGATGGATGGTCTTGACTATGCCACTTGTCATGATCTCTTTATGGTTGACACTCCATATGGTTTACCATCTTAATTGGAACGACCCGTATTTTTAACCATTTAAAAATATTAAATTTAATATAATTGTTGAATAAAACGGTTAGAAATAATAATTTATGATTTTTATGAATGAAAAATATATTAAAATGTGAGTTATGAACTTAAATTGAATTCTTAAATGACAACAGATTGCAATAAGATAAAAGTTGTACCTTATATTAAAATTGAAATTTATGATATTGGTTTGTGTTAAATTAATAACAGGAATAAAAATAATGAATATTGAATTTAAATAAAGAATTGAACGTGTTTAATAAAATTATATAGGTTTAATTATTTAAATTGTATTTTTAAATAAGTTTGATTTCAAATAGTAAGAAAAACATTTATTTGGTAAGTGAAGTATAATTCATGTTGTATGCAATAATGATTATAAACATGTTTGAATTTCTATAAAAAGAAAGTCGTTGTTTATTATTAGAATTTATTTTGAAATTTAGTATTGAATTTAATTGCAAATAAAATTATTGGAATCTTTTAATTAAAAGAAAGAGGAATAAATTGTGATTAATAAGTTGATGCAAGAAACATAGGTTTTTGTGTTAAAATAGAATGAACGTTTTAATAAAAATAAAAGAATGTTTGAGTAAAATAAATTGAATATTTTTATTTTTGAGTGTAAGTATAATTTTGTAAAAGGGAGAAAATTTGAATTTGAACAAAATGTTACAGTCGTTAAATAACTATAATGGGAGATACATAAATGATCTTAATGCTAAAACTGGAAACTTCATGAATTAAAGATGTATGATTAAATGTCTTTTAATAAGTTAATTGGAATATAAATTAATTAGTTAAGAAATTGGGAAAATATATTCAGTTTCAAATTTAATTAGAAATCGATTAATATGTAATGAAGAAATTAGTATTTCCAAAAATATACATAATTTTAAATGAGTTCAATTCATATATCAAGGGATCAATAGATCTAACTTCTGTATTCGATGAAATTAGGTTCCGTAACTAGTTCCACTGAGTCCGAAATTGGGATATTTAGCTAGGAATGCCGGTGTGCACGTCTTATTTGGAGTCCGAGATTATAGATGAACAATAACCGAATAAATCTATATTATGTCCCCATCTTTTCTCATTTCCACATCTTACCGAAAACCATAACTCTACATCCAACGGGTGCGATCATCCACGGCGATAGGGGTCAAATTAGGCGAAGTGTTCAACTAGAAAATTGTTCGTCTTGACGAGATGTAGAAGACGACCAATTGGATCGTCGATCGGCGAAGCGAGGAGGCGGCAAATCATTCACGAAGTCGACGGCTAGGGTTGGCGATTTCATCGCCGTTGATCATCTATAGGTGGCGCTTGAAGAGAGAAGATAGAGGAGGTCGACAGCTACTCAAGGTGAGTTGAAATGTAGACAAACTTAACTAATGTTTTAAGAAATGATTCATTAATGATTTTAATATTAAATCGTAATAATTTTGTGTAAGTAAATATCAATTAATAAGATATGGTCTCTTTTGTTACATATAGTTGTTATAATGATTTTTGTTTGCATATAGCTTTTACATCGCTAGAGTTGTGCAACAACCCGTATTTTTAGCTATTTTTAATTATTAAATTTAATGTAATTATTAAATAAAAATGGTTAAAAAAAGGTTTAATGATTTTGAATGTAAGTTATTGGATGTGAACTTGAATAAAATTTGGAAATAAACTAGTTTCGAAGATTTAAGTAATAACAAGTATTGAAGGGTAATCCTATGTATTGAATGTGTTTACAATCAATAGTTGGATTAAATAATAAATGTTAAATTCATTAAATATAAATAAAGTAGTTGATTGATAACTAAAATTCAATTAAAATCTAATATTGAAATTTGTTGAATGTTGAATAATTAAATTGTTTAAATTTAATATTGGAAATTATTTGAATAATTGAATTCTAAATTTAATATGATTGAAAATGAAATCAAAAGTTGATGTAAATTTTATTTAAACAACAATGAAGATTGTTAACATTTAAAATTGAATTTAAAAGTGCATAATTAGAAATTGAAAATATTATATTTTAATTGACATATAAAAAGAGCGATCCGGGGAACAGTCTCGGAATTTGACGAAACCAATTCCATTGGATCCATATTAGTGTATTATTATCGGATTTCAAATTTCGTAGTGTTTGGAGTTATCGTTTGGTCGTAGGAGATATAAACGCGTTGAATTTATATGGAAAGTTCAATATAATAATTGGATCCAAAAAGCTATCTTCTCCATATGATCGAATTAAGATTCGAAACCTTTTCCATTGCGTTCGAAATAGGGGTATAACATTATAAACGCCTAGCGGCACGCCTCAATAGGGGTTCGAGATTTTAAGTTACGTAAATCGAGACATTTTGAAATTAAATTAATATATTAATTAGTCAATCTCCTTTTCAGCTGCTATTCCATCTTTTCACTGTACCCTTTTACCTATTCAAACACGTTTCCTCTCCCTTCACTCTTTTAAACAGTTACAGCCGAGCATTCACAGCACAGTGAAAATATAAAACATGGAAGCTTCAAAAATCATTTTCTCACCATATACTAAATAAAAATACCAAACTTGTTTCTAAATTCATGTTTTTGCATTCTCTTCGATCTGGTATGAGTATTGGATGGTGCCGCTTCGAGTTGGGGGGATCGACTTTAATGTCGTGAGTGGTTTTAGACTAGGGTTTGAGGTATTTTGAAATTCGATCAATGTTTGGGAATTTGGATACTTGATTCGACTTTAGGGTGGAGGAGTGCATCTCTGGCGAGATTTTGATGGTGTGCGATCAGGTGTGGGGAAGTGCAACCTTGGCGCGTGCGTTAAGGAGGACTGAAATGTCGCGTTGACCATGGTGAGTTCAAGCTTGGAGTAATAGGTATGGTTGAGTCGAGCGAGACGAGAGGAATTCGTTGGCGAAGTGGGTTGGTCGAATGGTGGCCTCTTGCCCCGTGTCAGTGGTTTTCATGCACGAGAATTGGGTTTTTTTCATGCATAGGTGAAAGAGGGGGAAGAAGAAGAGAAGGCTGGGGGAGTTGGGCTTTAGGCCGTGAGAAAAAGAAAAAAAAATAGAAATGGAAAAAAAGTCTGAAAAAAAAGAGAAGGGAAGAAGAGCAGCGATCTAGGAAGAAGAAGGCAGCTTAGCGGGCCGGGTTTGTGGAATGTGGGTATGGGTTTAAGAAAAATAAATAAAAATTATATTAGTGTTAATTTAATCTTATTTTATCAATGAACTAAAAAGTTAATAACTCTCTCATACGAGGTCCGATTGGGATGAGACTTTTTGTGTTGCGATCGTAATGACGAGAGCTTCACACGAATGGTTTAGACAGATTTGGAGACTATCGAAATTTGGGCTAAAAGCGGACGTCGTCTGGTTTTAGTTCCAAAATTATAATGACCCAAAAACTCGGCCTTCGAAAATCGGCACCCGTACTTCACTTGTACTCAAAATGCCGCAGATTCAAACGCCGAATCTGGTTCACCGGAGCTTATAACACAGTAAGTATAACAACACAGCGGAAGAAATAAATAGATGATATCATATACAACTCCAATGAATACAATATCCAGAATGATATACAACAATGATATCAATATGATACAACAATATCAGAGATAAATAATGATATAGCGGAAATAACACAAATGATAACTCCTAATGATTAGTCAGAGAATGACTCCAACAACTCCAACATCCAGCTTGAAACACCAACACGATGCACCAAGATAAGCAGGTGCAGTCATCAACTCCGATGAAGTGAACTAGCTCCAGATAATCTACTAAACCTGAATATCTGAAAAGAAACCCAACTCTAGACTGCCCGTGTGGAAAATTGTGGGCACCTAGAGTTTAGGAAGGGAACAATAAACTCCGAGTCAGTCGTGGGACTGGTGTGAGACCCAAAAACAGTTTATCTTTAAACAAACAACAAAAGGATTTTAAACATTGAAATCCGCAATGCTTTTGAAAAATGAAACTACCATAAGACCTCCCAACACACACACAATGCAATCGCAGACTTGGAGGAGATTGCTTCTTATGATAGTCAAACATGCTTACTACGCAAACAAACTCTTTTTGACATTATTACTAGTGCATAGTGTACAAAATCATTTCGAAAATACAATATTAATCTTAGCCAGCATAGGTACCATTATATTATGCCTGCTATAGCTGCCTCCTGAGGAGACAGGTTATACAACTGCAATCGTAAAGGGCTCGTATTGTTTCTTTGGATTTTCCCACAAATGGTCAGGCTAAGGAACTTCCTACTGCCACATGGGTACGCCTCTGGATGGACGTCTTAAGAAATAACTAGCTCTCTGCCAACACAAGGTCGGGTTACCTCTGTAAATAGGTAACTACTACACGAATATGCCACCCCCCGGTCCTTTGGGACCTTTATCCGAGGTACCTCGATAACCAACAACATCACACAGTAATAAATATAGTGTGTCTACATGAGTAAGTATCTGGGCTCCATACCATGATACCACCCTTTTCCAGAAGGAAATGACATACCCTAAAGGGCGCGACCCTCATAACCTTGCCGCATCATTCCTGTTTCGACCATTTCCGGTCTGTGAGGTTCGATGAGGTCTCGTCCACAAAGCTACGCTTTACACGAAAGCCATGATTTGATCAACAAATGATCAACACCACACAGCAGCACTCAGCATGCCACATTACCAAATTGGGAGTATATCGCTGATAACCTTCAACTACATAACCTCTGAGCTCGTACGTCTCAGAGAAGGGTGTTAAGCTAAGAGAATAAATTCTCCGCCACAAACAGAAATGTATTTGAAAGAAATCTGCTTTATATCTCAAAATGTAATGTCATACATGTAACCATACAAGTCTGTTCCGGGTTCGAACAGAACAGAAGGCACTTCCGAAGAAGCCCTTGCAATCCGGGTATTCACAATCCCGATCGGATTTCCCATCACTTAGGGAATCTCTATACCGGGCGCTACTCGGTGCAGAGACAATCGATAGGTTATCCTATCGTTTTCACAAATACCCGGTCTTCACCACCAGTCTTCAAATCCTATCCATATACGACGTACCACTTATTCAGAATGGGTTATGTGACACAAAGGTCCTCTCCCGGCTAAACCGAATAGTGAGCATAATATTTTAAAAATATATGGATATTGGGATTTCAGTTAAGTCACAACTTATTACCCAAAACTTCTCTTTCAACTCGTTTAAACAAATTACCATTTTAAATCTTTTAACAAAAAGAGTCATTTTAACAACCTTCAACGGTTAAAATAATTTCCACACTTTAACCTTTTAAACAAAAGATTTAATTCACAAAGTTCACCCAGTTTCACAAAGATTCATTCCTAGATTTTCCAAATCAATTTCCATTTCAATTTGATTAACTCATTAAATATTTCAATCAAAGATTTAATTAATAGCTTTCAAAACAATTCCATTTCGAATGGTTTAAACAAATCACTATTTTAAATCTGTTAAAATAAACAGATTCAATTCATAGCTTTCAAAAAGAATTCACTCATAACTTGGAAAACCATTTTTCAATTCAAACTTGAAATTCCTTTAATTCAAATTGGAAATTCATTTCTTATATGAAAGCTTTTATCATTTGAAAACAAACAGTTGTCATTCTGGAAAATCTGATTCTTTTATACGAATTAAAGTTCTTGGGTTAAATTCAAATTCTCAAAATTATACTTTTAAAATGGTTTAAATTCATATAAACTCATTTATAACATCTATCACATTTTTAAACCAAAATTTTCAACATAGAATTCAATTCCATATTTTGAATTCAAATTCAGATTGAATTATCTAAATTGGAAGCATTACCAAGTTATTCAAAATAACTTTTATCTTAAAAACTCCTTTTCGAAAGCTTTAACATTTAACCCAAATTCATTTCCAAAATCAATTGAAATCAAAATTTCAATTCATCTGTGACTTAACCGATTTCCTCGTGAAATCCATATTTATGTGTGTATGGTGTAGTCCAGGGGTTTCACACAGTAGTGCAACATCATTCAATCATCACAAATCAGAATACATAAATATACTTGATAAGCGGTATAAACTATAACACTTACCTTTCATTCACAGATCACAGATGTATATATATCACAGATAATAAATTACATCACAGATCACAACACAAATCAGGATATATCACAAAGCATCACATATCAGGGATATCAAACAATTCAACATCCAATAAAATCCAAACATTCATAAGTAGGATCAATTTAATTATCTGATTAATTTAAATCAGATAAATTTCTACGAATAACTTTGCTAGTCATGGTAAATTAATAATCAATTAATTACAAAACATTTAATGAATTATCCTTTAATAAATCATTAATTAACCCTTAATTAATAATTAATCCTTAATTAATTATTCTTAATTAGTTACAATAATTAATTACCCTTTAATTAACCACATTCATTAATTAATCATATTCATTAATTAATTCTCAATTAATCACATTTAGTAATTAACTTATCTCTTAATTACTTTCATTAAGTAATTACCCCTCTAAATTAATTACCTTTAGTAATTACTCTTTGATTATTAACATTAATTAATTACACCAATTAATTTTATTAAGTGATTAACTTTAATTAATCTCACTAAGTAATTACCCTTAATTAATCACAACTTTAATTAATTTTAAAGATAAATTCTTTATCTTTATTAAATTCTTAATTATATAATTAAACTTCCATTTGAAAACATTTTGTAAATCAATTATATAATTGAAAATATATAATTTTCTTTAAACCAAAACAATTTAAACATTAAATTTTAAAACTTAATTAAACATTCCTTTAAAATCATTTCACTTTAAATTCACCTTAAAATTAGTTAAACATTTATTTTAAAACTAAATTATTTTCAATATACATTTAAACTTGTTTAAACATTTTTCCTTTGAAAACAAATTGTTTAAATAACTTAAAACTTTTAAACATTTTAAAACTTGGTTTTATTTGCTTTCAAACTTTTTGAAACTTGTCAAATATTTTAAAACATGTTGCAAACCTTTTGCTTTTAACTTTTACTTTGATTTTCTTGCTTAAAAAAAAATCTGGTACAAGCTTCTATAAAACCAGGTATTTGATTTTACTTAACTTTAAAACCTGTACATGTTTTATTTTAATTTTTTTTTAAAACATGCTCAAACAATACCAACCCGAGCCCAACCCTTATGCTTCCCCCAGCCTACCCCGTGCACTCACGAACCACCCAGCTGCTTCGAGCCATTCACGCGACACACACGAGCACAACCCCGAGACGCTCCTTCTTCCCAAAAACCACATCAACCCAGACACAACAACGTGCACAGTGCACATGCACATCCACTCCAGCCACCAGAGACCAACGCTCCAACCTTCGCCAAGTTGCCGAACATCTCCTAAAAGCTTCATCACACCTTCCATTCCCACCATCATGATCGGTTCCGGTCCTTCACCCACGTCGACATTGCTTCGACAATCTAGACGAATGAAACACAGACTTAAACCCTAGTTCGCCAAAATCCCATCGCCTCGACCATCGATAAATACTTCCAGTATTTATCCTGCAATCTCCATGCCTCAGACCACCTTCAGTCCAAACATCGATCCTCCAGTCACCGCCGATCATCGGTAATCGCCCAAAACACCCAATTCGTTCATTTCGAAAATTCCCAATGATTAACAATCTAAATTTTTTGAAATGCACATCAAAATTCGTGATTTTCAATCACGAATTCATTCCTGTAATTCAAATTAGAATTTAAGATGGTTGATTTTTTACATAAATAAGTATTTCACTGTTCTTTCAATTAAAAAAACAATTTGTTGAATTTTAAACCCTGAAACAATTTTTAAAATCATCATCACGCTTCAACACACAACTTTCATTTAAACATCAAAATCTAATATTGATTCTATTGGGAGATTTGAATTTTTGAAGGCAAAAGCATAGACTGAAACAACAGAGAATAGGATGTGTATATATATATATAGAGACATACTTACACACATATATATACCAATTCATTTATATAAAAACTAAAAGATTTTCATGCAACATCAATATCAATTAACAGATCAACACATGCATTAGAGCCATTCATAACTTAAACTGATTTTAAAACAAAATGTTTACTCACTGTGTTTAAGGAATGAATAGAGCTTATTCTTTGAACCAGGTTTTGAAAAACTGGCAAGTTGAAATCTTCAATTTGATCTCTGGAATTTATATTGATATATTTGTTGGATTGTTGTTTTAAACTGAAGCTTTGTTTAAGTTTTTGAGATGCTATTTTAGAGGTTACTCAGTTTTTCTTGATGGGCGAAGTTGAAATGAGGAAAGGTTGATGTATAGAGGAAGTATACAGGGTGATGTTTCAGCTGAAATGAGGTGTTTAAGTTTTGAAATGGTCATCACTTCAGATTTGCTCAGTTTTGAATATACGAGACTGAGACGAAGTTGATGTTTATATAAAGATGAAGTATACAGAAACATCATCTTCTTGTACTAAGTGACATTGTTTGTACAAGTGATATAATACTTTGTTGTACAATAATCAGTGGTTTTTCTTTGCTTTGGGGCTGAAGACATTTTCGAGTTGACCAATGTTGTGCTAGCATTTATTATGTTGTACAAATTTGTTTATATTTTTTCCTTTCTTTCATTTCAGCTGTACAAATGAATAATTTTTTTCTCATGTCTTCCATTGCAAGCTTCATTTGTTTATTTACACTTGAATATATATACTTTCTTTTTCTTTCATATTTGAATGCAATCTTTTTCTCATGTATATGTATTTTTGTTTTCTTTTATAAGCTAACTCATATGTATATTATTATTTTTCTCAAGTGTTCATACTTATATTTATTTGTTCATACTGAATGTATTTTATTGTCTTGTATACTACTACACATACATATTTACTTGTTTCATATTTGTACATTTATTCATATTTAAATGTATTTCTTTCTTTTAGTCTTTGTAATACTACTTTATAATATAAACAATTTCTATTTTAATTTGTTGTTAGATTTTAGCAAATGTTCTACTTTCTATTTTTATTAAAATTTATCTTATATTAATTTCTATTTCTAGTTTAAATATTAATTATTACTATTTTACTTCATATTTATTGTCTTATATTTAATTTATAAATTCAAACCATTATTAACCATCAATTCTAATATTTATTATTATCATTTATTATTAAACCATTTATTTAAGATTTAAATTCAAATCAAATTTATATATATATATAATTTCAAATTTACTCATATATTCCCAAATACATATATATATTCACATATATACACATATATACAATATTTAAAGTTTAAATGATTTATACAGAATTTATTTGTATTCGGGGAAACTCGCAATCAATTAATCGATTAATTTCACAATTTTTATCAAAAATTCATTTAATTATCAATTTAAATGTAATTAAAATTCGGGGTCGTTACAGACTTCCCCCCTTAAAAAAATTTCGTCCTCGAAATTTGCCAAGGAGACACAAAGATAGATGAAGAATGTTTCATCAAATTAAAGTAAATCTATTCTGCATTTGGCTTACCAAATCAGAATATCAATAATAGATACAAGAACGAATCTGTTTTAACACTTCACAAAATACTCGGGTTATCCAGAACTACGAAATATGCAGGGGCATCGGTTAGTTCAAAGGGATAACTAACCATTCGTAGAATATATCCGGACCCAAAAATAGATAGATATATGGATACAATTCCAAAATTTTCAGTTTAGAACTAAAGTATACCTATCAAACATAGCAAACAAAGCAACCAATTCATTCAAACAACAATTTTGGCTTATTTGGAGTTTATGTCCCATATAAATGTATCAAATCTTCTTCCTGGATCTACCAGAAATCATCGAAGAATTGAGAAAAGATGTCAAACAAAAGAGATTGATAGAGAAAAAGTTTTCTTCCTTGTTGTTCCATGGTATTGACCATTTATAGTCGTATTTCCCTGTTCCCTATCTCATCCTCTTCTTACACTCATACTTACTATCAGTGGATAGCAAGAGAATTTACTAAGGCATACGGACAGATATCTTAGGGATTATTCATTCAAGGGTCTACTTCACCCTATCTCTAATGAGCTACTTAATGTGTTATACTCCTGAGCTAAAGTTTTACCCTCAGCTCTGATACCAACTGTAATGACCCAAAAACTCGGCCTTCGAAAATCGGCACCCGTACTTCACTTGTACTCAAAATGCCGCAGATTCAAACGCCGAATCTGGTTCACCGGAGCTTATAACACAGTAAGTATAACAACACAGCGGAAGAAAGAAAAAGATAATATCATATACAACTCCAATGAATACAATATCCAAAATGATATACAACAATGATATCAATATGATACAACAATATTAGAGATAAATAATGATACAGCGGAAATAACACAAATGATAACTCCTAATGATTAGTCAGAGAATGACTCCAACAACTCCAACATCCAGCTTGAAACACCAACACGATGCACCAAGATAAGCAGGTGCATTCATCAACTCCGATGAAGTGAACTAGCTCCAGATAATCCACTAAACCTGAATATCTGAAAAGAAACCCAACTCTAGACTGCCCGTGTGGAAAATTGTGAGCACCCAGAGTTTAGGAAGGGAACAATAAACTCCGAGTCAGTCATGGGACTGGTGTGAGCAACAAAAACAGTTTATCTTTAAACAAACAACAAAAGGATTTTAAACATTGAAATCCGCAATGCTTTTGGAAAATGAAACTACTATAAGACCTCCCACCACACACACAATGCAATCGCAGACTTGGAGGAGATTGCTTCTTATGATAGTCAAACATGCTTACTACGCAAACAAACTCTTTTTGACATTATTACTAGTGCATAGTGTACAAAATCATTTCGAAAATACAATATTAATCTTAGCCAGCATAGGTACCATTATATTATGCCTGCTATAGCTGCCTCCTGAGGAGACAGGTTATACAACTGCAATCGTAAAGGGCTCGTATTGTTTCTTTGGATTTTCCCACAAATGGTCAGGCTAAGGAACTTTCTACTGCCACATGAGTACGCCTCTGGATGGACGTCCCGAGAACTAACTAGCTCTCTGCCAACACAAGGCCGGGTTACCTCTGTAACTAGGTAACTACTACACGAATATGCCACCCCCTATCCTTTGGGACCTTTATCCGAGGTACCTCGAAAACCAACAACATCACACAGTAATAAATATAGTGTGTCTACATGAGTAAGTATCTGGGCTCCATACCATGATACCACCCTTTTCCAGAAGGAAATGACATACCCTAAAGGGCGCGACCCTTATAACCTTGCCGCATCATTCCTGTTTTGACCATTTCCGGTCTGTGAGGTTCGATGAGGTCTCGTCCACAAAGCTACGCTTTACACGAAAGCCATGCTTTTATCAACAAATGATCAACAACACACAGCAGCACTCAACATGCCACATTACCAAATTGGGAGTATATCGCTGATAACCTTCAACTACATAACCTCTGAGCTCGTACGTCTTAGAGAAGGGTGTTAAGCTAAGAGAATAAATTCTCCGCCACCAACATAAATGTATTTGAAAGAAATCTGCTTTATATCTCAAAATGTAATGTCAGACATGTAACCATACAAGTCTGTTCCGGGTTCGAACAGAACCGAAGGCACTTCCGAAGAAGCCCTTGCAATCCGGGTATTCACAATCCCGATCGGATTTCCCATCACTTAGGGAATCTCTATACCGGGCACTACTCGATGCAGAGACAATCGATAGGTTATCCTATCGTTTTCAAAAATACCCGGTCTTCACCACTGGTCTTCAAATGCTATCCATATACGACGTACAACTTATTCGGAATGGGTTATGTGACACAAAGGTCCTCTCCCGTCTAAACCGAATAGTGAGCGTAATATTTTAAAAATATATGGATATTGGGATTTCAATTAAGTCATAACTTATTACCCAAAACTTCTCTTTCAAATGGTTTAAACAAATTACCATTTCAAATCTTTTAACAAAAAGATTCATTTTAACAACCTTCAACGGTTTAAATAATTTCCACACTTTAACCTTTTAAACAAAGATTTAATTCACAAAGTTCACCCAGTTTCACAAATATTCATTCCTAGATTTTCCAAATCAATTTCCATTTCAATTTGATTAACTCATTAAATCTTTAAATCAAAGATTTAATTAATAGCTTTCAAAACAATTCCATTTCGAATGGTTTAAACAAATCACTATTTTAAATCTGTTAAAATAAACAGATTCAATTCATAGCTTTCAAAAAGAATTCACTCATAACTTGGAAAACCATTTTTCAATTCAAACTTGAAATTCCTTTAATTCAAATTGGAAATTCATTTCTTATATGAAAGCTTTTATCATTTGAAAACAAACAGTTTTCATTCTGGAAAATCTGATTCTTTTATACAAATTAAAGTTCTTGGGTTAAATTCAAATTCTCAAAATTATACTTTTAAAATGGTTTGAATTCATATAAACTCATTTATAACATCTATCACATTTTTAAACCAAAATTTTCAACATAGAATTCAATTCCATATTTTGAATTCAAATTCAGATTGAATTATCTAAATTGGAAGCTTTACCAAGTTAATCAAAATAACTTTTATCTTAATCCTTTCCGAAAGCTTTAACATTTAACCCAAATTCATTTCAAAATCAATTGAAATCAAAATTTCAATTTCAAAAATATTAAATTTAAATCATCTGTGACTTAACCGATTTCCTCGTGAAATCCATATTTGTGTGTGTATGGTGTAGTCCAGGGGTTTCACACAGTAGTGCAACATCATTCAATCATCACAAATCAGAATACAGAAATATACTTGATAAGCGGTATAAACTATAACGCTTACCTTTCATTCAAAGATCACAGATGTATATATATCACAGATAATAAATTACATCACAGATCACAACACAAATCAGGATATATCACAAAGCATCACATATCAGGGATATCAAACAATTCAACATCCAATAAAATCCAAACATTCATAAGTAGGATCAATTTAATTATCTGATTAATTTAAATCAGATAAATTTCTATGAATAACTTTGCTAGTCATGGTAAATTAATAATCAATTAATTACAAAACATTTAATGAATTATCCTTTAATAAATCATTAATTAACCCTTAATTAATAATTAATCCTTAATTAATTATTCTTAATTAATTACAATAATTAATTACCCTTTAATTAACCACATTCATTAATTAATCATATTCATTAATTAATTCTCAATTAATCACATTCAGTAATTAACTTATCTCTTAATTACTTTCATTAAGTAATTACCCTCTAAATTAATTACCTTTAGTAATTACTCTTTGATTATTAACATTAATTAATTACACCAATTAATTTTATTAAGTGATTAACTTTAATTAATCTCACTAAGTAATTACCCTTAATTAATCACAACTTTAATTAATTTTAAAGATAAATTCTTTATCTTTATTAAATTCTTAATTATATAATTAAACTTCCATTTGAAAACATTTTGTAAATCAATTATATAATTGAAAATATATAATTTTCTTTAAACCAAAACAATTTAAACATTAAATTTTAAAACTTAATTAAACATTCCTTTAAAAACATTTCACTTTAAATTCACCTTAAAACTTAGTTAAACATTTATTTTAAAACTAAATTATTTTCAATATACATTTAAACTTGTTTAAACATTTTTCCTTTGAAAACAAATTGTTTAAATAACTTAAAACTTTTAAACATTTTAAAACTTGGTTTTATTTGCTTTCAAACTTTTTAAACTTGTCAAATATTTTAAAACATGTTGCAAACCTTTTGCTTTTAACTTTTACTTTGATTTTCTTGCTTAAAAAAAATCTGGTACAAGCTTCTATAAAACCAGGTATTTGATTTTACTTAACTTCAAAACCTGTACATGTTTTATTTTTAATTTTTTTTAAAACAGGCTCAAACAATACCAACCCGAGCCCAACCCTTATGCTTCCCCCAGCCTACCCCGTGCACTCACGAACCACCCAGCTGCTTCGAGCCATTCACGCGACACACACGAGCACAACCTCGAGACGCTCCTTCTTCCCAAAAACCACATCAACCCAGACACAACAACGTGCACACTGCACGTGCACATCCACTCCGACCACCAGAGACCAACGCTCCGACCTTCGCCAAGTCGCCGAACATCTCCTAAAAGCTTCGTCACACCTTCCAGCTTCCATCCCCACCATCGCGATCGGTTCTGGTCCTTCACCCACGTCGACATTGCTTCAACAATCTAGACGAACGAAACACAGACTTAAACCCTAGTTCGCCAAAATCCCATCGCCTCGACCATCGATAAATACTTCCAGTATTTATCCTACAATCTCCATGCCTCAGACCACCTTCAGTCCAAACATCGATCCTCCAGTCACCGCCGATCATCGGTAATTACCCAAAACACCCAATTCGTTCATTTCGAAAATTCCCAATGATTAACAATCTAAATTTTTTGAAATGCATATCAAAATTCGTGATATTCAATCACGAATTCATTCCTGTAATTCAAATTAGAATTTAAGATAGTTGATTTTTTACATAAATAAGCATTTCACTGTTCTTTCAATTAAAAAAACAATTTTTTGAATTTTAAACCCTGAAACTATTTTTAAAATCATCATCACGCTTCAACACACAACTTTCATTTAAACATCAAAATCTAATATTGATTCTGTTGGGAGATTTGAATTTTTGAAGGCAAAAGCATAGACTGAAACAACAGAGAACAGGATGTGTATATATATATACAGACATACTTACACACATATATATACCAATTCATTTATATAAAAACTAAAAGATTTTAATGCAACATCAATATCAATTAACAGATCAACACATGCATTAGAGCCATTCATAACTTAAAGTGATTTTAAAACAAAATGTTTACTCACTGTGTTTAAGGAATGAATAGAGCTTATTCTTTGAACCAGGTTTTGAAAAACTGGCAAGTTGAAATCTTTAATTTGATCTCTGGAATTTATATTGATATATTTGTTGGATTGTTGTTTTAAACTGAAGCTTTGTTTAAGTTTTTGAGATGCTATTTCAGAGGTTACTCAGTTTTTCTTGATTGGCGAAGTTGAAATGAGGAAAGGTTGATGTATAGAGGAAGTATACAGGGTGATGTTTCAGCTGAAATGAGGTGTTTAAGTTTTGAAATGGTCATCACTTCAGATTTGCTCAGTCTTGAATATACGAGACTGAGACGAAGTTGATGTTTATATGAAGATGAAGTATACAGAAACATCATCTTCTTGTACTAAGTGACATTGTTTGTACAAGTGATATAATACTTTGTTATACAATAATCAGTGGTTTTTCTTTGCTTTGGGGCTGAAGACATTTTCGAGTTGACCAATGTTGTGCTATCATTTATTATGTTGTACAAATTTGTTTATATTTTTTCCTTTCTTTCATTTCAGCTGTACAAATGAATAATTTTTTTCTCATGTCTTCCATTGCAAGCTTCATTTGTTTATTTACACTTGAATATATATACTTTCTTTTTCTTTCATATTTGAATGCAAGCTTTTTCTCATGTATATGTATTTTTGTTTTCTTTTATAAGCTAATTCATATGTATATTATTATTTTTCTCAAGTGTTGATACTTATATTTATTTGTTCATACTGAATGTATTTTATTGTCTTGTATACTACTACACATACATATTTACTTGTTTCATATTTGTCTACATTTATTCATATTTAAATGTATTTCTTTCTTTTAGTCTTTGTAATACTACTTTATAATATAAACAATTTCTATTTTAATTTGTTGTTAGATTTTAGCAAATGTTCTACTTTCTATTTTTATTAAAATTTATCTTATATTAATTTCTATTTCTAGTTTAAATATTAATTATTATTATTTTACTTCATATTTATTGTCTTATATTTATTTTATAAATTCAAACCATTATTAACCATCAATTCTAATATTTATTATTATCATTTATTATTAAACCATTTATTTAAGATTTAAATTCAAATCATATATATATATATAATTTCAAATTTACTCATATATGCCCAAATACATATATATATTCACGTATATACACATATATACACATATATACAATATTTAAAGTTTAAATGATTTATACAGAATTTATCTGTATTCGGGAAAACTCGCAATCAATTAATCGATTAATTTCACAATTTTTATCAAAAATTCATTTAATTATCAATTTAAATGTAATTAAAATTCGGGGTCTTTACAAAAATGAAACATCTCAGCGACAACAGAAACTCAAGGTGAGTGTTTTATAATGCTCATAAGTATTGGAATATTTTTACGCTAGTTAAATTTGAAATTATGAAGTGATATGAATTTATTGGTCGTTGTTTGATAAAATTTAGTTGTCATCTGAATTAACTGTTTGAAATTAAAATTGACTGTTAAATTTGAAATTGGAATTAATTGCCAGTAAAATACCCGATATTAATAACTATGAAATTGTTGTGAATTATATTGACTGTTTAGATGATTGATTGTGATGGATGCTATTGGTTGATATTTTGGATGATTTGGATGTTTATTTATTCTGATATATCCTATTATCACCCTGTTAAATTAATTACAGTTTATAAACTGTAAATTGAATTATTTCAAATAAATTAAGAAATATGTTGAAATGATATATACCTATGACATTGTGATTTGGATTGAAGTGATATATATCCATCCCTGAAATTAAATTGAAATAACTGATCACTTGGCCATAGGATAGAAAATTATATACGGACACCGGATTGGTTAAATTAAATAATTTTAAAATTCTTGATTTGAAATTATTTAAGCGGTTTTGATTTTAAAAGAAATAAAAATCAATTATTTTCGAACTTGAGCTCGGAATGTTCAAATTTAAATTTGGTAATGGAAATTGTTTAAATAAATCGAAGTTGAGATTTTGAAGTTATAATCGAAATATAATTTGAATTTTTGGAAATCGATTTGTTTTAAAAGATTGAACTTTTATTCGAACTTTGAATATTACTAAGTAAAAGTGATATGAAAACGATATTTCAAAATTGAGCTTGGAATTGGATTATATTTGAAGATTGAGATTTTACACTGAATATTGAAGGATAATTAGATTTAAATGTTTTAAATCGATATTTTGAAAATCGAGCTCGAAATCGATATAAATTGAAATTGAAATTGAATTAATTGGATTTGAAAGTGGAATTGAATTAATTTGAAATCGAAGTTGAAATTGATTAGAATTGAAATCGAAATTGAATTGATTGAATGGAAATTGGAATTGATTTGAATTGGGAAGTTGGAATTGAATTGGGTTGACATTGAAACTATTCTCTAATAAATTATTTAATATAAAACTATTTAAAAGCTATCTACTTTAATATACAAATTATTTTGGTTTTCCAGATTTTTTGCTACATAAACCATTTTAATACTTAAACTATTTTATATTAAACTATTTTAACCATTTAAACTATTTTATTTATTTAAACTATTTTAAAATATTCAAACTACAAACTGGTCAAGAGTGGAATGTTATTTTAAATCACGAATTTAAATATGAATTGGGTCGAATGAAGTTATAACCGAAATGTAAATTTGAAACATTTTTTGAATCGAAATTGCGATATTAGGGCGAAAATGGTTTTGAAATGAAATAGTATATTTTGAGTAAATATGATGATTTTGAAATGGATTTGATTGTGAAGCGAATATGATATTTTGATATCAAGTATGAACTGTTTTCAAAAGGTAAAAGTACCAACCTGTGTGAAAAATGATGTTTGGTTGTTAAAGAGACCAGGGCCGGATATGGGCATACTCTCTGCCGATACCGAAACCACTTTAACAACTATGTACGTGGAGTGATGATCCAGAATGAAGTGGTTGGATTTGTCATCGTTTGCTGGATTTGAAGAAAGAGAATGATGATGGATTAGCCTGGCACTTGTGCAATTTGGAAATGACTAAAACAGGAGCCGTTCCAGCCAAATGGGCTAGCTACCCCGAGCGAACGCACTTCTTTATATTACCATCATTTACATTGTGATTGATTGGTGCACACCCTTCGATTTTATAGGAGTTTTGGACGCAGTGGGCGATCATGGCTATGATGTGTTACCACCAACCGGGAAGGGTAAACAGGTAGTATCCTACCTTGGGCATTGCCTCACGTGCCTTGTCATACTTTTATCTTTGTACGAGACCCATACGATTTTGGTTTAGTGTTGTCATATCATGGCGCATCCCTGACTACCGACGTTCTGCTAGTGGTGTCAAATGCAAACTGTATGCCAATGCTTAAAAACGCGTTAAGGGGGATTAAAGTAAAGCCTTAACACTAAGAAAAATATTTATTTTATTGATTAGACATTATATATGTAGCGTATTCTACTACATATAAATATTTTGATGGATCCTTAAGAGATGGAAAATCTCGTAACATCTCTAGAGTTATTGCATGCACGTTATACACTGGATAGGAGATGTGAAAACCCGTAAGCATCTCTAACGCCATGACACTCATGTTATATGAGATATCGATTTGACTCACATAAGAATATTTTAGTCCTGACTCGAGTGTTTTGTCTTTTCATTAAGCTCGGGTCAGCCCTGAGTTTTTCAGCTTGTTGAAGATTTATTCTGGAGGACGAAGACGAAGATTTGATATATTATTACTATTATTAGTCCTGCATCATGTTGTCTGCTGCATTATTTATTTATCTCTGATGTATATATATAACTCTGATGAATGTTGTATAGATTATAATCAAATGTAAAATATAAACAGCTCAATGAACTGTTTATTTGATTATTATATTTTGTCGTTCCACTGCGAGATTCTGTGCTGTTTCTTTTTCTTTTCTTATTTTTCTTATTTAATCCCTAAAGATTCGTATTTCCGTTCAATATGAATTGGACACGTGTGATTTATTGTCTACTCAAAGGGAACGAAGATACGGGCCTTTACAAGTTGCATGTAGAATTGCATCGTTATTGTTAGTTGCATCATATTTCCTTATTGAATATGGTTGTTATATTGTTATGTTGCTTGTGCTTATGATATGAATTGCTTGTGTATTGTTCCTTTTTCATATTTAAGTCTTTTGGGTTATGTAAGTAAAACTCAGGTATATTGAAGAAAGACTAATCTGAGGATTTTGATTCATAAGTAAGTTGGCTGCCCGACAAATAGGTACATATTTATATTGTTGGTTGGTTGATGATTTTCTACCCTTGATATGGGGTCCACTTGGCTTTTGTTTTCTTTTGATTGGTTTGGGCTCGTAGAGGCAGTTTGTAGTTTTTCGACTCAGCCGCGCAAAGGAGATGCTGTCAAAATTTTCCGAAAATTATAAGAGTTAAAAAAATTGTAAAATAATATAACTAAGTAAGTTTAAATGTTTTATAAGTTGATTATTTTGGGGAAAATATATCAATATGCTAGATTTCTTTTCTTCGTCCCTTTTCGAGGACGAAAAGTTTTAAGTTGGGGAGAGATAACGACCCGTATTTTTAATCATTTAAAAATACAAAATTTAATATAATTGTTGAATATAAACGGTTAAAAATAAAATTTTATGTTTTTTATGAATGGAAAATATATCAAATGTGAGTTATGAACTTAAATTGAATTCTTAAATGACAACAGATTGCAATAATATAAAAGTTGTAACTCATAAAGTTGAAATTTATGATATTGGTTTTTATTAAATTAAAAACAAGAATAGTAATAACGAATGTTGAATTTAAATGAAGAATTGAATGAATTTTTAATAAAAGTAAAATATAGGTTTATTTGTTCAAATTGGTATTTTTAAATAAGTTTGATTTCAAATAATAAGAAAAACATTTATTTGGTAAGTGAAGTATAAATTCTTGTTGTATGCAATAATGATTATAAACATGTTTGAATTTCTATCAAAAGAAAACAATTGTTTATTATTAGGATTTATTTTGAATTTTAATATTTAATTTAATTGCAATTAAAATTATTGGAATCTTTTAATTAAAAGAAAGAGGAATAAGTTGTGATTACTAAGTTGATGTAAGAAATATAGGTTTTTGTGTTAAAATAGAATGAACGTTTTAATGAAAATAAAAGAATGTTTGAGTAAAATAAATTGAATATTTTTATTTTCGAATATAAGTATAATTTTTTAAAAAGGAGAAAATTTGAATTTGAACAAAATGTTACGGTCGTTAAATAACTATAATGGGTGAAACGGAAATGATTTTAACGCTAAAACTGAAAACTTCAATGAATTAAAGATGTATGATTAAACGTGTTTTAATAAGTTAACTAGAACATAAATTAATCAGTTAAGAAATTGGAAAAATATATTCAGTTTCAAATTTAATTAGAAACTGATTAATATTTAATGAAGAAATTATTATTTTTGAAATATACATAATATTAAATGAGTTCAACTCGTATATCGAGCGATTAATAGTTCTAACTTCTGTGTTCAATGAAATTAGGTTCTGTAATTAGTTCCACAAAGTCCGGAATAAGGATATTTGGTTAGGAATGCCGGTGTCCACGTCTCATTTGGGGTTCGTGATTTTAAATGAACAATAATCGAATAAATTTATATAATGTCTCCATCTCCTCTCGTTTGCCCAACCTACTGAAAACCATGACCCTTCATCCAACGGCTGCGATCGTCTACGGCTATAGGAGCTAAATTAGGCGAAGTGTTCAACTAGAAAATTGTTTGTCTTGGCGAGATTTAGAAGATGACTGGTTGGACCATCGATCGACGAAGCGAGGCGGTGACAAATCGACCACGAAGTCGGGGGCTAGAGTTGGCGATTTTGTCACCGTGGATCATCTATAAGCGTCGGTGCTTGAAGAGAAAAGGTAGAGGAGGTCGAGCGCTACTCAAGGCTGAAGTTTTGTGGCGTAACCTTATCGGTGGCGGTGACAGTTTTAGGATGAATGAAAACTGAAAATTGGGTTTGTACTTTGAATGCACGAACTATGGCGAGATGATGGAAGAGGCCAGCGGTGTTGGGTTGGGGTCGGTCGAGGCAATCATCTAGATGTGGTGCGACGGCGACTGAAGACTCGAGGCGGCGGCGGCGTTCAAATGAACAAATGTGACGAACGAGATCGCGACTGGGTCGAGGAAGATAGAATTAGGAGCTAATCATGATTAGCGACGGTAATTAATCTTAATTACTTTTTAATTAAGTTATTTATTAATCAAATAAATTCAAAATGTTAATAAATTCATATCTTTACATACAGGGTCGGATTTGGATGCGGTATTTTGCGTTGGATTCGTATCGACGTTGTCTTCGTCTTCGAATTGGATTCATAGGTGTTTGCTTCAGCACAATTTTCGGATTCGTTTAAAAAGGTGAGTGCTTTAACCCACTCACGCAATACTAAAAGTCCTACTAAAAGTTAAACAAATTTTTGAAATGATAAATTTTATTTTTTACTATTTGAAATTGAATTGACTGAAATTGAATTGATAAAATTTAAATTGACATCTAAATTGACATTTAAATTGAATATCCCTGCTAGTTAAACACCCCGACATTTGATGATGTATGACCGTTGTGATATATATTAAATTAGTTTATTTGGATATTGATTGATATTGTGATACATGATATTTTGATTGGATGTATATTGTTTATTGATTTTGATATAACCTTGTTATCACCTCGATTATTATGATCATCATTATATGATTTTCCATATTGATCATTTGGACCATTGAATTGTGATATGAACCCTTGGCCATCCTATTTCTATATATGAGTTATTGGATGTATTGATGACTGCTTTGGCAAGAATGTGATTGTTGGGATTTGAATGCCGTTTGGGCAAATTTGAAAAGCTTTTCATAAATTGGATTTTAAACTCTGAAAAGTTTTCAAAATTTATTTTTTAAACTTTAGAAATTATATGTTATTAAGAATTAAATTTTGTAAATTTGGTTAAATCGGATTTTCATAAAATAGTTTGAAATTCATTTATTAAACTTTTAGATTCAAATTTAATAATATATATATATATATATATATATATATATATAATTTTCTATAACTTTATATAGTAAAAGAAAAATGTTTGGCAAAGAAATACGTGTTTTAAATTTCAACCATGTAATGATTTTGGTATTTTATACTTTAAATGGAATTATCGGGATTTTGGAAACTTATAAAAGTGTTATATTTTACTTGAAACCTTTTCTGAAACTCCAGTATGTTATCTGAAGAATAATAAATAAAGGAACCTGTAACGACCCAGATTTTCTGATAATTAAAATTCGAATATTTAATTAATTTTAAATATTAATAAATGGAATTTAGAAGTCGAATGATTTATTTTTCGAATATTGGATTTAATTGGATAATTAAATCGATAAATTAAATAGTGAAATTCCAGAGATAATTGTAAATCGAGTTTAAAGTGATTGAAAATTATTTGTAAAATCTTATTTGATCATACTGGAGTTATAGAAAGGTTATAGAACTTTCAGAATCGAATTTGGAGTTAATCTGTGAAAATCGAATATTTTAATATTTAATTATCGATTGTAAAAATAGTCAATTTTGGAACAGTCTCAGAATTGAACGAGACCAGTTCCATTGGATCCGTAATAGTTAGTTATTATCGGATTTCAATTTTCGTATCAATCGAAGTTATCGTTTGACCGTGGCAGTTCGAAACGCATTGAAATTATTTTTAATTTTAAATCGGCGAGTTAAAATAGTCATTTTTCAAACGGTCTCGGATTTCGACGAAACCAGTTTCATCGGATCCGTAATGTGATATTATTGTAAGATTTCAAATTTCGTAATTTTTGGATTTATCGTTTGTCCGGGGCAAGCCAAAACGCCTCGAAATCGATTTAAATCGGTTTAATTTAAATTGATCGTTTTTCTCCGTATCTCGCACAGATGTCCGAATTAGCTCCCGAAACACGTTCCATTGCATTCGGAACGCGGGGTAAACCTTACGAACGTCAGCCGGCACGCTCGATTTCGAGTTCGAAAAATCCGGATGAATAGTAATTTGGAAAATCTTCTATAAAAGACCCCCTCTATCTTCACTTTGCAAACAACTTGCAAACCCTAGGGTTAGCTTCAGCAGCCGCCACTACCAGGCTGAACGGCCAGAAATGCACGCGAGTTCTCCCCTCAAAATCTCCCAATCCGTCGACATTCACGAGAAACTTTCAACAGGAAAGTTGTAGAGGGTAGTGTGTTGGTCACATCCAACGGTGGAGATGCAGTTCGGTAGGGTGTAGAGGCCTGGGGGGGCCGCGTTCGCTGCTACTTGCGCACGTCGTTCGAAGAAGTGGGGGCCACCGAGTGGAGCGCAGTTCCAGGCGAAGGTTCGTGTGGTGATGGCGGTTCCGGTGGTGGTAGGTTGATGGGGTTTCGTCGTCGAATGGAGGGTGCGTTCAAAACCCTAGGTGGCGGCTCGTTGGGTTCTCGCGTGAACAACCTGGGAAAAATTATCGTGAGGGAGGGAAGAAGGAAGGCGGCGGCCAGATTCTCACGTATTTGAAATGAACGGCAGTGATTGGTTGGGGTAAAAAGAAATAAAATTATAAAAGGAAATTGTAATTTATTTATTTAAATTCGTATAACTTTGTAATAGCGTATCTTTTTCTTACGTTATCAGAAAATTACGAAACGAAAAGCGTTGGCTTCGTTTTGTCCAATACTTCGCGATGGAACTGGATTGGAAGCGATCGAGGTCAATGAAAATTTTGAGTGAAATTAAACGTCCGTTTAATTTCATTCGAAATAAACGCTGAAATCAGAATTAAAACACGGTGAGATCTTCTCACTCAAATTTGAATGTGGAATTATTTACCGTTATTGATTGATGATTGACTGTTTGAATGTGCTATTAGATATTATAGGATATATATCTATATATATAGCAGTATATACATATTGGCATATGTATATATTGGATTGATGATTTCCCGCCTCGTATAGCGGATGAGACCCTATTGCGCCGTTAGTAAGCGGATTTATAAAAAAAACCCATATACCGCGATAATTCCGTACTGGAGCGGAATTGGTATTGTGCTGACGTTTTTGGATGCAGGGAAACAGGTTGGAGGGATCCAACTGGATTCCTCACCAGTAGTTATTTATTTACAGATATTGATGAATATTCTGTTATCATATTGATATATGATATTGACTGTTGTGATGGACTAATTGATGCTGTTGCATCATCGGATTCAGTTTTGAAATGTAAAAATAACGACTTTTATTTTAAAAAGGATTTTTAAGTGATTTTTGAAAAGTAGACGTTTATCGAATTTTTGAATTGATTTATTTCAGAAAAATAAACGTCTAGAATTTTGAAGTTATAAAAGTTAAGATTTTTGTGAATTATGACCGTAAGGTGATTTTTGAAATAAAAGTCGATTTATTTATAAAATGGTTTAAGCTGGGATTTTTGAATAACTATAAACGATTTGTATAAAAAGATTTATAAAATGGATATTTTATTAATAAAAATATTGGGCTTATAAAACGAATTTTTATAAGTGTTGAAAAGAAGTATAAAAGGATTTCATAAGTGAATGAAATTAATAGATTTATAACGTAAAGTTATAAAGGGAATAAATGTTGTAGAATAAACGATTTATAAGTAATTTACCTATAAATTAGATTTTTGCACTTAATTGGGATATAAATAGAAATTTCTAAATGAAAAGATTTCATAAGTTGAAATTGTTATGAAGTATAAATGTGATTTATAAACGTTGTTTATAAAACTGGAATCACTTATTTTGATAAGTAATTTTAGAAGTTAATAAAAGGAGAATTTTATAAATTGAAATTGTTAGAAAATATAAAGGTGAATTTATAAACGTTGTTCTATGAATTCGAAATCAATCAAATTTGATGAATGTAATATAGAAGTTATTAAGGGAATTTTACCCACGATTTTGGATAGCGGATAATTCTTGGAATAAAACGTGTAGAAAAGATTGAAATGTAATTATTGAAGTATATTCACGATTTTGGATAGTGAATATATCGTTAAGTAAAATGGATAGTTTTGGAAAAGGGATATTAAAAATGAAGTTAAACATTTTAGAGATGTTTTTAAAATGTATTATGATATCGAATACATAGATTTCAACATTTTTATTGTTGAAATAGACGTTTTCGAAAAATAAGGAAATGGTGGACTATAACACTATTGTTATAGTAAATGGTTTCCGAAAGGAAGTGTTTTGATGTAGTATTGGGATTCACATATCTATCTAAATTCCGAATCCCTATACTAGTGATTTTGAGTCGTCGTAACGATGTTTTACGCAACATTCGTTTTGACTCAAATAGATGTAAAATTTATGATTTCCTTCAAGAATGAATATATACTTAATATTGATTTAAGTATATCGAATATTTTCAAATGTTGAAAATAAATGATTTGTGAAACACTTATTTTTAAATAAGTATGGAAATGCTTTTCCAATATGAAATGAACTGTTTTGGGATTTTATCTTCAACGATAAAATGAAATGTGGAAATTGATTTGAATTTGTTTCAAAACGGTTAAGTGTGGAAATTATGTATCTAGTAAAGATATTTTGGAAGATAAAATAATTTGGGAAAATTATTTGGAATCTGATGATGTTGCGCATCTTTATTGATAGTTAAATAACCGACTATCAATAATTACCTTTAGATAGGTATTTGTTGTGAATTGGATGAATTTGAATGCCACACTTATTTTTGGAATAAACGCTCACTATTCGGGTTAGCCGGGAAAGGACCATGGGGTCGTATAACCCATTCCGAATATGTGATACGTCGTTATGAATCGCATTTGAAGATCGGTGTTGAAGACCGGATATTTTTGAAAACGGAAGGATTACCGTCGAGTTACTCTACATCGACTGATCTTCGATTTAGAGGTTTTATCACCCTTAGTGACGGGAAGTCCTGACGTGATTGAAAATTATCCGGAAATGCAAGGGCTTCGTGAGAAGTGCCTTCGGTTCTGTTCGATCCCGGAACAGACTTGTATGGATTGTGTGTCTGACGTTACAATTTGAGATATAAAGCTGATTTCTTTCAAATACATTTCTGTTGGTGGCGGAGAATTTATTCTCTTAGCTTAACACCCTTCTCTGAGACGTACGAGCTCAGAGGTTATGTAGTTGAAATTTATCAGCGATATATCCCAATTTGGTAACGTGGCATACTGAGTGTTGCTGTGAAATGATCAGTGTTTGATCATTTGCGATATGATCATTTGTTTGATCTTATATCTTTGTGATCATAGGTTGATCATTTTGTTTGACCCGAAGCAGGGCTTTTTGTAGAAAGCGTAGCTTTGTGGACGAGACTTCGTCGAGCCTCACACCCCGGAAATGGTCGAAACAGGAAGAATGCAGCAAGGTTCTAGGGAGTAGCGCCCCTTAGTGTATGTCATTCCTTCTGGATAAAGGTGGTATCATGGTATGGAGCCCAGATACTTAACCTCTGTGGTTACTGCATTATTTTTATCTATGTGGTTTGTTGGAAATCGGGGATCCTCGGGAAGATCGGTGACGATCGGGGGATGGCATACGCGTGTCAGTAGTTACCTATTTTTGCAGAGGTAACCCGGCCTTGTGTTGGCAGAGATCCGGTTAGGTTCTCGGGTCGTCTATTCCAGGGACGTACCCATCGTGGAAGAGGAAGTTCCTTAGCCTGACCATTTGTTGGAAATCCAAACTCCAATACGAACTTTGTACGGTATTAGTTGTAGAACCTGCCATTTACGTACGGTGGTCACCACTGTTTAGATGGTAGCTATAGTAGGCATACGATACTGGTCGTATGTTGGCTAAGATTAATATTATATTTTCGAAATGTTTTCTACACTATGCACTAATAATAATATCAAAAATGATTTGATTTTACGTAGTAAGCATCTTTGACTATCATAAGAAGAAATCTCCTCCAATTCTGCGTTTGCATTGTGTGTGTGGTGGGAGGTCTTATGGTAGTTGCATTTTCCAAAAGCATTGCGAATTGACTTTAAAATTCTCTGCTATTTATTTTAAAGATAAATAACTGTTTTACGATCTCACACCAGTCACCATGACTGACTCGGAGTTTATTGTTCCCTTCTAAACTCTGGGTGCCCACAAATTTCCACACGGGCAGCCTAGAGTTATATTATCAGGATATTCTGGATATTCTGGAGCTTTGGAAGCAAGCTGGATGACGAGACGTAGTATTTGTATCTGATATATTTATTCCGCTGTGTATTCTGTATGAGGACAAGTTATATAACTGTTCATTGTTGTATATTGACTCTGATGATTGATGTATGTATAAAATGATATAGTTCTTTGTTTTAAAGATTACTGATTTATCTATTATATATTGTTCCGCTGCGATGTGTAAGATTCTGATATTGTTCTGTTTCTGTTGCTGTTCTCTTGCTCTTTTGTTGTTCTTCTTTCTTTTTCTTCTATCTTCTTCTTCTACCTTTTTCTTCTTTCTTAAAACCATAACTTTTCGGGTTTCCGGCATTCGATGGCTCAGCAGTCGATAAAGTGAGTATCGATGTTGAATTTTCGAAAGTCGAAAATTTTCGGGATGTTACATTTGGTATCAGAGCATATGGTTAAGCGACAACCCTGCTCTGTTGGGTGTTACTCATTAGAGATAGAGTCAGTAGTACTCTAGAATGAGTTGAGTGTAATAATAGATATGAGCGCGTATTTGTTATTTGAATATAAAATTGTTTTATATTGTGATGATTGGTTTGTTGAGTGGTATATGGATTCTGGTCGGTATTGTCCGTACAACTCTATCGATAGGGATCTCTAAACACTTGAATAAAACAATTCGGCACAGTATCGTTTTAAATAGGGTAAATGAAATAATTTTGCCCAAAACTATTTTATATAGAAAATAAAGGTTTTTCTATGAATTATCATAGTATATGGTTGCATGGTTGTTATATTGAAATTGAATTAAAGTAATAACCAAAGATTGAAGATAAATTCATTTAACAAGTGAAATTTATAATTGTGAATTGAAAGATAAGAAAATAAATCCATATATAAATGAAATTTGAGAATGTAAATTATAAATGTGAATTGTAATTTAAAACGGGATTTCAGAGAAGTATTTGGAAATGTTTTGAAAAGAATTTGAAATTTTTGGAGATTTGGGAAGTTTAAATCTTTTTGGAGTTGAAAATGAATTTCGAAGGTTTTGAAAAGTATTTTGGAGAGATAAAAAGCTCTAAACTCTTTTCGGTCGCTGGAAAATAACTTCGATGATGACTGCGGCATCGTTGGTGTTCATTTTCGGGTTTCCAAAAGAGAAATTGCTGCCAAATGGTTTTAAATGGAAGAAATTTGAAAATTTTGGGTTTGGTTTTAGAAAATTCAAAGGATAATTTAAATTGTTTTCAAAAGAGATTTTTGAAATGTTGGTAAGACTCTGGGATACCATATTTATGAAATATTATTAAGTTGATAACTTATACAATTTGTTGTGAATTTAGATTGAATAAATTTAACTTAAGAAATTTTAAATTGAATTAAAGTAAGTATAAGTGAATCAATTAAATCTAAGTTGAGATTGTGGAATATGAAATCTGGATTTAATATGAAATTTGAATAAGTGAAGAAATTTGACCTTGGTAAAAGTTAAATAGGATTGAAATTTGAATTTTGGATTTATAAGTGGAAATGTGAATGTTAATTCATTGAAGAAATTGAATAAATTGAATGTAAGTCAATTGAAATTAAAGGTGTTGAACTAAATTGAATGGAAATCAAATAATAATGGTTATGTTGAATATGCATTGATTGTTTGATGATTGTTAGTTGATTGTATATAAATTCATTAAGTGTTAATGAAGTTGAATTGATAAAATTTGAAGAAAGGTAAAATGAATTCGAATTGGAAATTAAATTTGAAATTTCAAGTGCAAGAAAATGAAATTGAATGTTAAAATTCATTTTGGATTTGTAAGAAAATAAGACTGAATTTGAATGTGATTGTGAAGGATTAAACTAAAATTAGTAAGTAAAGCTAATTGAATGAAGATAAAACTGGAATTGAAACTGAATGTTGAAACCGAATTTGAATAAGTGAATTAGAATTTGAAATGGATTAGTAACTGAAACTAATTTAAAATGGTGCAGTATGAATGAAAGCTAATCAATAAAATTCAATATTCAGAAATTGAACTGAATCCGATTAAATGTTGGAATTGAATTCAAATGGAATTGAAATGTAAAGATTGAACGAAATTGAATATGTGTAACTTCAATAGTGAATTAGAGATGATATAAGAAGTTATATTGAAAATTTTGTAATTGAATCTGTAACTAGATATTATGGCTAGTAGGATATACAGGTGTATAAAAGGAATTGGAATTTTGATTTCGAAGATAATTTGAATTGCTCGACTAAAGGTATGTATTTAAATTTGAATATGAGTTTTTGATGATTTCTTCTCTAGCCGTTTGGCTTTTTCTTTTTCTTTTTGAAATCTGAGAGTCCGTAGGGACGTTTTGTAGTCGTGCCGTATTAGCCGCGCAAAGGAGACGCTGGCGAAATTTTTCGAAAATTTCGAGTGTTAGAAAATTTTTGAGAAATTTTGAAAGTTTAAAATTTGAATTTAAACTGGAATTTGAATTTTGAAGTTAAACAATGTTGTTTGAAACTTAAAATTTAAGTTGGAAAGCTAGTATGAATGATAACGAATCTTTAGTAGAAAGATTTGTTTTGATGAATTGATAAAACTATTAGATGTTGGAAAAACAGTAGACGAGTTAAGGACCTTTTTCCCTAACTTGTAATTTCAAGGACGAAATTCTTTTAAGGGGGGAAGTTTGTAACGACCCAGATTTTCTGATAATTAAAATTCGAATATTTAATTAATTTTAAATATTAATAAATGGAATTTAGAAGTCGAATGATTTATTTTTCGAATATTGGATTTAATTGGATAATTAAATCGATAAATTAAATAGTGAAATTCCAGAGATAATTGTAAATCGAGTTTAAAGTGATTGAAAATGATTTGTAAAATCTTATTTGATCATACTGGAGTTATAGAAAGGTTATAGAACTTTCAGAATCGAATTTGGAGTTAATCTGTGAAAATCGAATATTTTAATATTTAATTATCGACTGTAAAAATAGTCAATTTTGGAACAGTCTCAGAATTGAACGAGACCAGTTCCATTGGATCCGTAATAGTTAGTTATTATCGGATTTCAATTTTCGTATCAATCGAAGTTATCGTTTGACCGTGGCAGTTCGAAATGCATTGAAATTATTTTTAATTTTAAATCGGCGAGTTAAAATAGTCATTTTTCAAACGGTCTCGGATTTCGACGAAACCAGTTTCATCGGATCCATAATGTGATATTATTGTAAGATTTCAAATTTCGTAATTTTTGGATTTATCGTTTGTCCGGGGCAAGCCAAAACGCCTCGAAATCGATTTAAATCGGTTTAATTTAAATTGATCGTTTTTCTCCGTATCTCGCACAGATGTCCGAATTAGCTCCCGAAACACGTTCCATTGCGTTCGGAACGCGGGGTAAACCTTACGAACGTCAGCCGGCACGCTCGATTTCGAGTTCGAAAAATCCGGATGAATAGTAATTTGGAAAATCTTCTATAAAAGACCCCCTCATCTTCACTTTGCAAACAACTTGCAAACCCTAGGGTTAGCTTCAGCAGCCGCCACTACCAGGCTGAACGGCCAGAAATGCACGCGAGTTCTCCCCTCAAAATCTCCCAATCCGTCGACATTCACGAGAAACTTTCAACAGGAAAGTTGTAGAGGGTAGTGTGTTGGTCACATCCAACGGTGGAGATGCAGTTCGGTAGGGTGTAGAGGCCTGGGGGGGGCCGCGTTCGCTGCTACTTGCGCACGTCGTTCGAAGAAGTGGGGGCCACCGAGTGGAGCGCAGTTCCAGGCGAAGGTTCGTGTGGTGATGGCGGTTCCGGTGGTGGTAGGTTGATGGGGTTTCGTCGTCGAATGGAGGGTGCGTTCAAAACCCTAGGTGGCGGCTCGTTGGGTTCTCGCGTGAACGACCTGGGAAAAATTATCGTGAGGGAGGGAAGAAGGAAGGCGGCGGCCAGATTCTCACGTATTTGAAATGAACGGCAGTGATTGGTTGGGGTAAAAAGAAATAAAATTATAAAAGGAAATTGTAATTTATTTATTTAAATTCGTATAACTTTGTAATAGCGTATCTTTTTCTTACGTTATCAGAAAATTACGAAACGAAAAGCGTTGGCTTCGTTTTGTCCAATACTTCGCGATGGAACTGGATTGGAAGCGATCGAGGTCAATGAAAATTTTGAGTGAAATTAAACGTCCGTTTAATTTCATTCGAAATAAACGCTGAAATCAGAATTAAAACACGGTGAGATCTTCTCACTCAAATTTGAATGTGGAATTATTTACCGTTATTGATTGATGATTGACTGTTTGAATGTGCTATTAGATATTATAGGATATATATCTATATATATAGCAGTATATACATATTGGCATATGTATATATTGGATTGATGATTTCCCGCCTCGTATAGCGGATGAGACCCTATTGCGCCGTTAGTAAGCGGATTTATAAAAAAAACCCATATACCGCGATAATTCCGTACTGGAGCGGAATTGGTATTGTGCTGACGTTTTTGGATGCAGGGAAACAGGTTGGAGGGATCCAACTGGATTCCTCACCAGTAGTTATTTATTTACAGATATTGATGAATATTCTGTTATCATATTGATATATGATATTGACTGTTGTGATGGACTAATTGATGCTGTTGCATCATCGGATTCAGTTTTGAAATGTAAAAATAACGACTTTTATTTTAAAAAGGATTTTTAAGTGATTTTTGAAAAGTAGACGTTTATCGAATTTTTGAATTGATTTATTTCAGAAAAATAAACGTCTAGAATTTTGAAGTTATAAAAGTTAAGATTTTTGTGAATTATGACCGTAAGGTGATTTTTGAAATAAAAGTCGATTTATTTATAAAATGGTTTAAGCTGGGATTTTTGAATAACTATAAACGATTTGTATAAAAAGATTTATAAAATGGATATTTTATTAATAAAAATATTGGGCTTATAAAACGAATTTTTATAAGTGTTGAAAAGAAGTATAAAAGGATTTCATAAGTGAATGAAATTAATAGATTTATAACGTAAAGTTATAAAGGGAATAAATGTTGTAGAATAAACGATTTATAAGTAATTTACCTATAAATTAGATTTTTGCACTTAATTGGGATATAAATAGAAATTTCTAAATGAAAAGATTTCATAAGTTGAAATTGTTATGAAGTATAAATGTGATTTATAAACGTTGTTTATAAAACTGGAATCACTTATTTTGATAAGTAATTTTAGAAGTTAATAAAAGGAGAATTTTATAAATTGAAATTGTTAGAAAATATAAAGGTGAATTTATAAACGTTGTTCTATGAATTCGAAATCAATCAAATTTGATGAATGTAATATAGAAGTTATTAAGGGAATTTTACCCACGATTTTGGATAGCGGATAATTCTTGGAATAAAACGTGTAGAAAAGATTGAAATGTAATTATTGAAGTATATTCACGATTTTGGATAGTGAATATATCGTTAAGTAAAATGGATAGTTTTGGAAAAGGGATATTAAAAATGAAGTTAAACATTTTAGAGATGTTTTTAAAATGTATTATGATATCGAATACATAGATTTCAACATTTTTATTGTTGAAATAGACGTTTTCGAAAAATAAGGAAATGGTGGACTATAACACTATTGTTATAGTAAATGGTTTCCGAAAGGAAGTGTTTTGATGTAGTATTGGGATTCACATATCTATCTAAATTCCGAATCCCTATACTAGTGATTTTGAGTCGTCGTAACGATGTTTTACGCAACATTCGTTTTGACTCAAATAGATGTAAAATTTATGATTTCCTTCAAGAATGAATATATACTTAATATTGATTTAAGTATATCGAATATTTTCAAATGTTGAAAATAAATGATTTGTGAAACACTTATTTTTAAATAAGTATGGAAATCCTTTTCCAATATGAAATGAACTGTTTTGGGATTTTATCTTCAACGATAAAATGAAATGTGGAAATTGATTTGAATTTGTTTCAAAACGGTTAAGTGTGGAAATTATGTATCTAGTAAAGATATTTTGGAAGATAAAATAATTTGGGAAAATTATTTGGAATCTGATGATGTTGCGCATCTTTATTGATAGTTAAATAACCGACTATCAATAATTACCTTTAGATAGGTATTTGTTGTGAATTGGATGAATTTGAATGCCACACTTATTTTTGGAATAAACGCTCACTATTCGGGTTAGCCAGGAAAGGACCATGGGGTCGTATAACCCATTCCGAATATGTGATACGTCGTTATGAATCGCATTTGAAGACCGGTGTTGAAGACCGGATATTTTTGAAAACGGAAGGATTACCGTCGAGTTACTCTACATCGACTGATCTTCGATTTAGAGGTTTTATCACCCTTAGTGACGGGAAGTCCTGACGTGATTGAAAATTATCCGGAAATGCAAGGGCTTCGTGAGAAGTGCCTTCGGTTCTGTTCGATCCCGGAACAGACTTGTATGGATTGTGTGTCTGACGTTACAATTTGAGATATAAAGCTGATTTCTTTCAAATACATTTCTGTTGGTGGCAGAGAATTTATTCTCTTAGCTTAACACCCTTCTCTGAGACGTACGAGCTCAGAGGTTATGTAGTTGAAATTTATCAGCGATATATCCCAATTTGGTAACGTGGCATACTGAGTGTTGCTGTGAAATGATCAGTGTTTGATCATTTGCGATATGATCATTTGTTTGATCTTATATCTTTGTGATCATAGGTTGATCATTTTGTTTGACCCGAAGCAGGGCTTTTTGTAGAAAGCGTAGCTTTGTGGACGAGACTTCGTCGAGCCTCACACCCCGGAAATGGTCGAAACAGGAAGAATGCAGCAAGGTTCTAGGGAGTAGCGCCCCTTAGTGTATGTCATTCCTTCTGGATAAAGGTGGTATCATGGTATGGAGCCCAGATACTTAACCTCTGTGGTTACTGCATTATTTTTATCTATGTGGTTTGTTGGAAATCGGGGATCCTCGGGAAGATCGGTGACGATCGGGGGATGGCATACGCGTGTCAGTAGTTACCTATTTTTGCAGAGGTAACCCGGCCTTGTGTTGGCAGAGATCCGGTTAGGTTCTCGGGTCGTCTATTCCAGGGACGTACCCATCGTGGAAGAGGAAGTTCCTTAGCCTGACCATTTGTTGGAAATCCAAACTCCAATACGAACTTTGTACGGTATTAGTTGTAGAACCTGCCATTTACGTACGGTGGTCACCACTGTTTAGATGGTAGCTATAGTAGGCATACGATACTGGTCGTATGTTGGCTAAGATTAATATTATATTTTCGAAATGTTTTCTACACTATGCACTAATAATAATATCAAAAATGATTTGATTTTACGTAGTAAGCATCTTTGACTATCATAAGAAGAAATCTCCTCCAATTCTGCGTTTGCATTGTGTGTGTGGTGGGAGGTCTTATGGTAGTTGCATTTTCCAAAAGCATTGCGAATTGACTTTAAAATTCTCTGCTATTTATTTTAAAGATAAATAACTGTTTTACGATCTCACACCAGTCACCATGACTGACTCGGAGTTTATTGTTCCCTTCTAAACTCTGGGTGCCCACAAATTTCCACACGGGCAGCCTAGAGTTATATTATCAGGATATTCTGGATATTCTGGAGCTTTGGAAGCAAGCTGGATGACGAGACGTAGTATTTGTATCTGATATATTTATTCCGCTGTGTATTCTGTATGAGGACAAGTTATATAACTGTTCATTGTTGTATATTGACTCTGATGATTGATGTATGTATAAAATGATATAGTTCTTTGTTTTAAAGATTACTGATTTATCTATTATATATTGTTCCGCTGCGATGTGTAAGATTCTGATATTGTTCTGTTTCTGTTGCTGTTCTCTTGCTCTTTTGTTGTTCTTCTTTCTTTTTCTTCTATCTTCTTCTTCTACCTTTTTCTTCTTTCTTAAAACCATAACTTTTCGGGTTTCCGGCATTCGATGGCTCAGCAGTCGATAAAGTGAGTATCGATGTTGAATTTTCGAAAGTCGAAAATTTTCGGGATGTTACAGAACCTATATTTATTTTAGCGATTTAGTAATTTTAAAAAGAATTTAAATCTTGAAGTTAGTCGCTTGAAATTTGTGAAAATTATTAGATCGATTGGAAATGTATGAAACTTTATTAAATGATTCTAGAAGGTGTTTAAGAACTCTGAAACTTTTTCTGTGAATTCTGGAAGTAAAATGAAGTTATTTGCACCCATATTTCACCCGATTTTGATTCAACTTACATGAGAATTTTTATTTCTAACTCGAGCTATTGTTTCCTTTATGCTCGGGTCGGCCTGAGTATTTCAGTGTTTCGAAGACGTTTGTTTCTTGATGATGAAGACGGAGTTTGGAGACCGTATTTACTAGTATATTTCCGCTGCATTGTTCCATGGTGTCTAATATGTATAACTTTGATGTTATTGTATAATGAAATCAAATGTATACTGTAAAATAGCTTCATGAACTGTTTATGTATTTATTATATTTTGTCACTCCACTGCGAGATTCTGTATTTTTGTTCTTCTATATCTTATTTCTTTAAAATAAAACCCATTGATAATCTGTCTTTTGGGATGATTTGAGTTGGACATGTATGGATTATTATCGACTTGAATCGTCCAAAAAGATGGGTCGTTACATTGGTGGCCTCAATAAGGAGTATGTGGTGGAATGTGAATGCCTTTGAAGCTTTACTAAGGAAAATATACTAAGTCCTCTTTTTCTATTTGATTTTGCTCTTCTTGTATTGATGGTTTTAATCCATTTTATTTGCATGGCCTTGAACTTGTTGCCTAGCATATTTGTTGGTTATCATGTTGTAGTAGACTCGACATTTCGTTGTATTGTTGAAACTCGTCATCTTTCATATTGTAGATACCCGCTAACTTTATAGTGTAGATATTCGATATCCTTCAGATTGTTGATATATGCCATCTTTTTTTGATAGGTCGACATCCTTTAATGAGGTGGCATCCCTCTGTTATTATATTCTATACAACACTTTGTATTGCAGAGGCTCGACATCTCTTCTAATTCAACATCTCTTCTTTCTTGTAGAAGCTCGACATCCCTTGCTGTAGTGGCTTGACATCATCTCATGTTTTAGATACTCGACATCTCCTAGATGCTTAACATCTCCACTTCTTTAGACTTACGACATCCCCTAGATGCTCGACATCTCTTCTTCTTTAGACTTTTGACGTCTCCTCCCATTTATAATGCTTCCATATCCTTCGATTATCATTATTGTTTTTCTTTTCCCTTGGCATTTCTTCTAGTAAATCCGATAGTCAGGAAATATGCGGATAACATTTGCCCCTTCCTTGTATAAAAGATTTACACTTTAATGTAAAACCAAAGATTTTTCTTCTTCTTTTATTTCATATGATGTTTTCTTTTGTTCCAGAGTCCCTTCTTCCTCAAATCTATTCTTATTCTCACTTGATTTGTTTCTACCTTCTTGAAATGAACAACCATATCCTTTGCATTGTTGGTAGCTTCCTTGGTGTATTGCCAATAGATCCTGGTATTGACAATTGCATCTACTTGAAATCTTTGTCCTTTCAAGATGTTAGGAATGATCCCATTTCTACAATGGCCCTATCTTCTCGAAAATTTTAACTTTATGATCTGACTTTCTCCTTCCTTCTTGAATCATTTTTGCATTTTGGCTTTTTTCCTTGCTTCTTTTCCTTATGAAGTAATTCTTCCTTCCTTTTCAATACATAGTTTTAACAACTTCTTTTTTATAACCTTTCCTTTTCAACCCTCCTCTTCTTTCTTCTTATGGAAATTAGAAGTTCTCCATTGAAAAACTATTATTTGAAACCTTTGAAGAGAAATAATTGGGAAAACCTTTGAAATTTGTCAAAAATATCTTTGGGAGAAAATACTTCCTAAATTCGTAGAATTACATTCCATCTTTGTTAAGAAACCAAATACCTTATAAATCATAAATGGTTTGTAGTTTTCTTTTAATAAAATATTCCCAATTGGGATTTTTGTAAAAACTAACTATTCTCGAATTAGTATGATAAACCATCTTTTGGATTTTTTAGAAAAACGATCTTAAAAACGATTTTGGAAATATGAAAACTTTCTAAGGATCTTTTGAGGTTAGAAACTTTACCTGAATATGATGGGGTTTTCATGAGATCATTATTCATGTCCTCTCATCAATTGGTGGAATTTTTAATCACATTAATGATTGATTCTTGTTGCATTTTCCTTGTAACTAGATATATATTCGGACTTCGGTTAATGTTCCCTTGAGAATTTGATGTTCTAGCCATATCCACTATGATAGTTCATCTTACCTTAAACACATATCCATTTGGTTTACCGTAGAATACTTTTAGGCTTTCTTCATTAACCGGTTATCTACACTCCTTTTTAATGTCATCTGGGCTTGAATCTGAAACGGTTTGAAAATCTTTTCGGGCACGCTTGGCTCCTCCCCTGGGCTTACTTTTATTATACCGTCCTCCTTGACCAGTCACCCAGAATCTGAATCCAGGGTTTTTTTATACTGGCTTCTATCGCCAGTTCCGTTGATAATGATTTCTTATCTTTCTTGGGTGGATGTCTTCATGGGCGGATTACTTTGTTTAATTATCATTTTTCGAACTAGTTTTCTAGAGCAAATGTTTTTCCCTCGGTTTGGGTTTTCTTGAATGATAACTTGATGATTTTTCTTTGTCTAATGAGGTTATATGGGTATGAAAGGTTACTTGACCTTTCCTTTGAAGGTTGTTCTAATTTTGGCCTTGGATCAAATTGGTCGTATTTATTGCATCTCTTCTTATAAGACTGCTTTGATCCATTTTCAAGATAAGATTACTCTCGTTTGATTAACGTTTTTCCATAAGGTTGCCCCTTTTATACCTTTTACGTAATGATGTAGGCTCTGTTTGATTCCTTTTGTTCCTTCTTACCCCTTTGGTAAGGATTTGGCTTTGATCAATTCCTTTTGCCCCCTTCTTTAGGCTTTGGACTTCTTCATCCCTTCTTACTCCTTGGGTAAGGATTTAGACTTTGAGTGATTTCTTTGCCTCTTCTTTGGGTTTTGGACTTCTTCATCCCTTTCTTGTTATTTAGATCCTTTACTGGTGATTTAGGCTTTTAACTTTTCACCCCTTACTAGTGGTTTAGACCCCTTACGAGGATTTTAGTTCCCTTGCTAGTGATTTAGGCTATAGACTAGTGATTTAGGCCCTAAACCCTTGAATACCAACACTAATATATCCACCGTATTCACATGATGAGCACCCAAGTGCTAGAAAGATGAATTGTTAAGGTAAAATAAAAAGAAAAGGAAATAAAACAAGAAAGACAAGAACAAAATATCAGAATCTCACATGCGGAATGATAATACATAATATCCCAAAAGGACTTTACCAAAAAAAGAACTTTGATACACACACATCAATCAGAGTAAACTAACCTATCACCAGTCTGGACAGTTATAACAACTTGTCCTTACAAATGCTGATAGATACACATCAAGTAATGCAATGGAAAATAAATACAATAGAAAATCATCCAGCTCCACTCCAAGAGATCCAATGAACCACAGCTAAATCTGGAAATATACTCGAATTGACCTGAGCACTAAGAAAATAAAACCCGAATCAGTGTGGTAAATCAGCATGAGAAACTCAAATTATATAGAATTATTAGATGTTAAAACCCTTCAAAATATGGGTATCTCGTAAGACTGGGCCGCCAATAAACACGGATGATTTTTTACCTTACGATAACCAAACCATTTCTATTATGAAATCCAGTGATGATATAATAATGTCTAAGGTGTGAAATATAATTAATCACATAGCTGTGATGCATGTGAGTGTACATCACAACAATAATAGGTATACAATCACCGCCGCTAAGGCACATTCGCTAATTGTGTAGGATTTCCACATAGATCTCTTCTGGGAAGCTAAATCCAAACTACTTCATAAGGATTGGAGATATCCTTCCAAAGCGTCGTACATCCCCAGTGAATGTACCATAGGAAATACATAGCCGGCCAAACTAGCCGAGTGGATCGCTCCTACATGCATATCTGTAAGTAACTCTAGGATGGAGTCGCATGCACCCTCGTGGGTTGCTAACCCTATGGCTATGTCTCCTATCTCTTGTTTTAGTCATATCCACTGGTAAGGCTACGTCTGACATTCCAGCACACGATTCACAACTCGAATAGATCTCGACACATGAGTCCCCAGCTCGAATAGATCTCGGAACCGCACATGGATTCTCATATATCAACAGATCTCAGAACCATATATGGATTCCTCAACGGATCTCGAAATCACACATGGATACCCATGCCTCAACAAGTCTCGAATTCACACATGGATTCCCACATCCTGAATAGATCACGAACAACTACGTGTGTTCGAGCATCTCAAACAGATCTTGAATCTCCATATTGGTTCCAACATAAAGAAGCAACCATGAACCAATCATGAACCACTTTCAAAGCATAGAGCACGTATATGGTTTTGGAGTGGTTACGGTTTCAACTCATTTTATATAAGTATACTCTCCCACTTATCAGGTGCTCCAAAAACCAATCAACCGATTTTTTGGCATTCTCAACCCCGGTTCTGTGGGAAATAAACAGACAATACATAAGATCGGAGATCACCTCCTAACTGTTTAAGAGGATAGGTTTCCTTGTCATTTTTCCTAGAAGAGCGAAAAGAGTTTATACGTACAGTATAGTATCAACGAAGACAACTGTACCATATAATTCCTGTGTTTCTTCTAGATATTTCAGAGTATATTTGGCAAATGAAATAACAATGAGAATAATCGCATAAGTGAAATTAGTTCTCGTATTGTAACAACCCGCATATCTATCGATTTTATATTTAAATATTTTATTTAAATACTTTATCGTTAGTCGGATGTTAGTCCAAAAAGCTACTTTTTGCATACAGTCAAATTAGGACTCGAGACCACCTTCATTGAGTTCAAAATGACGTTTGCGATCTTTTTGAGTGTAAACTTCGATATGTTTGGAGTTAGTGAAATTCTTGCTACTTTTTCCCGCTTGTGACTTTGGTTTGGGCTGCACCTTCTTTAGTTCAGCTCAACCCTCTTCCTCACTTCATTCACCATTTGTTTTAACATTCAAGCTTTATCAAAATTGGTGGTGGGAAGTGGAAATTAAAACTCCAAACTCAAATTCTATTGCAAATCCGAGATTCGACTCTAAATTCAAGTAGAAGATAGTGGATTCAAGCTTTGGATTGCTTCTCCTTGCTTTCAATCTCCATCTTCATCCATTTTAGTGAAAAGGTGAGATTTTTAATCTCACATCCTACCTATAACTGTCATTGGGCTGTTGGGAATGATTCCCTATCGCATTAGCATGCACATTTGCAATTGGTTTGGATTGGATTGGCGAAAAACTCCAATTTTTAGTGTTTTTGGTGAAAAACTGCACTTAGGTCGTTCTGCCTGGGCTAGGTCGTTTGCTGTGGAAAAGTCACACAGAGCTTAGGTCGTTTTCGACCTTAATTTGTTCTGGCCATAGGTCGTTCGCCATTAGGTCGCGCCCCTTAGGTCGCTCAGCCTACTTACCTCGCTAGGTCGTTAGCTCGGCCGTGCTTAGGTCGCTCACCCATTTAGGTCGCGAAACCCTTTAGGTCGCGCACCCCGTTAGGTCGCGCAATCTTTTAGGTCGCGCCTCTTTTAGGTCGCGCCCCTTTTAGGTCGCTCTCCACTAGACCTCGTTAGGTCGCTCGCGTGTTTCATTAGGTCGTTAGGCCTTTACCTCGTTAGGTCGTAGGTCGCATGACCACTAGGTCGCTCTAGTTAGGTCGCTCGACCACTTATGATTAGGTCGCTCGTCCTGTTGACTTGATAGGTCGCGCACCTTTGACCTCTTAGGTCGTTTACACTTAGATCGGCCATGTTAGGCCGCGAGTCTTCCTTAGGTCGCACCTTCTTGGTCGTGTGTTACTCCTTAAGCCGTAAGCTCTAACACCGTAGCAGGGGTGTTGCCCCCGCACCCCCACCTAGGAGGTTGCCACCCCCCTGGACCCCCCTCCGTAGGCGATCTTATCTGAAAAACATTCAACAGAACTTCCACTTTGATGCATTTTGAGCTGATTTCCTTGGATTTTGTTCACGTCTTCGAATGTGAATTTTTGTGATAGATTGTTTCTACAATCATTTTTGTGATTTGTCACTTTAAAAATATGAAGGTTTCAATACTAGTAGTAAATATCAAAACTATTTCATCAAAGCGATTTCAACTCTATTTTATTACAAAGCTCTTTTTCCTAAACCGTTTTCCAACCTATTAGTATATACAAGCTTTTACGTCACTCGGATGAGAAATCAAATTAAACGACTTAGTAAAACGAGTGGTATGAAACGGTTGCGTTCACTTCGTTGGTTAGCTCTTGGACTTGTTCAATTGAACCCTTTTGTGACAATTTTCTAGTGAAGATCTACAGTTTGTTCGTAAATATTTAAGTTAAGCTAGTGGTTATGGGACATGAAGCTAAACTCATATATTTACTGGCATAGTGTAATTGACACTTCCTTATGATCATGACGATCATTTTTGTGATTTAGACTAGCGATTGAGCGATGTCTCTTTGTCTACGAGGGAGACTAAACCCCGTTTGTGTGATGTTTCACCATCACATATTGGGGTAGCGCCCCATGGTCTTCGGGCCGTTCGTGTGTCAAAATTTAATGGATAGCTTCCATGAGATAGCTTCTCGTTCATGTGTTACGCACGTTGGTGAGTTTTCATGCTCCCATTCTTGTGATAGGCCTCCCCCCCCTTTTTATGTGTTTTCTGGATTTCTTGTGATGATTTCTGGAATTTCTGCTTCACCAATTTTCATGATTTTCATTGATATGATATCAGTTTTTGTGCATTGGTGAATTTGTGTGTCATTGACTTGTTATGAATACAAGTTTAGGGTATGATACCCTATTTTATCTTTGAGAAGATTCTTGTGATATTGATTAATCTCTTGTTGATTTTCAATTACATACTTATAGTAGTATGCCACTATGCTTATTACATGTTCATGCCATGTCTTTTACTTTATACCATATCATCTGATATTTATAGCTAGACTGATCCGTTTATTATTTTCTTATAAATAATACTCGGGTCAAACCGAGATGTTACAGGTGCTTCTGTTTGACTTCTCTTCAGGATTATTCTGACTTTTGGCTAACTACTTAGATTAGTAGTTTTTGGATGTACACATTTGAGATATAGACTCTATGTTGTGTACTTATTCTTTTGTATAGCACGTGCTGCTACTCTTTTGTATTATCGTGGATCTTTTCGACCACTACTCTGATGTACACTTTCATGTGTTATATATATATTCATATCTTTTTCCGCCTTTGTGATATGGATGTCTGTGACTGATATATGTTATGTTTACTTCTATGTTTGTTTCCGAAGATTATATATAGCCACTGTGTGATAGCTTTGAGTTTGAATCGGTATGCCGGATTTCCTCCTTAAACGATATGCATTCTATACTATCTGACATATCGGTGCTCGCTCAAAGAAGTTACACGGATGGTCGCTCCTCAACAGCCTTATTCTCCGTGCTAGTCGACAGCATTACACCGTAGTGTTCTTGTCTAGTGTGGGTATAGAGGTGGGGCGTCACAGCTTGGTATCGGAGCTAAACTTTGGAACAATGTAGAATAACTTAACAACGATCATCGTCCTAAGTCCAACTTAGGAGTCGTTCCTTAGGATTTAAGTCGAGTCTTCGAACCGACTCATCCTATTTCATCTTATGAATCCTTGTTTTATCTATCAAGACTTGCTTGATAATTATTTGGAGAATAACTTTTCTTCTTTTCTCTTCCTCAAAGAAGAGAATGTCTAGACCAGGTCGTCCCAGAGCTGGACCATCTACTGTTACTCCCCAGGATGGAGTTTTTATGACCGCTCAACAGCTTCTTGATTTAGTAAAGAATGCTCAAGCAGCTGGTCCTAATCAGGAACCTACTCATCCTAAGTCTGGATTTGCACGTTTGTGCAACGATTATACCAACTTGGGTGGGAAACCATTCAAAGGTTCCGAAACTATTATCGAAGTCCAGGCTTGGTTAAGAACATGCGATCGAATCATCTCTCGCATGAATCTTGTTGATCTTCACCGTGTTCAGGTGGCCTCCAGTATGCTCCAAGAGAGAGCATTGGATTAGTACGAACTTCTTAATTCTGAAATTAATGAAGCAGATCTCACCTAGGAACAATTCCGGGAATGCTTCGAACTAAAATTCGTACCAGAAGCAGAGAAAGTGACATTGGCTCGTTATTTTATAGACCTTGTTCAAGGTGAATCCTCTGTGACAGATTTTGTTGCATCCTTCGAGTCACTGTCCAAATATGGGGTTGAATACATCAACACTCCATTGAAGAAGAACCAGAGGTTCGTCTATGGCTTAAACAAGAATCTCAAGAAGCCATTACTTCTAAAGTTAGAAGTTTCTTTCGACCAACTCATTGATATCGCTCTTCGTCTTGAAGAAGCTGATAAGGACAGTGATGTTGAAGTGGTGGGTGCCAAACCAAACTTCAACAACAAGAAGAGGCCAAACAAATTCAAAGGTCCTTATCCCAACAAAAAGGGTAAACAAGCAACTCCTACTACAAAGACACTTTCCCCTAGTGATGGGAAATGCTTCAACTGTGGTGTTAAGGGCCATTTTTCGAACAAGTGTTCAAAGCCCCGCTCTTGTCGCTATTGTAAAAGTCCAGATCATTTTATGCACCAATGCACAAAGCTTCAAAGCAAGGAGGGAAAGTTAAACGTTGCTCAAGCCCCTGGCAACACATCTCGCAATCAAGGTATGTCTCATTCTGTCCTTGATGGCATTATTATATTTCATGATCAACCTATTAGAGTTCTCTTTGATAGGGTGCATCTCATTCTTTTATATCAAAGGAACTTGTAGACACTCTTTCTTTAAGTGTTACTGCTTTAATGACTTCATTAAGAATTGTGAATCCGGTTGGTGGATCCGCAACTCTTAGTTTGCTTTGTAAAGATGTGGAGATTATTTTGTGTGATTTTCCTTTCCTAGCCGATTTGCATGTCATGCGTTACTTAGGCTTTGGAATGATTTTGAGTATGGATTGGCTTAATCGTTATGAAGCTCATATCCTATGTCCTGAGTGGAATATTTATCTTCGACATCCCCTATCTGTTAAGCAGATTTCTATTATTCTTAAAGATTTGGATTCCGCTTTAGTTGCATCCTTATATTCTTTAAATCCTCGTGATGATGAAAATGATGATGAGGAGGATGTCATTTCTCGTATTCGCGTCGTTCGTGAATTTTCCGACATATTTGAGCCCGTTTTAGGATTACCACCTAAGCGAGCAATTGAGTTCAAAATTAATCTTATACCTGGAGCTCAACCTATTACTCGTCCTCCTTATCGCATGTCCAATAAGGAGAATGAAGAGATGCGCAAACAACTATCCAAATTGGAGACGAAACAACTTATTCGCTCTAGTTCCTCACCTTGGGGAGCTACAGCTATTTTCGTGAAGAAATCCGATGGTACACTTAGGCTTTGCGTCGACTACCGCAAGCTTAATGATCTTACTATTAAGAATAAATATCCTTTACCTCGGATTGATGATCTATTTGATCAACTTAGTGGTGCTAGAGTATTTTCACAATTGGACTTGGCTACCGGTTTCCATCAGCTTCGTATTGCAGAGGATAGTGTTCCTTTGACTTCGTTCCGTACTTGATATGGATCTTATGAATGGCTAGTCATGCCATTTGGTTTAACGAATGCTCCGGCTTATTTCGTTGACCTTATGAATCGAGTTTTTAAAGATTTTCTCGATCGATTCGTTCTCATCTTTATTGATGATATTCTTGTGTATTCTAAAACCGAGGAGGAACATGAAAAGCATCTTCGGATTATATTGGAAACTCTTAGGAGCAATCAATTAAAAGCAAAATTTTCTAAATGCCACTTTTGGCAATCTAATGTGAAGTTTCTCGGTCATATTATTTCCGAATCCGGAATATCAGTGGATCCTTCAAAGATTGAAGCGATTCAAAATTGGAAAAGACCGGAGAGCGTAACTGAAATCCGTAGCTTTCTCGGATTGGCAGGTTATTACCGCCGTTTTATAAAAGACTTTTCTAAGATTGTCGTGCCTCTTACTGGCTTAACAAAGAAAGGTGTTAAATACATTTGGTCGGACAAATGTGAAACTTCTTTTCAGAAATTAAAAGAACTCCTTTCTGATGCTACTGTTCTTGTTATTCCCGAAGGGAATCAAGATTTTGTTGTCTATACCGATGCTAGTCGCGTTGGTTTGGGTGCCGTTCTTATGCAAAAAGAACGTGTTATTGCTTATGCTTCTAGGCAATTGAAGCCGGCTGAGACTAGATATGCCACGCATGATTTAGAACTCGCAGCTATCGTTTTCGCCCTTCGAATTTGGCGACATTATCTTTTGGGAGAAAAGTTTATACTTTATACTGATCATAAGTCTTTGAAATATTTATTCTATCAAAAGGAACTTAATTTGCGTCAACAGCGTTGGCCCGAATTCCTTGCCTCTTATGATCTTGATATTCTTTATACTCCCGGAAAGGGAAATCGAGTTGCCGATGCACTTAGTCGCAAGCAACAAGCGGTTGTTTCCATGATGATATCTGAATGGAACGATCTCGAAGTTTTATCCACTTGTTAAATTCGAGATCGTGTTTCCGATTTATGTTCATCTCTTGTTTTATGTAGCCTTGAGGCTCGTCCTTCTCTTTTAGACCGCATCCTTGAAGCTCAACAGCTACATCCTGAATTGGCTTTGCTTGGCCAAAATCTTAAGGATAAAACCGATATTGAAGGTTTGAAAGACTTTGATATTGATTTTCATGGCGGCATTCGAAAATTTGGTAGACTTATCGTACCAAATACTGGAGATCTTCGTAAAGATATTCTAGAAGATTCTCATCGTTCCAAATATTCCATTCATCCCGGTAGCAGTAAAATGTACGCAGATATGAAGCGACTTTATTACTAGGAGGGAATGAAATCAGATATTGCTAATTTTGTTAAGTGTTGCATGACTTGCCAATTTGTCAAGGCTGAACATCAAAGGCCCGGTGGGTTATTGCAACCATTAGAAATTCCAGTTTGGAAGTGGGATCAAATTTCCATGGATTTTATTGATGGCCTTCCCCGTTCTCGTTCGGGTCATGATAGCTTATGGGTGATCGTTGATAGACTTACTAAATCCGCCCATTTTATTCCCGTTCGGTCGAACAGAACCGTTCCACTTCTGGCCAAACTCTTTATCAAAGAAATTGTTAAATTACATGGAGTTCCTACTTCCATTGTTAGTGATCGGGATCCATTGTTTACTAGTGGATTCTGGAAGAGTCTTCAAAAAGCTTTGGGAACGAAGCTTAATTTTAGCACCGCTTATCACCCCCAGTCCGATGGACAAACTGAGTGTGTGAACCAAACACTTGAAGATCTTCTTCGTTCTTATGTGCTTGACTTTGGTGGAAGTTAGGAAGATCATATTTCACTTGTTGAATTTTCCTATAATAACAGCTTCCAATCTAGCATTGGTATGGCTCCTTTTGAGGCACTCTATGGAAGGCCATGCCGATCTCCTTCTTGTTGGCTTGAGGCCGGTGAGAAGCTGGTCTTAGGTCCAGACTTTATTCGGGATTCCACAGAAAAGATTGAACTTATTCGACATAGGATGAAAGAAGCCCAGAGTAGACAAAAATCCTATGCCGATAACCGAAGAAGAAAATTAGAATTTTATGTGGGAGATCTTGTATTTATTCGTGTTTCACCTATGAAGGGTGTTGTACGTTTCAGTCGATCGGGAAAGTTAGCGCCTCGATATATTGGGCCATTTCCTATCACCGAACGTATTGGTTCCGTGGCTTATCGCCTTTCATTACCGGCTCAGTTTTCTGCTATGCATGACGTGTTTCATGTTTCTTAATTACGGAAGTGCCTTCGGGATTCCGATTCTACACTTGAGCCCGGTGCTGTGGAAGAGATAGAAGTTTCGCCTAATTTAACTTATGAGCAGCATCCTATTCAAATTATTGCTTCGGATGTCAAACGACTTCGAAATAAAGATGTTCCGCTTGTTAAAGTTCAATGGTCCTCAAATCCTAAGGATTGCTCTTGGGAAACTAGAGAATTCATCGAGCGTACACATCCGAAATTACTTTCTCATGCTCTTTGAGGTAAACTTCTTAATTCCAATTTCTTTTATGTTAATATGCTTTTATGGTTGTTACTTTTTATTTCCACCGTATATATTGCGAGGACGCAATTTCTTTAAGGAGGGGAGTTTGTAACAACCCGCATATCTATCGATTTTATATTTAAATATTTTATTTAAATACTTTATCGTTAGTCGGATGTTAGTCCAAAAAGCTACTTTTTGCATACAGTCAAATTAGGACTCGAGACCACCTTCATTGAGTTCAAAATGACGTTTGCGATCTTTTTGAGTGTAAACTTCGATATGTTTGGAGTTAGTGAAATTCTTGCTACTTTTTCCCGCTTGTGACTTTGGTTTGGGCTGCACCTTCTTTAGTTCAGCCCAACCCTCTTCCTCACTTCATTCACCATTTGTTTTAACATTCAAGCTTTATCAAAAATGGTGGTGGAAAGTGGAAATTAAAACTCCAAACTCAAATTCTATTGCAAATCCGAGATTCAACTCTAAATTCAAGTAGAAGATAGTGGATTCAAGCTTTGGATTGCTTCTCCTTGCTTTCAATCTCCATCTTCATCCATTTTAGTGAAAAGGTGAGATTTTTAATCTCACATCCTACCTATAACTGTCATTGGGCTGTTGGGAATGATTCCCTATCGCATTAGCATGCACATTTGCAATTGGTTTGGATTGGATTGGCGAAAAACTCTAATTTTTAGTGTTTTTGGTGAAAAACTGCACTTAGGTCATTCTGCCTGGGCTAGGTCGTTTGCTGTGGAAAAGTCACACAGAGCTTAGGTCATTTTCGACCTTAATTTGTTCTGGCCATAGGTCGTTTGCCATTAGGTCGCGCCCCTTAGGTCGCTCAGCCTACTTACCTCGCTAGGTCGTTAGCTCGGCCGTGCTTAGATCGCTCACCCATTTAGGTCACGAAACCCTTTAGGTCGCGTACCCCGTTAGGTCGCGCAATCTTTTAGGTCGCGACTCTTTTAGGTCGCGCCTCTTTTAGGTCGCTCTCCACTGGACCTCGTTAGGTCGCTCGCGTGTTTCATTAGGTCGTTAGGCCTTTACCTCGTTAGGTCGTAGGTCGCTTGACCTTATCTCCTTTAGGTCGCATGACCACTAGGTCGCTCCAGTTAGGTCGCTCGGCCACTTATGATTAGGTCGCTCGTCCTGTTGACTTGATAGGTCGCGCACCTTTGACCTCTTAGGTCGTTTGCACTTAGGTCGGCCATGCTAGGTCGCGAGTCTTCCTTAGGTCGCACCTTTTTGGTCATGTGTTACTCCTTAAGCCGTAAGCTCCAACACCATAGCAGGGGCGTTGCCCCCGCACCCCCACCTAAAGGGTTGCCACCCCCTTGGACCCCCCTCCGTAGGTGATCTTATCTGAAAAACATTCAACAGAACTTCACTTTGATGCATTTTTAGCTGATTTCCTTGGATTTTGTTCACGTCTTCGAATGTGAATTTTTGTGATAGATTGTTTCTACAATCATTTTTGTGATTTGTCACTTTAAAAATATGAAGGTTTCAATACTAGTAGTAAATATCAAAACTCTTTCATCAAAGCGATTTCAACTCTATTTTATTACAAAGCTCTTTTTCCTAAACCGTTTTCCAACCTATTAGTATATACAAGCCTTTACTTCACTCAGATGAGAAATGGAATTAAACGACTTAGTAAAACGAGTGGTATGAAACGCTTGCGTTCACTTCGTTGGTTAGCTCTTGGACTTGTTCGATTGAACCCTTTTGTGACAATTTTCTAGTGAAGATCTACAGTTTGTTCGTAAATATTTAAGTTAAGCTAGTGGTTATGGGACATGAAGCTAAACTCATATATTTACTGGCTTAGTGTAATTGACACTTCCTTATGATCATGACGATCATTTTTGTGATTTAGACTAGCGATTGAGCGATGTCTCTTTGTCTACGAGGGAGACTAAACCCCGTTTGTGTGATGTTTCACCATCACATATTGGGGTAGCGCCCCATGGTCTTTGGGTCGTTCGTGTGTCAAAATTTAATGGATAGCTTCCATGAGATAGCTTCTCGTTCATGTGTTACGCGCGTTGGTGAGTTTTCATGCTCCCATTCTTGTGATAGGCCTTCCCCCCCCTTTTTATGTGTTTTCTGGATTTCTTGTGATGATTTCTGGAATTTCTGCTTCACCAATTTTCATGATTTTCATTGATATGATATCAGTTTTTGTGCATTGGTGAATTTGTGTGTCATTGACTTGTTATGAATACAAGTTTAGGGTATGATACCCTATTTTATCTTTGAGAAGATTCTTGTGATATTGATTAATCTCTTGTTGATTTTCAATTACATACTTATAATAGTATGCCACAATGCTTATTACATGTTCATGCCATGTCTTTTACTTTATACCATATCATCTGATATTTATAGCTAGACTGATCCGTTTATTATTTTCTTATAAATAATACTCGGGTCAGACCGAGATGTTACAGGTGCTTCTGTTTGACTTCTCTTCAGGATTATTCTGACTTTTGGCTAACTACTTAGATTAGTAGTTTTTGGATGTACACATTTGAGATATAGACTCTATGTTGTGTAATTATTCTTTTGTATAGCACGTGCTGCTATTCTTTTGTATTATCGTGGATCTTTCCGACCACTACTCTGATGTACACTTTCATGTGTTATATATATATTCATATCTTTTTCCGCCTTTGTGATATGGATGTCTGTGACTGATATATGTTATGTTTACTTCTATGTTTGTTTCCGAAGATTATATATAGCCACTGTGTGATAGCTTTGAGTTTGAATCGGTATGCCGGATTTCCTCCTTAAACGATATGCATTCTATACTATATGACATATCGGTGCTCGCTCAAAGAAGTTACACGGATGGTCGCTCCTCAACAGCCTTATTCTCCGTGCTAGTCGACAGCATTACACCGTAGTGTTCTTGTCTAGCTTGGGTATAGAGGTGGGGCGTCACACGTATACTGTCCATAAGCAAGTCACGCTCAAAGCATTATTGAAACACAAAGGCACGATCAAATCATGTAAACGAATTCTAATCCCTTTTTTAATTAATCTTCCTTTATTAATTAAAAACCTCTTTTATTAGTAGAACTCATTTCACCCAATAAATTCCTTTATAAATGAAACTCCATTTATTAATTAAACTTTGATATTTAATTAAAACATCACTATTCATTTCAACACATTTTGGTACTCTTAAAAGTGTTCATATACTTATCTCAATCGTATAACTATATTCACAAATCAATTTCAAAAGGGCTTAAAACAAATGTTACTCGAACACTATCACAACAAACCCAAAACCAATTCAAACTTGTCATTCTCTTTAAAATTCCATTATTAAAGATCTGAGTATTTTCCAAACTCGTTTAACAATATTTTAATACTTTAAAATATTATCCAAGGGTTTAAAAACAAATGTTACTAAGACATTATTTACGACAAACCCTAAAACACTTTACTATTCCATTATCTTTAAAATTCCATTTTAGACATCTAATAACTTTCCAAAAGTATAGTTAAATGGGTTAAAATAGATGTTGCACAAACATTGATACTATAAACCCAAAATCACTTTTATACTTGCCATTTAATTTGAAATACCCATTTTAAAACCCTAAGTACATCTCCATTTATTAAACAAGGTAATATACCTTTTTAATTAATTTATAAACAATCCATTATAACATAAGTGTTATAATCTAAAAAATCCTTTTAAATCCCTTTACAAAATATTAAACTTTTAAATATACTAAAATACCTTTATATATATATATATATATATATAGACACACACATATACTAATTTATTTGTAAAACAAGGATATTTAATAAAATACTATAAACCATTTGTAAAATATTATAATATTAAATCCTTTTATTTATTAACTATATCTTTAACAATTTCTAAAACCATTTATATGCTAAAAATACTTATACATACTTTAAAATCTTTTATTTAAAACACCACTTTAAAACCTAATTTATAATTTAAACCATCACTTTATAAATCTATAAATGATTTTCATAAATATATTTAAACCTTGATGTTTACCCATAATAAGTACGGTAACAGTACTTATTATAAATACAAAGAAGTCCTAGGATGACTTCCAAAGTTAACTTTCAAATCGCAGATCACAATGATTTCAAAGTGCATCCGTTGCGACCTTTTCGCTTCTAACATTTCCCTTTCAATTTACCACAAATGTCCAAAACAATCCTATTTATGTCAAACACACCAAAACGTGTGTAGAACAACCCAATATATATACATATATATTTCAACGATATATCACATTTTATCCAACTTAACATATGTCAAATATAAAGGATTTCAAAGCACGCTTATAACGACTATATCGTTTCTAACATATATAATACACTATATATCACTTTTCACAAAGCAATATCAAACATGTAAAAATGTAGTCTGGGCCACAATACATGTTTACAGAATCAAAAGAGAGATTATACTCAACAATAATGTTATTGCTTGTTTTACAAAACAAGGCGGGGTCCAAAAGTAATAACTTGCAGTTTGTTATATAGTTTATATTTTTTAACACAACAATTATGTACAAAATAATTGTATAATCAACTGGTGACTGAAACTCACCTAAGTTCCAGCCAACGCTTACGCGCTTTCGAATAGTCAAAAATCGAACGCCGTTCGATTTTGACTAAAAGTATCATAAGCTCCAAACTCAATGAATCCAACTCTAAAGCATAGATATAGTCGATACAAACGTAAAGGCAAAAACAGCACCTCAATCAGACATCGTATAAACAAGATCTAAATTTTATAAGTTTGTGAGTTAAATAATATAATTAATTAAACTAATTAATAATTAACCTCTTAATTACCTTCCTCATCCCCAATTCAATTCATCTTTTCCCGCCATAAACTGATATGCACCGCAACTTACTGGTCATGCACCAATCACGGTGACACTGAGAATGACTCGCTAATTTTCCAAATCGACCTAGCCAAAGCATTTCTCTCCTCGAACCCATCCTGTTGGCATCCACTTCGACACATTCGCACCTACCTAACCAAATTCGCCTGTAACCCTAGTTCGACCACCATCCAAAGTCGCACTTCCATTTAGACCATCGTACATGGTCAAACCACCACCAAAGTTCTTCTCTAGCCACCGCGAGCTCAACTACCGCCTCGAATTTGCCTATGGCAACCCCTACTCAACCGCAATCCAACAATATGCATGCACGACAACCAATGTCACGATCGTCACCATAGTGTCGCACCAACTCTCACCTTCCTCGATCGACTCGGCTTCGGACAACAAGTGCAATGCCCCATCGCTATAGATTAACGCCGCTAGAACCACCCCCTACGGCCAACCCTAGGCACTGCTGTGTCAGTTCGAACAAAACAACCCATCACCACAACCAAAACAAAGCATGCCAAAACCAAGCACTTGCTCATACGGAGCTAATGAATCAAACGATGTCGATTATCATTGCCTAAATCACTTGATTTAATTGATGGAAGAGGAGGAGGAGTGGTAGTAGGAAAAATTTAAAAAGCAAGAGGAAGAGGGAATGATGAATTAGGTTTTAAGGATTTTGAGGGTATTTATAGAAAAATTATAATATATTCTATTTCCTTAATTTTAACGCTACACATTTTGAGCATGCACGACCACACAGCACAACCGACCATCATGAAACTCGTCGGCGTACAACAATTCATTATTCTGAATTCAATGACACTAGTTTCGTCAAAATCTAAGACAGTGCTCCAGAATGATAATTTCACCCATTAATTAAAACGAATTATTTTTAAAACAATTTTAATCACTTAAATTATAAATTAAAATTTACAATAACCATTTATTATTTAAATAGAATTTAAATAATCTTTCGAAATCATATTTATTCGAATTAAATCCAAGATTCAATTATTTAAATAATTCCAATATTTAATAATAAACCATTCTAAAATCCAGATCGTTACATTCTTCCCCCCTTAAAAGAATTTCGCCTCCCAAATTCCAACACAAGCAACAAAACAACAATCATCCATCAATACCTAATGGTATTGCAATCACAGAATACCATAGAAACAATCACATAACAATACTATACAGTACTGCAATCACTAGCAAACAAGCTCACAGTTTGTCCAGGTTCAAAAACCCTTCATCGCACCAGGATGACAAACAATCTACTAAGCGTACCTTATGCTCAACTGCCTTAGGCATTACTCGGTCGATCACCCATGCTACCTCAAGCAATTCGAGAGTCAGTCTCCAAACTCTCCAGAAACTAACAAAATGGTATATAATTATACTAAAGCCCGTAGAATGTACATATACCATCTATACACAATACCAAATCTGAACACTAGCTCGATCACATAAATTTCACTTCCGAATTGTATATCTCACTTGACCTCTCTAGTATGAACTCTGATCCAGTTCCTTGATTAAAAACCTCTATTCTCCTCACACATCCATATACTATGATAGAAAACTTTAGGATCACATAAAAAAATTATATCAAGTGTTCGCCATCGAGAGTCAGGTGAAAAATCCTAACTCGGACCAGTGTATATAACCTCGAAATCCATGTACGCAAATCCTAGATCAAGAACTACCAAGCAAATAAAATGAACTATGTACAACTTACATACTCTATTCAATTGGTTTCTTTAACTACACCAATTATTTTCCATTTTAATTCACATTCATTTATCACTTATAGTATTTTTCATTTAATACTAAACCAATTATGAACCATTTCATAAAATTTACCTCAAGTTAAACATTATATAACTTATGTTCATATTCGTACAATACTCCCTACATCCTCAGAGTATATACTAAAACATCCAATTCATTTTACTTAACATGAATATCCAATCGGTTTAAAATTTGTTAAAATTCTACTATCTCTAAGTTCAAGTGTTATATAAACTCATCTTAATATTTTCACAAAACACTTAGCTTTAAATTTGTTTCTATACAAATTCCAAAATTTCGACTGTCCAAATCCTCGAAAATTCCATTTCACTTTAACAATTGAAAACATAACACCCAGACACGTTAATTATGATGCACAGACCATCCAGTCCTAATGCATAAGCTATATGCGTCCATAATATAACTTAACTGAATTCTAAAGAACTAAACACCCGATCTTATTTCAAATCATTTTGAAATATATATATTGATAACTTTTGTATACCAAATCACACTTCAAATATTAAATCGAAATATCACTTACCAAAACAACTTCGTAGCAAAGCTACTATAGTGGCATCCCCCATTTTGAAACTCAAAAATAAACGCTGACGATGCTGCAGTCATCATCGAAATCATTTTCCAACGACAGAAGTGAGTTCGGTACATCGAAACCATGCCTTTCGGACTTAACCAAAATAATTTCCAAAAAGGTATCAAATACTTCGTAAATATCACTAAGTACCATGATATCGATTTCACAAACCAATTTCCCAAATACTCACTTTCAAATAATACTAATATTATTTTCCAAAACCTTAGAAAACCAATTTCTAAAACACCGAGAATTAAGTCCTCAATTCATAGTTCAAATCCTTTTCATATTTATAACTATACTTATAAACTATATATTCATATAAGTCACTTTCTTATATGAAACTATCACACAAGTGTTTATTCCCAAAGTATTTTTGTTCAGATTATAATAAACAACTTTCATTAAAATCAAAATTTTAACCAAACATTATCACTAAACGCCTTATAGTCAAACTATGAAACTTAATTCACAAGGTGTTTGTTTCAATGTTCCCACAAGTTATTATCTACCCAACCCATTTAGTGAAAATGTAAAACTACTCATAAACTAGTTGAGCACAACAAATCAAACACCAAATAATAATAATATAATATTATCATTTCCTAACAAACAAACAAATCATAAATAACTATATCGATTTATGAAAATTATCCTTTTACATATAAAATATAATCCTAGGTAAAATTATTTCATTCGCTAATTTCAAAAACAATACTGTGTCGGTTTGCCCTACCTAAGTGTTCAGAGATATCTGTCAATAACGATAACAACTCGTATTGATCAAAATCCAAAAGTCACTCTTCGAACCAATCAACACAATATAAAACATTTTTATAACAATAACAAATATGCACACTCGTATATATACACTCAACTCATAATAAGGCATTCCATTACCCTATCTATCGTGAGTTATACCCACCAAAGCCAAGATTCTTGCTTAACCTTCAGCTTTGATACCACATGTAACAGTTTTCCTTTTCGACCCCTCGAATGTCGACACTAATACACCCATGGTATTCACATGCTGAGCACCCAAGTGGTGGAAAGACGAATTGTTAGGGTAAAATAAAAGGAACAAGAAAGAAGAGAATAGAATATCAGAATCTCACATGCAGAATGATAATATATACTATCTCAAAAGGACTTACCAGAAAGATAACTTTGATATACATACATCAATCAGATTAAACTAACCTATCACCAGCCTGGACAGTTATAACTACCTGTCCTCACAAATGCTGATAGATACAAATCAAGTAATGCATCGGAATATAAATACAACGGGAAATCGTCCAACTTCTCTCTAAGAGCTCCAAAGAACCATAACTAAATCTAGAAACATACTCCAACTGACACGAGAATGAAGAAAATAACATTCGGATTAGTCTGGTAAACCAGCGTGAGAAACTCAAATCATATAGAATTATTATATCTTAAAACCCTTCAAAATAAGGGTATCTCATAAGACCAGGCCGCCAATAAATACAGATGAGTTTTTACCTTATGATAACCATACCATTTCTATTATAAAATCCAATGATGATATAATAATGTCTAAGGTGTGAAATATAAATAATCACATAGCTACGATGCACATTAGTGTACATCACAACAATAATAGGTATACAATCACAACCCCTAAGGCACGTCGGCTAATTGTGTAGGATTTCCACGTAGATCCATTCGGGAAAGCCGAATCCAAACTACTGCACAAGGATCGAAGATATCCTTCCGAAGCATCATACATCCCCGGCGAATGTACCATAGGAAATACATAGCTAGCTAAACTGGCCGAGTGCATCTCTCCCGCATGCATATTTGTAAGTAACTCTAGGATGGAGTCGCATGCACCCTCGTGGGTTCCTAACCTAATGGCTATGCATCCTATCCCTTTTTTAGTCATATTCGCTGGTAAGCCTACATCCGGCATTCCAGCACATGAGTCACAACTCGAATAGATCTCGACACACGAGTCCTCAACTTGAACAGATCTCGAAACCACACATGGATTCTCATATCTCAACAGATCTTGGAATCACACATGGATTCCTCAATGGACCTCGGAATCACACATGGATTCCCATAACTCAACAGGTGTCAGAATCGCATATTGATTCCCAAATCCTGAATAAATCACGAACAACTGTATGTGTTCTAGCATCTCAAACAGATCTCGAATCTCCACATTGACTCGAGCATCACGAAGCAATCATGAACCAATCACGAACCTCTTCCAAAGCATAGAACACGTATATGGTTTTGGACTGGTTACGGTTTCAAGTCATCTCATATAAGTACACGACCCTACTTACTGGGTGCTCAAAAAACCAATCGTTTGATTTTCCAGTAATCTCAACCCTAGTTTTGCGGGAAATAAAAAGACAATACATAAGATTGGAGATCACCTCCTAACCGTTTAAATGGACGAATTTCCTTATCATTTGTCCAAAAAGAGCAAAACGAGTTTATACGTACAATATAGTATCACCGAAGATAACTGTACCATACAATTCCAGTATTTCTTCTAGATATTTTCAGAGTATATCCGGTCAAATTGAATAACAATGAGAATAATCACATACGGGAAACTAGTTCTCGTATACTGTCCACAAGCAAGTAACACACACAGCACGATCGAAGCACACAAGCACGATCAGGTCATATAAACAACTTCTAATCCCCTTTTTAATTAATCTTCCTTTATTAATTAAAAACCTCTTTTATTAGTAAAACTCATTTTACGCAATAAGCAATAAGCTCGTTTAACAATATTTTAACACTTTAAAATTTTATCCAAGGTTTAAAATGTTACTAAGGCATTGTTTACGAAAAACCCCAAAACACTTTACTATTCTGTTATCTTTAAAATTACATTTTAAAGCTCCGGCACTTTCTAAAAGTATAGTTAAATGGGTTAAAATAGATGTTGCACGAACATCGATACTATAAACCCAAAATCACTTTATACTTGCCATTTACTTTGAAATACCCATTTTAAAAACCCAAGTACATCTGCATTTATTAAACAAGGTAATATACCTTTTTAATCAATTTATAAATAATCCATTATCACATAAGTGTTATAATCTAAAAACTCCTTCTAAATCCCTTTACGAAATATTAAACTTCTTTTTTAAACTTTTAAATATACTAGAATACCTTTAAAAGGACACACACACACACACATACACATACTAATTTATTTGTAAAACAAAGATATTTAATAAAATATTATAATGTAAAATGATTTTATTTATGGAATATATATTTAGCAATTTCTAAAACCATTTATATACTAAAAATATACTTCTAAAAATACTTATACATATTTCAAAACCTTTTATTTAAAACGCCACTTTAAAACCTAATTTATAATTTAAAACCATCACTTTATAAATCCATAAATGATTTTCAAAAATATATTTAAACCTTGATGTTTTCCAGTAATAAGTATGCTAACAGTACTTATTATAAATACGAAGAAATCCTAAGATGTCTTCCAAAGTTAACTTTAAAATCGTAGATCACAGCGATTCAAAGTGCATCCATCGTGACCTTTTCGCTTCTAACATTTCCCATTTTCCAGTCCCAATTTACCACAAATGTCCAAACCAATCTTGTTTATGTCAAACACACTAAAACGTGTGTAGCGCATTCCAATACACACACACACACACATATATATATATATATATATTTCCACAATATATCACATTTATCCAATTTAATATATGTCAAATATCTAGGGTTTCAAAACACGTTTGTAACAACTATATCGTTTCTAACATATATAATACGCTATCACTTTTCACAAAGTAATATCAAACATATTAACAAGTACTCTGGGCCATGATATATGTTTACATAATCAAAAGAGATATTATACTCAATAATAATGTTATCATTTGTTTTACAAAACAAGGCGGGGTCCAAAAGTAATAACTTGCTGTCTATTATGCAGTTTATATTTTTTAACACAACAACAATTATATACACAATAATTGTGCAATCAACTGGTGAGAAAATCTCATCCAAGTTCCAGCCAATGCTTACGTGCTTTCGAATAGTCCAAAATCGAACGCCTTTCGACTTTGACTGAAATTCCCATAAGCTCCAAACTCGACAAATCCAACTCCAAAGCATAGATATCGTCGATACAAACACAACGGCGAAAACATCACCTCATTCGGACCTCGTATGAATAAGATACAGATTTTATAAGTTTGTGAATTAAATAATATAATTAATTAAACTAATTAATAACTAACCTCTTAACCCTCATCCCCAATCCAATTCATCTTCTCCCACCTTAAACTGATATGCACCGCAACTCACTGGCCATGCATGAATCACGGGGACACGGAAAATGACTCCCCGATTTTCCAAATCGACCTCGCCAAAACATTTCTCTCCTCGAACTCATCCTATTAGCATCCACTTTGACACGTTTGCACCTCCCTAACCAAATTCGTTTGTAGCCCTAATTCAACCACCGTCCAAAGTCGCACTTCCATTTCGACCACCGTACACGGTCAAACCACCAACAATGTTCTTCTCTGACCACCACGAGCTCAATCGCCGCCTCGAATTTGCCTACAGCAACCCCTACTCGATCGCGACCTAACACTGTGCCTATACGAAAACCAATGTCGCGATCGTCACCATAGCCCCGCACCACCTCTCGCCTACCTCGATTGACTCATCTTCGAACAACAAGTGCAATGCTCCCTTGCTATAGCTTAACGCCGCTAGAATCGCCCTCTACGGCTAACCCTAGGCACGGCTATGTCAGTTTGAATACAACAACCCATCAACGCAACCAAAACAAAGCACACCAAAACCAAGCACTTTCCCACACGAAGCTAATGAATCAAACGATGTCGATTATCGTTGTCTAAATCGCTCGATTTAATTGATGGAAGAGGAGGAGGAGTGGCAGTAGGCAAAATTTGACAAGCAGGAGGAAGAGGGAATGATGAATTAGGTTTTAAGGATTTTGAGGGTATTTATAGAAAAATTATAATATATTTTATTCCTTTAACTTTAACGCTACGTGTTTGGAGCAATCATGACCACATAACACATATGATCATCATGAAACTCATCGACGTACAATAATTCATTATTTCGGATCCAATGGCACTAGTTTTGTCAAAATCTAAGACAGTGCCTCGTAATGATAATTTCACCCATTAATTAAAACGAATTATTTTCAAAACAATTGTAATCTCTTAAATTATAAATTAAAATTTACAATAACCATTTATTATTTAAGTAGAATTTCCATAAGCTTTTGAAATCATTTTTATTCGAATTAAATTCAAGATTTATTTATTTAAATAATTCCAATATTTAATTATAAACCATTCAGAAATCTGGGTCGTTACATTTAGGCCCATTACTAGTGATTTAGGCCTCTACAATGACTTCCTAGGCCAGCGGTGTTAATAATGGCTTCTTCCAACGTTTGTAGTTGGGCATTCCCCCGGACATCTGATCCAAGGTATACACCGACTGAGTGCAAGGTATGCCTTTGCTCAAGGAATCTTTATTAACCTCATCAGGCTAAAAGTTTCAATACGTACAGTGCGCCTTGAACCGAGGGTCGTCCATCGTTTATACTTGACTGTGTAACAAGATATTATTATTGTTATAATTTTTTGAGGAGGATTTTCTCATCATGACTCTTTATCCACTAAACCAAATAAAGTTTTTGTAAAGCCTGTTAAAAACCCTTTTTGAAAGCAAATTCAATTAAAGCTTCAGCTTTTTCAGATTTGAAATTTTTTTGGTAAAAAGAATGGGTTTTTGAAAAAGAACTTTTTTTCTAAACTACTTTTAGTAGTCCAAGGAATATTTCTTAAAGACCAGTCTTTTATAAAATGTTTTTGTTGGTTTGGGTTTCGAGTCAATGAGTAAAGTTTTAATTGGATATTTAAATCCTTTGGCAAAGAAACCCTTTCTCAGTATTACTACCAAGAACGGTTTTAGAGAAAATTTCATAGTAGAAATGTCAATATTAAATAAGAGACTATTTGGCCATGATTCATGGTCCAATAGTCTTTTAATCGAGAGTAGACTTCTTTAATTAGAATTTTAGAGGCGCTGATGAGCCTTGGCAGTTCCAAAAACTTTTTCGAAAAATATGCATAGACTTTTCTTTTGAAAGGCAAATATAATTTTTAACGTTTTAAGAAAACTTTGGGAATGCTCTTGTTAACATATTCTATATAAAAATCATTTATAGGAGACTATCAATGCTAAGCAACATATTTTGAAGATTTCATAAACCATCTTTGAAATAGATATGCATGTGCTTTCCCTAATCCCTAGGTTAAGTAATAATAGTTTTTTTTATTATTTCTTAAAATATTTTCTCAAAGATGCTTCTGATAAAACTTTTGAAATAAAACTCATTTGTCAAAGTAAATATTGACATATATTGCTCCAACTTTGTGTAATTGTACCACTTTAGGTGTCGTAGCAAAAAGGAAATGTCTCATTTGCAAGCCTGAAAAGTCATGATTCATGAACTGATAGGTTTCATAAATAAGAACACTCTTTTCTTTAAGGGTCCTTTCCTTTCAGAAAATTTTGAATACTACATTTCTTCGAAAAATGACTTGTAATGGAAGATTAATAATGATCCAGAAATCCATAAAGAAATTTATTATTATGTATAAATCTAGGCCTTGAGAATTTTATTTCGGGCATTTAAATCATCCCAAATCATAGGTTACCAAAAATCTACTTAATAGCGAAGACCATGAACCTTTAATAGAAGACCAGAGAATCCATCTGATATTGAAGACCAAAAAACCATCTGTTAATAAGAAGACCAGAAATCTATCTGATATAAAAGTTCAAAAAACCATCTGGTAATAAGAAGTCTAGAAATCCACCAGATATAAAAGAGCAAAAAACCATCTGGTAATAAGAAGACCATAAATCTATCTAATATAGAAGACCGGAAAACCATTTGGTAATAAGAAAACCAGAGTTTTATCTGATATATCAGAAATCCAGAAATCGTATGATATATATAAGAAGACCAGAAAACCATATGATAACGGAAATTCCCGTCACACTTTGATAAGAAAATATAGGCTTCTCAGACGTCTACTCATAGTAGATTAGTCTTTGCACCTATAAAGAAACCTAAATTCTGTGCTAGTACATGATGAATTTCAATTATAAACAAATCAGATCATTAATTTCGATGAGTAGAGTTGATCCACGGTGGGTAATCGCTACAAAACTTCATTAATTTGCCGGAACCCGAATTTGAAGTTGCAAAAACTACTTCTCTTCTCAGTTTTTCCTTCCTAGAATTTTCATGTCATCTTATGAAATAAATATCGCCTTGGATAATTAGCATATTAAAGATGGTTTTCTAAATGCATCAATGGTTGAAAAATAAAGTCAAGTGCTAACTGAAAAGTAGTTTGGTAATTTACAATATGATACTCTAATAATGGCAGAATAAGAGGACTATAAAGTCCATACATTAGAAAAATGAGGTCCATATTTGACACAGATATCGTTATCAAATGCATAATATAACACTTACAAACTTTATAATATCCACTACGCATTTGACTGTTATTATCATTCCCGAAAATCCCGAATGTTTCTATATATTTCTTTTAAATCATTATCGAATAAATAATTACTTGTCATGTAAAAACTCGGAATTCTGGCGTTAGTTTTGAACATTTAATTTATTTTTAAAATGTTGAATTTGAATTGTAAATTGATTTTGAATATGGAAGAATTTCTGAAATGGTTTAAAATTCCAAAATATTGCGATTAATTGGATTTGGTAAATATAAATTTAATATTGAAAATTGGGATAATATGGGAGTCTGAAGTTAAATGGGAATGGAAATGGTTTCTAAAATTTATTTAAATTCTATATGGATTTGAATTATAATATTGGGCTTTTGAATGAGGTTAAAAAGTCGATAATTTAAAATTGGAAATTTATATATTAATTTAATAGTGAAAATTAATATACGGGAATTATGTAAATATTCGAATTTTGATTTAATATGAATCGGGATGATTTCTAATAAGGATATAAATTCTATTTGGATTATAAGGGAGTTCGTAAGTTTTAATAATTGAAATTTTAAACGATTTCGACGATTTTGGAAATCGCTCGAATTAATCGACGAGTTAAAATAGCTTTCCGAAGCATAGTCTCGGAATTTGATGAAACTAGTTCCGTTGGATCTGTAATAGTTTATTATTATCGGATTTAAAATTTCGTAGCGTTTGGAGTTACCGTTTGACCGTACGGGGGAGAAACGCGTTGAAATAAATATCGAAAATTTAATATTTTAATTCGATCCAAAAAGCTATCTTCCATATACGATCGAATTAGGCCCCAAAACCTGCTCCATTGTGTACGGGATAGGGGTGAAACATTATAAACGCCCGGCGCCACGTTTCATTTGGAGTTCGTTTGAAAAAGCACGTTAAAAGTGAAAATAATACTAAAATAATTCGTATACACGTGTATATATATTCACGCAGCACAGTGAAACCCTAGTCTCCTATTATGCAGCCACCACGAAACGATTTAATGGCCGAAAATCTTCAAATTTCATCTCGTTTTTACTCAAAATCCGTAAACTGTTATCAAAAACCCTCAACTACAATATCGTAAAGCATCTCAAACTCTACAAATTCAATGGGTGTGATCGAATATCATTGCGTAGATCATCGGCAATCGAAGCCGAAGTTGCGGCCGTTCATCAGTGAATTGCTCGACGCCAGGAAGCTCGAGCTCGACGTGCCTCCGGCCATAGGTAGAGGGCGCGTGGGCCTTTCGAATGCCGGTGGTGGATCGACTTCTCGTTCGACGTGGTGGCCACGATGTATGGGTGGTCGAAGGGCAGTAGGTTCGGTTTGAACGCGATGTAGAGGGAAGAACATAGCGCGGCTCGTGATCTCGGATTAAAAAAATCAACGGTCAGATTATTTTCTGTAGGTTTCATAAAAAAAAGAGAAAATTATTATATATAAATTATATTCAAAACTTTGTAATGGCATATCTTTTCCATGCGAGGTTGAATTGGACGAAACAAGAGGCACCGTAATCGCAGTGACGAACACTACGCTGTGGTGGAGATCTAGAGTCAATCGGAGCTAGCGAAAATTTTAGGTTAAATCGAACGTGTTCGATTTAATTTAAAATTGGAACGTTTGGCAACGTAAAAATCAAGGTGAGTTAATCTCACTCAATTTTGGACTGCCAATATAAATTTTAAATAGTTAAAATTAATAAATGATTGATTGGTTGTATTGATGAATTATTATCAAATTGGATGTGATAGTATATATAGTAGTATATATATATATATATATATATATTGGAGTGATTGATATTCCCACATATATATAGCGGATGAGACCCTATGTGCCCCGCATAATAGCGGATGACCCTATATACCGCGATATTCCACCTCGAAGTGGAATTGGTATTTTTATGTTGTGCTAACATCTATAGATGCAGGGAAACAGGTTGGTGGGATCCAATTAGATTCCTCAAAAATGTAAAATTTAATTTCATATATAGTGATATATGTTTATTTTGAATAATCTGTGACAGGTTATTGTGTGGTTTGAATTGATTGAATGATGTGACAGCTTTAGCTGGATTTTGGTATTTTAAATACCAATAAAATATGGTTTTCAATGTGCGAAAATTGTAAAACAAGGATTTTGGAGAAAATATTTATAAAGAGTGTAGGATAAATTAATTGGGTAAATAGAAGGCTTTGAAATTGTATTTAACTATTCCGGAATATGGTGAACACGAATTATGGGATAAGAGTATATAAAGGATTTTTATATTACAAATACTTAAATGGTACTTGTTTTAAATATAAAAGGTTTTAAAATCAAGATTTAAAACATTTTTTAGGGATAGAAGTGAATTTGGAGATAAGTATAAAATCGGTTATACTGGACTCATGTATGGTTTCCAAATTTATGAAGTGAACTTGGAATCGAGGAATTGGGCTTGTTTGAAAAAGAGAATTTTTAAAGTATTAATCTGGTGATTTTAAAGTGTTAAAATATTCTGGAAATTAGTTATTAAATTATTTTAAATTGTTTTAAGCATAATTAATTATTAATTAGTCACTTTATAATGATTTTTAAAGATTTAGTATTATTTAAGAATTAGTCAGCATTTTGTTTTAAAGGATAATTATTAAATTTTAATATGGCTTTGTAAAATAGCTTTTATTTAAGTATTTTTGTCTGGATTAAACTTGGAAATTATTTTAAAAACTTATAAGTGTATTTTGAGATAATTTTTAAGAATAAAGTTATCGGGAAGTAATGGTATACTCGTGTGGCTTAAATCCGAGGCAGTGAGTGCCTGCTGTTAAGTTTTGGATTTCTCTGGGATAGAGACGTAACCATTGAGCTATGATCCATGGTTTGATACCACAGTGGTACTTTCCATATTATTTTAAAAGGTTTCTTTTGAATATTTTTGAAAAGATAGTTTGTAAATTTACTAAATTCGATAAGATAAGAATGTATAAATTGGATAAAGGAATTTATTTATTAAAATTAAATTAAAAAGAGACTTGGTGTTTTCAGTGAAAATGAAGTGTTGGTTGAATTGATTGTTTATTTGATAGTTAAATAACCGACTATCAAAATCTGGACCTAAATATAACTTTGGGAATATCTAGAAGAAGTATGGGGATTATATGGTGCAGTTACCGTTCGAGGTGCTATGCTGTACGTATAAACTCGTCTCGTTCTTCAAGGACGTTTATAAGGAAATCCGTCCACTAACGGTTAGGAGGTGACCTCCGATCTTATTTTCGTTTGTTATTTCCTAAAGAACCGGGGTTGAGTTTACTGGAAATATCGAACGTTGTTTCGAAGAGACCGGGATCATTTAAGTTATCTGAAAACCACTTCGATCCAACGAGTACGTTTTCGAAATGAAGACAATAGCATGGAGTCGAAGATGGAGCAGTGAAGTGCAAGGGCTAATCGCTACTAATCCTGAGGGTGATTCCAAAATGGATGTAGTAGGAATAGTGCCTTTGGTTCCGTTCGGGCCCGGAACGGACTTGTATGGATGAGTGCTATCACAACATTTTCATTGGAGGACGATGGACATTCTAAGTGAAATCTTTCTAAAAAGGTAATCGTAGCTTCTAAGCCTCATCAACCGGGAATGACTGAAAATCAGGGGGGATGTAGCAAGGCTAAGTGGGTCGCACCCAAGTAGGGTATGTCTATCACCTTTCTAGATAACCTCAGATATTATTTTATTACTACGATGTGAGGAAGGAGCTCGAAAGAGGGTGGGAACACCCGGGGTGATAGAATATTCGGTCTATCCAGGTTAGGGATAGTCTGGTCTTGTGTAGCAGGGGATCCTGGCGTGGTCCTCGGTACAGTGTTTTATAGACATGTACTGTGACAAGTGGTACCCCAGTGCCTAGTCATTCAGTTGGAACCCATTCTCCAATAAGGGCCGTACGGTTTTGATTGTGCCCAACTATGCTGAAACGTGAGATGCAAGCATTTCAGCTATTTGAATAAGTACTTGTACTTAGACACTATCACAATATCAGAGGATTTTGATATGAAATGTTTTGGTTATCGTAAGGTAAAAACCCATCGTGTTTATGTGTGGCGTGGTCTTACGAGATACCTTTGATTTTCAAAGAATTTTGAAACTTTAATAATTCAAATTGAGTGTGTTTTCTCACGTTGGTTTTCCAGACTGACTCGGGTGTTATTTTATTATAATGCTCGGGTCAGACCGAGTATTTTAGGTTCAGGTTAGGATGCTATGGAGCTTAGGATACGAGCTGGAGGCCGAGACGTATTCTCGTACTTGTTTATTTCCGCTGCGGTGTTTTGGTTGAAATTACCAGCAATTGTAAGGGCAGGGTGTTATAATTGTCCAAGCTGGTAATTATTGATTTGTGTACTCTAATGTGAGATATGTATATTACAGTTTTGATTTGTGTAAAGAACTGTTTATATTATATGTTATTCAGTCCGTTGTGAGATTCTGTTTTGTTTATTTTCTTCTTCTTCTACATGTTTTCTTTTCCCTCAACAATCTGTCTTTCCGGCACTCGATCGTTCGGCATGATGTGCGATGAGCGTATTTATGTCGACTTTCGAGGGTCGTGAAGGACGGGTCATGACATTGTGGTATCAGAGCTTAGGTTGGCGATATACCTAGGCTTTGGTGGGGATTACTCATTAGAGATAGACTCAGAAATACTCTAGAATGAGTCGAGTGTATTAATAGCTATGAGCGCGTAATTAATAGTGAATATAAAATGTTTTTATATTGTGTTGATTTATCGGTTGAGCGTTTATGAATTCTGGTCGGTACGGGAAGTACAACCGTATCGATAGGGGTTTCTAAACTCTTGAACAAGGTAAGCCGACATAGTATTATTTTAAAGTGGGTAAATGAAATAATTTTACCCAAAATTTATATTTTGATATAAAAGAAATGATTTTCTGCATTTATTATATATATTTTGATGTTTGTTGTTAATATTATAGTCAAATAAGATTATGAAATTTGAAATGGTTTTATATATATAACCAAATAAAAATTGTATAAGAATGATTTATACAAAGGAGTATAACTAAAATTGGATTTAAACTAGAATTTAATTTTGAGAAATGGGTTAAAATGAATTTGAACAAAATGTTTGGAACTTTTAAATCTTGGAAATTTTGGAAATGCTTTCCAAAGTGGTTTGAAAGGAATAATAGTAATAGTATTTTGGAGATATTTCTAAATAGAAAATTGTTTTTAAATGAATTTTGGAAGTAAGGAAGCACTGAACTCACTTCAGTCGCTGGAAAATAATCCTGGTGACGATGGCCACATCATTAGTATTCATTTTCGAGTTTCTAAGTGATGGATTGCTACCGTGGTGGTTGGGTATGATTATTTGTTCTGGACTTGCTTGATAAACAAGTTTTGTTTTGGAAATTTCCAAAGGGAAATTGTTTTGGGTAAAACCAAGGTGTTTTGAAAATCCGAAAGCATGATTTGATATACAAAGGTGATATATGTATATTTATGATTTCAAAATGATTTAAAATAAAACCGGGTAATTGAATTCTGGGGTTTCTATTTAAAATATTTGTAATGTTAAGAGAAATTTGTTATTGAACTTGTAATTTGAAGTTGATATAGATAAGAAAGGAAAGTGAAAATTTTAATCCTGGAATTTAAAATTTAACTTGAGTAAACTAAAGTGAACAAGATATGTTGGAATTTAACTTAAGATAAGTTAAATAAAATTGAAATTTGATTTAAATTGAATTGGATATAAAGTGAAATGCAAGATGATTGTATAACTGTAAATTATAATTATTGAATGAAATGGACACACTTAAGTGTTAAGTGATATAGATAATCCAGAGTTGTGATTATAAGATGTAAATGGGTTTAAAAGAGTAAAATGGGATTTTAAGTAAATAAGTTTTGAACTTATGAATTGAGGAATGAAATGGTAAAACCAAAATGAAAATGGTTTGGTGTTATGGTAAAAGAATTGGAAATTCAAAATTAGATTTTTTAAATGAAGGGAGAATTAAAATGGAGTAAATTAAATATAAATGGTGAAGTAATTATATAACCATGTGTTATAAATTGTTGAATGAGTATAAACTTAAGTAGGAAATTCAGGGAATTGTGAATGAATAAGTTGTATAACTTATTAAACTGGAAAAGTGAAATAGTATAACCAAGTTAAAATGGTTAAGAAATTGATAACAAGAAATGACTTCAATTTAGGGATAAATAAATTGAATATTATTTGGAATATGGGTTGGGTAAGATAGGGTATGAACTTAAGTTTTAAAAGCTGGATATAACTTAAGCATCGATGTGGAATGTTTATGGTAAACCTTAGAAATAATTTTGTGGAATGGTTTATAAATAAATTAACTTATAATGAAATGTCGTTCACTATAAAATGAAGTGAATAACACTATGTGAATAAAATGAGGTGAATGGAAACCAAAGTAGCCAACAGGCCTACCATTAACAATGACAGAGAATGAAGGGGATGATATGCAAGTGTATATCCAGGATACGAAGATTTTAGGGAAGCCCATAGTTGCCATAATCCTCACAATTGATTCCCAGTGAATAGAATCATAGGCTTTAGATATGTCAATTTTTAGAGCTGCAGCAGGGGTGGCATTACATTTTCCATATCCTTTCATCAACTAATGAGCAATGAGAACATTGTCAAGAATGTTTCTTGAAGGGATGAAAGCAGCTTGGTTGTGAGACACAATAGAAGGAAGAACACACACAAGCCTAGTTGCAAGAATTTTCGATATACATTTGTACAGAACATTACAACACGAAATTGGCTTGAAGGAAGAAACTTTGTGAGGGGGAGAAACCTTAGGGATTAATGCAATGTTCGTTGCATTTATCTGTCTGAGCATTTTACACTTATTGAAGAAATTATGGATAGCTTTACAAAATTCATGGCCAAGCATAGACCACGTAGCTATGAAGAATTTAACATTCAGACCATCAGGTCCAGCAGCTGAATTTTGGTTCATGGTGAATAGGGCAGTTTTTATTTCTTCATCAGTTACTGGGTTTATTAAGGTTTGAGCTTGCAGAACTGAAATTCTTGATAAGGGAAGGGAGGAAATGAGGCTAAGGTTAGGAGTGAAGCCAGAACTGTTGCTAAAAATATTTTTAAAGTAATCAATAAAGGCCTGATCAACTGTTTCAGGAGAAGAGTATTCATTACCATGGTCATCCATTATGTTGTATATGTTTTCTCTGGCATGTTTGACCCGAAGAGTGTCATGGAAAAATTTTGTGTTCTTGTCACCTTCTTCATACCATCTGTTGCGAAGCTTTTGGCTTTTCATACTAGCTTCCAGCTGCAGAGCTTGATTCGCTTCCAAGAATAAACGACCTTCTTCATTGGCAGCAATGACATCATCAGGAAACTCCATGACGTGGTCTTGTTTTGCTTTGAGTTGTTCAGTGAGAGTGGTTGAGAGCAAACTGCCATGTCCAAATGTGGAGGAAGCCCATGATTTGAGAGATTGCTTTATACTATTCAGTTTCCTGCAAAACTTGTACATTGGGTTACCAAAACAGATAATGGTATTGTGAGCAGTAGTAACTATATCAATAAACTCAACATGATTAGCCCAAGCATTAAAAAAATTAAAACTTCTTCTCAACATGGTTGCCAAGAAGGAATAAGGCAGGGTGATCCTATTTCTTCATTTATTTTTCTCTTAGTCATGGAAGTGCTCACAGTTCTTCTTAACATCAAATATTCTCAAGGACTGATCAAGTATCACCCGAAGTGTTCTCTGCACAACATATCCTCCATTATGTTTGCTGATGATGTGATGATATTCACAAAGCCTGAAGCTTCCTCCATTAGTGAAATTCTGAGTGCTCTCAATTCCTTTCATCTTATGACTTGGTTGTCCATCAACAAGGCCAAGTCCTCCTTGCTGTTTGCTGGTATCACTGATGATCAGGCAGCTTGTCTGTATCAGCATAGTGGGTTTACTAGTATGCAGGATGATATGAAGTACCTAGGCTTGCCCATTATAACCAAAAGAATTACCATAGCTGACTGCCTCCCCCTTTTTAACAAAATAACTGGTGTTATGAATGCTTGGGAAAATCGTACAATGTCCCAAAGTGGTAGGCTTGTACTTATTAAATCAGTTGTTTTCTCATCCCTGGTGTATTGGGCCCGCTCTGTAATTCTTCCTACCAAGCTTCTGCAACTCGTTCGCTCTGCCATGATTAGATATTTTTGGTCTGGAAGCATGTTCAATAAGAAACTGTTGCCCTGTTCTTTTGCAAAATGTGAAACTTCTCTTCAGTTGGGAGGTCTGGGAATTATTAATGCTAAAATTTGGAACAGAGCTGCTTTTAGTAAACACTTCCATGATGTAATAACAAAGAAGGACAGTCTGTGGGTCAAATGGACATGGACGTACAATATTAAGCATGGCAAGTTCTGGATGATGGATATAGCTCAAGGCAGTAGTTGGACATGGAGGAATATCGTCAAGCTCAGGGATGAGTACCTTCCCATGATCCAATATCACGTGCATTACAACACAAGTACAAGTTTTTGGGATGAACCCTGGGTTCATTCTGGTATGATTCTATCTACATTTATTGATCATGCAATGATTATCCAATCTGGAGTTCACCGTGAAGCCAAAGTTAGTGAGTACATAACTGATGGTAGAATCAACCTTCCTTACAATAGTAGCCATGTTATTCGGCAACTGTGGAATACTATCCAGTGTTCTAAGTACAACACTGACCAAACTTCAATCGTGACATGGGGTAATAATCCCCACAGTATTAAGCTGGTAACTAAACTCTTGAGTAATGACATTGAACACCCTGCTGCTAAGTGGTTTCCTATTCTTTGGAGCAATGATTCACCTCCGAGAGAAAATTTAATGTTCTGGAAGGTTGTTAGCAGTGCTCTCCTAACCAGAGATGTCTTAATTGGTTATGGGATTAGTAGTACCCCTGACTTTGTTTTTTGTGAGCAACATGTCAAAACTGTTGATCATCTATTCTTCGACTGCCCCAGATTAAGTGCTCTTCTTGCTTTGCTTCTGAGTGGTCTTCAGAGAACTGCCCCATTCTCTGCTATAGATTGGAACATAATTCTCAACGCAACGAAGTGGAAGAATAGTGCCTACCGTGTTTTAATCATATGCATTAAAATTTATATGGATGTCATTTGGAAAGAGAGAAACAACATAGTTTTCGAAAACAAGAGAAGAACTATTTGTTCTCTATGGTCTGACATGAAGCATCGCGTGTGCATGCAACTAATTAGGAAAGAGTGCCTGATCCCAAACATTGTGATTGATGGTTGGAGATAATGTTTTCTCCCTGTTTTTCTTTGATCTTCTTTGTTAATCCCAGTAATTTTCCTTTTCTGATTCAAAGCATGTTTTGAATCATTTTTTATTGTGATGCAATAAACTGGTAGGGGACCAGTTAACCCCGCTGGCTTTGCCAAAAAAAATGAGATGAATGGAAAAGATGTAATATAAGTGGAAGTAAAGTTAATAGAATATACAAGTGTATGAACCTGAACTAAATTGTTCGTGAATCGATTATATGAATGATTCCTCAAAGTAATAGTATAAATTGGATATACTAAGTAAATGAAAGCAAATAAATTGAATAAGATTCAATTTAAATTGGATTAGAATTTGATTACCATGGAAACTAAACTTAAGTGATTAAGTATGGAATGATTCATTAATAAAATTAACATGGATTGGAATGCTGTAATGTGAAGTAAAGTTAAAAAAAAAGGATTGGTGAATAGCATAAATAGGAACCGAATGAAAATTAGATAAATTGATTTAAAGTCAATTTAAAAAGGGTTAAATTGAAGTTTAATAAAATGGATTTGCATACAATGAAAGTGAATAATGAATGGAATGTAAATAAATTGATGGTGAATTAATTTGAAATTGAATAGAAGTGAATTTATGCGAGAAAAGCACATGTAAATCAAATTGGGTGAATATGAGTTGTTTGTTGGAAATATAAACTAAATGTAATAAATTTGGTTGTAAATCATTTCGAATTAAATGAAATGATATATGGATCCATGGAAAGGAATAAAATTAGCGTTGGAACCTTATAAATTGCTTGTAATATATGTTTGGCATGTTGGGTTATGAAGTTTATGTGTTTAGCTAGTTAAATAAATGGAATGTTATTAAAAATTTCATGATTTTGAAACTTATGTGCTTATTTTGAGTAAGTACAGGTACAGGGAGCTGTTGGATAGATTTTGGGTTGCGAAAATGCATATAAAATAAGCCCTTGCTTAAAAACGCTAATATGAGGTACGCCTACGGAATAAAATAAAGAAAAGATTATATATTGTTATATATTTTGTTTTCCGACCGTGTGGGTCGATGTATATATATATATTTATATCTCTTGTGATATTGCAAAAGGCTCTCCATATAAAGAAGACGCTGTAAAAAAATTCGGAAATTTAGGGTGTTAGAAAAATTTTGAAATTTTTGGGAAATTTTTGTTAACTGGGAAAAGTAGGTTTTTGATTTGAAGTTGAAATAAAAGGTTTTTGGAGCTAGAAATGGAAGCAAATTGTTTTGGATAAAATCAAAAGGTTTTGGAAAACGAATATAGAATTTTAAGTAAGTGGGTTTAAAGAAAGTTAATGGGTTTAGGAGCATTTTTTCTACCTTAGCAAATTTCGAGGACGAAATTTTTATAAGGGGGGAGGAATGTAACGACCCGGAATTCTGGTCGTTAGTTTTGAACATTTAATTTATTTTTAAAATGTTGAATTTGAATTGTAAATTGATTTTGAATATGGAAGAATTTCTGAAATGGTTTAAAATTCCAAAATATAGTGATTAATTAGATTGGTAAATATAAATTTAATATTGAAAATTGGGATAATACGGGAATCTGGAGTTAAATGGGAATGAAAATGATTTCTAAAATTTATTTAAATTCTATTTGGATTTGAATTATAATATTGGACTTTTGAATGAGATTAAAAAGTCGATAATTTAAAAGTGGAAATTTATATATTAATTTAATAGTGAAAATTAATATACGGGAATTATGTAAATAATCAAATTTTGATTTAATATGAATCAGAATGATTTCTAATATGGATATAAATTCTATTAGGATTATAAGGGAGTTAGTAAGTTTTAAAAATCGAAATTTTAAATGATTTCGACGATTTTGGAAATCGCTCGAATTAATCGACAAGTTAAAATAGGTTTCCAGGGCACAATCTCGGAATTCAACGAAACTAGTTACATTGGATCCGTAATAGTCTATTATTATCGGATTTCAAATTTTGTAGCGTTTGGAGTTACCGTTTGGCCGTACGGGGGAGAAACGCGTTGAAATAAATATCGAAAATTTAACATTTTAATTCGATCCAAAAAGCTATCTTCCATATACGATCGAATTAGGCCCCGAAACCTACTCCATTGTGTTCGGGATAGGGGTGAAACATTATAAACGCCTGGCGGCACACTTCGTTTGGAGTTCGTTTGAAAAAGCACGTTAAAAGTGAAAATAATATTAAAATAATTTGTGTACACGTATATATATTCACGCATCACAGTGAAACCCTAGTCTCCTATTACGCAGCCGCCACGAAACGAGTTAATGGCCGAAAATCTTCAAATTTCATCTCGATTTTTCTCCAAATCCGTAAACTATTATCAAAAACCCTGAACTGCAATATCGTAGAGCATCTGAAGCTCTACAAATTCAACGGGTATGATCGAATATCATTGCGTAGATCGTCGGCAATTGAAGCCGAAGCCGCGGTCGTTCATCAATGAATTGCTCGACGCCAGGAAGCTCGAGCTCGACAAGCCTCCGGTCGTAGGTAGAGGGCGCGTGGGCCTTTCGAATGCCGGTGGTGGATCGACTTCTCGTTCGACGTGGTGGCCACGATGTATGGGTGGTCGAAGGGCAGTGGGTTCGGTTTGAACGCGATGTAGAGGGAAGAACGTAGCACGGCCCGTGATCTCAGATTCGAAAAATCAACGGCCAGATTATTTTCTGTAGGTTTTATAAAAAAAAGAGAAAATTATTATATATAAATTATATTCAAAACTTTGTAATAGCATATCTTTTCCATACGAGCTCGAAATTGGATGAAACAAGAGGCGCCGGAATCGCAACGACGAGCACTACGCTGTGGTGCAGATCTGGAGTCGATCGAAGCTAGCGAAAATTTTAGGTTAAATCGAACGTGTTCAATTTAATTTAAAATTGGAACGTTTGACAACGTAAAAATCAAGGTGAGTTAATCTCACTCAATTTTGGACTGCCAGTATAAATATTAAATAGTATAAATTTGACGATAAACTTTATTTACTATTTTACTGCTATCCCTATCATACTGTGCACTTTTTTGATGAATTCAATAATAAAATCATTTCTTCCATTGAACTAGAAATGATTAATTTTGACTGACTGTCTTTTGAAACATTGTATGGAATCACGTGCTTCTAAATTTCTAAAGCCAAGTGTAGTAGAAAATTAAATATCCAATTCTTCATAAAAATTTGTAAGAAAGTGGTGTAAAGAGAAATAAATTCATAATCAAAATAAATATTCATGCACCAAAATGCCCCACATCGCTTGGAGAAGCCTCCCAGCTTTGATCATTTTTGTTCTTAAAATGTTGATGTTTGACAACTCAATGCCTACTATCCTATTTCAATAATTGTATCTAACTTTGTGCGTGTCTAATCCAACAGCAAAAGGGTGGGGCAATGTAATGTAAAGTATGGTTTGTGTGTATTTCAGGGCAAGGAGCTCCTGTATGTGATTTATCAACACATTAACTAACTCTATGTTGCACTATGCTCACTATATTTTGATTCAACATATTCATATATCTCCAGAATGTTGCTGCTCTTAATATTCGGTATGTATATTCAATAACACCACCTCTAATTAGCTCGCCATGCTCATTATTCTATGAACCCGCCATCCTTCGATGTTATAAGTTTGTCATCCTCTAATATTTTACTTAATAAAATTCGATATCCTCTCCGGGCACAAGCTCGACACCACCGGACATGATACAAGCTCGACACCACCGGACATGATACAAGCTCGACATCTCCTGACAAGATTCGAGATCGGAACTTGACGTGATTCGAGATCGAAACCTAACATGTACGAAACTTCCTGATACAAGCTCGACATCTGATCCAAGCCTGACATCTGATACAAGTTCAAAATCTGATACGCACCAAACCTTCTACAAGCTCGAAATCTAATATGCATGAAACCTTCCACAAGCTCGAAATCTGATACAATAAACTCACCACCTTCTGATATCATAAACTCAACACTGTTGCTATCTACAAAATCGCCACTTTATAAACTCATGCATTTTTGTTTCCAGTTCGACACTACTGGCTACGAACCCGCCATCTTCTAATACTAGTTCGACATCTACTATCTCAATAACTCTACTAATTTTTCTACAAGTCTGATATCATAAAATTAGTGGAAAATAGGCATAAGGACAAATTTTCATAAAATTTTTGACTGAAGAACAACTAGTTTTATTTTTAGGCTGAAGGACAAACTTTGGAAGATAATTAGACTGAAGGACAATGCTAATACAACTAGCATTTTGTACAATGTTTGCACTGTACAAAATGCTAACTATATTTAGCATTTTCCTTCAGCCTAATTTTCTTTCAAAGTTTGTCCTTCAGTCCAAAAATGAAACTTTGTGTCCTTCAACCTAAATTTTTTTCAAAGTTTGTCCTTTTGCCTAATTCCCTCATAAAATTACAGGCTCGATATGTCTTTATCTATAGGCTCGGCATGTCCGATTTAGGCAAGATCATTTCACTAACGCAATTTTAAGTTTTTTAGTTCTAATAAGGGATTCGGCATGGAGGTTATTAACAATAACCAATTAGACAACATAGGAGAAAATAATCTTCCAATTATAGCCAAACAATTATGATTAAATTTAAAATTTTCTACTTTATCAATAATTCCTATGTTGCAGACCCATAAATCAATCTACTACAAATAAACCTACAAAACCTTTAATTTTCTGAAACCATTTGCTGAAAATCAAAAGGAGCTAAATCCAAGGGATTTGACTTAGTAATTTTAACAAACACTTTACTTGCAAACTTAACAAGCTATAGACTATTCCAAGTTTTGATCAAGATGCATAATACTCCCTCATCTATTTTCATTTCACTACCCTTAACCTCATTAGACAGCTTAAAATGGAGTAGACTGGGCTTTCTTGGTTTTTGATGGCATATAGAATTCACATTTGAATTCTTTAGCTGTAACGACCCAGAATTTTGGACCATTCGCATCCATTATAAGTGTATAGGTAGACACTCATGCCGGAATTGAATTGCTCAAAATACCGCGTTGTTAATTTAAATTTGGCAAAACTGAACATATACAGTAAATAGATATAATCACAGATCACAGACACAGAGTAATAAATGCAGCGAAAATAAAAGAGATAGTAGTTCATGAAGCTACTATATGAATATATAAAATACATCAGAGTTTACAACAGAAGAGTAATACGATACATCAGAGTTAGACCAGATACAACGGAAGAGTAATATGATACATCAGATACAAATCAGAATACATCACTGGAATCATCGAATATCTGAAAGCTGGATAGATAGCTGGATCTCCAAGCGAAGCTCCAACTTCAAAGGTGAATCTTGAAAGCTGAACCACTCAGTCTGACCCGAGCATAAAGCAAAAACACAAGACACTCGAGTCGGGATTAACATTCTTATATTAATAAATCCAACTCAAGTGAAATAGCAATTGAAATACAAGTAACTCAAAGGATGTTTGGAATAACCATCCTTTAAGGATCCGTTAAACTATCTACTAGGTAGTAATGTACGCTAAGTAGATAATGTCTATCAGTAATAATAAGATATCAAAATAGCGTTAAGTCATGGCCCATTCCACCCTTAACACATTTTTATTCCCAAAAGCATATACAAGACCGTAGTTTCCCCAAAACTGGAAGTCACCAGAGGGCAATCCATATACTAAAGGTACAAATCAAAATCGTAGTGGTCGCAAATAGGATAATCAGTATGACAAGGTACATGAGGCGATACCAACTAGGATACTAGTAGTTGCCTGATCCGGACTGATGTTGGGCATAGCAGCTACTACCCCAACACCGCGAAACAACACTCCCATAATCGAGGGGTGCACCCAAATCGAATCACAAAAGTAATAGATATGGTATCGAAGAAGTGTGTCCGCTAGAGATGGCGATCCTCAATGGCCCGGCGCAGCTCCTGTTTTAGTCATGTCAGGGGTCATCCAAAATCGTTCTCTTTCTTCAGTCAACGCGTTCATCAAAACCATCCACTTCGTTCTGGATCAACACTCCGCGTATAATTATTAAAGTGGTTTCGGTTCAGATAGAGAGTATATCCATTACCGATCCCGGTCTCTTTAATAACTTTCGTAATTATTACACCGATTGGTCGTTTATATATTTCAAAACCAAATCAATTTCAAATAGAATTCGTAAATCAACATTTCATTTGTCTTTCGAAAACCAATTTCCATACTTTACGTTTCAAACTTTCAAATTATCATTTCAAAATCTTATAATTCAAATTCAATTTCTATTTAAACAATCCAAATATTAACTCAAGTTCGAATATAAGTTTCATTTCGAAAACATTTAAATTAATTTAATTTAACATTTAAATCAATTTAAATTCATTTATCAATTTCACTCAATATCGTTCAATTAATTTATCATTCAAAACAATTTCTATTAAATTTCCAAATCATTAAATCAATTTCTTAAATTCAACTTCATTAAATCAAAACTTACAAATTTAATTAAATTAAATTCATCAAATCAAATTCTTTACATTTCAAGTCTTACGTTAATTCCAAAATATCACATTTTCATTTCTTGTTAAAGAAATTCCATTTCACTTATTTACTTACTTAAATAATTTTCCAAAACTTAATTAATAAAGAAACTCAATTTCAGTTATTACGAAGTAAAATTCACTTATTCAAAAATTCAATTTCTCTTATTAAAGAATCCAAATCAATTTAATCATTAAATAATTCAATCTTATTTAATTATTAAATAATTCAAAACTTAATTATTAAATAATTTCAAAGTTTAATAATTTCAAATTTAATTATAATTTCAAACTTAATTATTAAATCATTTCAAACTTAATCCAATCATTTCTCAAATTAAACAACCTTCTTTCATCAATTTCTTTATTAATATTTCATTTCAGATTATTAAATATTCACGTTTAAATTTCATTAAATTCAATTTCCAACTTCGTTTCAAAACCATATTATTTATTTAAATAAGATCTTCGTTTTATTTTTAAATCAAATTATTGACCAATCGGTTTTTTATTTAATTTTCTATCCTAGGTCAAAATTCAATCTTGGGTATTTATCATTTCAACCCGATTCCAATTCAATTCAAAATCAAAGCATAACAAAGGGAACTTGCAGTGTGATAACTGGGATGGTGTCAAAGTAAATAAACAAGCAATAACAACAAACAATAACAATCCAATAATCAATTCAGATAATCCCAAAATAACCGTATTAATTCGCATTATTATTTGTACGAATTAATATAATTATTTCTAGAATCTACACTATCATTTCATGTAGATTAAAGATTATTACAATACGGTTTTCACTTGTCATCTATTACAATTTCATACATCATCAATTTAACAATATACATTCAGTGGTTCAAAATATAATTAAACAAATCCTACGCGTCAATAAATTCGACAGTTAAAGGGGTCATATTATACCAATGTCAGTTAATCAAAATTTTTTTTGTTTTAATTATCCTATATCAATTTCAATTGCATACTACTTATCTTTTTAACATTAACAATTTTAACGTCCAATATAAACATCAACAATCAATCAATTAACAACCAAACTGGATCATCATTTCATATATATAACAGATAATGGTGTCAAATGTCACAGGTGAACTGATACAGGTAATAGCATATATAACAGTGTCATTAACTAATAGCAGCATATTTCAGTTGTCGTTTCATTTGAAATCAAATCTAATAAATAAAAGAACGTTAATCGTGAGTGATTGCTCACCTTTCGAGGCTAGAGAGATAAGAAGATGACATGGACAGAGATACGGACACGGCAAATCAAAGCTGCTGCGACCCAATTTAGATATTGAGGAGACAAAGCACGACACGATGAAACTGGATTCGATGGAACAAACATATAAGTGAATATATATATAAAAAAATTTTTTTTTTAAACACATACTATAATAGAATATATATATTTTCTATTATAAAACCGTGGTTAAATTTAAAACACATATAAAATTTAGAATAACCTTTATTATTTCCCTTCAAAATCCATCAAATAGCATTTAACATAATGCATATATATTAATCTTTTTACAAAATATGTTCCAAGATCATAAGAAGATAAAATCTTATTATATATATTTACCAGATCAATACATATTCAAGGGAAGAGTGCAGCTAGTCTCGATACACATTATAAAATAATATTTTAACTATATAAACTAATCAGCAGATATCACTCTTACACACTTGCAGGTATGTCAATACTTATACACAATAAAATCTTATATAACCAACGTACGTATATAATACTGTACCAAAATAACTTACTTTATCATCATTAATAAAATTTACTACTATAACATATGTCGAAACACGTCAACCATAGGCAATATAACTTATGTATATAACTAACGCACACTATATATGTTAATATCTCTGCAAACCCATAGATGTACTGACACATATATTGGATATCTACCTATATGTATATATTTATATTTAAAAATCTTTATACATTTAGAAATTGAATGCCGATCTAAATAATGTATTAAAATACATACGTATGCAGACATCTATCTGCACTAGCAACTATATATATGTAAGAATACTTACACATATAATAGTATATATGCCTACTGCAAAATATCAACATCACTCTATACAGGAATCTTTTTCTTTACTGTAATACATGTATACTCACACTTTAAAAATGAAGAGAACTATAGTATACATATACTAACAATAATACCTACATACGTAACCTATAAAGTTTAACATATATATATATAAAAATTTATATACACGTTATAAAAAAATTAATATATAACAAAACATATTTATATATACCTCAAAATAAAAAGCAGGTCGAGCATAGTAGGAAGAAGATGAGGCCGAGGTGGATGATGGGTTTGGAGAAGATGGCCGCGCTGCCTGCTTGGGAATGAGGTGGCGGTTGGAGTCAGGCCGAAGTGGTGGTCGGTGGGGTGTTGTAGCCGGGGCGAGGAGATCTGTTTGCAGGTCTGGCGTTCGGTCGGGTTCACGGTGATGAGGCGCGGCGAGGAGGTGTCTCGGCTGGGGAGGGAAAAGGGAGGTCGCATGGGGAATAGGCGAGATGGTGAGGGGGGTTGCGTGTTAGGCACGGGTTAGGGGTGTTAGGCACGTTGTAGGTGGCTGAGTGGTGGAGTTTGAGGCGGAACGGAGATTGGTGGGAAATATGGTGGTGAGTTGAGTTGTGGAAGGAAACCTTGGCCGTGAGGGTGAGCTTGTGGTGCTTGCGTGAAAAGAAATGAAGAAGAAAGGAATAGCAGGTAAAGGAAGCAGGTGGAAGATTAAATGTAACACTATAGTTTATTTTGAACTGTAGAACGAATGGTAAAAGCAAATGTAATAAATGAACAATTGGGAATAGTGAGAGCCACCTCATCGAATTCTGGGAAAAAGACTAGTTGCTGTGCAGCTTTTGCACCATGAAAAACTGAATGGTCACGGGTAGACCAAAAGGCTTGAACGGTATCGATACGGTTAGCCGTTAATAGGTTGCACAACACATCGGACTTTGAAATCGACAATTGAATATACCGTAGAGATCAGCACGACGAGACGATCAAAATGGTATATAGAAATCAGTGGTACGATCGTCCGATAAAAATCGATATCGGTACCAGAATACTGCTATTTTGCAGAAAATAAGAACGACGGAGCCAAAGATGTCCGAATTTGGAAAAGCGACAAACTGGCATCTTGCTCAGAAGATGGTTTAGAATTTTTCTATGTAAAAATATTTAGGTTTCGGAAATGTTTTATTTTCATCACTTTTAACTGATTAAATTGAAGTAAATTTACGCGCGAAATAAACTTTCATATTTTCGGACGAAAATTTACCAGTTGCTATGTTTAACTGGACGTATTCCAAATATTAAATTTTTATTTCAAATTTTATCGTTTAAAATTTCAAAAAATTTCAACTAACTATGCTATTAAAACAGTTGAAATTTTACGGGTCGTTACATTAGCTTACTTTCAGATGACTTATCGACGATCTCAAATTCAAGCCATCGACAGTTTAAAGTTACTACTGCTAATCTAAAGCTAACCATCGTTTACCTAAAAATTGACTACGGTCCATCTACGACCACTATCGATATCAGACACTTATTGAGACTTAAATAAGTCACTGTAGGTTGAAGTTGAAGAGGACATATCATGGATTGAGTTATTAGATAAAGCTGTTGAACGGCGAGCAAGCTGTTGAATAGCAAAGGATGAACTAGCTGTCGAATGTTGAATGATGAACGAGTTATCAAATGTCGAACGATGAATGAACTGTTGAATGTCGCATGATGAGTAAACTGTTTGAACGTCGAATGAGGAATGAATTATCGAATGTTGAAGGATGAATGTTGAATGTTTAATTGAACTCGTTGAATGCTGAAATTCTAATGAGCTGTTGAATATCGAAGGATGAATGAATTGTGGGATATCGAAGGATGAATGAATTGTGGGATGTCGAATGATGAACTATTGGATGTCGGAGGATGAATGAGCTTTCCAATTGGTGATGGCTTGTTTTTCACCTGTAAATACTAAAATTTGACAGCGGTAAGTTTTTATCTCTTGTCAATAGTAAAGCATGTTACAAAATAAGTCAAATATGCAAAATTTTAATTGTCCAAGTCCTTTTATGCATATGTCCATGTCATCCTCTTTATCATTGGCCATTTGCCATTAAAATGGCTCTCAAGCTCTTGAGATAGCTTAGAAAAGTTTTGGTTCAAAAAATGATTTATGCTAAGAGAGGGAATGAAGTTAGGGGTCATTTACATAAGGTGGTGCACTCCTATTTATAGGGATTGAAAGGACATGAGGTTTGTTTGCATTAGTTTATGTGAGTTGGCATGGATTGATGACTTGGCATTATGGACAGTCTTGATAGTGCCATTTGTCGTGATCTCCAAAAGGTTGAACACTCTACCTGGATTACCACCTTAGTGGTGGCCTCAACAAGGAGTATGTTGTGGAATGTAAATGCCTTTGAAACTTGACTAAGGAAAATATACTAAATTCTCTTGGCTCATTTGATTTTGCTCTTCTTGTATTGATGTTTTTTAATCCATTTTCCTTGCATAGCCTTGAACTTGTTGCCTAGCATATTTGTTGGTTACCATGTTGTAGTAGACTCGACATTTCATTATATTGTTGAAGCTCGACATCTTTCATATTGTAGATACCCGCTACTTTTACAGTGTAAATATTCGATATCCTTCAGACTGTTGATATATGTCATCCCTTAAGTCATAGATACACACCATCTTTTCTTAATAGGTCGACATCCTCTAATGATGCTTCATCCTTCGGTTGTTATATGCTCTACAACACTTTGTTTGTGGAGACTCGATATCTCTTCTAATTCAACATCTTTTCTTTCTTGTAGAAGCTCGATATCCCTTGCTGTAGTGGCTCAACGTCACCTCCTACTTTAGATACTCAACATCTCCTAGATGCTTGGCATCTCCTCTTCTTTAGACTTTCGACATCCCCTAGATGCACGACATTTCTCCTTTTTTAGACTTTCGACATCTCCTTCCATCTATAATGCTTCCATATCCTTCCATTAGCATAGTTGTTTTTCTTTTCCCTTGACATTTCGTCTAGCAAATTCGGTTGTCATGAAATATATGGATAGCTCACCTATTCCATAAGTTGGATGGTCATTAAATGAACAGATGTAGGCATTCACGAGATTTGACAGAAGAGTAGGTTCAGAGCAACTAGCTGTGACAACATGTATGGAATCAAATAACGGTGGTACAAACCATAGTGGTACAGCAAGAGCACTACCAACTGTGGGGGATATGCCCGGTCGAGGCCAAGGATCGGGATCTAGTATGGTAATCCTATGATTGGGATAGACTGGATAAGGTTTATTATTTGTATTTTGTTTTTTTTCTTCTTTAAACTGTGTAAACTCGTGCTATGCACACAGGTTTCATCATATAGTTTAGTTGGTGCATTGTAACACCCCTAATTTTAAATAACATTATTCAGGAGATTTAATTAGATGAATTAAATAGAATAATGTAAAGATTAGAGTGATAAGGGATTGAGATTTGGAAATTAAATAGAGGCCATGCTTAATTAAATAAAATTTAAAAGAATGAGTTTATGGAAATGGTTTATAAGTTAATTAATAGGATAAGGCAAGGGTATTATAGGGAATAGCCGTCCACCATAACCCTTAACCCCTAAACCTTTATTCTCATTTTCATTTCACAAGTTCATAATTCTAAAACATAAACCAAAGAGCTCAAGCCGGCCATAATCTAAGGGAAAAGAGGAGAAAAATCAATTAAAAGCTAAGGAATCAAGCAAGGAGAATTAAGCAAGATCAAATCTCAAGTTTCTTATCCAAAGGAAGGTGAATAATAATCAAAACCATCTCATATTCATTTTTAAAAGAGAATTTGATTTCAGCTTTTAAGTTTAAAACCTTTATGATGATTTTAATGATGATATGCTTGGATTACATGATATGGTTGATTCAAAAAAGTAGGTTTGATAAATGTTTTATTCGATTTTAAGGTTAAAATCGTATATATTGGATTTCGAATGCCATAAGGATTTAATATATTATGTAAAATATTAATTTGGAGACGGGTTTAAATTTTCTTAATTATCCAAGCTATGGATAATTTATTATGAATTTTTGAAGGTAGAAATAAATAATTGGGTTTAAAAATTTATTTCGGCTATTATATAAAGGATTTTGGGTCTGAAATTTATATATGTTAGATATTATAGTAAAAGTGAATTATGATGATTTTTGGGGATTTTTCCTAAGTAATTTACCATGTAAATTAAAATATTTTAGTGGGGGGAATTAAATATCTTAATTGTTTTGTTTAATGGAAATGCTATTTTGTAAATTATTTTTAATTAATTTTGGATGAATACGGCTATCCTTTAGAAAATATTTTCGTAAATATTATGGCAACTAATTATATTTTTACAAATAGGCAAGTTAGTTGAAAAGCATTTACTTAAAAAGGCAACAAAATAGTTTTGAACAGATATATTGTTTCGCCACTTCCAGTAGTAACCTTTCGACCCATACCTCCGCCCCTAACCAAGTCGAAACCAATACACATGGTATCAATGCTTTGGTACGTAGTGGACTGGAGAAAGGAGGAAGGTATAGAGTCAAAACCATGCTTTCGAAGGAGTCAAGGCCATTTTAAATAGCTTTCGAAGGTCTTTGTTTTGCTTTCAGAAGAGATGCCGCTTGCCTTTCTTTTAATGGATGCTTTCGGAAAGATTGAATTACTTTTATATAGCTTTCGAAGGGGTTGCTGCCTCTTTGTTTAAAGGGTAGCTTTCGAATAAGTTGTCGTATATTATGTTTTAAAGAGAAGCTTTCGGAAGGGTAGTTTTGAACCAAGTCGAAACCTTACTGTCGTCTTCATACCTTTCGAATAGGTTGAAGCTTTTAATGAGTTCAAAGGGTAAGCCATTGGTTTTATAAATGTAAAGTCGCTTCCAAATGCTTTCGAAAGGGCTCCAGTAGCCATTTAAACTAAAGGTTTCGAAGGCAATGGCTTCGAAAGGTGTTTCGAAGCTATCCTTCCCATTGATTTACTTAAAAGATTAAAGCTTTCGAAAGGATGGTTCCGAAGCCATCTGTTTTCCCCAAACTCTTTTATTTGAAAGCTAATGGTTTCGAAAGGGGTACTTTCGCTTATGTTCACTTTGACCCAAAAGTTATATTTAAGATTAAACCCAATGGTTTCGAGAGAGGTACTTTCAAATAGTTTCGAACTTATGCTTCTATAAGTTGGAAAGATATGCTTTAATACTTTCGAAAGGAAGGTTTTGATGCTTTCGAAAGAGATATTTTAAAGTGTTTCGAAAGGCATATGTTTAAGTGTTTTGAAAAGAAGATTTGAATGCTTTCGAAAGATATATTCTAATGGTTTCGAAAGTAAAGGTCTAAGGTTTCAAAAGCTTAGTTGTCAAAACAAAAAACTCAATCTCATGTTTAAAGGAAAACCCATGGCAATATAAAAGAGCTTTGAAATGGTTTTTAAATTTGGAGTTTTGAAGAAGCTTTCCTTGATAAAATAATGTGTTAAAGGGATTAACCAAATTTCATGTGGAAATGATTTCAAGGATATTAAACCATAAATGTTGGCATTGTTATGTTATTATATATGCTTCTTCTATAAATATATTCACTATATAATGGACCTATAACTGTATTTTGGGGAGAAAAGGGCAGAATAACCAGCCAGGTTGACCCAGTAGTGAATATAAATTGGGTTAACTCCTGAATGAGTAGAGTTGCATCCAGGAAGTTAGGTAGACCAGAACATAGGATGCCCAAAGACTGATCAAGAAGTTGTCAGTTTAGATAGGTTCATAGTAAACCCATGAAAACTATGTTTGGAAAGAGTTGTTGGCAAGAGCCAATAGGTTCGTAGTGATTGAAAACTATATTCGGATAAAGTTATTCGTAGAGATCAATAGGTTCATAGTCAACTCATTAAAACTATGATATAAGAGAAGCTATTGGAGATTGTTAGTCCCTGAGGAGTTGGTTTTGATGACAACAACCTTAGAATAGATTATAAAATATAAATACTAACATTACAAGTTTAGATAAATATGTATATGCAGGATCTAACCATGCAAGTACCAAGAATGAAGACTGTACAGTATAGAGATTCAAGATATAGAGATAGAAGACTCATGAGTATCAAGATTATCAAGAGTTCAAGTTTCCAAGATAAGTTATATAGTTAGGAATATTGTTAAAACTCATAGAAAAGCACTGGCATCTTAATATCCAATTTATTCGTGGAATGGAATCCACTTCGAGCCCATTAAAGGGATGGAACCCTAAGTAGGATGGAACCTACGAAAATCTAGTGGGACATTGTTTTGTATCCACTAATTTTAATTCAAATGATTTTACAAAATTATCTTGTTTTCAAAATGATTTCAAAACTTTCCTTTTAAAAGATTCAAAACTCTCTATCCTGATTTTAAATAATTTTAGCCTCAAAAACATCTTTAATTTCAAAGTCAAATTACTCCTGATTTTAAACTATCTTTTCAAATAATATATTTAACTTATAAATATTTATACTTAGATTTAAATATAAAATTATAGTTAAATTATGTATATATTGTTCTTTATATTTACTTATGTATTTTAACTATAGTTAAGTATATTTATAAAGTTTAAAATAATTTTAATATAAGATAGAGGTTATTTTCAAAGAAAATCAAAACACCAAAAATCCCTTTGGGATGTCGACATGCCCAAGTACCCAATGTCGACATAGTGTCAGTTGGTTTCAAAATTCAAATTTCAAAAGAAGTGTCTATTCGCCATAACTCTTCATGAATGGTCATGGCTGTTGCTCTTCTATAAATAGGGGTCAGTTTCAACGAATTTTAAATCACTTTTTTCTAGTTTTCACTCCTCTTCTTCTTCCACATTTCTTAATACAAAATCATACCATTACTCTGCCGAAATCAACATCGAATCATACTCGATTACTTCTAGTGTGATTCTCCATCACTATCTCTACAAGATCCAAGTGCTAATCTGAGTTATAGACTTTTTGTAATCAATCGAGCGAGAGAAGGTGTGATTGTAGCCCTGGAAATCAATTGGGTGAACTTGTTGCCCCGGAAATCAAGTATCTCTACCCAGAGGATTGTTATTCTGGAGGGTGTATCTCGTAGCCTTGAAATCGAGGATTGTAATTGTTGAATTAGTTTTGAAAGGAAATCCGTACTTAGTTGTGCGGGACTGGATGTGGGGTAACTCCGAACTAGTATAAAATCCGGTGTGTTCTTTCCTTTAGTGCTTTTACTTTATATTTGCATCTGTGTTTGAATCTGTGTTCATATCTGTGTCTGATTAGTGCATACATTGTTAACAAATTTAGATATACTCAAAAAGATTAACAAACTTTTTAAAACACTATTCACCCCCCCTCTAGTGTTAATTCTAGCCTTAAGATCCTTAATCCGCATTTCTCACATTTGGTATCAAAGCTTTGTTTTCAAAAGTTTCATAATCTGAATTTTGAAATTTTTTAAAATGGCTATTTTTGAAAAATCTGTTAAAACTAGTTTAGAATTGTTTAAATCATCATTGTTCCATGAGTCTGCATATGAATGTTATTCAAATTCTAGTTGTCTACCCAAATTTTATAATGTGCAGGAAAGATGCTTTATGTGTATTAAGGAATCAATCCACAATAGACAATCTGTGCAGATCAAAAGGAATAAGTGGATACATGATAGTGGATGCTCTAGACACATGACTGGTAATCCGGATATGCTGAATAATATTATATACAAAGACGGAGGACTGGTTAACTTTGGAGACAACTCGAAAGGATACGTGATTGGCATCGGCAATGTCGGTAACTCTGAAACTCCTATTGTTACTAATGTTTTGCTAGTTAAGAATCTGAAACACAATCTGCTAAGTATAAGTCAACTATGTGATAAAGGATATAAAATTAAATTTAAAAAATATAAATGTCATATTGAAGATAATAACTTAACCATATTATTTGAGGGAACTAGGAAAAAGAATATTTATATTCTTAGTATGAAAGTTTCAAATGATAACCTATGTCTTTTGGCAAATACAAGTGACCCTTGGATTTGGCATAAGAGATTTGGACATTTGAATTTCAAACTCTTATCTAGACTATCAAAACATGATCTAGTAAGAGGTCTCCCTAAAATGAATTTTAAAGTAGATAGTTTATGTGATGCATGTCAATTAGGAAAGCATAGAAAAAGTTCCTTTAAATTAAAAGATATGATTTCAACTTCAAAACCCCATGAGTTACTTCATCTTGATTTATTTGGTCCATCTCAAATTCAGTCAATAAATCATAGTAAATATGTTTTTGTAATTGTAGATGATTATTCTAGATTTACATGGACAATATTTTTGAAACATAAAAGTGATACTTTTGAATATTTTAAGAACTTTTCAAAATGAATTCAAAATCAATTATCTTTAAAAATTATAACTATTCGTAGTGATCACGGTGGTGAATTTGAAAATGAAAAGTTTGAGGAATTCTGCAATAAGAAGGGAATAACTCGCAATTTCTCATTTCCAAGAACTCCACAACAAAATGTAGTAGTTGAACGTAAAAATAGAACGATACAAGAGTGTGCGAGAACTATGCTTTCAAATAGTAATTTACCAAAACACTTTTGGGCAGAAGCTGTTGCTACCGCCTGTTATATTTTGAATAGAATTTTAATTAGACCTTTAACTAATAAGACACCTTATGAACTTCTTCATGGAAAGAAACCTAAGGTATCACACTTCAGAATTTTTGGAAGTAAATGCTTTATTTTAAATACAAAAGATAATTTGGATAAATTTGATCCTAAATCCGACAAAGGAATCTTTATCGGATATTCTAATAGAAGTAAAGCTTATAGAGTTTTTAATTTAAGATCTAGCACCATCGAAGAAACAATGCATGTTTCGTTTGATGAAAATTTAAAAGATTTTGAAATTATAAATGATGAAGAAGATTTAGTTACTCAAAATCAGGAATCAACCGAAATTAATAATGAAATTGACCATCCTAATAAAAGGATTAAACTTTTAAAATATCATCCTATTGAAAATATAATAGGAGATATGCAATCTATTGTTACAACTAGAAATCAACTAAGTAAAATGAGTAATGTAGCATTTATATCATCTATTGAACCCAAAAATCCTAAAGAAGCATCAACTGATGATTCATGGATTTTGGCTATGCAAGAAGAATTAAATCAATTCACTAGAAATGAAGTTTGGGAACTTGTTCCTAGACCTGAAGATAAAACTATAATTGGAACTAAATGGGTCTATAAAAATAAAATGAATGAACAAGGTGAGGTCGTTAGAAATAAAGCACGATTAGTCGCCCAAGGTTATTGTCAAGAAGAAGGTATAGATTGTGACGAAACCTTTGCTCCTGTAGCAAGATTAGAAGCCATTAGGATTCTACTTCCTTTCGCAAATCATAATAATTTCAAATTATTTCAAATGGATGTTAAAAGTGCATTTTTAAATGGTTTTGTAAAAGAAGAAGTATATGTTGAACAACCACCACTTTTTGAAGATGAAAATTTTCCAAACCATGTGTACAAACTTAAGAAAGCTTTATATGGTCTAAAACAAGCTCCTAGAGCCTAATATGATAGACTAAGATCTTATTTATTACAATCAAAATTTGAAATTGGTAAAATAGATAATACTCTTTTTATTAAAAGAAATAAGAATGATATTCAACTAGTACAAGTTTATGTAGATGATATCATTTTTGGATCAACTAATTTTGAAATGAATAAAGAATTTTCTGAAATAATGACAAAAGAGTTTGAGATGAGTCATATGGGTGAATTAAATTTCTTTTTAGGATTGCAAATAAAATAGTTAGATAATGGTATTTTTATTAGTCAAGAAAAATATGCTAAAGAACTAGTTAATAAATTTAGTTTGACTACTGCGAGTGGAAAACCTACTCCCATGGCAACCAATGAATATCTAAGTAAAGAAGATTTCTCGAAAGATGTAGATCAAAAGTTGTATAGAGGAATGATCGGATCATTGCTCTATATCACTGCTAGTAGACCTGATATCATGCATAGTGTATGTCTCTGTGCAAGATATCAATCTCATCCTAAAGAAACTCACTTAAAAGCTGTAAAACGTATCATAAGATATATTAAACACACCTCTGATTATGGCTTATTTTATCCTAAAAATGATTCATTTGATTTAATATCATACTGTGATGCTGACTATGCTGGATGTAAATCAGACCGAAAAAGTACAACTGGAACTTGTCACTTTTTGGGACATTCTCTGGTTTCCTGGTTTAGTAAAAAGCAAAATACAGTTTCTCTATCAACAACCGAAGCAGAGTATATTTCTGCTGCTTTGGCTTGTTCTCAAGTAATATATATGCAACAAACCTTAAGAGATTTTGGATTAAATATCTCAAAATCGCCAATTTATTGTGATAATACTAGTGCAATAAATTTATCTAAAAATCCTACTCATCATGCTCGAACTAAACATATTGATATTCGACATCATTTTCTTAGAGATAATATAACTAAAGAAGTAATTACTCTCAAATATATAAACTCTAAGAATCAAATCGCTGATATTTTAACAAAACCATTAATTGAATCTATATTTACTAAATTAAGAAGAGAATTAGGTATTTGTTCTATAACTGAAATATAAAATATAAATAACAAGTATAATTAATAATTAATATTAAAATAAATCATAGAGTTAAAATATAAGGACCATGTCGACATCCCCTAGGAAGACATGTCGACATATAACGTTTTTTTTTTAATTTCCCACCAAATTTCAAAAATTTAGTTATATATTCTTCTCTATTTCGAATTCTTATTCATTCTTTCTATTTTCTCTTCACTTTCTATTCTGAAATATATAAAATAACGGCATCTTCCTCTAAATCAAACATAAAATCAACTTTCTCATTCCCCTCTCCTACTTCTGGTCCATTTCAATGCACTACTCTCGCACGTGTAACTAAGTTGGAGGAGTCTATGAAGGATACTCTTTAGATGTTGACTGAAATTCAAGTAACTCAACTTCGTATGGCGAAAGAGCAAGAGAGGCAAGGCAAGATTCTTAGGAATTTACAAAAATTCCTAATGGATAACCATGCCAACCCTATCTTGATCGATGAAGACTCTTCACTCAATCAAGAACATGAGGTCAGCGACGAAGAAGAAGAAGAACCAATGGAAGAAGCACACGAGGAGAATGATGACCAAGTTGTATGAGTTGGAGAAGTGTGTTTCGACAAAAATGGGAATCTTGTTGAACAACGTGGAAATTTCTGTTTCCACTATCCAAACTGTTCAATTCATAAATCTCCTATGTTCAGAAACACACATTATTTTATTCTCTTTCTTTCCGTTTTTATTTGTGTTTTTATGTTTTTCAAACACAAATGTAAATACAACCATACTCATAATAAATAAACTCGTGTTCTTATATGTGTTAGTATTATTGTGAATTCTTAGTTAGGATAGTTAATAGTTTAGGATTATATTTTAGTTAAGTATTGATTATGTATGATAACACTATCATTATAATCACAAGTAATGTAGTCTTAGTTTCAGAGGGAGTTATATAGAGTTATATAGTTTGGAGTTATCTAGTTTAGAGTAAAGTTTTTGTTGATGACAAAGGGGGAGAAGTATAAAATAGGATAGTTAGACATAGATTAAGGGGGAGTTATTAGAGTTATTAGGATAGAAGGAATATTTTATAAACAAAGGTTGTCATCATCAAAAAGGGGGAGATTGTTAGTCCCTGAGGAGTTGGTTTTGATGACAACAACCTTAGAATAGATTATAAAATATAAATACTAACATTACAAGTTTAGATATATATGTATATGCAGGATCTAACCATGCAGGTACCAAGAATGAAGACTGTACAGTATAGAGATTCAAGATATAGATATAGAAGACTCATGAGTATCAAGATTATCAAGAGTTCAAGTTTCCAAGATAAGTTATATAGTTAGCAATATTGTTAAAACTCGTAGAAAAGCACTGGCATCTTAATATCCAATTTATTCGTGGAATGGAATCCACTTCGAGCCCGTTAAAGGGATGGAACCTTAAGTAGGATGGAACCTACGAAAATCTAGTGGGACAATGTTTTGTATCCACTAATTTTAATTCAAATGATTTTACCAAATATCCTGTTTTCAAAATGATTTCAAAACTTTCCTTTTAAAAGATTCAAAACTCTCTATCCTGATTTTAAATAATTTTAGTCTAAAAAACATCTTTAATTTCAAAGTCAAATTACTCCTGATTTTAAACTATCTTTTCAAATAATATATTTAACTTTTAAATATTTATACTTAGATTTAAATATAAAATTATAGTTAAATTATGTATATATTGTTCTTTATATTTACTTATGTATTTTAACTATAGTTAAGTATATTTATAAAGTTTAAAATAATTTTAATATAAGATAGAGATTATTTTCAAAGAAAATCAAAACACCAAAAATCACTTTGGGATGTCGACATGCCCAAGTACCCCATGTTGACATAGTGTCAGTTGGTTTCAAAATTCAAATTTCAAAAGAAGTGTCTATTCGCTATAACTCTTCATGAATGGTCATGGTTGTTGCTCTTCTATAAATAGGGGTCAGTTTCAACGAATTTTAAATCACTTTTTTCTGGTTTTCACTCCTCTTCTTCTTCCACATTTCTTAATACAAAATCATACCATTACTCTGCCGAAATCAACATCGAATCATACTCGATTACTTCTAGTGTGATTCTCCATCACTATCTCTACAAGATCCAAGTGCTAATCTGGTTATAGACTTTTTGTAATCAATCGAGCGAGAGAAGGTGTGATTGTAGCCCTGGAAATCAATTGGGTGAACTTGTTTCCCCGGAAATCAAGTATCTCTACCTAGAGGATTGTTATTCTGGAGGGTGTATCTCGTAGCCTTGAAATCGAGGATTGTAATTGTTGAATTGGTTTTGAAAGGAAATCCATACTTAGTTGTGCGGGACTGGATGTAGGGTAACTCCGAGCTAGTATAAAATCCGGTGTGTTCATTCCTTTACTGCTTTTACTTTATATTTGCATCTGTGTTTGAATCTATGTTCATATCTGTGTCTGATTAGTGCATACATTGTTAACAAATTTAGATAAACTCAAAAAGATTAACAAACTTTTTAAAACACTATTCACCCCTACTCTAGTGTTAATTCTAGCCTTAAGATCCTTAATCCGCATTTCTCACATTGGAGATTCCAATAGGTTCAGAGAGAACCCACGAAATAATTGGATGAAGTTATTGGTAGGAGCCAATAGGTTCTTAGTGATCCCATGAAAACTATGAAACCAGACGGATAATCCATAAGCTTTGAACAGGTTATTAATCAGCCCATGAAAACTAATAGGTTAATAGTGACCCTAGAAACTATAACTGAAACAGATAGTCAAATGAATGAGGATGGGAAATCCAGGATATTTTGCTTGTTTGCAAATCATCATGATATTTTAAATTGCTATGTTTTTAACCATTGTGGATGTAGGAGCACAGTATATGGTTACTATAAATTTTTTGGGCAAGATGCTAGTGAGGGGAAAACCCATTCTGCTAAGAGGCATGGTCTCACTAAATATCTAAATGGTTCGAGATGGTAGATTATTATTCATACCAGGCTTTATGTCTGACTCGAAGTTTATGTTTTCCCCTTAAACTCTCGGGTGCTCAATTGATTTTGAGTAGTTTGAGAGTTGAGGATTCAGGTTCTCCTTTAGGCGAATAAGCCTCCGGCGACATGCAGTGTGACGCCCCACCTCTATACCCACGCTAACCAAGAACACTACGATGTAGTGCTGTCAATTAGCACGGAGAATAAGGCTGTGGAGGAGCGACCATCCATGTAACTTCTTTGTGCGAGCACCGATATGTCAGATAGAATAGAATGCATATCTTTTAAGGAGGAAATCCGACATACCGATACAAACACAAAGCTATCACACGGTGGCTATATATAATCTTCGGAAACAAACATAGAAGTAATCATAACATAAATCAGTCACAGACATCCATATCACAAAGGCGGAAGAAGATATGAATAAATATATATAACACATGAAAGTGTACATCAGAGTAGTGGTCAGAAAGATCCACGATAATACAAAGGAATAGCATCACGTGCTATACAAAAGAATAAGTACACTACATAGAGTCTATATCTCAAATGTGTACATACAAAAACTACTAATCTATGGAGTTAGCCAAAAGTCAGAATAATCCTAAAGAGAAGTCAAGCAGAAGCACCTGTAACATCTCGGTCTGACCCGAGTATTATTTATAAGAAAATAATAAACGGATCAGTCTAGCTATAAATATCAGATGATAAGGTATAGGATAAATAATATGGCATGAACATGTAACAACCATAACGGCATACTACAATAAGTATGTAAATGATAATCAACAAAAGATCAATCAATATCACAAGAATCTTCTCAAAGATAAAATAGGGTATCATTCCCTAAACTTGTATTCATAACAAGTCAATAACACATAAATTCACCAATGCACAAAAACTGATATCATATCAATGAAAATCATGAAAATTGGTGAAGCACAAAATTCCAGAAATCATCACCAGAAATCCAAAAAACACATAAAAAGGGGGAGGCCTAACACATGAATGGGAGCATGAAAACTCACCTACGCGTAAACACATGAATGAGAAGCTATCTCATGGAAGCTATCCATTAAATTTCCACACAGAAATGGCCAGAAGACCATGGGGTGCTACCCCATATATGTGATGGCGAAACATCACAAAAGCGGGGTCTAGTCTCCCTCGTAGACAAAGAGACATCGCTCAATCGCTAGTCTAAATCACAAAAAGGATCGTCATGATCATTAGGAAGTGTCAATTACACCAAGCTAGTAAATATATGAGTTTAGCTTCATGTCCCATAACCACTTGCTTAACTTAAATATTTACGAACAAGCTATAAATCTTCACTAGAAAATTGTCACAAAAAGGGTTCAATCGAACAAGTCCAAGAGCTAACCGACGAAGTGAACGCAAGCGTTTCATACCACTCGTTTTACTAAATCGTTTAATTCGATTTCTCATCCGAGTGAAGTAAAGGCTTGTATATACTAGTAGATTGGAAAACAGTTTGAGGAAAAGAGCTTTGAAGTTAAAACAGTGTTGAAATTGCTTTGATGAAAGAGTTTTGATATTCACTACTAGTATTGAAGTCTTCACATTTTTAAAGTGACAAGTCACAAATCGATTGTTGAAACAAATTGTATCACAAAATTTCACATTCAAAGACGTGAATAAAATCCAAGGAAATCAGCTCCAAAACCATCAAGTAGAAATATCCAAGCGACCTAACATGGCCAAGCTTAAAGAGCAATTGGAACGACCTACAGGTTGAGCGACCTAAGGAGAGGCAGGTCGAGCGACTTATGGAGGTGGAATGGCCGAGCGACCTAAGTGTTCTCGACCTAAGAAATGGGACGACCTAATGAGTACGCAACCTAACGCATCGCGACCTATCGCGACCTAAATGTTTGCGAGCTAAGAAACAATGCGACCTAGCACAAAACAGGTCATACGGCCTAAAGCCTAGCGAGCTAAGAAGGCGAGCGACCTAAAAAGGTTGAACGACCTAAAAATGAAAGCAAGCCGAGCGACCTAGAGTTTCGACCTAGCTGCCGAACGAACTAAGGGGAAGGCTTAGCGACCTACGACCAAAGCCCAGTGCGACTTAACTCAAACAAGCAAGGCGATATAAGGTCGGAGACGACCTACGACTTAGCGAAGTCGAACGACCTAACGCTGCCGAGTAATGATAGGTCGGAAACGACCTAAAGCCAGTGAGCTAACACCCCAGAGCGACCTAGTGCCAGGAAATCACCAAAAACACTGAAAATTGAGGCTTTTCGCCCATTCCATCCAAACCCAATTCAAACGAACATGCTAAAGTGATGGGGAATCATCCCCAACTGTCCAATGACGATTATAGGCAAGATGTGGGATTAAAAATCTCACATTTTCACTAGAATGGATGAAGATGGAGATTGAAAGCAAGGAGAAGCAATCCAAAGCTTGAATCCACTATCTTCTTCTTGAATTTGGAGATGAATGTTGGCTTTGCAATAGAATTTGAGTTTGGAGTTTTAATTTCCCTTTCCCACCACCATTTTTGATGAAGCTTGAAGTGTTTGATAAAGTGAGGAAGAGGAGGTGGGTTGGGGCTGAGTTAGAAGGTGCAGTCCAACTCAAGCCAAAGGCGGGAAAAAGTGACGAAAATTTCACTATCTCCAAACATATCGAAGTTTACACTCAGAAAGATCGCAAACGTCATTTTGAACTTAATGGAGGTGGTCCCGAGTCCTAATTTGACCGTATGCAAAAATTAGCTTTTCGGACTAACAGCCGACTAACGATAAAATATTTAAATATAAAATCAATAAATATGCGGGTTGTTACAGACTCCCCTCCTTAAAGAAATTGCGTCCTCACAATATATACGGTGGAAATAAGAAGTAACAACCATAAAAGCATATTAACACAAAAGAAATTGGAATTAAGAAGTTTACCTCACAGAGCATGAGAAAGTAATTCCGGATGTGTACGCTCGACGAATTCTATAGTTTCCCAAGAGCAATCCTTAGGATTTGAGGACCATTGAACTTTAACAAGCGGAACATCTTTATTTCGAAGACGTTTGATCTCCGAAGCAATAATTCGAACAGGATGCTGCTCATAAGTTAAATTAGGTGAAACTTCAATCCCTTCCACAACACCGGGCTCAAGCATCGAATCAGAATCCCGAAGGCACTTCCGTAATTGAGAAACGTGAAACACGTCATGCATGGCAGAAAACTGAGCCGGTAATAAAAGGCGATAAGCCATGGAACCAATACGTTCAGTGATAGGAAATGGCCCAATATATCGAGGCGCTAACTTTCCCAATCGACTGAAACGTACAACACCCTTCATAGGTGAAACACGAATAAATACGAGATCTCCCACAGAAAATTCTAAGTTTCTTCTTCGGTTATCGGCATAGGATTTTTGTCTACTCTGGGCTTCTTTCATCCTATGTCGAATAAGTTCAATCTTTTCTGTGGAATCTCGAATAAAATCTGGTCCTAAAACCAGCTTCTCACCGGCCTCAAGCCAACAAGAAGGAGATCGGCATGACCTTCCATAGAGTGCCTCGAAAGGAGCCATACCAATACTAGATTGGAAGCTGTTATTATAGGAAAACTCAACAAGTGAAATATGATCTTCCCAACTTCCACCAAAGTCAAGAACACAAGCTCTAAAAAGATCTTCAAGTGTTTGATTTACACGCTCAGTTTGTCCATCGGACTGGGGGTGATAAGCGGTGCTAAAATTAAGCTTCTTTCCCAAAGCTTTTTGAAGACTCTTCCAGAATCCACTAGTAAACAATGGATCTCGATCACTAACAATGGAAGTGGAACTCCATGTAGTTTAACAATTTCTCTAATAAAGAGTTTGGCCAGAAGAGGAACGGTTTGGTTCGACCAAACTGGAATAAAATGGGCAGATTCAGTAAGTCTATCAACAATCACCCATAAGCTATTATGAGCCGAACGAGAATGGGGAAGGCCATCAATAAAATCCATGGAAATTTGATCCCACTTCCATACTGGAATTTCCAATGGTTGCAATAACCCGCCGGGCCTTTGATGTTCAGCCTTGACAAGTTGGCAAGTCATGCAACACTTAACAAAGTTAGCAACATCAGATTTCATTCCCTCCCAGTAATAAAGTCGCTTTCATATCCGTGTACAATTTACTGCTACCGGGATGAATGGAATATTTGGAACGATGTGAATCTTCAAGAATATCTTTACGAAGATCACTAATATTTGGTACGATAAGTCTACCAAATTTTCGAATGCCGCCACGAGAATCGATATCAAAGTCTTTCAAACCTTCAATATCGGTTTTATCCTTAAGATTTTGGCCAAGCAAAGCCAATTCAGGATCTAACTGTTGAGCTTCAAGAACGCGGTCTAATAGAGAAAGACGAGCCTCAAGGCTGCATAAAACAAGAGATGAACATAAATCGGAAACGCGATCTCGAATTTCACAAGTGGATAAAAGTTTGAGATCGTTCCATTCAGATACCATCATGGAAACAACCGCTTGTTGCTTGCGACTAAGTGCATCGGCAACTCGATTCACCTTTCCGGAAGTATAAAGAATGTCAAGATCATAAGAGGCAAGAAATTCGAGCCAACGCTGTTGACGCAAATTAAGTTCCTTTTGAGAAAATAAATATTTCAAAGACTTATGATCAGTATAAAGTATTAACTTTTCTCCCAAAAGATAATGTCGCCAAATTCGAAGGGCGAAAACGATAGCCGCGAGTTCTAAATCATGTGTGGCATATCTAGTCTCAGCCGGCTTCAATTGCCTAGAAGCATAAGCAATAACACGTTCTTTTTGCATAAGAACGACACCCAAACCAACGCGACTAGCATCGGTATAAACGACAAAGTCTTGATTCCCTTCGGGAATAATAAGAATAGGAGCATCAGAAAGGAGTTCTTTTAATTTCTGAAAAGAAGTTTCACATTTGTCCGACCAAATGTATTTAACACCTTTCTTTGTTAAGCCAGTAAGAGGAACGGCAATCTTAGAAAAGTCTTTTATAAAACGGCGGTAATAACCTGCCAATCCGAGAAAGCTACGGATTTCAGCCACGCTCTCCGGTCTCTTCCAATTTTGAATCGCTTCAATCTTTGAAGGATCCACTGATATTCCAGATTCGGAAATAATACGACCGAGAAACTTCACACTAGATTGCCAAAAATGGCATTTAGAAAATTTTTCCTTTAATTGATTACTCCTAAGAGTTTCCAATACAATCCGAAGATGCTTTTCATGTTCCTCCTCGGTTTTAGAATACACAAGAATATCATCAATAAAGATGAGAACAAACCGATCGAGAAAATCTTTGAAAACTCTATTCATGAGGTCAACAAAATAAACCGGAGCATTCATTAAACCGAATGGCATAACTATCCATTCCTAAGATCCATAGCGTGTACGGAACGAAGTCAAAGGAATACTATCCTCTGCAATACGAAGCTGATGGAAACCGGTAGCCAAGTCCAATTGTGAAAAGACTCTAGCACCACTAAGTTGATCAAACAGATCGTCAATCCGAGGCAATGGATATTTATTCTTAATAGTAAGATCATTAAGCTTGCGGTAGTCAACGCAAAGCCTAAGTGTACCATCGGACTTGCTTACGAAAATAGCTGAAGCTCCCCAAGGCGAGGGACAAGAGCGAATAAGTTGCTTCGTCTCCAACTCGGATAGTTGTTTGCGCATCTCTTCATTCTCCTTATTGGACATGCGATAAGGAGGACGGGTAATAGGTTAAGCTCCAGGTATAAGATTAATTTTGAACTCAATTGCTCGTTTAGGTGGTAATCCTAAAACGGGCTCAAAGATGTCGGAAAATTCACGAACGACGCGAATAAGAGAAATGACGTATTCCTCATCATCATTATCATTATCACGAGGATTTAAAGAATATAAAGATGCAACCAAAGCGGAATCCGAATCTTTAAGAATAATAGAAATCTGGTTAACAGATTGCGGATGTCGGAGATAAATAGTCCGCTCAGGACATAGGATATGAGCTTCATAACGAGTAAGCCAATCCATACCCAAAATCATTCCAAAGCCTAAGTAACGCATGACATGTAAATCGGCTAGGAAAGAAAAATCACACAAAATAATCTCGACATCTTTACAAAGCAGACTAAGAGTCGCGGATCCACCAACTGGATTCGCAATTCTTAAAGAAGTCATTAAAGCAACAACACTTAAAGAAAAAGTATCGACAAGTTCCTTTGATATAAAAGAATGGGATGCATCCATATCAAAGAGAACTCTAATAGGTTGATCATGAAATAATATAATGCCATCAAGGACAGAATGAGACATACCTTGACCGCGAGATGTGTTGCCAGGGGCTTGAGCAACGTTTAACTTTCCCTCCTTCTCTTGAAGCCTAGGGCATTGGTGCATAAAATGATCTGGACTTTTACAATAGCGGCAAGAGCGGGGCTTTGAACACTTGTTCGAAAAATGACCCTTAGCACCACAGTTGAAGCATTTCTTATCATCAGAGGAAAAAGTATTTGCAGCAGGAGTTGCTTGCTTACCCTTTTTGTTGGGATAAGGACCTTTGAACTTGTTAAGCCTTTTCATGTTGTTGAAGTTTGGTTTAGCAGCCACCACTTCAACATCACTGTTCTTATCTGCCTCTTCAAGGCGAAGAGCGATATCAATGAGTTGGTCGAAAGAAACTTCTAATTTTAGCAGTAATGGCTTCTTGAGATTCTTGTTTAAGCCATAGACGAACATCTGGTTCTTCTTCAATGGGGTGTTGATGTATTCAACCCCGTATTTGGACAGTGACTCGAAGGATGCGACATAATCTGTCACAGAGGATGTACCTTGAACAAGGTCTATGAAACGATGAGCCAATGTCACTTTCTCTGCTTCTGGTATGAATTTCAATTCGAAGCGTTCCAGGAATTGCTCCCAGGTGAGATCGGCTTCATTAATTTCAGAAATAAGAAGTTCGTACCAATCCAATGCTCTCTCTTGGAGCATACTGGAGGCCACCTGAACATGGTGAAGATCGACAAGATTCATGCGAGAAAAGATTCTATCGCATGTTCTTAACCAAGCCTGGACCTCGATAATAGTTTCAGAACCTTTGAATGGTTTCCCACCCAAGTTGGTATAATCGTTGCACAAACGTGCAAATCTAGACTTTGGATGAGTATGTTCCTGATTAGGACCAGCTGCTTGAGCATTCTTTACTAAATCAAGAAGCTATTGAGCAGTCATAAAAACTCCATCCTGGGGAGTGACAGTAGATGGTCCAGCTCTGGGACGGCCTCGTCTAGACATTCTCCTCTTTAAGAAAGAGAGAAGAAGAAAAAGGTTATTCACCAAATGAATATCAAGCAATTCTTGAGAGATGAAACAAGGAATCATAAAGAAAACAGGATGAATTGGTTCAAAGCCTCGAACTAAATCCTGAAATACAATTCCTAAGGTGGACTTAGGACAATGATCCTTGTTAAGTTATTCTACATTGTTTCGAAGTTTTGCTCTGATACCAAGCTGTGACGCCCCACCTCTATACCCACGCTAACCAAGAACACTACGATGTAGTGCTGTCAATTAGCACGGAGAATAAGGCTGTGGAGGAGCGACCATCCATGTAACTTCTTTGTGCGAGCACCGATATGTCAGATAGAATAGAATGCATATCTTTTAAGGAGGAAATCCGACATACGGATACAAACACAAAGCTATCACACGGTGGCTATATATAATCTTCGGAAACAAACATAGAAGTAATCATAACATAAATCAGTCACAGACATCCATATCACAAAGGCGGAAGAAGATATGAATAAATATATATAAGACATGAAAGTGTACATCAGAGTAGTGGTCAGAAAGATCCACGATAATACAAAGGAATAGCATCACGTGCTATACAAAAGAATAAGTACACTACATAGAGTCTATATCTCAAATGTGTACATCCAAAAACTACTAATCTATGGAGTTAGCCAAAAGTCAGAATAATCCTGAAGAGAAGTCAAGTAGAAGCACCTGTAACATCTCGGTCTGACCTGAGTATTATTTATAAGAAAATAATAAACGGATCAGTCCAGCTATAAATATCAGATGATAAGGTATAGGATAAATAATATGGCATGAACATGTAACAACCATAACGGCATACTACAATAAGTATGTAAATGATAATCAACAAAAGATCAATCAATATCACAAGAATCTTCTCAAAGATAAAATAGGGTATCATTCCCTAAACTTGTATTCATCACAAGTCAATAACACATAAATTCACCAATGCACAAAAACTGATATCATATCAATGAAAATCATGAAAATTGGTGAAGCATAAAATTCCAGAAATTATCACCAGAAATCCAGAAAACACATAAAAAGGGGGAGGCCTAACACATGAATGGGAGCATGAAAACTCACCTACGCGTAAACACATGAATGAGAAGCTATCTCATGGAAGCTATCCATTAAATTTCCACACAGAAATGGCCCGAAGACCATGGGGTGCTACCCCATATATGTGATGGCGAAACATCACAAAAGCGGGGTCTAGTCTCCCTCGCAGACAAAGAGACATCGCTCAATCGCTAGTCTAAATCACAAAAATGATCGTCATGATCATTAGGAAGTGTCAATTACACCAAGCTAGTAAATATATGAGTTTAGCTTCATGTCCCATAACCACTTGCTTAACTTAAATATTTACGAACAAGCTATAAATCTTCACTAGAAAATTGTCACAAAAAGGGTTCAATCGAAAAAGTCCAAGAGCTAACCGACGAAGTGAACGCAAGCGTTTCATACCACTCATTTTACTAAGTCGTTTAATTCGATTTCTCATCCGAGTGAAGTAAAGGCTTGTATATACTAGTAGATTGGAAAACAGTTTGAGGAAAAGAGCTTTGAAGTTAAAACAGTGTTGAAATTGCTTTGATGAAAGAGTTTTGATATTCACTACTAGTATTGAAGTCTTCACATTTTTAAAGTGACAAGTCACAAATCGATTGTTGAAACAAATTGTATCACAAAATTTCACATTCGAAGACGTGAATAAAATCCAAGGAAATCAGCTCCAAAACCATCAAGTAGAAATATCCAAGCGACCTAACAAGGCCAAGCTTAAAGAGCAATTGGAACGACCTACAGGTTGAGCGACCTAAGGAAAGGCAGGTCGAGCGACCTAGGGGAAAAGTGGTCAAGCGACCTAAGGGTAGTAAGCCAACGTCTTAATCAAGGCCGAGCGACCTAAAATGTAGAGGCCAAGCGACCTATCGAGGTGGGCGACCTAACACGGTCGATCTAAGGAGCTACGCGACCTATCTGAGTTGAGCTAAAGAGTGCAGGCAAGTCAAGCGACTTAACATAAGAGCGACTTATGGAGGTGGAATGGCCGAGCGACCTAAGTGTTCTCGACCTAAGAAATGGGACGACCTAATGAGTACGCGACCTAACGCATCGCGACCTATCGCGACCTAAATGTTTGCGAGCTAAGAAACAACGCGACCTAGCACAAAACAGGTCATACGGCCTAAAGCCTAGCGAGCTAAGAAGGCGAGCGACCTAAAAAGGTTAAACGACCTAAAAATGAAAGCAAGCCGAGCGACCTAGAGTTTCGACCTAGCTGCCGAACGAACTGAGGGGAAGGCTGAGCGACCTACGACCTAAGCCCAGTGCGACTTAACTCAAACAAGCAAGGCGATATAAGATCGGAGACGACCTACGACTTAGCGAAGTCGAACGACCTAACACTGCCTAGTAATGATAGGTCGGAAACGACCTAAAGCCAGCGAGCTAACACCCCAGAGCGACCTAGTGCCAGGAAATCACCAAAAACACTGAAAATTGAGGCTTTTCGCCCATTCCATCCAAACCCAATTCAAACGAACATGCTAAAGTGATGGGGAATCATCCCCAACTGTCCAATGACGATTATAGGCAAGATGTGGGATTAAAAATCTCACATTTTCACTAGAATGGATGAAGATGGAGATTGAAAGCAAGGAGAAGCAATCCAAAGCTTGAATCCACTATCTTCTTCTTGAATTTGGAGTTGAATGTTGGCTTTGCAATAGAATTTGAGTTTGGAGTTTTAATTTCCCTTTCCCACCACCATTTTTGATGAAGCTTGAAGTGTTTGATAAAGTGAGGAAGAGGAGGTGGGTTGGGGCTGAGTTAGAAGGTGCGGTCCAACTCAAGCCAAAGGCGGGAAAAAGTGACGAAAATTTCACTATCTCCAAACATATTGAAGTTTACACTCAAAAAGATCGCAAACGTCATTTTGAACTCAATGGAGGTGGTCTCGAGTCCTAATTTGACCGTATGCAAAAAGTAGCCTTTTGGACTAACAGCCGACTAACGATGAAATATTTAAATATAAAATCAATAAATATGTGGGTTGTTACATGCAGGAGGCAAGCTAGCTAATAGGAGTTTTTTCTATTTGATCCCGCTGTGTTTTGATGTAAAGGAAAAGTTGTTTAATTGCATACGTTTAGACTTTGATCATCCAAGGGAGTATCCTCATATGTCGCTCTTAGCGTATTTTGTAATAATTATATTTTCTCTGAACGTGGTTCTCAAATTTGGGATTATATAATGAATTTGAAATATAATTGAAACGGAATGAGAAATTTGATTAATGGTTTTAAATTTTTTTCATATCCATGTGTTTCTGTTATATTAATGTATCTAACATTACCGCATTGGTCACCGAGAATTAATAACTATGGATGACTGCAGCATCCGAAGACGTTAGTTTTGGGCCTCCAAGTGGGGGATGTTACAAGCATTTTCCAGAAATTTCAGTTATATAATGCAGAAAATGCATGTTTATGGATTTTAGTTTTTAAATTAAGTTTTTCTTAAACACTACCGACAAATTTTTTTGCTAAATTTTCTTAGCAAACCTCAAAGCATAAACTAATACTGATATTTTTTAGCACGATAGTTTTATATAGCAAACATCAACATTAACTATTGTTATTCCTAATTTGGTAAATACTGCATTACTAAGCACGACTATTAATAATTTTCAAATGTAAGTGATATAAATTAACATAATTTTATTCAATACATGAAAATTTAAATATATACACGATTTGGTTTTATAACTTTGTTCTTAACTTGGAATAGATAAATTGTGTTCAAAGTGAAATATTGTTTAAATTTGGTTCAAAGAAATCATATTCAACCATTTGCATTATTAAACTTTTATAACATTACACAATACTGGTTAAATTAGAGAAAATATTAAATAGGTTTGAAATGTTATATTTTCTAATATAGACAATGTAGTACGACATAAGAATTATGCGTAATATAAACATGTGTGGTCAAATTTTGGAATAGCGAAATAATTTTTCTTTTACTTCAAATATTCATACAAACATGTAAATGAAATAATATGATAATGAGCATAACAAAATGAAACTAATTTTACTATGAAACAAAATACTTGTAGATGCATAAACAAATTCTTTACATGGCATTTCATCGAAAGAAAAATTTAGAACAAATGGTGTAGAGAAAACAATCAACGTAGCAAAGTAATGAAAATATAATATCATTTATAATAATAAAATAGGCACCCATATATGCATGAAGCAAAAAGTATTTAAATAAAAGTTGGAATTGTATGTAGTAAAATGATGATTTATAAAATGCAACAAGTACCCAAAGCAAGCTTGATTTTATAATGAACCAAAATCTATGGAATCTTATGTCTACGGGCAGGCCCAACCCTAAGGGTAGGCTGCCTAGGTAGCCGCCTAGGGCAACGGACGTGGAGGGGGCACCGATGAAGGTGGAAACAATGTTGATTATCTAAAACAATCAAAATTATAGTATGTTAAAACACAACTTAAATAACAATTAGTTTATGTCTTAGGTGGTTTTTACATTGCCTATTTTATGGCCATAGTTCAATTCTTATAGCATTAACTAACTTTTTATGGCCATATATTTCAAACTCGGCTGAGACAATAATGTCACTCGTGCCGCCCTGATTATGTGTTATTCAGAGTTAAATCACATTATTTTTCATTAGTAGAAAAGTCAAAAGTTCGATATCAATAATGTCTACTAATCTTCATTATTTTTCAGCAAAATCATATAAATAATTAATTAAATGAAAACATCTATAGTACCTCTTGTCCTTCAACAAACTAACATCGCTTAATAGCTAACTCTACATTCACATATTTATCATTTAAATTCGATTCTTATTTAATAATTCATCACCTTGTCTTTTTCATGTACTTGTACTTTGGGTAGATGAACTGTATTAATCCAAATGATAGTGGTGGTAAAATAATTTTTTTATCCATTGTCAAACAATTAAAAATTTTGTGCTACTTCTTGATTTAGTAATGTAGAACCTATAAAACTGTAAATGATTATACCATTGATAATTTTCCATCTTTATCACATTGTTTACAATTGCTCAAATATTATCATAACGAATATGGAACAAAAACTACTAAGATAAATTAACTTAAACATTGAGGTAGCATTGTAACAAAGAAGTACAGCCTAATGAAATGTATATTATACGAAAAGGTAAAAGGAAAAAAGTAACTTCATACGATGTTTGCTGTGGAAAATTGCCGGTGTATCAATACGAAAAAGCATAAGCAAAAGTAATTTGAATATAATGTCAAGAGAAACTCATGGCCTTTGATATAAAAGGGAGGATAGAAACTTTGATAGAAGTTGACAATTTAAAATTTAAGTGTTTTACTATGAAACATGTAAGGAGAGAAGTCAGAACAGACCCTTTCCTATAGAAACAAATCAGTGTTTTCAATGCTCTAGAGTGATCTGCTAGCATTTCCATCTCCATCAACTTTTGCACTCTATTAATGTGGTGCTTTACTTTAAAGCACGGTAATATTAAAAGAATGTATATGTATAGATAATGCGCTACGGCTTATTATTAATCGTTTATCATTAAACTTTTAATGTGTTCTCATTTATATATTGAATTCTGCATTCCAAATTTTTTTGTAGTGATTATATACCAATAATACAAATTTTGGCATAGACAAAGATTTCTATGCATGTAGAGGATTAGTATAATAAACCAAAGTAGTTAATAGTATGTCATTTTAGCATACCAAAACATGATATTAGTTAATAATGATTAAATGAAACTCAAATGCAAATTAAAGACCGATAACATAACCGACTAATTCATACCATATATTTATTAAAAGTTGTGTAATGAGTATACACAATAATATTCAACCAACTTTTCAAAAACTTGTTAAGGAAAAGAACATAATATGACCAAATAAACGTCCAATCAAATTAAAAAAATAGATAAACCAAAAGAAACATAATTCGATAATCCCAAAAATGGATAATATGGAAAGAAACAGAAAAGAAATTTCAGATTGCGTTAAACATTCACCTTGATCAAGATTTATTTGATAGTGATAGAGTTAGAGGTATGCCCTAGGGGCAATTATGTAATATGTTACATATATCTAACTCGTTCACCAATTATGTTCAAAATAAAAGATATTTTCTTCATATTATATACTTGATATAATGTGATTATATTAATTAATTAACTTAATTAAAAGTATATTTAAAAGAAAAATCCATAAATGGTATATTTTGTGATAGTAGTTACAAAGTTTCGTAACCGTGAGTAATGTAACGACCGGGTAATTTTAACGATTTTTATAACGTAATTAACTGAATTTTCTTGAAAATATAATAATTAAATCTAGCGATGAAATTTGATACGATAAATACGTCTATTTTAACTTAGCAACTAGTAAATTTTTATTGAAAAATATGTAAGTAAATTTTGTTGTGTAGTTTTCAATTTAAAATCAGTTAATTTGATGTAAATTAAATGTTTTTCAAACCTGAATATTTTTATATAATAAAAATGTAAACTATTTTCTGAGTGAGACGTCACAATTCGTTTTGTCAAATTTGGACTTCTATAGCCCCGTTTATCTTACTTTCTACGAATTTGCAGCAGTTTGGCAGTGAAATATCGACTTTTGATAGGATAGTCGTATCGCTGATATCTATGTATCATTCTGTTCGCCTCGTCGTGCTGATTCGCCTGAATCGTGCTTATTAGATGCTTCATCTACGAACATTTTCCATTTGAGCACTTCAGCCTTGTCGGCTTCTGATATATCGTCCCTAGTTGTCAATTATGCAATGAAGTTGCTAAGGCCTGTCCTTTAATCACCGTTTGAGGGTGGTATATAATTTCATATTAGCTCAACTAATACTCTGTTCCAGTAGCCTCCCCGAAGTGTCTGAATGATGAAGGACTTTCTGAATGGTTTATCAGTCAACACCCTGAAAGGATGAGACTAAAAATAATGCCTCAACTTCCTCCATGCGATCAATTAACATTAAGCCAGTTTTTCCAATTTTAGGTATCTTGACTTGGACCAAATGCAATGCTTGCAGACATAATACACATGTCGTTACACCGTAGCATCCTCTCATACCAGCGCTACGCTAAAATCATAAGCAGACACTGCTAGGTATATGTATTGGTCTTCTCCCTCTGTGGTATGGACAGAGCTGAGGGTTTTTGTAAATATTGCAAAAGCTATAAGAAGATAGCTGGAGATTTGTTAGTGCACCAAAACTTCCCTTTCTCCTTCTTAAGGGTATCAAATAATGGAGTGCCCTTGTCCATCGCCTTCAAAATGAATTGACTCAATGCAGGCATATTCCTAATTAAGCTTTTTATTCCCTTCCAGGTTTTCAGAATCTTTATGTCCTTTATAGCCTGAATTTGTTTTGGATTTGCCTAAGGTACACCAAATAAGCATTTCAGGGATTAAGTTTCATTTCATATTTCCAAATCTTTTGGAACATTTCATCTAGGTGATTGGTGTGATCATTCATCTTCCTAAACTTCACAAGCATATTATCTACATACACTTCCTTAGTTCGCTCAATCTGGTTCACAAATATCTTGTTGATTAACCACTGTTAAGTGGCTCTTACATTATTTAGGCCAAATGGAAAAACCTTATAACAATACAATCCCATATTAATGATGAAACTTGAGCGATCTTGGTTGGGGATATACATTTTATCTGGTTATATTCGAAGAAAGCATCCATGAGAGAGTAGTTCACGTCTACCATTCCATCTATCAGCTAGTCAATTCTTGAAAGCTAAAAACAATCCTAAAGAAGTCAATGCAAATCCTCCATTTCCCATTAGGCTTCTTGACCAGAACTGGGTTAGCTATCCATTCTGGGTATTAGGACTCTCTTGTGAATTCATTAGCTAACAAAGTTTTCACCTCCTCATATAGGGCCGTTGATCGATCCTAGCCCATACTCTTCTTTGTCTACTTGATAAGGAGAGCTCTTGGATCGATTTCAATGAGAAATCCTTTATGAATCTCCGATAGTAACCAAACAAATCCAAGAAACAGCTTGTAACAACCTGGCTTACAATACATTGGTGATAAATTAGATTTGATCATAATAAATTATTCAAGCTGAATTTTGGGTTGAAAATGGTTTAAAAGATATTTTAATTAGTTCAAATTTTATAAAGGAATTTTATTTTACTGGTTAAAATTAATTAATTCCTTTTCATGAATAAAAGAGCTCGAATAAAATTTACAGCATGCATGAATTATTTATATGATGCAGACAAATTATATTTAATTAAAATGGATGAGAATAAGAATTTTATTTTGAGAAATAAAATAGGTCATTTATTGAAAGGAGTTAATAATTTATTTAGTACAAATTACTTTGGAAATAAATAATGATATTTTTGGTAGCTTTTCGTATTAACTTGCTAATATTATTTAAGAAGCTAAATATAAAATCGATATAAAGAAATAAATTTGAAACAAACTAAAACGATAATTTAGATTACTAAAGACGTTATAAAAAAATAAGATGAAGTATTGTTCGATAGAGATAAATTAATAATATATAAGATTGAATAATTATGAAGTTAAGTAAATAGTTTAACTTATTGAAAGATATATTGGAAAATTTATTATTAATAAACTTTTGCTTAATAAAAGATTTATTTTATAGTAAGTTGTTAAAATGTTGAAGTGTAAGTAAAAAGGTTCTAGTGTAAATTAACAGCTTCGAAATGTAAACATATTAAAATGGACTTAAGTGCAAAATATTGAGCCCTTGACAAATAACTCCTAAACACTCCCTCATTTTATGTACAAAAGCCAGACCCTAGCAAGAATATACCCTCAATTATTTATCTCCTAAACCTAGAAGGAAAATCACATGGAGAAAAGAACGAAATGCGAACATGGAAATATGGAGTCATGAAGGAGGGCAATAGTGAGAAGGCACATTGCCAAAAGTGAAAGGTAGGCTGGTGGTGTATGATGCAGACATAGCGAGGATGTAAAACCTTATATTTTTTAGTGCCATAATATGATATTAAATTAATAAAAAGAAATTATTGAATAGAAGTTAAGTGAATTAATAATATGGAATTACTCAAGGGAAATTGGATTAATCAAGTGTGGGATACTTAAAAGGTTAATTGAGCTAAACAAAGGAGTAATTACTATATTCAAATATGAATATAAATGGTTAAAAGAATAAAGGGAGTGTTATAATAAAGGGGTTAAGGAACTAATGAGATTAGGAAAAAAAGGATTTAAGTCCAAGCCCAGATTATTAACCGTTGTATCCCTCAAAACATCCTAATCTATACATTCTCTTTCATTTAAAAAAATAAGCTGGGTCCATTACAAGGAGAGGAAAAGGGAAACTAAACAAGAGACGATTTAAGCTTTCATTTCTAAAAGGAGAAGAGATTTTAATAAGGATTTTAACTTAGATGAGTAATATTAATCCTAATTTTTATCCTGATCTATTTAGGCTTAGATTTATGATGTTTTTGTTGTTTATTTTGATGATAAGTTTAGATAATGATAGACAAATCCTATATGAGTTTTTATATATTAAATGACATAGTTTATGATATGTTTAAAAATAAAACATGAATTCATCACCTCTATATAAACTTAAATTTTTATATGGTGTTTATAACATGTAATCAGAGGTTGGTTTCCATTTTCAAAACTTTTGGATGATAAAATAAATTGTTTTGATTTTTCTGAGATGAAAATGGACAGTCTTTGGTGTAATTTTAAAAAAATAATATTAAAACTTAATATTTTATCTAAAAGTTTTACATGAGGTAACAGGAGATGTTTTAGATTTCCTATGAATTTTTGGGGTCTATGATTTTTCAAATTAATATGAATTAAAAAGGAAAGGTAGAAAAAACTAATAATTAATGAAATAATTAAGGAAATAGATTAATTAAGGGATAAAGGGAATAAATCATGACCGAATGCTAAGGTCTGCAATAATATAAAAGTAACAAATAAGTAAATGACTTGTGTTTAGATTAGGTCAAAAAGTAGTTATATTATTAAGGAAAATATCAGTTTTTTACTTAATTACAAATTTTCCATTATATAAATTTGATAACTACATACTCTATAGCACATACTTCATAGCTACAAATTCGATAATTACACATTCAGTAACTTACATTTTGATAGCTTTAACTTAGAGGCTTGGTAGCAATTAATCGTTCATAGCTAATTAAAGGCTCAATAGTTATACATGCGAAATCATAGTTTTGGAAGCTCGATAGCATAATGTTAAAGGCTCAATATCATGTAGACATTCGATAGCTAGAGGCTCGTTGGCACTTAGACATTCGATAGCTAGAGGCTCAATGGCTATACATGAGATAGCATAAATTTTGAAGCTCGATAGCATAATCTTACAGGCTCGATAGCTATATATGCGATAGCATAACCGTAGAGGCTCGACAACTACATATGCGATAACACAATCTTAGAAGCTTGATAGCATAACCTTAGAGGCTCGATACCAACATATGCAACAACACAATCTTAGAAGATCAATTGCATAACCTTAAAGTCTTGACTGCTACATCTGCGATAGCATAATCTTAGAAGCTCGATAGTTATACATGTGGTAGAAAATGGTTATATTCCTTTAGTTAAATAGGTGTATTATTGTAAGCATTTTGGAAGCCAATTTCCAAGATGTTTAATCTGAATTTCATAGCACGTGAAATTATAAAAGTGGAATGATAAGTTAATGTGTAAAAACCTAAGTAAGGTTGGAAATGGTCAAAGATTGTAGTAAGCTAAGAAAAGATAAGTGGTGTCATTTTGTAAGAAAGATAGAAATGTTTATGCAAAAAAACTGAAAGATTTTGGCCTAAATATGAAGGTTTATGGAATATGTAAGGCACATAACCAATAAAAAGAAGAAATGGATTGAACCCAGGATCTTAAATATATCCACTCATGGGGTTATTGGATGGCATAGTGCCTAGGCTTAGTAAGGTCTAAATTCAATGGGTATATAGCAAGGTACCAAGACTTGGGAAGTCTAATTAGTTAAATTCAGTAAATTTAGCTCTAGTGTGGGTACTAACATCAAAATGGATGTAATTAATGAACTAATCAGCAATGTTAGACGAAAATGTTTTTGGGACTAGGAGGGGCAATTGATGCTTTGTAAGAACGCTTGCTAGAATGTATTAAGGGTGCTTACATTCAATTTCCTAGGAGAATGAAGGTAGCTGTAACTAGAGTTTCTCCCAAGGTGGATGAGTGGCCATGTTACATGTGACGTTGTTTGAGTAAATGAATCTAGGAATCACTAAATAAGGTTAAGGACAACCTACAAATTGGTGCCTAAATAAGAGTCTTGGTGATGCATATGAATATGAATAATAACCATGTGACATGGTTTATAAAATGTTGATAAGTATGTTATGCTTATGTTGAAATCAGTTAATGTATGATATGGTTCATAATTGGATATTAAGTATAGGGTATACCTATGTTTGAAATGATGCTTATATATTTATGCTCATGAAATGATGTTTTAATGTCACATGATATAATGTAATGGTTGTTGATGATCGAGTGAGGGAAAACCTAATCCGCTAAGCGGCGTGGTCACACTATATGTTATGATTACATAGATGTATTACTCATAACAGGCTTTGTATCTGACCTATGTTATTATTATTATTTTTCTCATAATCTCACAGGTACTTATTCGAGTAGGTTGAGTTTTTTGAGTTAGGAAGGTATTCTTAAAGACGGATGAAAGCTTCGAAGACAAAGTAGGAGGCTTGGTAGATAATAAAGTGTATTTTAATTCTGCAGTCATAAACCGGATCATATAACTGGTCAAGCGAACATGTTCACATCTTCGTATGTCAGGCATGTCACTATTATCTATGTTTTGTTATTATATTTGCCCCTACATGGGATTATATTGGGAAATGAAAATGTAAAGACAACTTTTGCAGTGAAAATTATTTAGCTGCTTTGTTTACTTAATGCTGTTGAAAAAAAACCAATATCATTTTGTCGCTTGTAAATAATTCTAGTAATGACTGTTGTAGTGTCATCGACATTCATTTTTGGGTCTTGAAATGGATGATATTACAACTTGGTATCAGAGCATAGGTTAGAGGACATTTAACTAATACCGAGCTAAATTTAGCTAGAAACTAGATAGCAGAAAACAAACACATTGGGAAGGGTATATGCTATATATATATATATATATATGATATACTAGTACTTTTGATATAGATATAGGTAGATATATCTATCCCTCCACCATTGCTTTCACTCTCTTTAATTACCTTTATTATGAGTGCTTACTTACATAAAAAGCAAGAACTGAGACTTGAAGCGGACGATTGATGTTAGGATGTGCTAAGGCAAATGTTAGTAGGAGAACTGCAAGTACGAAGACTAACAAACAAGGAGGGACGCTGCTCCGAATGTTAACATAGGGACTGAAGACCGAATGCTTGCCCAAGAAGTAGGAGATATGGAAGTAAATGTTCTTTTCTACCAGTATATGATGGAAATGATGAGGCAACAACTAGCTGAAGTTGTTGAGCCAAGACAAGTGGTTAGAGGAGACTTTTCTATAGTGAACCAAAACTATAAGAATTGAGGAAAGGTGTTTACTCGAAAGAAGCCCATATTAGAAGTACTGAACTAGATAAAGGTATATGAGTGTATCTTTGGAGATATGGGGTACAATCATGCTCAGAAAAGGAGGTTAGCATTTTTTAAATTTGAGATAATGCTTTGGATTGGATGGAGGGACTGCTGAAATTTCATAGGTGGGGATTACTTGGGATTAATTTAAGGAGAGATCTGAGGCACAGTTTATCCTTGAATCGTAGAAGAGTGCCTTGTGTTGGGAGCTTTTGGACTTGAAGCAAGGAGAGCTAGCGCTGGCAGAATATATCCAATATTTTAATGCTTTATCAAAGTATGGTAGGGAGCATATCAGGACCTCACAGAAAAAGAGTGAGATGTTTATGTAAAAGGTTAAGAAAGGGGAAAAACCATAAAGTAATGGCACATCTGCTATCTGCTATCTTCTTTAGAGGTGGTGGTAGACATGGCAAGGAGGTATGACTGCTTGTATCAAGAAGAGAGCAAGGCTGGTGCTAGACCTAAGATAGGGTAGAAGAAGAGGTTTAACTCATACCTGAAGGGGAATAAAACCCAACAGAAAGGAGGAAAGACATCAGAGGGAGGAGCTCAAAAGACAAATGTAGCTAATTTTATTGTTTTAATTATGGGTACAAGGTTCACTATTCGACTAAGTATACAACGCCGAAGAATAAGGGGAAAGCCAGATGTCTTAATTGCAATAAGCTTAGCCATAAGAAGAGGGATTTTCTAGATTTGAGACGAGAAAAGGTGCATGCTTTGGAAGGGTCAGCCGTTGGACCATCTATTGAGGAAAAGGGGATGTGTGGCGCTTGAAGGTACGATTTTGATTTATAATATTTCAGTTAAAGTTCTGTTTAAAACTAGTGCAACCTACTTTTTCATTTTGAAAGAATTGGTTGATATGTTGGAGTTAGACACTACCTATTTAGTTATGTCTTCATGTGTAGTTAATCTTGTCAGTGGGTATGCCACTGTCGGTGTTAAGGTTCATCGATATAGAGTTTGTTCTATATGGAATTTTGTTTTCTTATGACCCACACATATTTTTTCTCGTAAGGTATGAGGTTATTTTAGGTATAGATTGGCTAGTAAGTAATGATACTAAAATCTATTACGCTAATTGAGCTATTGCATTATGAGACGTAAGAGAAGGTGAAAGGGTTATGGTAGCATTAATGTGATGAAGGAAAATTTTGGAGCTGCATTGTAAGCAATGGAGGCTCACGAGGATGAGATTGATAGAGTATTTATTGTATAATAATTTGAAAAGTTTTTCGAACCAATAACGAGATTACTTCCTAGAAGAACGATTGAATTCCAAATAAATTTGATATCAAGGGCACAGCCTATTAGTAGACCACCTAGCATAATGTCGCCCAATGAGATGGAGGAGCTAAAGAAGTAACTAGTGGAACTCAAGCATAAAAGTTTATTAGACCAATTAGTTCACCATAGGAGCATCCAAGCTATTGTGAAGAAGGCAGATGGATCACTTTTGATGTGTATTGATTATCTAAAACTAAATAAGTTAACTTTGAAGAATCTTTATCCATTGCCTAGGGTAGATGACTTGTTTAACCTATTGAGTGAGACTAGAGTATTCTCATAACTAGATTTGGCAACGGGATTCTACCAAATGAATGTAGCTGAAGGTAGTACCCCTTTGATTCCATTTAGTACTAGATTTGGTTCATATGATGGTTAATCATTCACTTTGGATTGGCCAGTGCCCCTATATTCTGTGTGGATCTTATGAATTGGACCTTTCATGATAACTAGGATAGATTTGTGTTGTCCTCATCGACAATATCTGGTGTATTCTAATAATGAGTGAGACCATAAAGTCTGTCTTAGATTGGTATTGGAGACTGTAGGACAACATAAGGTAAAGGTGAAAGTTTTCAAATTCCATTTCTTGAAATGAGAAGTTAAGTCGCTTGGTCATATTGTTTTGGGAATGGATTAGCAATGAATCTATCAAAGATAGAGAACATTAATGATTAGAGGAGACCAAAGAGGGTGATAAAGATGAGAAGTTTCATGGGATTGAATGTCTATCACCATAGATTCACTAAGGTTTCCTGCACTTAACAACACCCTTGACTAAGTTGACTAGGAAAAATTAGAAGTCCGAATGGACTGATAAGTGTGAAGATTCTTTTAGGAGTTGAAGAGGTTATTTATGAATGCTCCTGTTTTGGTTGAACTTGATGCGAACCAGGATTTGGCTATTTATGCTGACGCTTGTAGAGCCAGATTAGGAGCAATCAAATGGAAATGGTAAACAAAGTTCTAAAGGATTGGTTGAGAGTACATGCCCTAGATTTTGGAGGATCATGGGAGGCTCATTTGAATTTAATAGAGCTTGCCTATAATAATACTTACCAATCGAGTATTGAAATGACACCGTTTGAGGCGCTTTATGGTAATCCATGTAAGTCACATGTTTGAAGTGTGACACAGGAGATAGGCTTGTGTTAGGTCCCGCCGTGGTAAGAGATGATACCAAGAAAATTGAGTTGATTTGCACTAGGATTAAAGTCGCATGGTCTAAAAAAGAGCTATGCCAATAAGAGGCATAGTGAACTAGAGTTTGCGATAAACGATCATGTGTTTGTGAAGTTTCACTGGCTCGAGGTGTTATCCACTTTGGGAATTCAGGGAAATTGGCTCCTAAATATGTAGGTCCATTCCTGATGATAGAGAGGATCAATTACTCACATATTGAGTCAAGTTGCCTTGTAGTTTGGTAGGTGTGCACAATGTTTTTCATATTTCACATTTGAGAAGATATGTACATGACCCTAGTATGGTAGTGGAACCAAGAGCAATCGAGGATTTATCTGTAGAACCAAATTTGACTAATGTTCGATGACCGAAGGGGATAGTAGGTCAAGGTTCGAAGGAATTAAGGATCAAAGTTATTGGACTTGTTCGCATCCAATGGAGAGATGGTAAAGTTGATTGTACCTAGAAGGTAGATGATAAGATTATGAATATTTGTCTAAGTTGTTTTAGATATGATTAACTTATAGCAATGTGTTATATTTATCTATTGAATGTAGTAGTGGCACTAGTGTATTTTATGTTTTGATATGATTATATGTTAGTAGTTGCACTACTGCATTATGATTGATGATTTGTGATTTACATTAGTAGGGTAGTAATGTGTAATAGTACTTGCATGTACGTTTGCATTGATGACAAGGGGTCATCGTTCTACCTTATTTGAATTTCATGGATGAAAATCTTGTAAGGAGGGGAGACTATAACCCTATATTTTTTACGGGACTAAATTAATAATAAAAAATTATTAATACTAAATAAGTGAATTTAATTAAAGAAATAACCCAAGGGAAATTTTATTAATCAACGGTGGGATACTTAAAAGGTTAATCAAGTGGAATAAAGGGTAATTACTGTAGTAAAATATGGCCATAAAGGGTTAAAAGAATACGGGGAATGTTATAATAAAGGGGTTAAGGTATAAATAAGATTAGACAAGGAGGTATTTTAGCCTAAACTCAAATTATTAACCCTAATATCCCTAATAACAGGCCATCCTCTACATTCTCTTTCATTTATAAAAACAAATAAAAATATAAGCTATGCCGCCGTTACAAGGAGAGGAAGATGGAAATTAAACAGATAAGATTCGAGCTTTCATTTCTAAAAGGAGAAGAGATTTTAATCATGCTTTTAACTTAGGCAATTAATATTATCCCTAATTTTTATCCTAATTCATTTATGTATGGATTTTGAATGTTTTTACTATTTATATTGATGACAAACATATGTTAATAATGATAGACAAACCTATATGAGTTTGATTATTAAATGACATGGTTTATGACATATATAAGAGTAAAACATGAATTAGTCACCTCTAAATTAACTAAAATCTTAATATAGTGTTTTAACATGAAATTATATGTAGGTATTAATTTTCATAATTTTTGGATGAGAAAATAAATTATTATGATTTTTCTAATAAAAAAATGGGGAGTTTTTGCTATAAATTAATGTTTAAGATACAAATTTAATATTTTAATCGAAAATTTTTACGTGACGTAAAAGTAAGTGTTTTCAATTTTTTATGAATTTTTGAGAATTTTCCATGATTTTTGGAATTAATATGAGTTAAATGGCAGGGAAGAAAAAAATACCCATAGTCAATGAAATAACCGAGGAAAGGGATTAATTAAGGGATAACATAGGGAGTAAACCATGGCTGATTGCTGAGAATTCTTCTACAATACAAAGGTAATGAATAAGTAAATGACATGTCTAAAGTTTAGGTCAAAAAGTTGTTACTTTATTAAAGAAAATATCAGTCTTCTACCTAATTACAGATCGGTCATCATATATATTCGATAGCTACATATTCAATAGTTACCTATACCATAGCTATATACTCGATAGCTACATATTGATAGCTTACATATTCAATTGTTTACATTTTTGATAACTTTAACTTAGAGGCCCGATAGCAATTAGAAATTCGATAGCCATGCGATGGCATAATTTCGAAAGCTCGAAAGAATAATCTTAAAGGCTCGATAATACATAGACATTTGAGCTAGAAGCTCGATAGTGTGGGAAACGATATAGTATAAATTATACTAGTGTGAATGGATCTTAAAGCTACTTTAACACTAGAGGGGGGTGAATAGTATTTTATAACTTAGTAGAACTTTTCTAAATAATTTCAAGATTTTAATTAAAACAAAGATAATCTACACACATATGTATTAACAGGCAGTCACAGATATATAAAAATGCAGTAAAAATAAAGTAAAAGTAAGAGAGATGACACCGGGAGATTTATAATGGTTCGGATTGACCAAACCATCATCTAGTCCTGTACAATATCTGTATAGATTTCGTTTCAAATACCTACTTTAATTGGGTAACAAGCAAACCAGAATACAATCTTGATTTTAAGGTAAGAAGATACACCCTCCTTACTTTCCGAGCTCGGGCTAGACTCTCTTTATTTAACAGAGTAACAAGCACACCCACTTAATTTGAATGGGCAACACGCACACCCACTTGATTTGAACGGCCAACAAGCACACCTATAGAAAATAGTAGTAGAGATTTCTTGATTCCAAATACCAGTAGTTATAACTTGGATACAAGATATCCTATAGCTCTTTTGTAGCACTTTGATCTTTAAATTGTTAGAGAATGAATATAGTGAAGTAGAAATTGAATTTGAGTGAATTTTAAGAGTATAGAAAGTGGACTTTGACAAATATATAATGAGAATTTGGAGTAAGAAGAATGGAGAGAAAGTAATTATAAATATTCATTTTCAAGTCCCCTTTATATAGTGTTTGAAAAGACATGTGTAACAACTCGCACATTAATGCGTCCGAATTTTAACAAAATCGAAACCCAAGTCCAATAGGGTATAGGTCATTGGTTTTGGTAACCTGTAATAAACATAAGTATATCAGAGATTGATCAAACTATACTCACAACGGAATAGAAAATGTAATAGGATATAAATATTGACTAAGGCCGCTACCTCGGAATCAATGGTATTCCTTAGACATCCAATTGCCTTGCCAGTACCAAGCATAAATAAGAAGACTTTCCATCGACCTTTCCATCTTGCTCCAGTGACATGTTCCTCTAAATCTACAATGTGGGATGTAATGAGAAGGGGGTCAGAACAACGTTCCGGTGATTCGGAAATTGCATACTTTATCAATAACACAATTTACACCGTTTGGTTTCCATCTAAATGTTATATCTATCATTTACGGCTAATCCATTTAATTTAATATATATGCATACGATATATCTACCCTAACCTTTCCCAAGGTATACTATACATATATATATATGTGTCTATGTACATATATACATTCTAATCATTCTCTATCCAAAACCCCGATCACTTAATACTTCTTAAATGTAAAGCGGGCCTTTCACATCGTCAACGCTAGTCTACCGGTCCTACCTGTAGAGACCGATGACTCCTATATATGGCTTTATAATAGTATATATAATTTAACTGTCTTACTACTACTGCCACTCAAAGACTCATCTAAGGGTTAACTAGCACACCTCCACTAGTCTAATTTTCATCTACTCGTCTACAATGAGGTTCACGCGTATCCCATACGAATTCTACACCAGTAAGAAGTGGAATCCATCATGGCATAACCCAAGTATTTGTTATCGCTTGTTTGGGATCGCTGGCGTCCAAGCATATATGCCACACCTACTACTAAATATTGATACTAACTACTGACATAGCCCGCCGACCATCCATAACTAGCATCCCTGTTTAGACTAAGTAAGTCTAGGAAAATACCTCATTTGGTTACTTACTACCCCTTATTGGATATGAAGCAAACCCTATTTCCCAAAAGGTATTGGGCCATTTAATAATTCAAATCTGAGGCAAACCTCCTGGTATATTTCCCCATAATCTATCCGCAACATTAATCCATTTCCAATAGGTCCTAAGGTTGGAGATAACCCACATCAGTAGTAAGCGTATACAACTGCTGGTAGCCTCAAAGTGAAGGGTAGACTTCTATTGTGTAACTCTACAGACCTCGCATCCCAACCCACTAAATCAAATTAATTATTCTAAGCTTTAATGTTGGGATAAACCCACTAATCTCTATTTGCATATGTAAGGCTATATAATTTGCTCTATTGACAATTTTACTGCCTTATAATATTTAATTACTACTTAGAATGTTTTATTTATTATCTCTATAAATGTCCCTTTTGTCCGTAATAAATGACTATTATCTTAACGGGCGTTTCCTTAAGACATTTATTTACTTATTCAAAATTTACCTATCAATCCTTCCTTATCTCTCCACAACTATCCTAATAGTCTCATTAACCAGTCCCATTACTCCATTTACAACCTACTTAAATCTTTGTAACTACAAAATTATTGTATGTTTATTACCTATAAATTTTGCGGTTACAACCTTCCCATCTATATTTCCTAATCGTATCTTTTGTTGCGAATTTTTATTCTAACGTTCTAATTATAACAATGCAAAGTATTATGCTATATTAATTATATTCTTATTTCAAATGTTTAGCACGATTATACGTACTTATATATTTATTTCATTTATATTTTTAGTTATCAATTCCTAACTAGAATAGTTCTTTCCGTATTTTAATCTGTTAGAATTATCCTTCTAAAAAGGTTTCCCGTTATAACTTTCCATAAATCAACCTAAAATAAGTGATTTGCTTCATTTGAAATTACAAAAAATTATTTATTTCCTTTTTATTAACATAGACGGTATAAACTACAGAAAAGAAATCCATACTTTACACATCTCTTTCCTCTTTTATGTGTATTTCTTGTCAAATCAGACGCTACACTTTTTTTATGTAATTGAGAAATTAGACAGATTTATGGAGGTTAAATGAATAATATTTCTAACAAATTAAAATACAAAAATTCACATTCTAATGAAATCATAGCAAATCTAAATCATACTAATGTGTCTACAACACCATAGTAGATCTGGAATAAACTCTACAACTTTATCCATATTCAACTTCTAATAACTTGGGGACTGGTTTTCAGATCTGGATGTAAATAACATTCCTATTCAAATTTTCCAAATTGCAGAATATGTAGGCAATGTTTTATGCGTTAAATTTGAGCTTACAACTCTTTGATCTTTATTTAGACATAAAAATTAAATAAAAATCCAACGAAATAAGTTCCAATGTTATAAAAAATTACATAATTTCCCACTCACCTTTTTAAGCTTTCCAAATCTCCAGATTTGAACAACTCCATCTCCATTTAAACCAATGAAATATGTATAAAAGGGTATATATATCATTTGAATTACAGATCCGAGAAGAGATTTGGAGTAAAGAGGAATATAGATTTATATATTGAATTTACCTTGTTATTGCGCAACGCTGATATGCTTCTTCTCTACTTCTTTTATTATTTTCTGCTCTTCTCCAATTTGTGTAAATATAAATTATTTTATAGTTAGAAGGAATAGTGGAGAAGAAAAAGTGATGAAGCTTCACTGTTTGAATCAGAAAATATGAGAGAGAAGTCAGGGGTTAGAGCTGAATTTATGGGCGCTCGAATCAAATGTATTCATTCGATTAAAAATATTAAATCCGGGCTGTTGATTGAGGTTTAACCCTAGCCGTCGTTTGCACGACCAGTCTATCGCACCCCTATGAGCAGTAGGCCGGCCCATAGAGTGGAGTCGACTGGTGGGTCCTGGTGAATTGTTTTATTTATTACCATATTTCGTTATTTAATTATTTTTGTTCCGAATCCTTTAAATGCTCATAACTTCTTCGTTTGAACTCCAATCATGAAACTCCAAATATGAAAATTGCTTAGAATATCGCTACGAATGCAATGGTGCAAGTCTCGTTGCTGAATTTTGCCATTTGCTCAAATTCTATTTTTGGAGCCGTATTAATTATTAATTATTAACCTAAATTTTACGGAGTGTTATAATGTGTCTATTCATTAAGAGATAGAGCCAAAAATTATAATTCTTTAAAATTTTAAAAAAAATCAATGGTACATATGTTGACATATATAGGAAGGGTATGTCGACATACCCTTGTATGTTTTGAAAAACAACAATACTTTTAAGGTGTTTTAAAATTCTAGAATTTTATAAAATAATTTAAACATAGTTTTTAAATTGTTAACCCGCCTTTTGGCAAGGCTGTAAGCAGGCGGATTTAACTAAATCGACTACACGTTTGTCGAGACTGGAATACGATAGATTTAAGTCGACTGGACGGATAGATGATGTAGTGTGCTTGGAAGATGGATATTGGATTGGATGAAGTGGATCTACATAGGCTAGTGGCTCAATGTTGGAGTCTCGAGGAAGTCGTTCGGCATTGGAAGTCGTTCGGCACAGGAAGTCGCTCGGCACATGAAGTCGCTCGGCATTGGAAGTCGTTCGGCACAGGAAGTCGCTCGGCATAGGAAGTCGTTCAACGCAGGAAGTCGCTCGGCACGAGAAGTCTCTCGGCATAGGAAGTCGTTCGGCACAGGAAGTCGCTCGGCACAGGAAGTCGCTCGGCACAAGAAGTCGTTCGGCATTGGAAGTCGCTCGGCATAGGAAGTCGTTCGGCACATGAAGTCGCTCGGCATTGGAAGTCGTTCGGCACAGGAAGTCGCTTGACACAGGAAGTCGTTCGGCATTGGAAGTCGCTCGGCACATGAAGTCGCTCGGCACAGGAAGTCGTTCGGCATTGGAAATCGTTCGGCATTATACCTCGCTCAGCATTGGAAGGCGTTCAGCATCGAACCTCACTCGGCATTGGACATCGCTCGGCATCGAACCTCGCTCGGCATTGTGGAGGTATATGGCTCGGTGGAAGGCCTTGATGGGCCCGGATCATTCAAAAAGCCCAACAACTCAGGATTTGCCTATAAATACAGCATGTGAGGGTTCAGAAAAGGGATCTTCTTTCTGCTCTCTTACTTTCTATTTTCTAAGGCTGAGGCTACTCTGCCATTTTGTAACTGTAATTGATTCGAATATCAATAAAAAGGAAACTTCTGGAGTGGACATAGGCCGGAGTTAACCGAACCACTATAAAATCTGTTGTTATTTAGTGCTTTCATTTTAATTTTTACTGTTCCTCACTTCATCACTCTCTAGATACATTCTGTTTGTGAGCTGTGACTGGTATTTGGTGCTTTCAACTGGATTTTGGTGTCAGTGACCAATTTTGGCGCTAACATAAATACTTTAATCTATAAAACTTTTATAAAATATTTGTAGAAACATATTTTGAAAATAAATAAATATTTTGATAAGAGAGTATTCAAAGAAAAGAAAGTTGTTATTCAAGGATTTTAATAAATTTATCTGATGTCTATTAACTATTATCTATAGTCTTGAACTCTTCGTGTCTTTGTCTTTAAACTCATGAGTCTTTAATTATCTTGATCATCTCTGAATCTTGATCTCTTGTCTTTTCATTGATCAGTCTTCGAACTCGATTATCATGTGCTTGTATAAACCAGTGTAATATCCTGCAAAAAATTCTATACAACTTGGAAAAACATTAGTACGTATATTTATAAGGTTGTTTTCATCAAAATCAATACCTGTGGTAATAATCTCTCCCATTTTGATGATAACAACCATGTAAATATTTTTATTATAAAAAATAATGTAACAATCCCTAATTTGGTTAATCCCCTATCTTGAATGATTCCACCTTAGTATTTGTATATATTATATTTTATATTTTTTCTCCACCTTTTCATCAACAAAAATGGGTAAAGAAAAATAAACTCCCCATAAATGTGACATATTAAATATTATGAAATGTGATAATATTGAATATGGAATTAAAATAAAAAGTTACTGTGAAACAATATTTTTCAAAAATAACCACATATATACATTTATAATTACATTTATTTAAAATATACATCATAATTTTTACACTTATACGCACATGTACACTATTAATTTTATAAGAATAAGTTTCTAATTATACAGATTAGAAATGTACAAATAATAAATATATATTTTAAATACAAATTAAAACTAGATTTTCCTAGGAACTCTGACCCATCCTTCGGATTCAAAAATTGGATTGGTGTTGATAACTTCCCAATCTTCATGTTCCACTTTTGCTTTAGAGTTCAAACATTCTTGTAATGACCCGCCCTTCATAATACCTAAAAGTTAGCGCCTTACAACATCGCCTTACTTTCAAATACTATAAAAGCCAGATTGTCGGGGTAAAATTAGAACAAAACACTAAATCAAGACATCGATAAGATCTCACAACGGAAGGATAACATATATACTGAATATGCATGAACAGAAATAGAATAACAATATATATAAGAGACTGCATTAGCGGAAACAACTGACAAATAAATATCAGTACATAATAGTCAGAATACATCAACTCCAAAAGTACGAAGTTTTGAATAAATATCTGATACAACAGTCATCTACAATAAATAACAAGTACATATATCTCAAAACATCGATGCCACGCCTCCAAAATGCTCCAGGTGTGTCCTCTACTAGCATATCCCTAAAAGAACTTGACTTCTGAATTACTCAATCGAGTACCCGAGAGTTGTCATGACATAAGCAGACAAAGACAAAACGTGGGTCGACATAAAGCCTACTAAGAGGGGAACTATCTCAAAATAATGTATATTAAAACTATATATAAATAGACAGGAATAACAAAATCACAACTGGCCCTCTCCACAAACGTGGCTTAAGGGAAATCCGAACTGCCTATAAATAAGTACAGTAAATCCATCTCAAAAGTACAGGATCATACCATAACCTGCTCTTCTCCTATATCAACAAGTTAGCACAATATCTCATTACACTACACTAGCCCAAAAACTAATAATAATATAGTACCAACAAAACATGATCTCAAAGTTGCGATCTCTACTGTTAAGATCGATAAAATACGCCCCAATGCGTATAGTCCCTATGGCTAAAATCAAATAGGTACGTCATAATGTGTATGGTCACTATTACTAAGACCAAATCGTAGGTGACTCAATAATGGGGAACTCTACGTCCGAGCCCGCTATCACCGAAATTATAGATGACTAACTCCATGTCGCAGCCCGCTATCATCACAAATCGTATATGACTCGCTACTGAGGAACTCTAAGTCTCAGCCCACTATCATATAAAAACCTAGATAAGTCGGTAGTGGGAAACTCCATGCCCAGTCCGCTATCATCAAAATCATGGATGACTTACTACTGGGGAACGCCTTGTCCCGGCCCATTATCATCACGAATCGTATAGAATCGTCACGCAACTACAGTCACCACGGCCTAAAACCCACCAGACAACTCTAACAATAACCCACATACTAACACAAATCACATTCCAAATCTAATGCATGGCCCCAATGTCATAATACTCTCCCGTTATACCCTCCCGTCCTACCAAAAATCAACGGTTTAGGAATACGTGCCGAGGTGGAGGCCGCGTGGGCTTCGAAATCAAAGTACTCCAAAACCTACCAAAATTTTCTGGTTTGTAGCCCTCGAAAATAATGAACACTAGTCTAAACGGGGACTCAATCCTAGTTCATATGAGAAAGTTATCGCATTTTGAGGTTTCAGTCGAACCGGGCGATACAGGACAAAATCAGTCAACTGAAAGTGTGACCAGTCGACTAGGACCAGTCGACTGAACCCCCTGCCACTTTGGTTGGAAATGGACCCAATTTAGTCGACTGTGCATATACTTGGATTGTATTTGCACCTTCCCGAACTTCAAACATCCTTAACTTTTGATCCATAGCTCCAAACGACTCACCGTTTCTTCCATTGCGATCAAGGAAAATTCCTATTTAATCTAGGGACCTCAAATCAATAATTTAAATAATTTGAAATGGGTTCTTTTCCTTAAACGCCTTCGATACTGGAAGCTAACTCTTTGCACGAGTTCAACGACCAATCCAAGTGACCTGGCCTCCTCTAACACGCCGAAATGTTATTCCCGGCCTTCTTGCCTTGTTTGTAGCCCATATGTGCGTCGATGCTCTCATTTGTGAGTGCCAATGCACACACGTTCATGCCAATGTACAATAAAACAGAAATCACATTTCGGACTTCACCGAGGCAATTACTCGACCTGGTATACTCTCTCGCAGCTTAGCGCACATGTTGGTCGCTATGGCTATGTGAAATGCCCGCAATGAACTTGTAATCAATAATAATTATATATAATACAACAATTGCATAACTATACAACCAAAGAGTCACACAACAATTCTAACTTCAATATAATCTTTGTTTTCATTGTCGCTCAGCTCCAAATGCATGTATAAGTATACCCGCTCGTGCACATATACGTACACGTATATTCGAATAAGTAATTCAATTATTACTTAAATCAAAAGTTACTTTTATTTACTAAATCCTTTTCAAATAAAAGTAAAACAACTCCTTATATCATTTTACAAAATCTCATACTATTAACAAAATATCATACTTGCTCATAAACCACTTTATAAAATACAATACTAGCTTGCAAATCAATTTAGCCCTTTAAAATACTTATTTCTCCTCATAGAAAATAAGTATTCATCATTTTACTATTTTATAAAATTTCATATCTAATTTATAAAATATATTCTTCATTTATAAAATCATGAAACATTTTATAAATACTAATTAAGCTTCATTACTCTCTAATCGCTTTAAAATAAGTGTAGAGTTCACAAACCACTTAAATTAGCTTACTAACATTCTTTAAATCAATCCAAATGGATTAATTAATATTTTCCAGTGACGTGCACATCATTACACTACTTAATTAATCCCAAATCAAACCATAACATCACCACAATCACCCAATTTAAACCCCAAATCAATTATAGGGCTTACTAAAATTTCAAAATATAGTAATTAGGGTCTTAAACAATTAATTAGCTAAGGGAAACATGTTTATAACATGAATACAAGTCTAACCCTAACATAGAAATCTCCAAATCATTCCATAATACTTTATAATCACTAATTAACAAATATATGAAGTATAACATATAAATTAATAAGAGAACCATCCCACTCACCTTACTTGAACTTAAACCAAGCTCCAATAACCAAAAACCCAAATCTTGCTTACTTTAAATTTCAAAATCAACATCTACACCTTATTCAAACTAATTCCTTCATGGTTTTTGTAGAGGATGAGTGGAGAGGAATTATGGTGATTTTTATTTGATTTTCTGAAATTTATTTAGTGGGTTTAGTGCTTGGTGATTAGAATAGGATTAAGGAGTGATTAAGAAAGTCATTAGAGAAAGTGGAGAGGAACTAACGTGAATGAGAAGTGATTGAGAGAAAATGAGAGGAATTAGTCACTTATAGGCTAGTGGATGGGCTTAGCCCAAATCCTCCCCATCCGGCACTATTCATTCCCGAAAATTCCAAACTCCAAACATATCGAACCTTATACTCAAACAAACTCTGAATGTCATTTCAGACCCAATGGAAAACGTTTTTGGATCTAATTCCATCGTATATAAAAGTTAGCTTTTTGGATTTGGACTAAATAGAAGTGGTCTCGAGTCCTAATTCGACCGTATGCGAAAAGCCACATTTTGGATTTCCTATTCAATAAAAACTTAATATTTAAATTATCTATTTAAATATATTATCGTTAAATATATGGGTTGTTAAATTTTCCCTTCCTTAAAAGGATTTCGTCCTCGAAATTTACATGAGTACGAGAAAGTAACGAACTGACCAAAACTTCCCGAATCTCATTTTTGGAAAATTTCAACAGTACATTCCCTTGTGTTATCGGCACTACGGAACTCCCAAATTAAGAATGCATCACACATTATGAAATATGTGACGACCTCCGTCATCCCATATTTCCTAAATATTCATACCTCTCTTAAGAGAAAGCTTCTTACTATTTAAGTGCCAATCTAAGCAAATAAGCATTTAAACAACTATACATTATCTCTCAAGTACCTAATTATACTATACAAAAAGGATTGTGCACTAACAAAAACAAATTCAAACATGTATAACCTCAGTGTGGTAACTGGTACTACTATAGTAATACATGACAATCAATTAGAGAGTAAGCTCAAGTGAGTTAGTATCAAAATACACCACTGACTCTGAGTCACATCAAAAGGTAGTGGACTCGTATAGATCCTTTCTCGCCCCATAGCAGGCATGGATGATATGTGATCCATTTCAAATAGCTAAGGAATACGAATCAATACCTGTCATTACTAATGGGTGGAGTCAACAATGGAAACTTATCGCGATCCAATAATTCTAGATAAACAGGGCCAGTACAGTAACGTACTTAGACATCTATCTCGATCTAATAATAGACATGACCACCAATACAAAGCCAATGATCTACAAGGCCACTAATACAAGGCCTATACAATGTATGATCAGTAATATAAGATCAATACTGTACACGGTCACTATATAAGACCGATATAATGTACAGTCACTAATATAAGACCGATACAATTTATATAACTATACGTACCCTGGATTAAACCCTCGAAGGTAGGAATCCTTCATTGCCAATCAAATGACATGCACTTAATTATCTTATATAATTAATCTCTAATCAATCAATGACTATAAGCGGAAAGAAACCATCAAAGAGTAGCCGATAATGATAAGCAACAATAACTAGCATTCAAACTATTAAACATGCAAGCAACAAAATAAGCCATAATAAAAATCATCCACCATCAAAGTCAAACAACAACAAACAAGATAAAAAATAGTCACAACAAAAGCAAGCAACAAGAAATAATAAACAACAAGCAATAATAAGCAATAACAAGCACAAACAATAACAAGTAACAAATAAATAAATAAAAATTCAAACAATGAAATATTTAAAAGAGTCTACACTAACATGTTTGGTAAACACCAAGAGTCAAACACGCATGTTGAACCATAAACTCCAATGAGTCTGTTTGACATTCAAAAGGAATGAACGCCTAAGTAGTGCAACTCCTTTGGTGAATATCACACATGAACGGCTACTACCCCTCTCGGCTACAAAGAGGAAAACCAATACGATATGCAAGTTCATCGAGTCTCCGAACACTCATATAGATCCAGCAATCTATGCTCTACTTTCCTTTTCTTCCGAACAAAACTCATTGTCCAAAGGAGAAAATTATACCAAATAATCATCATTAAATGAAGATTTACAATTGCTTGGGTTTGCTCGGGTTCAAATCCACATCGACCACACAATGTTAATAAGGATAATATACTAAGTGCTCTATGACGCTCACCTAGGTAAGTATCATATCATCACTTAGGATATTATCCGAATCGCCACAAAACTAGGCGAGAAACCCTTCCACGAACTATCCCACACAATAATTATACTACACTAAAATTTTATAATCTCTAAAGATCATTCCAAATGACACGATACCTATTCCAACCCTTCGTTTGCACGCAAGATTTCTTTGTTAAATTAGGGTTGGTCGCCTGACTCCATCCGTGCGAACTCCAATCCGGTTCCTTGATTCGGCTACTGAAATCTCCTAGCACGACCAAGGTCGTGTTTTAGAAATCTCTTAGTCATCCCAAGAATCCGACACAAGTGCTCATTTATCAGAATCAAGTGAAAAACCCTATCCTAACTGGTGCAAATCACCTAAAAACTCTACGCTCGAACTATAGGTTAAGAATCAAAGTCACACTTCATCGACCGAACCCATTCAACTTGAAAGCTCGCGCATCAAGTTTGAATGGTAATACTTCAGTCGCTTCACCTCATTTTTCCAACTAAGGTGATTCATACAAGGTTTATCTCTACCGAAGAATTAACCTACTATGAAAGGTGTCAAGTTTAGTCTATCTACTGAGTAAATAGCAACAGATAAATATACCGCTTAAGTGTCGGATGGAAAAGAAGTGAGTTCCCAAAAATAGAGCATATCTCACTACATAAGCTCCTTTCGATTTTCCTGAGCCGTAAGCCGCTAGGACCCGGTAATGCTTGAAAGGCATAAGTCATCATCACTTACACACCCTTCGAAAATGTAGGACAATCCTTCTTGAAGTGATCAAGCTGATTGCAAATGAAGCACTCATGCTTCACTCTATCTGGATGACATTTCATAGGGAGATGCCTCTCATATACCACGGGAGTGACATACTAAGCCAACTATACTTTTTTGAACAAGCCCGATCTTCCTTGTATCATGGTCATTCCACCTTGGTTGGAGTTTCGGTTGCTTTCCACTTTCGCTACTTCAAATGGTATCTAACGGGCATTCTCACAAAGGAGAGTCATCCAACGAGATATTCAAAAGTGAACCATAATAGGGATAAGGCTAAGCAATGAACCCCAACTGATGCTTAAGAACCAAGGAAAATCTCTTTGCCGACAACAATGGAGTACCGACCAATTCAAACTCCAAAACAAAACGTTGAACCGGTCAACACTCCTACACTGATAAGCTATCCTGCTTAGGATGGATGGAATACTCAAGCTATATGCTCTTTTGCATTCATAAATGAATTGAGAACTTAAAGCGATGCCTAAACAAATTCCAAATCATAGGTCTTCTTATCAACTATGAAAACACTACATCCTACCTAGCCAAAGTTTCCCTTCCCCAATTGTCAAGGATCGATCTCACTTACGAGAACATTCCTTTGACTTATATCAATGGAAGTCTTCCCATGCATGTGTCCAAGACCATGTCTCAGAAACAGTCTCAATACCTAGATATTGCTTCCCTCCAAGGCTAAGAAAATTTCGACACTCTTTTGAAGAGTCTAAAGCTGGTAGAGGTAAAAAAAATACTGATGCCCAAAGGGCCACACCACTTATGACGCTAATTGCAATCAGCTGGAAATGTTCACGGGTGATGGAACATCTTTTGCGGTAGCTAAATAGTCTTTAAACAAATTAGGCATCTCAAACTGCCTATCTGTAGTCGTTCCCGTATTTCGTCTGCTCATATGGATAACTTGATGAAAATACCTTAACAACTAGCGGTATAAACAATTTAAGTTTAGAAGATAAGTGTTGTACACAGTATTATATAGTAGAAAAATACAGGTACGCTCTCTCAACGTATCTCCTTTAACCAGATTGATTAACTCAAATTGGTCTACTTGATCCAAGTGTTGAGCCTAAGCACTGATACCAACTGTAATGACCCGCCCTTCATAATACCTAAATGTTGGCGCCTTTCAACATTGCCTTACTTTCAAATACCACAAAACATAGATTGTCGGGGTAAAATTAGAACAAAACACTAAACCAAGATATCGATAAGATCTCACAACGGAATGACAACATATAATATACTGAATATGCAGAACATAAATAGAATAACAATATATAAGGGAGCGCACCAGCAGATGTAACTGACAAGTAAATATCAGTATAAAATAGTTAGAATACATCTACTCCAAAAGCATGGAGTTCTGAATAAATATCTGATACAACAGTCTCGTATATAATTAACAGCTTTGTCATGTACAATAAAGTATATATATCTCAAAACGTCGATGCAACACCTCCAAAATGCCCCAGTTGCGCACTTTGCTAGTGTATACCCAAAAGCACTTGACTCCCGAACTACTCAATCGAGTACCCGAGAGTTATCATGACATAAGCAGAAAAAGACAAAACGTGAATGAGACATAAAGCCTGGTGTGAGGGGGACAATCTCAAAATACTGTATATTAAAACTATATACAAATAGAGAAGAATAACAAAATCACAGCCAGCCCTCTCCACAAACATGGCTCAGTGGAAATTCGAACTGCTTGATAGTAAATCCATCTCAAAAGTAGAGGATCATACCATAACCTGCTCTTCTCCTGTAACAACAAGTTAGCACAATATCTCATTACACCACACTAGCCCAATACATCATGATCAAACCATGATCCCAAAGCCACGATCTTTACCGTTAAGATTGATAAAATACGCCCTAATACATATAGTCCCCGTGGTTAAAACCAAATAGGTACGCTACAATGCGTATGGTCACTACTACTAAAACCAAATCATAGGTGACTCGCTACTGGGGAACTCTATGGCCCAACCCGCTATCACCAAAATCGTAGATGACTCGCTATTGAGGAAGTCCATGTCTCAGCCCGCTATCATCACAAATCGTATATAACTCGCTACTGAGGAATTCTAAGTCTTAGCACGCTATCATATAAAAACCTAGATGACTCGCTACTAGGGAACTCTATGTCCTATCCCACTATCATCAATATCGTGGATGACTCACTACTGGGGAACTCCATGTCCCAGCCCGTTATCATCAAAATCATGGTTGACTCGCTACTAGGGAACTCCATGTCCCAATCCGCTAACATTACAAATCGTATAGGATCGCCACGCATGGCTCCTGTCGCCACGGCCTAAAACCCACCAGACAACTCTAAAAAAAACTCCATACTAACACTAATCGCATTCCAAATCGAACGAATGAGCTTATAGGCTAGTAGATGGGTGTAGCCCAAATCCTCCCCATCTGACACTATTCATTCCCGAAAATTCCAAACTACAAACATATAGAACCTTATACTTAAACAAGCACTAAATGCCATTCCGGACCCAATGGAAAAGGTTTCGAGACCCAATTCCATCGTATACAAAAGTTAGCCTTTTGGATCGATTTACGAATCGTATGCAGCTAGCAGTTGAAAATCTGTCGGTCAAAGTATATCGATGCTCAAAAAAATTCGCAACATCGATTCAGACTTAATAGAAGTGGTCTCAAGTCCTAATTTGACCGTATGCAAAAAGCCACATTTTGGATTTCTAATTCAATAACGACTTAATATTTAATTAACTATTTAAATATATCATCGTTAAATATGCGGGTTGTTACAATTCTAGGGTATTGCTCCGAAATTCTTTAGCTAAACAAGAAATCAAATATCAAAGAGAATCAAAATGTTTTTGTTGTTCTTTGATCATTTGCATTTGACTCAACTCCAAGCATCGTTGTTGCAAGAATGAAGCAAAGAGCATTTTTTATATGACTGAAGAGTTTCTTCTAGATTGCCACTTAGTTTTTGTTGTGAAAAATTGATGTTTGAATTCATTTTATGAAAAGCTATGTGTAGAGAAGAATCAAATAAGAGGATAAATTAATTTTTGAGTTTTTCTAGAAGAAATATGGTTTTATAGAAGTGAAGAGTCGGATTAAAAACTAATCCCACCAAAAAATGACTAATCTTTTTTAATTTCAAAATTTGGAAATACCAGAGCATGTCGACATATATAGGTGGAGTATGTCGGCATACATAAAGTAATTTGCATGTTTCTGTTTTTGTTTTATAATTTATTTATATTTTATATTATTTTAGTTGATGGTTCCAGAGAACAAAAGAACAAGATTGACAAAAAATGAAGTCTCTAAGTAAATTTCACTAATAAAATAGAAAGATACATAAACATAATGAAAAATACAAGGAAATAAGAAAAATAGAACTGGAAAATATAAAGATAGCTAAGTTGATCTAGAATGATGATGATGAAGAAGAATATTTTCCACCAACCTTTCTCAATATCTTCTCAAAGTATTTGTCAACTTTGTTTGAGAGACAAGTGAATTTCTTACTAAAAGAACGCTTAAGCTTTTTTTGATTATCAAGAAGCTTCTCTTGATTCCTAAGAATCTCTTTGTTTGAATAACATGATGGTTTGTCATATCTTTCAAGAGATGTATCCATTTCCTTCTCTTCTTTTTCTTCCTCCTCTTCTATTTCCATATCATCACTTTCTTCTTCTTGAAGAATCTCTTGCTCTTCTTCTCTTGCCAATCTTTCTTGTTTTTTTAGTAAGAGACTCATCATAGGATACAAATTCAAGAGTAATGTGCATGAGTGAGAGGTTTGTTTTTTTAAAATCTTTATGAGGCAAAATGTTTTCACCTTTTAGGTTAATACCAAAGTAGTTGAAAATTCTAATAAGATGCACACCATGGCGAAATGTGTTTTCATGCCTAGAAATTTTCTTCTGAACAAGGTCATCCAAAATCACCTGAGTTTAATTTATATCATATTTTACAAAAATAGCAAAAAGAGCTTTATAAACTTTGTGAGTATGTTTGTTGTAATTTCCCGTCCTAGGTGTATGCTTTATTGTAAAATAAGACTTATTAATCTTGCTTTTGGCCTAACATTTTTACCTTTGAAACCATATTCTTCATTATTTGAAAACTAATCATGCATAACTTCTCTATTTCCATAATCAATTTCAAAAGTGGAGAGGCCATTTCCACTACTTCTACAATCAATAATTTGACCAAGAATTTCACAATCTAAAACAATAATAGTATCTTTGGTACTGCCCCAAATTTGACCTTCTTTTTCTTGATAAAACTTTCCATTTAAATTAGCATAAAACATTTTGACTAAATTGGTAGAGAATTCAAAATCATTTAGTGATAAATCTATTAAACCAAAAATACCATTTTCCAAAGTAAGATCTTGTAAATAATAAGAGTATAATTCATTAAAATTAGCAAATCTTCCCAAAAAGACTTTACCATATACTGCATACTCAACGTATGTTTCAATAGACTCTTGATAATTAAAAAGTTGACTTTTGAAGCCTAATGGCTTTGGATGAAGACGGTTGATTCGAAGAAGACATGTTGAGCTTGTTTTGGAAGAAAGAGGGTGAAGAATTTGTTTGATTTTTGAAATAAAGTGTATGCTGAAGATGAGGCTATAAAGATTGAATATATAGAGGTTAAATGAACATCTAACAGGTAAAACGACGTCTTTTCAAATTTTGAATTTAATGCAAAAGAGAGGGAATTTCAAAAGTTCAGATTTTGAAATGATTCACCTAATTTTTCCTGATATGTCAACATACCTAAGTGACATATGTCGACATATATGTCGAAATATCAATGTTCAAAGAATAGAGAGATAGATTCATATAATTATATATATAGATATACCTATCATTATTATATATATTCCTATTTTAAATAATCAAAAGTTCAAAAAATTTCAAAAAGAAAAAACATGAAATGTAAAAATACTGATTTTGTTGTTCCCTTTGTTTGACTTGTTTAATCTTCCATCACCCTAAAACAAGTTGACATTTTCAGTGTCTAGTTCATTACTATTGGATGTAGTATCAGAATCGTCCACAATCGTGTTGAAAACCATTTTCTCTTTTTAAATGAATCGGAGTTTGGAGAATTCTTTGCTTTCTTCAGGTGCAGACAGTCTCTTCGTAGATGGTTAGATTCACCATAGACGTAACATTTAAAAACATTTCCGTTTCTGGAATTTTTGCTTTCAGTTTTATGGAAGTTGTTCGTCGTTCTGTATTTCAAAATTTTTTTGAAATCTTGAGCCATAAGAGCATCTCCTCATCATTATCATCATCTTCTGAATCTTGATCGTTGGTTGTTGTGTTGAATGCGATTGATTTCTTTTCGGTCGCCTTACTTTCATTTACACCCTGCAATTGTGCTTCATAAGACATTAGATTACCAATAGTTCTTCATTTTAATATACTAATATCATTGGCTTCCTCTATTTCTAATATCTTTTAATCCCATTTGAAGAGAATGGATTAAGGATTTTTCAAACTTGATCCTCTTTTAAGAAATTTTTCCCTAATGATACAAATGAATGAACTATATCTTGAAATCTAGAACACATATTAGAAATTGAATCATTTGGTTTCATTTTAAAATTTTGAACTGGTTGGTTAGCATGGACAAACGAAGGATTTATATGGATCGATCTGGAACGATACATAAAACAGCGTAAATCGACAAAGATCGATCTATATCTCAAAATCTACAAAGCCAATACACTTGAAACTTTTAGAACATCAATATAATGAAGAGTAAGGCTGTTATCCCGCCTTTTGGCAAGGCCGAGATATCAATGAACTGACTGAAAACCGAGGATCGCTCATCCCGAATAGCGAGTATGCACAGGTTCACCATGGATATCGATGAATTTTGTCCGAGTCCGGATTAAGCTACAATTGACAAGACACGATGAGCGAAGCCATGAAAGCCATCGTCCCAAATTTCAAGTCAATCCGAGCTCATATGCTCAAGTTATGATCGATGCAAGTTGGAGGAAATAGCTTCAAATTCGTATCCATCATTAGGCCACAGTTCGAATCGATCAGGATCGTATCCATCGTCAAGCCTCATTTCGTATCGATTGTATCCGTACCCATCAACGGATAGTACACTTCATATCAGTCAGCCAATGTCTACTTCATATCCATCAGATGGAGAGCCATGTTCGAATCCGTCAGTTTACTCTAGTTCGTATCCATCAGGTGACCGTAGTTCGTATCCATAAAACATTCACTATTCGTATCCATCGAGCCAAGCAGCTTTGCCATCTATTCGAATCCATTGCGATATTGCTTGTTCGCATCCATCAAGTCGAAGTAACTTTGATCGATGCGAATAAGAGCTGGCTTGATGGTTACGAACAAAGTCACCTCTATCGATGCGAACTACACCACTTCCATCGATGCGAACTGGACCATCCCCATCGATTCGAACTACACCACTTTCATCGATACGAACGAGGAGAAGTTCAAGGGACAACTCGGTCAACTCGGCGTAGAAGGTGGATCGATCCGAAGAGTGCTCGCCACATCACCACCTGATCACATGCAATCATCGATTCGAAATGATCGAGTCGAAACGATTGATTCGAACGAAATAGCCTGCCGAGTAACACCAATTCGTATTGATCATATCTCGCGATCTACATGTCCAAATGCCACAAAATTTTCATAGGAGCTTACGAACAAGATAAAGAATGTTCACACCAAGTTTCGACTCCATTGGACAAAATCTTGATCGATACGAAATTCGTTCGTATCGATCACGGATCGAGCCGAAACTGTTCGGACTAATATTCAATTTTCAACATCCACAGGAGTTGGATACTTATCTGATAACGATTATGACGACAGATAGCTAATCACAATCAAACAGCAATCAGTTACAACAATACAGGGTACAACAGTGGACAATCAACAGTTCACATTACCAAGGAAACCAGTCAAAGATTACAACTTTCAACAAAAAGGCGATAACTGTTCAGAATGAATATTGCAACATTTCAAAGCACATCATGTTTCCACAGGATGTACTTTGGAGGGCAAATGTTATCCCGCCTTTTGGCAAGGTCGAGATATCAAGGAACTGACTGAAAACCGAGGATTGCTCATCCCGAATAGCGAGTACGCACAGGTTCACCATGGATATCGATGAATTTTGTCCGAGTCCAGATTAAGCTACAATTGACAAGACATGTCGAGCAAAGCCATGAAAGCCATCGTCCCAAATTTCAAGTCAATCCGAGCTCATATGCTCAAGTTATGATTGATGCAAGTTGGAGGAAATAGTTCAAATTCGTATCCATCATTAGGCCACAGTTCGAATCGATCAGGATCGTATCCATCGTCAAGCCTCATTTCGTATCGATCGTCTCCGTACCCATCAACGGATAGTACACTTCGTATCAGTCAGCCAATGTCTACTTCGTATCCATCAGCTGGAGAGCCATGTTCGAATCCATCAGTTTACTCTAGTTTGTATCCATCAGGTGACCGTAGTTCGTATCCATCGAGCCAAGCAGCTTCGCCATCTATTCGAATCCATTGCGATATTGCTTGTTTGCATCCATCAAGTCGAAGCAACTTTGATCGATGCGAATAAGAGCTGGCTTGATGGTTACGAACAAAGTCACCTCTATTGATGCGAACTACACCACTTCCATCGATGCGAACTGGACCATCCCCATCGATTCGAACTACACCACTTTCATCGATACGAACGAGGCGAAGTTCAAGGGACGACTCGGTCAACTCGGCGTAGAAGGTCGATCGATCCGAAGAGTGCTTGCCACATCACCACCTGATCACATGCAACCATCGATTCGCAATGATCGAGTCGAAACGATCGATTCGAACAAAACAGCCTGCCGAGTAACACCAATTCGTATCGATCATATCTCGCGATCTACAAGTCCAAATGCCAACAAATTTTCACAGGAGCTTACGAACAAGATAAAGAATGTTCACACCAAGTTTCAACTCCATTGGACAAAATCTTGATCGATACGAAATTCGTTCGTATCGATCATGGATCGAGCCGAAACTTTATAGGCTCGGTCGCATGGGCCCACTCATGTGCCAGAAGAGGTCTCCCGAGATCCGAGCAAAATATCAGCCTCCTATGCTTAATAAATAGAGCCCCAGGGCCTACAGAGAAAGGATCTTTGGATTCTCCAACTCCCAGACTCTGCCGGATTGAAGTCTAATCTCCATTGCTGCTGTTGTACTCGAATTTCATAACTATAATTCATGGCAATTGGCTGCAATCAATTGTAATCATCAAAGAAACATCAATAAAGTGATCAACTTCATAGTGGACGTAGTTAATACGCCGAACCACTCTAAATTCTTGTGTTTCTGTGCATTTTTATCGTTTACATATTTGTTTTTGGAGTTTTTGTTAGATAATCCTCTTTTTACATTTAGTTTCTTCATTTTTATCTCTTCAAAAACTTCCGAAGAGTGTTGTGCCCATTTTTGGTACAAACAAAGGCCCATAAAAACGAACGCATGCCAAAACTCCAAAATCTTGGAAAAAGGGCCAATCGTTATTAGAATAATCGTACAAACTGTCTAAACGACCCATATTGAAAGAAGATTGGACGATATCTTACAAACGATATGTCAAAATTGCAAAAAATTTGAAGTGCAAGTAATTTACATAATAAAGGGCCTACATGATTGATCGCACAATCAAACTCGAGAAAAAAAACAAGAAACACAGATCGTTATTAGACGTCCAAAATAACAATCGGTGTTCTGCAAAGAATAGGTAATATCTCACAAATTACAGCTCAGAATGACACCATATTTTGGGAGCAATGCCTTGGGGAATGTGGAACCCCACGTACGATTGCACATTGATTCAAGCAAGAAATAACGATGGGCCCCGATCGTTATTTTTGTGGAATTGAGACCGCTAATCGTTCTGGTGGGCCCCTACGGATCCGGAGGCTCTTCTGTCGAATTTCCAACGAGATATTTCATCATCTCAACCTATAAATACCAGCTTTATTCTTCATTCAAAGGATATGGACGTTGCTTGTTACTCTAGACTCAATTGTAATCAAGTGCTTGCATTGTTCTAATATTGCAATCAGATTCAGAAGAGAGTAATAAAGCATAATCTTCAAAGTGGACGTAGGCTTACAACGCCGAACCACTATAAACCTCTGTGTTATTGATTACTGTTTATTCTCTGTTGCTTACTTACTCATTTACTGAGTTTAATTTTACTTCTCTATAAAAGCTATTCTTGCATGTTTGTGACCATTTTTGGTGCAAACATTTTGGTGATTTCAATGAGAACCTAAATTCTCAGCTTATTAGGATCCCTTTGTTACTATTGGATTGCTTAAATCTCCCGAAGGAGATCCGCAGTTATCTTCAAGAAGTTTGCTAGTTCTATTTAGATTTGCAAAAATTTAAGCAAAGCTATCAACAATGGTGAAGAACACTAGATCTACTTCTCAGAACGTGGAAGGAAACGAGAATGCTAGCATCCAACAAGGAGGCTCGAGCAGTCAATCGATGAATGTGAATGTTGATCTAGTTGAAGTTCAGAATCCAGCTGATTCCATTACAAGAGATGAATTCCATAATCTGATGAAAGAGCTAGTGGATAGCCATTGTTAGCACCAAAATTGGTCACTAACCTCGTTCAGAAAGATTGTGTAGAGATATAAGTGATGAAAGTAAATTAAACAGAGAAGACAATGCTAATTTAAATGCAGAAAGTAAGAACACCAAATTTATAGTGGTTCAGCGTAATTGCCTACGTCCACTTTGTTCAACTTTATTGCTTTCCTTTATAGTTGATTACAAATACAATTCGTGAATCAAATGCTTGAGTGAAGTTGTTAAGTAGAGAAGATGAGTCTTTAAAATGGCAGAGTCTCCCCGGTGTTTTCTCTCCAAAAAAGGATCCATTTCACTGTGACCCTGCCCCTCTATTTATAGGCAAATATGGGCTGGACTTCCCAAGTGGGCTGGATAGCCGAACGCTCTAGCCCCAGTACAGTGGTCACTGTATGTCGAACCAGGTACGCCGAACGCTCGGATGCCGAACGATGTGGTTTGAGGTTTGGGAAGTGCAGGATGTTAGACAGTCGAAGCCGAACGCTCTGCTAGACACCGAGTACTCTTGTTGCCGAGTACCACGCCGAGTACTCCTGTATGCCGAATGCTCTTGTATGCCGAGCAGTCTCGATGCCGAGTGCTCTTGTATGCCGAGCAGCCTTGATGTCGAGCACCCTTGTATGTCGAGTAGTCTCGATGTCGAGCGCTCTTGTATGCCGAGCAGCCTTGATGCCGAGCACCCTTGTATGCCGAACGCTAGCGCCGAGCATTGGTTGTCGCCGAGTGCCAGTTGACGCCGAGTTCCATTGGGATGCCGAGTGCTACGCCAAGTGCTCCTGGATGTCAAGCGCTTCGCCGAACACTCCTGGATGCCGGTCACTCTCTGATGCCGGACACTCTCTGATGCCAGTCACTCTCTGATGCCGAGTTGAACTGGATGCCGAGTACTAGTTGCCTGGTCAAATCTCCAGGAAACACTTGCCCCCCAAAGTGTATCGCGTGGCCGAACGTGGTACGCTTTGAACCGTGCAACCTTTTTGTCACGTCTTAAACCCTTGGCTAACCTCGAACGGAGACGCCCCTTTTGTGGGACCGATGTGTGCCGGACGTGTTCCAAATGCCGAACGAGACATTCGCGTTCGAACGGTGCTTCCTTGCCGAGTGATGCTTCAGTGCCGAACCGTTATGCGCCGAGGCCGAATGCTATGACCTTGACCGGTTCTACCAGTCATGGCCTTTTCGACTTCTACCTCCCTCTATATAACCAGGCGCCCTTCCACCATTTTCCCTTTATGCTTTCTCTTCTGTCATTCCCAGAGACTTGCAATTCTTGCCACCCTATCAGATATAAAGTCTAGTTGATCCTTCCTCAACCTCGATCGTCGAACTAGGTATCATTCCCTCCACGATTACATTACTTCAACTTTAGGTTCATCACATGGGAACGGGGTATTTCTATGGTTGTACAATGTGTGGCTAGTAGAAGTGGTACGCACGTTCGGAGTCGCCGAACGGTGCATGGTAGTTAGACCTAGCTCCTTTGTGCTGATCAAGATTGGAAGAAAAAGGAAGATGGAGTGTCGAACGGTGTAACCTTCGCCGGGCGATCTTGTCTCTGTCGTTCGGCGTAAATGGAGAAAGAGCAGGGCGGAGCGCTACTTTAGCCGAACGAACTAAGGCCGAACACTACCCTTATGCCGAATAGACATATATGCCGAATAGCATCTAGACCGAACGACATAATTGCCAAACAACTCTCATGCCGAACAGTTACATACCTGCCGAACAGAACTTAGACATGCCGAACGAACACACACATGCCGAACAGAACTTAGACATGCCGAACGAACACACACATGCCGAACAGAACTTTTAACTGGACGATGACTTAACCGAACGAGGCCTTTAGCCGAACAAAGACTTAGCCGAACATTCCTTAGACCGAGCAAAACACAGCCGAACATTATACTTAGGCCGAACAATCTTGAATGCCGAACGGAATGCCTGCTGACCTATACTTAGGACGAACAATACAATTGCCGATCACTACTTAAATGCCGAACAGTATAAATGTCAAACTACACTTAGGCCGGTTACTTTAGAAATCATATGTCTTCTGAATCTGGAACTGTAATCACTACCAGGCGGGCTCTTCGAGACGGTCAGCGATGACGGTCTTCGAAGGCCACGATTCGGAACTCATTTTTATATCCTTGAAATCTTATGCTTGTACACAATTGCTTACACTAGTTCACACACCACGTGGGGGGAAAACTCGTGTTCCTAATTCTAACGTTCAACGTTTTTTAAGTATAGTTTTCTCAAGCACTTAGCCAGGTTCGTTATTTATTTGGGATGTCAAGAAAATCTAGCTCCGCCACTATATCCGACAGGCCTGGGCCGTCATCAAGGCAAGGAGCTGCTGATACTTCTAACCCATCGACTTCTCCTGCTCATAACTTGGCGCCTGATGCTCTGGAGGCAACCATCTTACTAGACAATCCGATCGATTCTCAAGCCTCGAAGATCAACGAAGCTGCTATGCGACGGATATGCTCCATTCATGGGATTCCTTTTACCGACGTGTTAGTTCCTTCAAGACACGATCGCCCTCATTTTCCCCCAGTCGGGTACACTACCTGCAACAAGTTCATGTGTTGGATGGGCAGCGTGCCTCCATTCAACTTATTTCTTCGGGATGTACTGCAGTACATAGACATAGCTCCGTCGCAGCTGCACCCGAACGGCCATGCATTTCTATATGGGACTTATCTACTTTTCATGGCTGTCTTCTCCAAACCTCCAACCGCCGGTGATATCAGATATATTTACATGTTCAAGAGACGGAAAGACAGTCCTTCTTTTATGTTCCTCGAGCCATACCACAAATGCCAGATCTTGACAGGGGCCTGTAGCAAATTCGCCCTGTACAAACAGGAATGGTTCTATGTGCGCTGCCCTTCTGGTTTCGCTAGGAGATGGGTTGAAGGCGGTAAGTCTCTCTGCCGAGTCACTATTCGTATTTGATCGGAGTCATGCTTTTCCTAACTCTTCATTTCATCTTTTCAGGTATCAACCTGCGCCCGGAAGGCCGAGGATATTTTGAGGCTGTCGATGCCATTAGAGCTCTTCCTGCCGAGGATCGAGACATCCGAGTTATCATTTCAAATGAATCACTGTCGAGGTTCGGCTTGCTGGCTCCTGGTCGTCGGATCAGCCTTCCAGAAGGTGTTACCACTCCCAAACCTCCGTCCGGTAAAGGGAAAAAACTTGCCGGATCGTCGTCGCGCCGCGCTCCCGACACGCACGAAGAAGGCGAGCGCAAAGAGGATGATGCCCCTGAAACTCAGGGTGAGAATGCGGGTCCCGCTCAGAATCCGGCAGTCGAAGTTCACGACATTGAGACGTCGTCCTCCCCTTTGAAGGGAAAGAAGAAGCTAAAATATAAAGTTCAGAAGGAGAAAGTTGGTGGCACTTCAAAAGTCACACTTATTCCGCCTGAGAAAGAGGCTTCCTCACAGCATCTGGAAAGTTCTCTGAGGGGTCTGTCCAACCTGTCCATCCCCGATGATTTACTTAATTACGAGTTCGATTATCCTGAAGCTCTCAAATTCTCTTCGCCCGCTAGAGGCAATGTAGGAGTTCAACTCCCAGCTCAAGGAGACAACACTCCGATTAGCAAAGATAAACGAACGGGTCCGTCGGGGGGAACACTAGGACACACACGCACATGCGCATTCCATAATATACTTCAAGTCTTTTTAACTCATGAATTCTCCTTAACTCGTTGTTATCTCCATTCTTTGCAGGTGATATGGGCCGCTCTCACGGACTTGATCGCCTTCAGGGGTCTTCTATATTCCATCACTCTGGACGGGATTCCGGTTCAGGCAGACGCAGGGACCGAGGTGATTATGAAGATAGGGACAATCGTCCTCGTGAGTCGTCTCACCGCAAGAAAGCACATTCTCAATCTTCCCAGTCCCACGATCTTCCTCCTCCAACTGAGCCGGATAAAGAGAAGTCTTCACAGAAGGGTTATCAGTCTGATGCTGCTCGAGAACAACACTCCAGTTCATCGAGTACGAGGCAAGTTCGAGAGCAACGTAAAAGAACGGAATTCTCAAAGCCTCCTCCTCCTACTCCTGCAGTGGACCCAACTGTTGCGGAAAAAATGGTCGACCTTAAGGCCAAGTTTCCGAAAATCTGTTTTGACGGCTTGAAATTCCTCCCGGCCATTCATCATATTCCCGAGCATGTGAAGCAGAGTGCCATTGCCTGCAATAACGACGTCTATGTTCAACATGACGCATTTGTGCACTTGGTGGAGAAGGTCGCGGAAGTATCTGTTGAGCGTCAACACGAGATTGACCGTCTAAATCTGGAGGCTGACAGCGATAAGAAAATCATCAAACTCCAAGACAAAGAGCTCGCTTCGTATAAGTCAAAGCTAGAAGCCGCTGAACAAAGCGCAAAAAATACTGCCGAGGCAGTTACTCGTTTAGAGGCGGCTCACAAAAAAGAGCTTGACAAAGCAGTCCAGCGCAGCGGTGCCCTCGCCCTAGAAAAAGACTCTGTCCAAAAGGAAAGGGACGCACTTGCTACTCAAGTCAAGGAGCTGAAGGAATTACTTTCCAAGGAGAAGGAAGACAAAGTAGCCGCTCAAGAAGAATCGCAGCGATACTGTGATGAGATTGTTGCTACCCGACTCCTGAAGACAAAGCTCGATGACGAACTCACCGGGGTCGAGAAAATGAAGGACGAGGCCCGTGAGGAGGGCAAAAGAATGGCTGTGGAAGAGCTTGATTCTCGCCTCGAGGCGGCCGTAGAAGCCGGCAGGGAAGAGGTCAAAAGTATGTTTGACCCGTTGATCGCCGAGTATGGAGCCCGCGTCCTTATGCACCGCGACTTAACATTTCTGGGTGACGGCTACCTCGAATCCCTGGCTGAGGCGTGGGAAACTCTGATAAGGATCAGAAAGGTCGAGTCGAGCTCCAACGAGGTCGATGAGGATGTCTTGGTGAAGGAGTTCCTAAGGGGGAATGAGCCATCGGACTTATCCGCAGCATTGGCACTTTATAGCAAAGGCTCTTCCCCTCCGAAAGAGAAGAATGACGAAGCTGGCCCGTCTGGGGCCGATGCTACTACTCCTCACATTGCCGCTCCTTACGCTGCTCAATCGGCCGGTCGGCCAACACTTGATCCATTCGAGCAGCATGCTAGTTATGATCCCGAAGATCCCGGGCTTGGTGTTCATGTGCTGTCACCTATCCTGGAGGGTGAAACCCCTCGTGCCACCGATAGCCAGCCGGACCCTGGTAGGAAATTCTTCTTTCTCTAGAAATTGAAGAGATCCAGTCATTTTTCAGCAGTGGCTACTCGTTCTAATGCTCATTCCTTATGTTTTCGTGCAGGTTGCTCTGACGCCGAGCCAACTCCGAGGAGCGATGACGCCAAGGAGGAAGCAGAGAAAACAAGCGACGTTGCTCACGCAGGAGTAACTCCCGGTCCATACGCTCAAGTGATCGGGGCGCTAGATGATGACAAACTTGATACTTCGTCTCCTGCCGAAGGAAGCGATGAAATTGAAATCACTGGTGCCTCTGAGCATACTTCAGAGATGAGCATGAAGGACCGTCTTGCCGACGAGGAGAAGAAAAAAGTCAAAGTCAAAGTTGAGTCTGAAATACTGGAACTCACTGACCCGCGGAACAGACCTTTGAAAATCATTCTCCCGGGCAGGTCCAAACCACTAGATGTTCCGTCTCCTACTCCCGACTCCGTTTCTCTAGCAAGCAAAAAGTCCAAGAAAAAGCGTGAGGGAGAGGAGTCGTCGGAAACAACGAAGGAAGACAAAAAGAAGAAGTCGAAGAAATAATCGATACACTCGTTCAACGAGTTTTTTGCTTAAGTCTTGTAATTTCTTTTATCTTCCACAACTTGCAGTTTGTATAGAGAGATCTGAATTTTGTAGGAGTGATCATGTATCCCCATTTTGGACTTATCGAATAAAATTTAGTTTCTTTTTGTTTGAATGATTCTCTTGGCTTTATTTGGTTTGCTGGCACTGTGCTCCGGGGAGTTGGAGACTTGAGACTGTTTATACTCTAGTCCGCGCTCCAGAGGCTTGGAGTACTCCGATCCGCGCTTTGGGGATTCAGAGATTTTAAATCGTTTATACTCTAGTCCGCGCTCTGGGGACTTAGAGTACTCCGCTCCGCACTCTGGGGATTCGGAGATTCGTATTCGTTTATACTCTAGTCCGCTCTCTGGGGACTTAGAGTACTCCGCTCCGCACTCTGGGGATTCGAAGATTCGTATTCGTTTATACTCTAGTCCGCTCTCTGGGGACTTAGAGTACTCCGCTCCGCACTCTGGGGATTCGGAGATTTGAAGTCGTTTATACTCTAGTCCGCGCTCTGGGGACTTAGAGTACTTCGCTCCGCACTCTGGGGATTCGGAGATTCGTATTCGTTTATACTCTAGTCCGCTCTCTGGGGACTTAGAGTACTCCGCTCCGCACTCTGGGGATTCGGAGATTTGAAGTCGTTTATACTCTAGTCCGCGCTCTGGGGACTTAGAGTACTCCGCTCCGCACTCTGGGGATTCGGAGATTCGTATTCGTTTATACTCTAGTCCGCTCTCTGGGGACTTAGAGTACTCCGCTCCGCACTCTGGGGATTCGGAGATTTGAAGTCGTTTATACTCTAGTCCGCGCTCTAGGGACTTAGAGTACTCCGCTCCGCACTCTGGGGATTCGGAGATTCGTATTCGTTTATACTCTAGTCCGCTCTCTGGGGACTTAGAGTACTCCGCTTCGCACTCCGGGGATTCGGAGATTTGAAGTCGTTTATACTCTAGTCCGCGCTCTGGGGACTTAGAGTACTCCGCTACGCACTCTGGGGATTCGGAGATTTGAAATCGTTATACTCTAGTCCGCGCTCTGGGGACTTAGAGTATTCCGCTCCGCACTCTGGGGATTCGGAGATTTGAAGTCGTTTATACTCTAGTCCGCGCTCTGGGGACTTAGAGTACTCCGCTCCGCACTCTGGGGATTCGGAGATTTGGAATCGTTCGTACGAGTCTGTATGTCGTGCAGGATAATGTAATTTATCATCCAATTAAGAGATATAGAAACTTCATAGAAAATATGGCTTCAAGCCTTTATTAATGAAAATCAACTAAATTGCTTGATTACAACTTTTAAAAGGAAACTAAGTCATTATTGAATGGAAACATGCAGGAAATAACAGTGCCTACAACAAGAAAGGAAAACATGCTAAATGTAATAGTGCCGCAAATGTTCACTGTTCCATGCTCGGGGGAGTGTCGCGCCATCAACGGTCGCTAGCTTGAATGTTCCTTCTCCAAGCATCCGTTCAATGGCGTATGGACCTTCCCAGCTGGGATTCATGCGTGATGGTACCGGGAAGACTCGTTTCAGAATGAGATCACCCACATCAAAGATTCTTGGGCGGACTCTGTCGTCGTAGTAACGCTTGACTCGATGTCTGTGCGCCGCCGCCCTTAATTCAGCTTCTTCACGCTTTTCGTCGATGCAGTCCAGTGATTCCAGCAAGAGGTTTTGGTTCGTCTTGGGGTCATAGTATGTCACTCGGTGCGATGGAACTTCAAGTTCCACGGGTATAACGGCTTCAGAGCCGTATGCCAAGGCGAACGGAGCGTGGCCGGTCGCGGACTTGTGGGTAGTTCTATACGCCCATAATGCTATCGGGAGTTCATCTACCCACTTGCCTCCAACCTTCTCCAGACGCTTCTTCAGTATGGACTTGATTATTTTGTTAACGGCCTCGACTTGTCCGTTAGCTTTTGGGTGTGCAACGGCGACGAACTTTTTCTCGATGTCGTACTTTAAACAGAACTCTTTGAACTCTCTACTTTCAAATTGCATTCCGTTGTCTGTAATGATGGTGCGTGGAAGGCCAAAGCAGCATATAATGTTTCGTACAACGAAGTTAATGACCTTCTTAGAGGTGATAGTGGCCAAAGGTTCTGCCTTAGCCCATTTCGTGAAATAGTCGACTGCAACTATTGCGTATTTCGCACCACCTTTGGATAGAGGCAAAGAGCCGATTATGTCGATTCCCCAGATCGCAAATGGCCAGGGACTGATCATTTGCGCGAGTTCCGTTGATGGAGCCCTCGGGATTTTCGCATATCTTTGACACTTGTCGCATTTTCTTGCGTAGTCCGCGGCATCCCGGTTTACGGTGGGCCAGTAATATCCATAGCGGAGGATCTTCTTTGCTAGCGTTTGCCCCCCAGTATGGTCGCCACATTCCCCTTCGTGAACCTCTCTCAAGACTCGCTTTGTTTCATCATGAGCGATGCATCGTAATAACGAGACTGAGAATCCTTTTCGATACATTGATCCATCCTGCATTATGTATCGCGCGGCCTTTCGAAGGACCTGCCGTCTTTCGCTTCTTTTTCCTGGTAAAGCCCCGGTCGTCAGGTAAAGTTTGAATGGGGTTACCCACGATTCCTTCTCGATTTCTGTTCCCAACACGCGATCGACTTTCATTTCGTCTATGCTCGGGGCATGCAAGACTTCGACGGGATACAATCCCATTTGTTGCGCATCGTCGGTACTCGCGAACTTAGCCAATAAGTCGGCTTCTTTGTTCTGTTCGCGCGGGATATGTGAGATGTCATAACGCTCAAGATTTGATAGTAGTTCTTGGACCTGAATGAGGTACGGAGCAAGCTTTCGTCCCTTTGCTTGGTAGTCTCCCCGTACTTGGTAAACCACCAACTGCGAGTCACAAAAGATTTCGACTGATTCGATCCCGAGTTCCCTGATGAGCTTCAAGCCAGCGATCAGTGCTTCATATTCGGCTTCGTTATTTGTAGCCGGGAAATCGAGCTTCAGGGCATAACAGATCGATCGGTTTTCCGGAGTTACAAGAACTACGCCCGCGCCGGAGCAACGGTCGTTTGATGCACCGTCCGTGTATAATTTCCATCGAACGGGGGGAATGATGTTGTGATCGTCCGGTTTGATGGGCATGGTAAATTCAGCGATGAAGTCTGCTAACGCTTGCCCTCGGATGGTTCTCCGTGGTAAGTACGCGATATCGAATTGGCTCAACTCGATGTTCCATCTTAGCAATCTTCCAGAAGTTTCCGGCCGTTGGAGTACCTACCTCAGGGTTTGATCGGAATAAACACCGATTGAATGTGCTTGAAAGTACGGGCGAAGCTTTCGTGATGCAATCACCAAGCAATAAGCCAATTTCTCTATTTTAGGGTAATTCCTCTCGGCCCCTGTTAAACGTTTGCTAACATAATACACCGGCTTTTGGACTCGATCCTCCTCTTGTACCAAAGCCGCACTTATCGCATGTGGGGATACAGCCAAGTATACGTACAACATCTCATGGTCAACTGGTTTTGATAGCATTGGTGGGCTCTCCAGATGCCTCACCAGATTCCGGAATGCTTCCTCACAACTAGACGTCCATTCAAAATTTCTCTTTCCTTTCTTTATTATGTCAAAGAACGGGATGCACTTGTCAGTTGCCTTGGATATAAATCGACTCAGCGCAGCTACTTTTCCGTTCAAGCTCTGTACCTGCTTTATAGTCCTGGGCGCTTGTACATCTCGAATAGCTTGGATCTTTTCTGGGTTGGCCTCGATTCCCCTAGCGTTGACGATGAATCCCAAAAACTTTCCTAATGCAACGCCGAAAGAACACTTCAACGGGTTGATCTTCATGCCATAAAACCTGAGTATGTCGAACATTTCAGCCAAGTTTTGAATGTGGTCGTTTGACCGTCGTGACTTCACGAGCATGTCATCCACATAGACTTCCATGGTTTTACCCAGCTGGTCCTTGAACATTCGATTCACCAGACGTTGGTAAGTTGCTCCAGCATTCTTCAATCCAAAGGGCATCACTACATAGCAATACAGCCCGACATTTGTAACGAAGCTGGTGTGTTCTTGGTCCAGAATATGCATTGGGATTTGGTTGTATCCTGAGTACGCGTCCATGAATGACAGTAACTCGTGTCCTGCGGTGGAATCGACCAACTGAACGACCCTAGGCAACGGGAAACTGTCCTTAGGGCATGCTTTGTTCAAGTCGGAATAATCTACGCAAGTCCTCCATTTCCCATTCGCCTTCTTTACTAGCACGGGGTTGGATACCCATTCAGGGTAGAGGGCGTCGCGGACGAACCCATTCGCTTTGAGTTTGTCCACCTCCTCTCCGAGAGCGGCGGATCTCTCCGGATTCATTCCTCTCCTTTTTTGCTTGACTGGGACGTATTTCGGGTCTATGTTCAACATATGACTCGTGATGGCGGGAGAAATCCCACACATATCAGAATGCGTCCAGGCGAAAACATCAAGGTTCGCCCGGAGGAAGTCGCTAAGGTCTTCAGTCATTGCGGGGCCTAGCTGTGATCCGATCTTCAGTATCCGCAAAGGGTCGTCACGGCTAACTGAAATGTCAATTGTTAATTCAGCCGATGCCGCCTTCTCTTCCCTGGGTTTCTCATCGTCGTCTCTCGGATCTATATCTCCATAGATCCGAGAACTATGCCCGAGCCAGGGCTCCGGCACTACTTGTCAATTATCCACATTGAGGATGCGGACGGGATTGTCCGCAACCTTTCCCTTCTCCCTCCGGTGGGCCTCTCGGAGCTCGGCCACATAACAGGAACGACCAGCTGCTTGGTCGCCGTGAACAATGCCTACTCCTTTGTCAGTCGGGAACTTCAAAGTTAAACACCACGGGGCTAACGCTGCCCTAAACTCTGCCAGGGCCGGCCGACCCAAGAAAACGTTATACGGAGAGTCCACATCCAAAACTACAAAGGGTAGAATTCGCACTCTCCGACGCTCGCCTTGTCCCAGTTCAACTGGTAACTCGACATATCCCACTGCATCAGTTGCAGCGCCGTTAAAGCCGTGAATACGAGCTTTGAATGGTTTCAAGTCTTTTGTTTCTAGCTTCATTTGATCGTAGGCCTTCTTGAAGATGATGTTGACTGAACTTCCAGAATCAATCAGAATTCTTTTTACATATGCTGGTCCGATCGTTGCAGATATGACCATGGGGTCGATGGTCGGAGCCTCTACCTGATCAGCGTCTCTGCTTCTGAACACAATATCGTCTGTCATTACGCGCTGCTGCTTAGCAGGGGCTCCGTCCTCCATGTTCGAACAACACTCAAAGTCTGCATGCTTCAAGGAACTTGCATATCGCTCCATCTCCTACCAATTCTTATCCGCGGGGATGAGGCCCGCCGATAATTGTATTTATGACCAGTTTACCAACGGTCCGGGCAGGCTCCTCGGGATGACGTGGAGCTGGTGCACGACCTGGGTTGGACGTTCCCTGTCCTCCTTCTTGTGGATCCTTTACAAATTCTTGCAATTTCTTCTACCTGATCAACTTCTCGATAGCGTCGTGCAAGTGTCTACATTCTTCCGTATTGTGTCCATAAGTCTCATGGAAGCGACAATATTTCCCGGTCCGCTTCTGTTCTTCGGTTGATTCTTTTGGACGTGGTTTTCTGTACTGAAAAGTATTGCAGGTGGATAGGTAAATGTTTTCAAGTGGGGCGTTTAGCGGAGTGTACTCGCTGTAGCTTGAAATTCTCGACTTCCACTTTCCTACTTCTTTTCTTTTTCCTTGACTCCTTCCTCCGGACTCCTTGGGTTGCCCAGGCTTGTTCTGGACATTGACTTGGACCTTTCCCGAGCTGTCTCCAGATTGCTTCACAGCGATGTTGCTCTTTATTGACTCTTGGACAGGCCCTGGCGCCTTATCTCGTCGTACCCACCTAGCTTCCTCTCTTCTTATGAACTGGTGTGCCTTAGAGTAGAAACGCTCTATCGTAGCTGGAGGTTTTCCTGCCAGCCAGTCTCCAAACTCAGAGTCTGGATCCACACCTCTCATTACAGCCATCAGAATTGCATGGTCATTGGGATTACTGACTTCAGTTGCTGCTACGTGGAACCTTTGCAAATATTCCTTCAACGATTCCCCAGGATTTTGGATTACACTTGTAGAGACATCACGTCCTTTGGGCGCGTAGTGTGTATCCTGAACTGCTCAATAAACTTCTTTTCCAACTCCTCGAAATTTGATACGGATCGCGAAGGAAGTCGGGTGACCCACATAGTAGCGATCCCAGATAGAGTAATCAGAAAGCACCTACACTTGGTGGCATCATTCGCTCTGGCTGAATCCATCATCCATTCGTACCTCATGACATGTTGTCTAGGGTCAGTCTTTCCTTCATATGCGGGAATAGTAGGCATACTAAACTTCCTGGGGTACGCCGCCTGCAACACAACATCCGTGAACGGAGTATGACTTCTTGACACTCCCCAATCATCATTCGATAACCCCTGATTTTCCTTCATCAACTGCCTGATCATGGCTGTCAGATCGGGTGTCTGTATGGAAGGCGGAAGGATGGAGTCTGTTCTACGCGCCTGTCCATAATGATGCCTCCTCTCTTGGCGATCTGCCAATCGTGCGTCTTGAGGTTCGACATCGTTAGCATTTTGATGATCTGGGCCTCTATCTTCCATCTGTATCCCGGTCCTGAAGCTTCCAGCTCTTGCTTGGTCGCGGTCTCCAGCTGTTCGAACAGCAGCATCTGCTCGCGCAGCATCAGTCTTACGGCGTCTGCGCCTGGGAGGTTCATCAGAGGAAGTAGAGCTGTTAGATGAGGAGTAAGCAGCGGGATTGCCCCCAGCATTCTGTTGCTGCTGTTGAGTAAGTTGTGCCATCAGGTTGGCATTGGCTTGCATCTACTCTCCTAGTTGTCTCCTACTTTCCCTGAGCTCTCTCATCAATTCGTTGAACTCTATTCTGGTGACAACTGGAGTTTGGTCCTGAGTGGCAACTCCTGTATTTGGAATTGCTGGTTGATTGCTAGGCCCTGCTTGTTGCATGCTAGCAGTCTCGTGGGCATCCGCATTGTGAGAAGCTGACCTGGTACGTGGTCTTGCCATTGTAGAGTTATTGGTATGAACTCTGAGTAGAATCAACGGATGTCCTATCAGTGAGTCGGATCTTCTTTGGGGGATTTGTTCAATCCAGTAGCTTCAAAGCAGATCCTTGAGGTCTGAGAATTCAATTCTCAGTGAAAGCACCAAAGTGTTAGCACCAAAATTGGTCACTAACCTCGTTCAGAAAGATTGTGTAGAGATATAAGTGATGAAAGTAAATTAAACAGAGAAGACAATGCTAATTTAAATGCAGAAAGTAAGAACACCAAATTTATAGTGGTTCAGCGTAATTGCCTACGTCCACTTTGTTCAACTTTATTGATTTCCTTTATAGTTGATTACAAATACAATTCGTGAATCAAATGCTTGAGTGAAGTTGTTAAGTAGAGAAGATGAGTCTTGAAAATGGCAGAGTCTCCCCGGTGTTTTCTCTCCAAAAAAGGATCCATTTCACTGTGACCCTACCCCTATATTTATAGGCAAATATGGGCTGGACTTCCCAAGTGGGCTGGATAGCCGAACGCTCTAGCCCCAGTACAGTGGTCGCTGTATGCCGAACCAGGTACGCCGAACGCTCGGATGCCGAACGATGTGGTTTGAGGTTTGGGAAGTGTAGGATGTTAGACAGTCGAAGCCGAACGCTCTGCTAGACGCCGGGTACTCTTGTTGCCGAGTACCACGCCGAGTACTCCTGTATACCGAATGCTCTTGTATGCCGAGCAGTCTCGATGCCGAGTGCTCTTGTATGCCGAGCAGCCTTGATGCCGAGCACCCTTGTATGCCGAGTAGTCTCGATGACGAGCGCTCTTGTATGCCGAGCAGCCTTGATGCCGAGCACCCTTGTATGCTGAACGCTAGCGCCGAGCATTGGTTGTCGCCGAGTTCCATTGGGATGCCGAGTGCTACGCCGAGTGCTCCTGGATGTCAAGCGCTTCGCCGAACACTCCTGGATGCCGGTCACTCTCTGATGCCAGACACTCTCTGATGCCGGTCACTCTCTGATGCCGGTCACTCTCTGATGCTGAGTTGAACTGGATGCCGAGTACTAGTTGCCTGGTCAAATCTCCAGGAAACAGCCATCGGCAATTAAATCAGCAGATTCAAGCTAATATCAACCTAATGAACAAACTTAGTTAGCAACAGCGAGGAAAGCAAGGAGGGACCCTACCCCTTACTCAGCATTGGAGAGTTCTAGTTCATCGGATGAGTACCACAGACACCGGCGTCACAAAATAGATGAATATCATGCAGAAACTTTGGGGCGTCAACAGGCAGACCATCCTGGTTTTCCAGGACCGATCAGTGCCGATCTCTCCATAGGGATCGGTACCGATCCCTCCTCCATAAGAGGAAACTTACCTATACATGCTGGGAGTCAAGATGGAGCTGGTGCGGCTGATTTGGATGATGGAGTTCGGTTGAATGTTGACCAATTGCATCTGCGTAATGACGATGAAGTGAATGTACGTGGTACACAATGAAAGGATGGTGAACCAAGAAGGCGTGGAACAGCCCGTAGATATCGACCAGACCATTCACATGAGGTGGAACATGACCACCGCTTGGCACCAACTATCCAGACACCGAACTTGTCGACTATGGTTAGACAATTTGTAAGAGTGACTGAAGGCTTGACCAATGATGACTGGAGAATCTCAAAAAGCCATACCCTGTTCACTAACAATATCTCACATGTAGAGTATCTAAGGAGGTTCAACATGCCGTCGATGCCTGCCTACGAGGGAAAAACCAACCCTAGGCAGCACATCATGTGATATAAATGGCTGATGGATTCCGCATGAGCAGATGACACAACCAAGTGTAGATGTTTTCCCATAACTGTCTCTGGAATAACAGCAATGTGGTTTACAAGGTTACCCCCATGGTCGATCTCCAGATTTGTTGATTTGGCAACGAGGTTTGTGGAGCAGTTCTGTATGCACACAGCTCGCCCCAAAGATGTAATGTCTCTGTCCAGCGTGATCCAGGCTTCGGGAGAATCGTTGAAAGATTATTTGGAGAGATTCCATGCAACTGTTACAGAAATCAGTAATCCGAATGACCATGCAATATTGATGGTCGCAACAAAAGGGATTGATCCAGAGTCTGATTTTGGCAATTGGTTAGATGGCAAGCCAACCGCAACGTTAGAGCACTTCTAGCGAAGGCGGCTCGGTATTTGAGGAAGGAGGAAACCAGATGCTCTAGGAAGAAGAAAGTTTTGGGACCAAGTGGAGAGGGAGTACAGAGTAATATTGCGGTAAAACAGTCTGATGATAGCTCTGGAAAAGTTTAAGTGAATGTCCAGAACAAACCCAATCTGCAGAACAAAGGCGGAGATTGGAGTCGAGAACGAAAGAGGGATTCTGGAAGAGGAAAACCTAGGATTCCGATGTATGATACTTACACGCCACTGAATACATCTCTAGAGAATATCTATATATCTACCTGCAATACCATGTAGTACAGGAAGCCACCTTCGAAATAATTAACGGAGAAGCAGAAGCAGACTAGAAAATATTGTCAGTTTAACGAATGTTATAGTCATAACACAAATGAATGTTGGCATCTCCAGGATATCAACAAAAAGCTGATTCGAGAAAGAAAGTTGCAGCAGTTTGTAAAATATTGCAGGATGGTAGGCAGAGGACATCCGACCCCAACCGAGGACAAGTGTCGCATAGGACTGAGGAGCCTGCGTAGACTGGTGGAAGATTGGTAATCAATTCAAATGTCGAAGGACCGCATCCGACTGATAAAAGCTGGCATGAGATGGAGCGCTATGCTAGCACGATTAAGCATGTGAATTTTGAATGTTGTCCGAGTACTGAAGATGGAGCTCCGGCAAAACAACAACATATCATAGCAGATGATATTGTGTTGAGAAACAGAGATGTAGACAAGGTGGAGGCTCCGACGATTGACCCAATGGTCATTTTGGCCATGATCGGCCCCGCTTTAGTGGGACGGATATTGGTTGATTGTGGAAGTTCTGTAAATATAACTTTCAAAAAAGCTTATGATCAGATGAGGATGGAAGCCAATGACTTAAAACCATCTAAAGCCAACATTCATGGCTTTAACGGTGCTACAACCGAAGCTGTTGGTTATGCCGATTACACGTGGAGTTGGGAGAAGGTGACCGTAGGAGAGTGCGGATTCTGCCTTTTGTTGTTTTAGATATTGACTATCCATATAACGCTTTTCTAGGCCGACAGGCCCTAGCTGAATTCCTGGCAGCTCTTGCCCCATGGTGTTCGACTTTGAAATTCCCGACAAATTATGGTGTTGGAGTTATTCAAGGTGATCAGGCGACCGAACGTGCTTGTTATATAGCTAAGTTGAGGGATGCTCAACGGAAGGAGAAAGGTAAGGGTGTGGATAAGTTTATAACACCCCTAATTTTGAAAACATTATTCAGGAGATTTAATTAGATAAATTAAATAGAATAATGTAAATGTTAATTGATACGGAGGTTGAGATTTGAACAAATCTAATTAAGGCCGTGCTTAATAAAATAATTAAATGGGCTTAAGAATGGGTTATAAGCTAATTAATATACATTAGTGTATATTGGGTATTTTCCGCACATAATCCTTAACCCCTATATATGTTCGTTCCTACCATTTCATTCCCATTCACATTATTTTGAAAACGTAAACAAAAATATAAAGAGGAGCCGATCATTAAGAGAAGAGAAATTAAATTAAAAGATAGAGATTCAAGCTTAGGGGGAATCAATCTGAATCCAATCTCCTTATCTTAATCAAGGTGAATAATAATTCCATCTCTATTTTGTTTTAAATCATACATTTTCGGATTTAAGGGTAAATTTTTTTTTAGGATGAATTGGATGATGATATGCTTGAATATTAATTTTTTTAATTTAAATAAAATTGTTTAAATGGGAATATACACGGTTTTAGGGAGAAACCGATATATGTTGATGTTTAAATGCCATGGAAAATTTTTATGATATGTAAAACATGATTTTGGAGTTGGGTTTTAGTTTTGATAATTTTCCAAGCCATGGAAAGATTGTTATGAATTTTCAATGGGAAATATGGTTATTAGGGTTTAGAAATTTATTTTGAAAAATATATTAAGAATTTGGGTCTGAAATTTTGATATGTTAGATAACACGATTAAAGTGAATTTCTGGAATTTTTAGGGATTTTTCCAAAGTGATTTGCTATGCAAATTAAATTATTTTAGAAGAGGGACTTCTTTGCAATATTGGTTTTGCTTAATGGAAGGGCTTATTTGATTAACTTAACCATGGTTTAGATCTGAAATTAGCGGCAGTTATTTTAATAAAGAATTTAAAAAGTTAAGGCAACCAATCTGGTGTTTACACATGGTAGATTGGTTAGAAAAAAGTTTTCTTTAATTAGTATTAAAATAGATTTACCCAGAAAAGTTGGTTTCGCCTTCTTTAGGAGTACCTTTCGACACAGAGCTTCTGCCTTCAACCCAGTCGAAACCTGCTAAGCCGAAACCAATACACAAGGTATCATAAAGATGGTACATAGTGGATTGGAGAAAGGCGGTAGCTTAGGTGTCGAAGGCTAGGCTTCCGAAGGGGTTGATACCTTGGTTTGTTTTAAAAAGAGAAGCGTTTGCCTTTGTTTTATTTAAGCCTTCGAAGGAGTCGAAGCATATGTTTTCGAAAGGGTTTTTTAAAAGCTTTCGAAGGGGTTTCCATCAACTTATGTTTTCTTTCAAATGGGTTCCTTACTTATGAAATAATGCTTTTGAAAGAAGGGGTTCCGACCTAATCGAAGCCCGACTGCCGTTCTTTAGCCTTTCGAAGGTATTGAAGTCATCAATGCTTTCGAAGGTAGTGTTTGTTTTTAAAGATGTTTTAAGTTACTTCCTAAATACTTTTGAAAGGGTCCAAGGGTTTCGAAGGCAATGGCTTCGAAAGGGTTTCGACGCTATCCTTTGATGTTTTGTTTAAATGATTTGAAGCTTTCGAAAGAGATGGTGCTGATGCCATCATGTTTTCCCCGATATTTTTATGATAAAGAATGGTTTCGAAAGAGATGCTTTTGCCACTTTACCCAAATAATATTTTAAGTATAAACCCAATGGTTTCTAAAGGGGGACATTCAATGGTTTTGGAAGGGTTACATCCAATGGTTTTGAAAGGGGGACTTTCAATGGTTTCGGAAGGGTTACTTCCAATGGTTTCGAAAGGGGGACTTTCAACTGTTTTCGAAGCTATGCTTCTAAATGATTAAATGCTAATGCTTTGATACATTCGAAAGGTTTCGAAAGAAATTTTTAACGTGTTTGAAAGGCAGGGGCCTAATGTTTTGAAATATATTTTTATGCTTTCGAAGGAGGGTATCCAAGGAGGTCAAAAGCCAGGTTTCGAAGGATTCGAAAGGTTTTGTAACCCAAACTCATTTTTAGAGGAAAACCCCATGGCTAAATTAAAGGAGTTTTGGTAATGATTTTTAGAAGAAGCTTTCCTTGATAAAATTTTAGGTTAAAGGGATTAACCATGTTTTATATGAAAAGTATTTCAAGGACATTAAAATCACAGGAGTGGTATTGTTTTGTAATTATGGTTGCTTCTTCAAATATATATATATATATATATATATTCATATTATAATGTACCCATAACTGCATTTTGGGAAAAAGGATAGGAGAACCAGCTAGGTTGACCCAGTAGTGAATATAAATTGATTAAACTCCTAAATGACTAGAATTACATCTAGTAGGACAGGGGGACCAAAATATAGGATGCCTAAATATAGAAGTTTTCAGGGAGACTGGTTCATAGTGCACCCATGGAAACTATGATTAGGAAGTTATTGGAGTTACCAATAGGTTCATAGTGATCCCATGAAAACTATGTTATAAAGAGTAGTTGGCAGGGGCCAATTGGTTTGTAGTGAACCCATGAAAACTATATCTAGATTAAGTTATTAACAGTTGTCAATAGGTTTCTAGTCAACCTATGAATACTAGGATAAGAGAGAAGTTATTGGAGTAACAAATAGGTTCAGGGGAACCCATGAATTATTTAAACCCACATGAGTGGTAGTTTTAAGTTAATTGCCAGGGGCCAATAGGTTCATATTGTACCCAAGAAAACTATGAAATAGGACAAGGAGTCCAGAAAATAAATATAGGTTATTAGTATGCCCATGAAAACTATTAGCTTAATAGTGATCCTAGAAACTATAAATATGACAGGGAGTCAATTAAACAGAGGATGGGAAATCCAAATGTTTTAATTTGTTTGCGTATCATCATGATATTTTGAAATGACTATGTTTTAACCATTGTGGGTGCAGGAGCACAGTATATGGTTTTATAAAGGTTTAAAGATAACAGTGAGGGAAAACCCGTTCCGCTAAGCGGCATGGTCTCACTAGATATCTAAATGATTTTAGATAGTAGATTATTATTCATACCAGGCTTTATGTCTGACTTGAAGTTTATGTTTTCCCCTTAAACTCTCAGGTACTCAATTGATTTTGAGTAGTTTGAGAGTTGAGGTTTTCAGGTACCTCATTAGACGAATAAAGCTTCCGGAGATGTGCAGGAGGCATAATAAATATTTAGAGTTCTCTTTTACTTGATTCCGTTGTGTTGGTTATAATGGCAAAGTTGTTATAATGCCTGTATATACTCTGATCATCCAAGGGGGCATCTTCATATGTTGCTCTTGGTGTATGTTTTAATAAATATATTTCTCTGAACGTGGTTGACGATTATGAGATTATGTATGAATTGGAAATGTTTTGAAATGGAATGCGATTTTGTTTAATGTTTTAATTTTTTTCCATATTCATGTGTTTTTGTGTATCAATGAATCTAACACCACCATATTTGGTCGTCGAGGATTAATAACTATGGATGGCTGCAACATCTATAGCCGTTAATTTTGGACCTCAAAGTAGGGGGATGTTACAAAGTCTGTCCGCATCCATGCCACTGAAGATTGACAAATAGTGCCTGAGCCTTAGCTCAGGTGCCATAGTTGGTTCTATAGAGATAGATCTGAGAGATGTTGAGGAGGAGCCCAAAGAGACCAATGTTGCATCGCCTGAGCTAACAATTGACGTCACAGTCAGCCACGAGGACCCATCACGGGTCCTAAAGATCGATTCATAGCTCAGCCCCCCCAATGATGAAAAAGCTTGCTGAATTTCTCCAAGCAAATCACGATGTGTTCGCTTTGACTCATTCTGACATGCATGGGATCTCGCTTGCTATTGCCAGCCATGCATTGAATATCAACCCAAGGCATGTCCGATGAAGCAAAAAAGGTGTGTCATGGATCCGGAGAGATCTGCTGCTCTTAAAGATAAGGTGGATAGGCTCAAAGACAATGGGTTTATTCATGACGCCATCTACCTTAAGTGGGTAGTTAATCATGTACTTGTGAGAAAGGAAAATGGAAATTGGTGGACATGCGTTGATTACTAGGACTTGAACAAGGCATGCCCGAAAGACAGCTTTCCCCTTCCAAGGATTGACTAGCTGGTGGATTCAACCATGGGACACGAACTGCTTTCTTTCATGGATGCATACTCAGGATTTAACCAGATCCCGATGCACATTCCTTTTCAAGAGCACACTAGCTTCATTACTGATGTTGGATTATACTGTTGTGTGGTAATGCCGTTTGGGTTAAAGAACACAGGAGCGACCTACCAGCGCCTAGTCAACAGAATGTTTAAAGATCAGATCGGAAAAATGATGGAGGTATATGTGGATTATATGCTCGTGAAGTCATGACGGTCTAGCGACCACTTCAGAAACTTGGCAGAAATGTTCGATATACTCCAGCACTACAAAATGAAGATTAATCCTCAGAAGTGTTCTTTTGGCGTTGCATTAGGAAAATTCTTGGGCTTCATCGTTAATGCTCGGGGAATTGAAGCTAATCCCAAGAAGATCCAAGCCATAAGCAATATCCAAGCGCCAAAGACTATCAAACAAGTACAAAGCCTGAATGGGAAGGTTGCCGCTCTAAGCCGATTTATTTCCAGAGCTACCGATAAATGCATTCCTTTCTTTGACTTAATTAGGAGAGGAAAAAGGAATTTTGAATGGACACAAGATCATAAAGATGCATTCCAAGCTTTGGTGAATCACTAGAGAGATCTCCCATTTTGTCAAAGCTGGTGGATGATGAAGATTTATACATCTACTTGGTCATGTCGGCACACACTATAAGTGTCGCATTGCTTCGCGAAGAGAATCGAATCTAGAGACCAGTCTATTATGTTAGCAAGCGATTGACAGGAGCTGAAAGGAATTATCCGAAGAAAGAGAAACTGGCATACTGCGTGCTAATTGCTTCACGAAAGCTTCGCCCTTACATTCAGGCACATCCTATCAACGTTTACACCGACCAGCCATTACGATAGGTCCTACAGCGACCTAAGGTGTCTGGAAGGTTACTAAAGTGGAATATCGAACTTAGCCAATTCGACATCACTTATCTTCCTCAGAGGGCTATCCAAGGTCAGGCACTGGCGGACTTTATAGCATAATTTACTAGGTAGGATGATTTCACAGAGAACAATGAAACCCCTACCATACGGTGGAAGTTATACATAGATGGAGCTTTCAATGATCGTTGTTTTGGAGTTGGAATTATGCTTGTGACTCCCGAAGATCGGTCAATTTGCTATGCTCTAAAGCTTGATTTTCCTACAACAAACAATGAGGTTGAGTATAAGGCCCTAATTGTTGGACTTAAACTCGCTAGGGAACTGGGAATAAAGTCTCTTGAAATCTTTTGCGACTCACAATTGGTAGTATACCAAGTCAGGGGAGATTACTAAGCTAAAGGACAACGACTTGCTCCGTACCTTACTCAAGTCCAAGAATTGTTGACTGACTTTGAATAATATGATATTACGCACATTCCTCAAGATCAAAACAAAGAGGCTGAGTCATTAGCAAAGTTTTCTAGCACTGGGGATGCGCAATAGATGGTTTTGGTTCCAGTAAAAGTGTTAAACGCTCCGAGCATAAGCCTGATGAAAATCAACCGCGTACTAGAGACGGAGCCTGAGAAGGATTCGTGGATGACTCCGATTAAAGACTATTTGCTACAGGGAGTTCTTCCCGAACGAAGGAATGAAAAACGACAAGTACTTTATAAAGCTTTATGGTATATCATATAGGAAGGAGTTATGTATAGAATGGGGTTTTTTGTTTCCCCTGCTCCAGTGTATCGCTCATGAAAAAATAAAATGAGTCCTAAAGGAAGTTCATGAAGGGGAATGTGGCGATCGCACTAGGGGGGCAAACTCTAGCAAAGAAAATACTATGTTATGGGAATTTTTGGCCGACTGTCAATCGAGATGCTGCTGATTATGTAAGCCGATGCGACAAGTGCCAGATGTATGCTAAAGTTCCAAGAGTTCCACTGACGGAAATTACACAAATGGTCAGCCCATGGCCGTTCACATATGGGGTATAGATATTATCGGTTCCTTACCAATCTCTAAAGGTAGTGCGAAGTACGCTATTGTCGCAGTTGATTGCTTCAATAAATGGGCCGAAGTGGAACCTTTAGTCACGATCACAACCAAGAAAGTAATCAACTTCATCGTCCGGACCAACATTTGTCATTTTGGTCTTCCACAAACTATTGTAACAAATAATGGGACTCAATTCGACGGTGCTGAATTCAAAGACTTCTGTCGTCGGCATCATATTGAAAAAAGATTTATAGTAGTCTTTCACCCTCAAGCGAATGGACAAGTGGGTAGATGAACTCCCGACAACACTATGGGCTTATAAGAACACCCACAAGTCTGTGAATGGCCATACTCCATTTGCCCTTGCTTACGGTTCCCGAAGCCATCATTCCTGTTGAGCTCGAAATTCCTTCTCACCGAGTGACTCATTATGATCCCAGAATGACTAAAGATCTTCTCTTGAAATTTCTAGACTTTGTAGATGAGAAGCGGGAAGAAGCTGGTTTGAGAGTAGCTGCACACCAACACCGAGTCGCCTAATACTACAACACTAAAGTTCGACCTAGAACCTTGGAAATTGGCGATCGGGTCTTGAAACGGGTCTTTCCTGCCACGTCGCTTATGAATCCAACTTTGGGAAGGACCGTCTGTCATTGAGCAGAGGCTTGGAGAGAGAACTTTCAAGCCAGCGACTGTTGATAGCATCACACTCCAAAGGGCATGGAATAGCGAGCATTTACGGTGCTATTTCACTTAGTTTATTTCTTTCTCATTAAGTTGTATTTAATTTTAGGATTTTCTTTAGCATTTGATTTTTCAGATATGTAATAAGGCAAAGTATGTCATTTATTTCCATTCAACAATAGAGCTTTGAATTTTCCATCATATCTGTGACCTGCCATTGCAATACATGTTAGTTGCGATATACGACCAACTAAATCCCACTGTTCGATGGGACCAACATAACTTGGAAGTGATTGAGGTTCGACCGATCACTTATTGAATTAAACCCAATACTTAGGGGCAGAATAACTGACTAACGAGAACTGAACTCGATAGTTTTCTAAATAACTCACATCCTCAGAGTGCGGATATAAGTATAAATGCTAAATGGGTGTGACTGACCACCTATGAAATAACTCACGTCCCCAGAGTGCGAATATGAGTATAAATGCTAAATAGGTGTGACCGACCACCAATGAAATCACTCTCATCCCCAGAGTGCAGATATGAGCATAAAAGAATAAATAAGTATGATCCAACCACTTATTACTTAAATAACTCAGACTTGACTTTGACAGGATAAGAATGAAGTCAGTGGAGATGGAACTCGACCATCCTCTAATCAACCCTGCCAACTCGAGACTGGGGGAGAGGTATGATGACTTGATCGTTGAATTCTACAGCATAACATTAGGCTTAAAGCCTAACGTTTAGATACGACTCGAGGGCATGACCTCAGGGAGGCCTTGGGATGGATAAATCAGACCGATATCCAGCCAAACAAGCGAAGAATTACAAATACATTAAACGAAAAACGTAATAGCTTGATCATTTAAACAAGCATGTACAAGAATTCCACACAAGAGTAAAAGAATTCTTATTCACATTAAAATTGTTGTTCACAATAAAAGTTTATCCAAAATGAGAAGTAAGAGTGGGGGTCGTACCTACACAAACACGGCCAACAAAATGAAAAAAAGTAGCCATCTAAGTTGTCTAAACATCACCTTAACCCAATAATTACTTCTTGGTTTTCCTCTCTTTCTTTTCTTTCTTGGGAATGGCTCCATCTGAACTGCCACTCGATCCTCTCTTCGAACCTTTTCTGCTTCATCCTTTCTTCAAAGAAACATCTTCAGCTATGGGGATTGAGGCGGCATCATCTTTAGAAGCATGAGGGATCGAGGCACTCTCAACACCGGAAGCAGGGGGACTTCATCTTAGGGAATTGTCCCGCCGGGGGGAATTATCTGAAGCAGGATAGGAATTGGCTCATTGAAATCCACATCAATAGGCTTAGATTTCGCCTTCTTTTTCAACAACTCTTCCTTGTCAACATGCTCCTTCAAGCTGAGCTCAACATTAGGGTTAGAAGAACTCGTGACTATGACATCCTCATCAAAAGGAATTTTGTGGTGTGGGTCGCCTCCTTCCTTAAACAACGCCTCCATGAATTGCTCATCAATAACGAAGGTTTCTTCTTGAGCACCCTAAATAGTGGCTAAAGTTGTAACTATAGTAGATTCTATCACGGCCACTTATTATCCCTATTGAGGCTCTTGTGAGGGAGGAGGAACGACAGCTGACAGATCTAAAGCTGAGGAAAAATAGGCGAAAAGATTAGAAATATCAACTGGTGACACCCCAACCTTTTGAAAGATGGGAGATGTCGATGCAATACCTTCCTCAATGTGGCTCTCAAGTTGAGCCTAAGATCCTTTGGAACTGCATTCAGGGATTGGAGAAAGCTAAGGCTTGTCCGGGTCATACTCGAAGACAATTGAAGAATCTACCATGGAGCTAGGGATAGCCAGGAATGCTGGGAGCAATTCAGTTGTAACATCTGGTTGTGCCGACCCAGATCCTTCATTCACTTCATGTAAAGAGGCAGCAGCAGATTCTCTCTGAAGTGTAAGTTGGATATCATGCAATGTTTTAAGTTCATCGCCCAATAGAATTTCACCTTCAAGCCTGGACAAGTCGACTTCCTTAGTATTAAGGAGTCTCTTTTCCTCTACAATAAGAAACTCCCACGTGCGCAAGAGCTGGTAGGGATAGTCATTTCCAAGCCATGCTTGATTTCTGTGCTTGAGAATGTTGGCGTTGTAAAAGACAAGAAGTGGGTCGAGCTCGTTCGTCATCTCTTCCCTAGCCTTATCCTTGGCAGCTTCTACTTTGCGCTGAACGAGCACATCAACATCTTTAGTCCTTTCAACGGCCGTATCTCTCTCTCAAGTTTAACATTCACCAGCTTATCTCAAGCATCTTGAGCAATTTTCTGAGCACCATCTTTCTCCTTATTTGCATACTCGAGCTTAGCCCTGAGTTCTGCTATCTTCCTCAAGGCTGCAGCTTCATTACTTCGAGTTGTATCTCTCTCGAGTGCGATTTCTTGATTCCGATGATGTAATACCTGGACTATATCTAGATGACTGGACTTTACCTCCTCCATAGATCTGATAGTAGCATTAGCTTTACCCTTGGCTGCTGCCTGAGAGGTCCTAGAAGGCTCTAACTCATTGTTAAAGTATCGATAATTCTTTTATTTTGAGCCTCCTAGCACTTTACTTTTCAATTTCCTCCATACGCTCGAAGGATACTTTCGACATTCTCTCCGCTACTTTCATCTATTCACGATACTGCTTGTGGATATTGGTGATGCAATCGATAGTCATTTTTTGTACATGGTTTGGGATCCTCTTCAGATTAGGAGGGAAAAAGAACCCTTCAAAGCATATGTTTGGAAAATCTTCTCGAAGCTGTGCCATGCGAGCAACTGGATCGATCATAGGCTCTTCGACAACGATTTCTACTTTAGTGCTTTCCTTGCCGGGCCTGTAAGCAGCAACATGTTCTCTATGGGGACGATGATCACTAGGCCGCTAAGAATGAGAAATAATCAAAGGCTGTGGAGGAACTGAAACATGAGGGGGACCACGAGAGGAATTGACAGGTGGGTCTTGATGATCAGTTGACTTATCAGAACCATTCGGAGGAAGGGATCTAGATCTTGATCGATGCTTATCTTGGGACGGTTTATCCCTATCACCCTTATCCTCATGACCTCAATCTTCACCGGAGCGATAACTAGAATCATAATACTCTCGACCGCTACCTTGACGGTACGGGCTAGAGTGTGAAACAAAAGACTGGTACTGTATATCCCGAAGGGAATAGAACATATTCCTTTCCTTCACCATCGTTCCTGCAAAGGAAAACACAAGCTAATCAACATTAAGCATTAAAGGGTGCAAGTTGAGCATAATGCAATGCTGAGGAGTGCAAGTGTATGCAAGTGTCCTTGTGTTTTCCCCCGATGGAGCAGATGTAGGAGCTTTTCTCATTAGATTAATTTCCCATTTAGAAGTTAGAATTGCAGTGCCAGTTTTGGTGGGAGATTCTGACCCACCAACACTCATGTCAATGAAGTGGAAAGTGCCAAAGTCATGCAGTATTGGTAGACCAGGAAAAGAATCGAGCGATAAACTTAAACGCTCCGACGGTTGAGAAGCGGATTCACCTTGAGCAACCTTGTGACTGATCGACAACTTGAGTTAATTAAAAAGATGACTTTTGGGAAATTTAATAAATAAGTGCCTTCTCTTTTCTTTTATCGAGAACCGAAGGCTATTAGGTCTGCAAGGATCCGACCTCGACTCCAAGACTGGATCCGTCATCATCGCGACCGGACACATCGCCTTTATCTCCTTTGACATCAATGTCGATGAATTCTTGAGCACCTATAACTGGGGGCATGATGGGATCGATTCGATTACCCCTTCGATTGGCTGCAGACCGTGGTCTTATCCCTGCAGCTCGAGCAACTTTTGTTAGCCCTATGCTGAGGCCTTCTTCCATCAAACAAAAAGTAATAAGGTGTTTGTCCATGAGAAGATAATCGATGTCCCTCTCTTCAGGTGGTGTATTTTTAAGAGTTGTGATCGCCTCCTCATAAAGATTATCATTAAGCCATGTGACGGTGCTTGTAAAAAGAATTTTTTAGTTCGGAGTACAGCCTGGATATCAGTTTTCCATGCTAGTACAAAAATGATGAAAAACATTTACGTCTTTCCAGCCATTGTCGACCAAAACTAGGAGGACATCGAACAAAGAACTGCTCGCTTTTAAAAGCGCTTAATTTATTACATGCGCCGGTTAGAATCTGACACTTATTCGCTGACTAAAGAAATGTAAACAAAAGACTCCATGTCCGTTGCTTGAAAGAGAATATGAATTGAATGTCATCGATGGTCGAAGGATGATGCAGGAAATCCATAAATACCATATAAGTATAATTGAGAAGAGCGTAGCCGTTTGGATGAAGCTGCGCTGGAGCTATCCTCAAATAATGAAGAATTTCCCAGATGTATGAGTTAAATGGCAGAACGCATCCGACCTAGCACATGAATTTGTTGCACGCTGTATATCCTTTTAGAGGTCTGTAAGACTTGTCGTTCGATGACGGACCAATACGTCATTAAAAGGAATCCCATGCCTTATGCCGATTCGACGAAGAGTGTCTTCCTTAATTTTAGAGGCTACGGAATCGACATGGTCCTCTAGAAAAACCGCATCCTCCAAAGTGTCGGGAGCAGGATCAACAACTTCTGGTGGAAGAATGGGAACTACAGAGAATAAATCAAACTGTGGGCCTGGGCTCTCTGGTTGTTTTGAATGATGGATGAAAGACGGACTATCAGACTCGGTTGTAGAGCTTGATTCCATGCCAGGATTATCCTGCTGAAAAGTTGGTCCAGCAGACATAGCCACGAGATGCTCAGAACATCTGGGAACAATTGCTATTAAACTTAGTAAAAATCATTATTAGATAGAATAACCTGTACCCTCTATGTAGAGTGAGTGCTGGGATAGAGTGGTGAAGTGCCATGCAATGCAGTGATGAATTATGCAGAATTAAAAACAGAATTAGTGACGAGACTTCGGAATTCGACCGAAGTGACCCATCATTGCTGGCCATCTCAATCGGTTCTCTACATAGGAAATAGTTCAGCTTGAACCATTAGATCGATTGTCAGTACGATGAAGGTTGATTATTATATTCAAAAATAAGTAAGCTTCAAGGGAATTGTCCAAGGCATTTGTCCATGTCATAGTTTGAATGTCATGTATGTCCAAGTATGCGGTTCAACTCATATGCAAATCATGTATGTTCACTGATGTGCACGTAAATGTGCATATTTTTACCACCATATTTAATCTATTTAAATTAAATAAATGATCATATTGGGTATTTTAACTTGTTTAAACCAAAATTCAAATAATTCCAAATTATCACATATCCATCTTCATCCAAGGGCAAAATAGACATTTTTGTGCATAAATTAACTTGAGAAAATTTAACTAGAAATTTCCATACTATTTTGTAGGAATTTGATTTCAATTACAAGTGGTTTGATGAAGAAGATATGCATGCACAAAAAGAACACAAAGGAATGAAGATGGAAATAATTCAAAGTGAAGATCATGGAGGACCTCACCTACCCACCTACCTTAATGTACAAATTAGAGGCTAATGCACATGCTTATGGATTTAATGGCTTCATGTACACCTAAATGATGATTAGTAGAAGCTAATGATTACTTGGCCTCCACACTTTTTCAAGGGTATTTTGGGCATTCCCCAAAAATATGAATTAGGGTTTAGCACTTGTATAAATACTCCATATCTTCATGTAACCCTCTTCTTCTTAGTCTTTCTTAGTTAGTTTATAGCTTAAAAATAAAAGAAAGTTCTCTTTCTCTTTTCATGGCTACATAGCCATTTTTATTTCTTGTAATTTTTCTTTTCTTTCTTATGCAATTCAATATATGCTCTTTACATTTACATGCTCTCTTTCTTATGTTGTAGTGTAGATTTCTTTTCTTTTATGCAAGTAGAATAGTTTTCCTTACATTTTGCTCTCTTTTTCCTCTTGTTGGTTTCATGCTTTCTACATTTGTTCATATGATAACAAATATGAGATGCCAATCCCTACAATTTAGGGGTAATGAAGCTCTCTAGTATGTAGATGCAACATTTGATGTTTATGCTCTCTTTTTGTGCTTAATGAATCATTTGAAGTGGTTTAACTTGTTGTTTTTGATGTGAATTTGATAGCCTATATTGTTGACACCAAATAGGCTATGCTTAAACAATTACAAACAATGATTACCTCTTCATCTACATATGATGATGGTAATAAAGTGATTGTTGAAATTAAAATTTGATGGCCTATATTTCTAAACAATAGTTAATAGGCCATGCTTAAAATAGATTTTGCTTTCAACTTTGTTGTCATATTTCATGAGAGTTAAATGTGTATTAGTGGTTGTGTTATAGTTTGATGGTTTATATTGTGCTAATTAATAGCACAAATATACCATACTTATGATAAGCACATCAACTAATTACACTAATGATAAGAAAAGAGAGATCATAACTTCATTTTGTTGATTTATGTGATCTAGAGAGTGGAAATTGCCTCTAAATTGCCTTCACACTCTCATACTTTTATCAATTTTCTTTTGCAAGTTTTCTACATTTTTAGCTAATCACATTTTCAACTTTGGTTAGTTTGATTGAATAGAGATTTAAAATCAACAATTCCCTACGAATCGACCAGTACTCTCCACGTACTTCAATAGTACGCCGTGCGCTTGCGGTTATATTTTAATTTGAAATTTTTCGACAGTTTTCTAATACGATAGAAAATTCCATCGATTAACAAGTATGATGATGGTAATAAAGTGATTGTTGAAATTAAAATTTGATGGCCTATATTTCTAAACAATAGTTAATAGGCCATGCTTAAAATAGATTTTGGTTTCAACTTTGTTGTCATTTTTCATGAGAGTTAAATGTGTATTAGTGGTTGTGTTATAGTTTGATGGTTTATATTGTGCTAATTAATAGCACAAATATACTATACTTATGATAGGTACATCAACTAATTACACTAATGACAAGAAAAGAGAGATCATAACTTCATTTTGTTGATTTATGTGATCTAGAGAGTGGAAATTGCCTCTAAATTGCCTTCACACTCTCATATTTTTATCAATTTTCTTTTGCTACTTTTCTACATTTTTAGCTAATCACATTTTCAACTTTGGTTAATTTGATTGAATAGAGATTTAAAATCAACAATTCCCTGCGGATCGACCTGTACTTGCCACGTACTTCAATAGTACGCCGTGCACTTGCGGTTATATTTTAATTTGAAATTTTTTGACGGTTTTCTAATCCGATAGAAAATTCCGTCGATTAACAAGTTTTTGGCGCTGTTGCCGGGGAATTATTTTGATCTTGATTTTCTATTCTAAGAATTATTTTTGCTTGATTTTATTTTGTGTTTGTTGTGTGTGTTAACTTGCATTTAAAAAAAATATTATGCATTTGTGTTATTTTTGTTTGCATTTTTTGTTTGTGTGTTGTTATTGTTTTTTTAGTTGTTTGTTCATTTGCATTGCTAATATAAAAAAAAACACACACACATTTCCAAATAAAAAAATCATTTCATTTTTCTTACATTACAATTTGCATTTCAGTTTTAACAACCACGTTCTCTTTTACAAACTTCAAACATACTGCCTACATACTACTGGGCACTGTGCACAACACTGTGCACTATCATAACTCACTGGCCACAGTCATTTCTTCAACTTCTGCTCAGCCACTTTACTGTTCATACAAATATTGCACCACTGTCAATATACATTTCTGCCCATTTTTCTACATTCCATATTCACATTTCATTTTTCAATGCACATTTCATCTTTCAGTGCATATTCAAATTCAAAACTGTCCTCACTCTTACTCCTCCATCCAACCACTGCCTTCATCACTTAACCTGCCATTACACATCATTACCATCAGTAGCATTTACCCCCACCATTCATTACTGCCAAAGTTCACACTTCAATTCACAACTTGCTTTGCCTGCATCTTTACAACTCTGTCTGGTTACTAACATATTAGCTACTGCCGTGTACCATAGGCATCAACTTCCAACCTCTGTTACGTTTCATTTACAGCCACACGGCCAGTCCATCCATCATCAACTGCCTTTTTCAAACAATTACACACAGCCATACAATTTGCACATATCACCACTTAGTCCTCATATCATAGCAGTGATCTCATATACATCCCCATCTGACCACATCCACTTCTCTCTCCACTGATACCATTGCTCTGCATATTTCACCTCTCCATTGCCATCAAGAAATCATCAACAATCCATCGCCAAACACCTGATACATCACGTCCCATCATTTCACTTCTGACCATCATCACAACAGCACTTCTTTTTTTCATCACTGCACATCAAACTTCCTCCAACATCATACTACAACACAGTCATACGACCACTATGCACGTCCAAACAGTGCTACATACATACATCCATCAGTTCGACCACTCTCCACAACTCCTCTTCATCCATTTGTTCTGACAACTTCGTATATTACCCCATCAACATCACTTCCTATGCACTGTAACTTCTCCTATTCACAAATTCACATCACTTTCTTTAACCTCTCTGCTCCAAGAAAAATGACCCTCCAACCTGACCAAACACTTTCATCAATCCATACAAGCAACACACTACTGCCCATTCATATACATTTACATTCACCCACCAAAGCCTCTACTGTCATCATCATCAAACATCACGACTTCAGACCAAACTTCTTACTTCTGCAAAACAAACGTCCTCATCAAACCTGAAGCAACTACTGTTCTCCTACCATTCCAACTGCCTACCATCCTAACTCACAACAATCCAAAACTGCGACCATCAAAACCGCACCTACAAACCAACCACCATCTCCTCATATCACCAGACTTCTCCCCTCTGCAACATCAATACCCATTGCTGCTACAACATCCAATACAAAAAAACTATCGACAGCATCAGCCTGCAACATCCCATTACCACATTACAACTTCAACAAAAAAGAAAGAGGGAGAAAAGAAAAAAATAAAATTTTACTTACTGCCTTGCGAACGACAGAAGCTCGAACAACCTCAAGCCTCCATCAATCACCGCCCATTGTATCGCAGATCACACGCTTCTTCAACCAAACCCACATCCATCTCCAATCACCATCGTCAACCCACGCAGCTTTGCCTTTGACTAGAACCAATCGCGATCAAATTAGCAACCAACCAAAATACCTGTGATTCACGAATCCGCCGTGACCCACGACTGTCACTCAATCGACTGTGTGAACATTGAATTTGAATTTAAAAAGGATTTTGTGAAATTTCTGTTTGATAATTCGAAATAGAGAAAAGTGAATATGTTGGGATGCTAGAACTTATATATATATATATATATTTAACAGTTCATTCGTTTTGGGCCAGGCCTGCCTTAATACCCATTGAAAAAAAAAATTGTTTTGTGTTTGATTTAGGAAGTTAATTTTATTCCTTTACTCTTAGTTTATTAAAAAAAACAAAAACAAAGAAGCTGAGTTGTTTGTTGTAGGCTTGAAACAATTTGTTTAGTTCTTTTTAGTTGTTTCTTTCTTTTGTTTTTTTTAGTTGTTTCTTTTTTTTTAATTATTTAGTTCCTTTGTTTTCTAAATTTTTTTTAAGTAAAACTGTGCTTTTAAGTTTCCTTTTCAAAAAAAAACAAAACAAAGAGTCTCTCCCTAAATTTTTTTTGTTTCGTTTGTTTTACTTCTTAATAAAAAAACCAAGTTGTTTCATTTTTAAATTTGTTTTTGTTTTTCCTTGCCAAAAAAAGGGGTTGTTTTGAATTTACATTTAGTTTGTTCTAGTTTTTCATTTTTCTTTGATATATATATATATAATAAATTTGTATATATCGTGTTTTTATTTTCAGGTTGCAGAAGCAGATAAGGAAGAATAAGGAGATTGCGCTGCTAAGCTTGGCAAAAAAAACTACTTGGTTTTGCTTATAATTTTTTTTTTGCACCCTTATCTATTGTTTTATTGCTTTGCATTATTGATGGATTGCATTTAAAAAAATCAAAAAAAAGTTCAAAAACCAAAAACAAAAATTCATTCGTAGTTACATTGTTAACACATTTAATTTCAGTTTTGCATCTCATTTTTTATTAATAATAACGTTTAGTCATCGATAACACTAAATTGTGTATTTCAAGTTGTCTTCTTTGAATAATTTAATTTCTTGGTGTCTAGGCTACGGCAGAGTAATAACCATTTATAAATATTATAGTGGTTGTTCCTCTGAAGGTACTTAAACCTTCGACTGCATTGCTACGGTGATTCGTGATGCACCGATAACTCCTGCCCGTTACCTGGCAGAGAACTATCTTGTTGATTTAAGACAATGTGCGATTATACAATTTTGGGTTAACTTAGGATAAATTATTTGTAATTAACCACTGCATTCATTTAGTTGCATTAGTTCATGCATATTTAAAAAACACAAAAAATTCAAAACCCAAAACTAAAAAATTTGTAAATATTCCTTTTTCTTTGAAATTTTTAAATCCTTTTCCTTTGAAATTTCAAAAATCCAAAAAAATATATAAAATCTTTTCAAAAAAGCCAAAAAAAATTGAAAATCCAAAAACAAAACAAAAATCAATTTACCCTTTTGAAAAATAAATTCTTTTTGTAAATATTTTTCCTTAATAAAAAAAACAAAAACATTCTTGAAAATGTCTGAGTTTCCCCACTCATTTGAATTATACAATAGTTGTGAGAATCAATATAATCCATATGACTTCACTCCAAATTCATATGGATATTTTAACGACAACTATTCTTTAAACAATTCGAATTTTGAACAACAAAGTTTTCAAAACAATGACCAACCCTCGAATCTCGAAAATAACATTTCATCTCTACTTGAAATCTCTACACAACAAAATCAAATGATAAATGATTTGTGTAATTCATATTTGTATAACAACTCGAATCAGGGATTTCAAAATTTGAATTCAATTCAAAATTCAAACGATTTCGATTATAACCCATGCCAATTCAATTTCGAACTCCAAAATGAATTTCAAACTCAAAATTAAAATGGAAACAAGTTTTCAAACAAATTTGGCAATGGGAATAATCTTAACCACGTTACGATTGATAATTTTTGTTCTCAACAAATCCAAATCGAAAATTCTCAAGTTAATAATTATAAATTGTATTTTGTTGAGCAAATGAACGAAATTTACGATGATCACATGAATTCGTTGTTTGAAACATATATGAAACAAAGTGAAAAACAAATTCAAATTCCAACGTGTGACAAGTCAAACAATAATCCATCTTTTACCCAAATCGATGATTTTCAAATAACAACTTTTGAAATCGAAAACGAAAATCTTAACGAAGTTGTTGAAAATTTGGTAATTGACTTGGATTTCAATTCTTTTGAGGGTGTGGAACCAAATTTAAAATTTGATCTTCCTTTTCTCGATTTCGAAAATTTGAATACAACAACTTTGGATTTTGAACTTGAGATATGCAATGAAGTTGGTGATAATCCAAATAAGGAGGACGAATTCAATGAACACGATTTTCTTTGGACTTTTCGATAACGAGTTGTCGAATTTTGATGGAGAAGATTTAAATCACCATTTTGATTTTGAAATCAATAATTTTGAAGAATTTTTCAATGAACAGCTTGAATTTCAATTTGGTGAAAATAAACTTGAACTTCAATCAATCGTTTTATCAATCCTAAAAATCATTGAAAATAAAACGACTCGTACAATTTTTAATAAAACAACATTCATTTTTCGAAATCAACATTCGATTTTGAAATCTTTTACGATTTGGTTTTCCGAGCTTGAGCTGTGTCTCGCATACTTGACGAGACAAATGAATCGGTTTTTGGAAGACCGTTTCATTTACGCTTTGACGATATACTTTCTGATCTCGTGTAAATATTGTTCACCTTCATGTAAATATAGGTCATCTTTTTATTTTTAATTTTATTTTTCTCCTTTCACTTGGGTTGACTGTGGAGACACAGTCAAAATCAAGTGTGGGGGGAGACTCATCATCATTTTTCAATTTTTCATGGTTTATTTTTTCTTTCCAAAATTTTTAAAAAAAATCCCAAAAACAAATTTTCTTTTGATTTATTTTTAAAGAAACACTATAGGATAAATATATGGTTTTGGTTTATTAAATTGATTTTTTTTGAAAATTTATTTGTCTTAACAAAAATAAAAATGAAGTTTGATTACAAATAACAATGGTTTAACTAGTATATAGGAAGAGTCATACGTGATAATTATGAAATATATCCTAATTGAAAATTTTTGTTTTAAAAAGTGGTTGATTTAAAGTAAAGGATATAACATTTTTTTTGTCTTCTAAGTTAAAGGGTGCTAAGATGATTTTGCGAAACTCTCTCTCTACAAAAAAAACAAAAAGAAGAAGAAAATACAAAATACAAAAAAATATTTCTTGTATATATGTATAATTTTTAATAAAAACCTAGAGTCATGTGTTCACACTTGTGTGTTCAATGGCAATGCTCTGTACCCTTCTCACGTAAGCCCGAAAGGCAGTGCACGATCGGTATATCTAGCCTCAGTTTATCTGAGTTAGGTGTAAGTATATAAAAAGTTCTTTTACTAATAACGCCTATAGTCAATAAGTGTTCACACTTGTGTGTTCACTCGCCATGCTCTGTACCCTTCTCACGTAAGCCCGAAAGACAGTGCACGATCGGTATATCTGGCCTCAGTTTATCTGAGTTAGGTGTAAGTATATAAAAATTCTTTTACTAATAACGCCTATAGTCAATAAGTGTTCACACTTGTGTGTTCACTCGCCATGCTCTGTATTCCCTTCACATCAGTCCGCAAGGCAGTGCATGGGTAATATATTTGGCCTCAGTTATCTGAGTTAGGCATATGTAAATATTGTTAATATCAACAAAATTTTCAAAAAAAAATAGAGAGAGTAACCAAATGAAATCCAAGCACTATTTTAACGTATTTGATTTGACTTGTTATTGAAAAGAAATGAAAATACCACTTTGATAAACTTTGATAATCAAATAAGGATCCATTTTATAATTACACTTTGTTATCAACTGAAACAACGAGTTAAACTATAGTCTATTTGTTATGATAACTTAATTTTTGTTGGAAATTTGGACGAGTAAATGACTTAAATTTTCAAGATAAAAACCAAAACCTATATTTAACTTATGTGTGTTAATTTAAAAGTAAATCCTTCATTATAAATATTTTCGAAAACTCGCATTCATCTCTTTGTAAATAAATCTTGCATTTTGTAAATATTGTCATCCTGCATTTGGATTTTGTGGGTAGTATCTGCTGAAAACCCTCACGAGACAACACTCGTCCTACTGGGGACACCCAGACGTAGGGCTGGTTATTTTTCCATTTTACCGCTTTTCCATCATTTTCCTTCCGAATATTTCCATGATTTCCGGTTTCCGTGTTTTCCCATCAAAAATAATTCGGAAGGAATTCCTTCCGGCAGATGACGGAACTCAATGGAAATTTCCACTATTTCCGTGGAAATTTTCATTCCTTCCGCATTCCTCTGAATTGGGCTAGCCCATACAAAATTAGGGTTAAGAAAAAACCTAACCCTGATAATCCTTCGTTCACTCAGCAGTTTATAAACCAATCCATCGATTCGCACAAACAAACCTAACCCTAATTCCCAAAAGCACACGTTCCCTTAATAGTTGTCCTCTTACGATTTCAAATCGGCTTTCGCCTTCTAAACGAAATCGTCCAAGGTTACCCCATGAGTGCTAATCAATATCCCAATTTCTGTCATCCGTCTTCCTAAATCGTTGACTGAAGCGTCGATCGAAATCATTGATTAAAGGACTCCTAAATTTTGATTTCACTTCAGGTAAGTAATATTTTAACTTTAATCCTACCTGAAAATACCGTTGCTTGAATTTTTAGGGGAAAATAATAGGTTTCTCTTCCTTCACCCATGATTACAGTACCAGATGCTAGGATAGGTGCGGAATAATCTGATTTATTTCTTGTTTGGATCTTCAATGAAATACTCATATTACTATAGAAAGAGTAAAATGAGTCATATACGTATTTCGTTATTTGCTACATGTATTTTGCATAATTTGGGATATGATGAAAGATAAATGTAGATTACCAGTTGAGTCTCGTAGTGCAGTTGCTATTTCTTCTGAATATGCCATCGACATTTTGTTTCAATTATTAAATGTTCATTAGAAATTGAAATAACAGTTTTAGAAAGAAAACACAATCATATGAACTTACATGTAATGTGTGTTTTTTTACTAGAGTTCTAGATTTTATGAATTATAACAGAATCTTCACCGGTTCAATATTTAGTATGAATGGTCAATTGGTGTTTATTTAATAGATGTATGAAGTTGGATGTCTATTAAATAATCGGTTACATAAGTGATTTTATGAATTTTTCTTTTTTTCACGTTTAGGTGGTTAGTAAGACAAAAAAGAAACATAAAATGGGCTAATACATAAATGGGCTAATACATACCTAATATAACAGACAATTAATTACCGTAAACCTCATAACAACATCAAATGCCAATGCGGCATGTGATTACCTTGTTATACATAATCAAAATATTACGTCACACATGTGATTACCTCAATAAAGCTTAACTATGTTGCATCTGTATAGGCACTTATACATCTTCTATTTTGATATAGGTTTCTTATGGACTCGAGTGGATCAAGTGCGGCGAATGAATTAGGACAAACACAATCTGATTCACAAAGTCGGACTGAGATTCATCACAAAAAACCTTTAAGGCAACCTAAGTCGATAGTATGGGATCACATGACAAAGATTGTCAGAAAGAAAGACGATGGGGAAATGGAGACAATTGCACTATGCAAGTATTGCAAAATGGAGTGCCCAACCGAGTCGAAGCAAGGGACAACTGGTTTACGGTATCATCTTTTCTATTTATGTCCAGAATCTCCTATATATAAGAAAAAAGACATAGATAAGGGTCAACCTCAAGATGGATTAGGTGGATCTTTGGTTCCACATTCTTTTAATCAAAATAGATGTATGTTAGCACTGTCTAAATTCATTGTTAAAAATGAGATATCATTTAGGATGGTAGACAGCGAAGGGTTCAGAGAATTATTTGCTGAACTTCAACCCAGATTCATTGTACCTGATAGGAAGAAATGTGCCTTGGCTATTTGGGATTTATTTACAATAGAAAAGACTAAATTAAAAAGTGTGATAGGCGATCAAAGGGTTAGTATTACCACCGATACATGGACTTCAGTTTAGAATATTAATTACATGGTAATTACCGCACATTTTATGGATAACGACTGGAAATTACACAAAAGAATCATAGCATTTACAAAAATCAATAGTCATAAAGGTGATGAAATTGGAAGAGTATTAGAGAATTGTTTGAATGAATGGGGGATAGATAAAAATTTTACCATCACCGTTGATAATGCTAGTGCTAATGATACCGCAATTGGTTATATAAAGAGAAGATTAGAATATTCTAATTCTTTATTGCTTAATGGAAAATATTTATATTTGAGATGTGTTTGTCATGTCTTAAATTTAATAGTTAAGGATGGACTAAAATTTTATTGTGAAGCTGTCGAAGGCATTAGAAACTTAGTCAAGTACATTCGCTCATCTCCTTCTAGGTTAGACAGATTTAGATATTACTCCAACTTGATGAAAAAAGATAAAATCGCTATCGTTCCACTTGATTGTCCTACAAGATGGAATGCAACATTTAAAATGCTTGATGTTGCTCACAAGTTTAGAAAAGTGTTTGATAGGATGTGTATAGAAGATGAATCGATTAAAGCTTACTTTAATGAGATGGTCAAAGATAAGAAAAAAAATTTGGTAAAAAGAACGGGACCTCCGAAACAAGAGGATTGGGAAAGAAGTCGTATTTTAACTGAGTTTTTGAATGGATTTTATGAAACTACAATGAAACTTAGTGCAAGTAAGAATGTCACTTCTTCGTTAATTTTTGATGAGGTTATATTGATTCAAGAAGCGATTGAACAAGCTAGTGACAATATTCATGATTCTAATTTGCAAAGTGTAGCAAAATTGATGAAGGTTAAGTTGGACAAATATTGGGGTAGCATCGAAGTAATTAATAAAGTTATTTACATAGCGCATATTTTGGATCCAAGGTATAAATTTCAATCTTTGAAGATTAGTTTTCTTGATATAGGTTGGAGTGATGGTAAAATAAATGAGTTTCTCAATGTTATAAAACATGCTTTAAATGAGTTATATGATGAATATAGGAAGAGCATGAACATACCCAATATAATTGGATCTAATTTGGTGGTAAGAATTGAAGAAGTCGATGAACAAATTGATGATAATGTTAGAAGTAAAAAGTTAAAAAGACTTCAACAAACAAGAAGAGAAGAACAATCGCTTGAGATAACTAATGAGGTTGATCGATATTTAAATGACCCATTTGAAAATCTTATGAGTATAGATTTCAATTTATTAGATTGGTGGAAAGGCAACCAAACAAAATATCCAATACTTTCCAAAATAGCTAAAGATATTCTAGCAATTCCTAGTTCAACCATTGCTAGCGAAAGTGCATTTAGTCTAGGTCGGAGAGTCATTAATCCTTTTAGGGCTTCATTGGCTCCTAGAATGGTTGAAGCATTAGTATGTCTTAATGATTGGTTGAAAGCGGAGAACTTTAATTTTCATCAAATGCAATTTGAAGAAGACGTTGAATTATTCATGGATACGGAGGCGATATGTGAAGGTAAACAATTTTTAGTTGGTATAGATATGTTATAGGCACTCATCTTAGTTAATTATTTTATATTTACTTAGTTCATTACAAAGCATAATTAATACAAACATGAATTAACCCTCTGTTTCGAGTGTGTGTGCCTACGAGTGTTGTGTGCATTTATAGATGAGTCTGTAGCCAATGAAAATATATGTTTGAACTGCAGTTTATAAGTTTTCTATTTTCTTTTGTGTGCATTTATAGATGAGTCTATAGCCAATTATCATATTTCCTAGTGGCTACTTCCTCTTTGGTTAGCTCGTATACAAGTTGCTATTGTTCCACTTTAATGCTTGTCTATACCTTGTTGAGCATTTCCTATGGGTTACTATGTTTTATATGTCATATTATGGAGCATTTTGAGCTTTGAGAATATGTTGCATGTACCTGCATACTATTATCAGGCTATCCATATTTTGCTATTTCGGTGTTACTTGTACTTGTGATTTAGTTTACATGCAGACAGGTTAATATGTGTACATGCAACTCAATGTTTTTTGCAGTTTGTGCAGGCTTTTTTTATATTATAGTAAAAGTATAAATATTTAATAATGTAAATGTATTCCGTTCCAATATATTTAGTTGCCCTGTTTTCGTGGCAGTGATACTTAGAGTCATTATAATTTTGACCTCACAGCATACATAATATAAACTTCAGTGTTATGTCATATTTTTTAATTATTTCATGTAGTATATGGTCGTATTTTGTCATTATATTATGTAGTATATGGATAGTTGTCTTCTGTTTTTGTTTTAACCCTCTCGTTTTTTGTATTTTGTATTTTGTTTCAAATTACACATTAATGCTAGTATGTAAATGCTAATTAATATTTTGTATAGGGACTTCTTTTTTATCATTGGGAGCATCATCATCATCACAACAAAATGAAGCAGAATGAAGAACTATTGGCAAGAATTTATGCAGACAGCAAAATGACTTTCGGTACTGCATCTAGCTAACTATAGCATTGCTTTGGAGCTTGTTATTCTGAAGTCTGAATTTTGTTATGTACTGAATTCAAATTAGTTATGTGTTGAAATGATGTAAAATACTGTGTTATGCACAATGATATTCTCATTTCTGTGTAAATATGAATTCAGATTTGTTAGAAACAAATGAATTTTGTTTAGTTAACATGTTCCTGTTGTAAATATGAATTCTGTAACATTTATGTGTTGCGCACGTTTAGTGTTGCACTGTTCTACAATTCATATTTTGTTATAGTTCAAATTTGGTGCATGTTTTGCATTTTTAATTCTCTACCCGGAAAATTGGAATTCCATGTTCCGTTCCGCTTCTTTCAGTTTCCGCCTAATGGAATTCCGGAGTTGGCGGAACGGAATTTGGAACATAGAATATTGTTCCATCAACGATCAGAAGAAACGGAAAATGCTTCGGTTGGTATGGAAATTTTCCGTCCCCACCCTTACCCAGAGGTTTAACGGCTTATTGCATATGCTCAATGCAATCGTGCTCCCTATGAAAATGGATTTATCTTAGTTTTCCTTTATTCGAGGACGAATAAAAAGATAAGTGTGGGGGTATTTGATGTGCACGTAAATGTGCATATTTTTACCACCATATTTAATCTATTTAAATTAAATAAATGATCATATTGGGTATTTTAACTGTTTTAAACCAAAATTCAAATAATTCCAAATTGTCACATATTCATCTTCATCCAAGGGCAAAATAGACATTTTTGTGCATAAATTAACTTGAGAAAATTTAATTAGAAATTTCCATACTATTTTGTAGGAATTTGATTTCAATTACAAGTGGATTGATGAAGAAGATATGCATGCACAAAAAGAACACAAAGGAATGAAGATGGAAATAATTCAAAGTGAAGATCATGGAGGACCCCACCTACCCACTTACCTTAATGTACAAATTAGAGGCAAATGCACATGCTTATGGCATTATGTACACTTAAATGATGATTAGTAGAAGCTAATGATTACTTGGCCTCCACACTTTCTCAAGGGTATTTTGGGCATTCCCTAAAAATATGAATTAAGGTTTAACACTTGTATAAATACCCCATATCTTCATGTAACCCTCTTCTTCTTAGTCTTTCTTAGTTAGTTTTTAGCTTAAAAATAAAAGAAAGCTCTCTTTCTCTTTTCATGGCTACTTAGCCATTTTTATTTCTTGTAATTTTTCTTTTCTTTCTTATGCAATTCAATATATGCCCTTTACATTTACATGCTCTCTTTCTTATGTTGTAGTGTAGATTTCTTTTCTTTTATGCAAGTAGAATAGTTTTCCTTACATTTTGCTCTCTTTTTCCTCTTGTTAGTTTCATGTTGCTTTCTACATTTGTTCACATGATAACAAATATGAGAGGCTAATCCCTATAATTTAGAGGTAATGAAGCTCTCTAGTATGTAGATGCAACATTTGATGTTTATGTTCTCTTTTTGTGCTTAATTAATCATTTGAAGTGGTTTAACTTGTTGTTTTTGATGTGAATTTGATAGCCTATATTGTTGACACCAAATAGGCTATGCTTAAACAATCACAAACAATGATTACCTCTTCATCTACATATGATGATGGTAATAATGTGATTGTTGAAATTAAAATTTGATGGCCTATATTTCTAAACAATAGTTAATAGGCCATGCTTAAAATAGATTTTGCTTTCAACTTTGTTGTCATATTTCATGAGAGTTAAATGTGTATTAGTGGTTGTGTTATAGTTTGATGGTTTATATTGTGCTAATTAATAGCACAAATATACCATACTTATGATAAGCACATCAACTAATTACACTAATGACAAGAAAAGAGAGATCATAACTTCATTTTGTTGATTTATGTGATCTAGAGAGTGGAAATTGCCTCTAAATTGCCTTCACACTCTCAAATTTTATCAATTTTCTTTTGCTAGTTTTCTACATTTTTAGCTAATCACATTTTCAACTTTGGTTAATTTGATTGAATAGAGATTTAAAATCAACAATTCCCTGCGGATCGACCAGTACTCGCCACGTACTTCAATAGTACGCCATGCGCTTGAGGTTATATTTTATTTTGAAATTTTTTGACAGTTTTCTAATCCGATAGAAAATTCCGTCGATTAACATTCACTCAAGAGTTACATTTTAAAGTGTGTTGCTGACAACCGATCATCCCATCGAATTATAGTCGATCGTTCCAGAACGATCGTTCCATAACAATCGCACATAGCCAAGTCATGTGCCGAATTAGATCTTCATTCGATTGTTCCAACCATCAACTCTCCAGCCCATCGTTCTTGCAAACTTCTATCGATCATTCAGCTAAGATCGTTCCACCCATTAACTCTCAACACCGCTTCCATACGATCGTTCAGAGAATGGTTGGCCTAATCCCCTTTAACATTTTCAAACATCGATGCGCATATCATATGGAACTGCTGCTTTGCCCAAATGATCGGTGAAATAATTCTTGAGCCATCGACATCAAAATGATCGGTCACCATTCGCTTATCCACCTTAACAACCATTGAATCCATTCCAAATCCTCTCCTACTTCTCTTGATCGAACTTTCATACGATCGACACAGATCGATCTTCCTCCATCGTGTATCCATCTTCTCCATCTTCCCTAATCCGTGAATATAGCCTCCATCATGAAACAAAATCATTGAGTCTCGATGCCAAAATAGTGTACAAGAAGAGATTAAACCTACCTATGAAAGGAATTGGAGAGCAGAGTTGGATTAGGAAGAAAAGTCAGATAGATTTAGAGAAGTGGAGTTGGATCGAGGTCGTTTGGTGGCTCAAAGATGGAAGAGAAGGAGAAAGCAAATTTTTCTTTCTATCATTCGAATTACAAGCTTAGCAAATGGATTGAAGGAGTGAAAATGGCTAAGTATAAGAGTATTTATATGAGGGTATAGGCCGATCCTTTGCAGCCCGAAGAAAAGGCTAATTGGCCCAAAATGAACGATCGGATGCGATCCATTATTGATGGATTCATGCCGATCCATCTTAAAAAAATGATGATGAATGAATGATGGATAAAAAAATATGCAGAAGACTTGACAACGACCCGTGAACGAGCAATCGTGATCAGGGATCCGGCATGGATATGTATATGTTCTAGTATACGTTCCAAAAATTCAATTTTTCAAATCAACAGAAATTAAATTCTCGCGTGAAATCAATCGAAGGTAGATCAAAACCATATTATTATGTCCCGATAATCACCAAAAAAACAACAAGATGATCATCGAAGCCATGATCTATTATTTATACTATTGTAAGTCGACCAGTAGTCATAATGAACAGAAAGAGACACCACCCTCAGCAAAAAGTGACTCAATGGAAAGGTAACGGCCATTCAATAAACTGGATGGAATCCTTAACGACAATTGTAACCTGCGACTTTTCAAAGTATGTCATGTTTGAACAATTCATACTTTGGGGGGCAAATGTTATCCCGCCTTTTGGTAAGACCGTGATACCTTAGATTTGGTTAAGAACGTTTGGTTACCAGCCTTGAGAATCAACTATATACGGTATTATGGACAATGGTCAAACATATTTGGACCAGGTCCCAATCAAGGTGTAATCAACATGAAGCGACAAGGAATGCCCCATGAGGCTACATTTCAAATTTCAAGTCAATCGGAGTTCATACGCTTGAGTTATGAACAAACGAAGGATTTAATGGATCGATCTGGAACGACCCATAAAATAGCATAAATCGATGAAGGTCGATCGATAACTCAAAATATACAAAGCCAATACACTTGAAAATTTTAGATCATCAATATAATGGAGATTAAGGTCCAAAATAATGATCACATGCCAAAACTCCAAAATCTTGGAAAAAGGGCCGATCGTTATAGAACAATTGTACAAACCATCTAAACGATCCATATTCAATGAAGATTGGACGATATCTCATAAACTATAAGTCAAAATTGCTTGAAATTTGGAGAGCAATTAATTTACATCATAAAGAGCCTACATGATCGATCGCACAATCAAACTCAAGAAAAACACAAGAAACACCGATCGTTATTAGATGTCCAAAATAACGATCGGTGTTCTGCAAAGAATAGGTGATGTCTCACAAATTACAGCTCAGAATGACACCAATTTTTGGGAGCAAGGCCTTGGGGAATATGGGACCCTCCATGAGCTTTCACACATTGATTGGAGCAAGAAATAATGATCGGCCCGGATCATTATTTTTGTGGAATTAAGACCGTCAATCGTTTTGGTGGGCCACTACGGATCTGGACTCTTTTGCCGAATTTCCAACGAGGTATTTCATCATCACAACCTATAAATACTAGTTTCATTCTTCATTCAAAGGATCTGGATGCTCATTTTTAGTTTAGACTCAATTGTAATCAAGTGCTAGCATTGTTCTACTATTGTAATCAGATTCACAAGAGAGTAATAAAGCATAATCTTCAAAGTGGACGACCGTCGAACCACTATAAACCTCTGTGTTATTGATTACCGCTTATTCTCTATTGCTTACATATTCATTTACTTAGTTTAATTATACTTCTCTACATTTACTTCTCTACAAAAATTATTCTTGGTTGTTTCTGACTATTTTTGGTGCAAACAACTAGTGCCCTCATTTGTGACTTGCAATGTTCTTCAAATTTAATAAGCAATCTTACAAACAGGAACTCTATTAAATTCATTTTTATCTAGGAAGCAAAATAAAATATTCATGGCCTTTGAGTTACCGAGTGCTTGTCTTTTGGTCTATGGTCCATTGTGAATATTCAATTTGGGGTTTAATGTATTCACTTTGTGAAATGTTCTAAATATCTAACCGTTGGACTATAAATAGATTTTCATCCTACATGACAGTAAGCATAATTACTATCATTACATAGTAGAGGTATAGTAATAGATTGTCCTTCTACAAAAGTGTTAAAGAGTGTACTACCAGTGTTACTAGCCATTTATAATTTTCAAAAATCAAATGACTAGTTTTTAAAAACCTAACGCTTTAATACCAAATACGGGAAATGGTGTAGTATATATTATACCGGCGTGTGGATCTTAAGGCTACTTTAATACTAGAGAGAGGTGAATAGTGTTTTATAACTTACACATAACTTTTCTAAATAGTTTCAAGATTTGAATCAAAATATAGATAATCTACATTTATATGTATTAATAGGCAGTCGTACACATATATACAAATATACATATATAAATACATACATACATACATATATATATATATATATATATAAATTCAGTAAAAATAAAGTAAAAGTTAGAGAGATGACACTGGGAGATTTGTACTGGTTTGGATTGACCAATCCTACATCTAGTCCTACACAGTATCTGTAAAGATTTCCTTACAAATGCCTACTTTAATCGGGTAGCAAGCAAACCAGAATACAATCTTGATTTCAAGGCAACCTGATACATCCTCTAGACTTTTCAAGCTCAGGGTAGACTCTCTTGATTTAATTGGGCAACAATATCATCTACTTGATTTAAACAAGCAACAAGCATACCCACTTGATTTGAATGGACAACAAACATACCCATTTGATTTGAACGGGCAACAAGCACACCCATACAAAATAGAGAAAAGAGCTACTGATTTCAAATACAAATAGTTGTAACTTGGATCCAAGATATCCTATAGCTCTTTTGTAGCACTTTGATCTTTGAATTGTTGAGAGAATGCCTACAATGCTGTGAGTAGTTTATAGAGAATGAATATATTGAAGTAGGGATTAAATTTGAGAGAATTTTAAGAGTATAGAAAGTGAATTTTGAGAAATATATGATGAGAATTGGAGTAAGAAGTATAGAGAGAAAGTAGTTATAAAAATTCACTTTCCAGTCTCCTTTATATAGTATTTGAAGGAACATCCATCATAAAGAGATGGAGCTAAAAATCATAGCCCTTCAAAATTTAAAAATAATAATAATGGTACATATGTCAACATACATAGAGAGGGTTTGTCAACATACCCGTATATGTTTTGAAAAACAATAATACTTTTAAGGTGTTTCAAATTTTTAAAATTTTGTAAATAATTTAAACAGTCTTTAAATACTTTAATTTGTAAAAAAATTATAAATTATTGGTAGAAATATATTTTGAAAATAAATAAATATTTTGGTAAGAGAGTATTCAAAGAAAAGAAAGTTGTTATTCAAGGATTTAACAAATTTATCTAATGTCCATTAACTATTATCTATAGTCTTGAACTCTTCATGTCTTTGCCTTTAAACTCATGAGTCTTCAATTGTCTCGATCATCTCTGAATCTTGATCTCTTGTATTTTTACTAGTCAGTCTTTAAACTCGATTATCTTATATTTTGTATAAACCTGTGTAATATCCTACAAAATATTTTATATAACTTGGGAAAACATTAGTACCTATATTTATATGGTTGTTGTTGACCCAAAAAATGGACCAACACCCTATTTTGATTTTGAAAGCACCAGCCCTGTTCTGATAGAGCAATATCACAGATAATAGATATAGAAAAAGAACAGTAAAAGAAAATAGATAGAGAATTTTTATAGTGGTTCGGCTGTTAATAAAGCCTACGTCCACTTTATAGTTTTATTAAAGATTGATTGCTGTTACAAGAGATGTTTGATTATAAAGCTATGATTATCTTTTGCTAGATTGAATCCCTAGAGTTGGAATCCATTGGAGAATCATAGTGAATTTCTTTTCAGATTGTTATGAGGGAGGTAGAGAGTGAAGAATAATTCCAGTAGAGCTTCAGCAACCGGTCCGGAGAAGATACAGTTTATGTTACAGGTAGGATGGTATTTATATGGATCGGAGAGCTTCTGGGCCAGGCCACTTCATCACCTATTCGTAGATAGGTAGGGGACGACCCAGAGGAGGTTTGGCTTGCAACTCGAGGCAAAACCATGAGTCGCTGGCGATACATAGTCCATGGGTCGCTGGCGACCCATGGTCCATTTGTCGCTAGCGACCCATAAACTTGACTCGTTTGCGAGCCATTGCCTTCGCCTTTTCCTCATTGCATCCTTAGGCAGTTTGTTGTTGAATCGGAAAGATGTTTGGGTTGCTGATGCTCTGAGAACTTAGGATTTTTCTGGAGTTCAGAATTGGAGATGTTTCCATAGTCGTTGTGGTTCCGTTTTAATGACAATTTACTAGCTGTTTACACTCAACCGCTGATTGGGCTAAAAGAATGCTGATCTCTCGGTTTCGTTGATCCCAGTCGTTGCCTTAGTGATATAGCTTGGCTTTCGTTGATTTCTTGCCTCAGCCTTTCTGGTTAAGTTCTAAACCATTCCGATAACACCAGATTGTGTTGTCTCCTATTAGATCCTACTGGGTTACCGTATAACATTTGCCCCTTAGAGTGCGTCTTCGTTGTCAACAAGGCATGCTCTGGAAGTTATCATTCTCGATATATGTCCATTGATTTCCAAGTTATCACTTTAAAGTTTACGAATGAGTGGCAGGTCATGCTGTTGGTCATATAGCTTTGTTTTTGACTACTATTACTTGTCACAACAGATCAAATTTCTTTCCGTAGTTTCCCGGCATGCGTCAGAATGATGAATAGGCCTAGGAGATCGAGTTCAAGGAAGATGTGTGTAGCCTTATCATTTTTTTGTGGGTCGCTAGCGATCCATTTGGGATGGGTCACTAGCGACCTGACTGCTTGGGGAAATTTACACTGTAAGGTGGGTCGCCAGCGATCCATGGTGGATCGCTCATGACCCGACTATTTAGTGAAATTTTTTTTGCTTCTCTCTTTTGCTCGCCTATATACATGAGTTGAGCCGGCCTATCCTTCATTAGACCCAAGCAAGCAAACCTCTTCACACGATCGATCCTTCGAGCGACTCAATTAAATTCTAGGCGATTCATGCCCTAGCTTTACCAGATTCATCTCCTCCTTAGATCCACTCCATCCAAGCTCCATGTCGTGCATTCACTGTCGATTCATTTGCCTGAATCCAAACCCTAGCTCGCCTTTGAAATATAGCCGACCTATCATCAGCTCGCCACCGATCCATTTCGTAGCTCGTTGAGTTTGATCTTTGATTCTTCCTGTGCCTTTGAATTTTGTTAGAGGTGGGTTCGCTTAATTGTTTTGCTAATTATTGCATTGGTATAATGATTTGATGATGGGTTTCCATTTGCAATGTTGATTGCGAGAAGTTCGAGTTGATTGCGGTTTAATGGAGAAAGATAGTAAATCGAATCCCGAGTTGTTTCCCAGAACGACATTCGGAGTTCGGCCCAGTGCTTGACATGTTTTGCTATCTTCGTCCATTAGACCAGAATTGACTTGTGTCCAGTTTCGCAACTTTTATTGTTCGTCACATCACCAGTCGATCATTACCCTTTCGCAGACTTTATACTTATCCTGCTTGTTTGTTGCACGCTCGGCGTTCCTATAGTGAGAAGATTTTTTTGCGTCTCTACGAACAACATATCCGTTATCGATCATAGATCGATAACAGGTAAGTGTACAGGAAGTGGGATCAAAAGTAGAAATTTAAGTGACATGGGAAGTTCTTTTCTTCTTCCACTGCAAGCGAACTATCTACACGGGATAAGGCGTTTATAGTGTATTAAGCACCGAGTTTATCCCATATAGATAGCACACTTCACTTGCCCCAGTCCGCACTTGAAATCCAATGTGGCGATTACAAGTTAATGTTTCTTCGGAATTCAAGTGTGGCAGGCGAAGCTTTTAGTTTAGGATAGATTTACCTGATCGTTTTCGGACGCGAGTTCTGTTATTTAGAATGAAGCAGCCATCCACGCATCACAAGTCAATCGAGGGAAGGCTGGCGCTCTCAGAAGCCGAGTCATCATCCACCTCGCAAGCTCAATATGGCCAGTTAGTCCTAGTTGGGCAAATCGTGGATCGTACGCCTCCCAACTTTAGAGTTCTGCTTAATCCGTCCGAGAGAGCTTCATCGGTTGTTTCTGCCAAGGTCCTTCGTAACATCTGTGTGCAAAACGGAATTCCCGAAAAAGATGTTCGTCTACCAAAGAATGACGAATTTGCCCATATGCCTCCCTTGGGGTACACCGCTTACCACCGATACATGTGTTTGAATGGCCGTGCCTCCTTTCAATGAATTTCTACATGAGACTCTCTCAAATTTGGGTATTGCCTCATTTCAGCTTCACCCGAATGGTTACGCCATCCTAACTTGCTTGCATGTTCTTTTCATGCGGGCGTTCAACCATGCTCCAAGCTTTCACGAGCTGCGGTACTTTCTTGCGTTCAAGAGGAGAAATGATTTTCCCTCCTTGATTATAATTAAATCCCAGAGAAATAAAAAAATCATCCAGCGCTTGCAAAGCAACTTATCGCAATTCAAGATGCAATATTTCTTTGTCAGATGCCCCGAGGGGTTCCGATGGACGGCCGGGGGTAAGCTTCTTTTTATTCATCAAGCGTTTGATGCATTGCCATGGGATTCCTAACCAACCATATGTCTCTTGCAGTTATTCCAAGGCCGAACAGAGACGCGACACTCAATGAAGTTTGTGAGACTTTAAAGGCAATCGACGTTGAGGAGAGAAGCATTAAAGTATTACTGACTGATGAAAACTTGCATCGCTACGGACTACTGGCTGATCTGCAATTCAAGTTGAAATTCCCTCTCTTGCTCGATCCAGGGTTCATACGAGATCTTTCAACTCCTCCCATGATTCCGAAGAAGGTACCTCTCAAGAGAGAGAAAGCACGTGCAGGGGATCCATCGACAAAGCCCGTGAGGGGGAAGAGGCTGCTGTGACTCGATTGAGCGGCCTAGGTAGAATGCCTCCAATCCCGGAGGAAGTAGAAGAGGAGTTCAAACAAAGAGAGGGTAAGGCAACGGTGGATTCGAAAAAGGAAGTGGGAGAGTTTGAAAGTAGTAGTGATGAGTCCAATGCCAGTGATTACTTCTTGTCTGAATCTGACAGTGGGGACTCAGAGTCTTGTGATGAAACTCCGAGTATGAGTCTCGTTCTTCCATGCTCGTCTCTCTTTGATATAAGTGTTGAAGGCAAAGCTCCAGAGTCTGGAAGGCATCGAGACTCTCCCAGTAGAGACGTCGGAGCAGAGTTCGGGGATTTCAGTGATGTTTATGTTGACTTCGGTGAGCTCATGAAAGGAGACTTTAAATTTGACACGACGCTTCCCTGTTCATGTGATATTGCACCAGCAGTTAGCCTGGTTCTGCCCACAATAACCAAAGTCAGCCCGATTCCACCAATGACGGCCGTTCATTCTGGTTAGTGACGATGTCTTAGGCCTATACTAGAAGCACACTACATGTTTCATTAGGTTTACACTCATTTCCGTCCCTTCATTCATTTTCTTAGTTTATGTTATGCTTCTAAAACTTTTTATGTATGCCAGGTATGACGAGGAGATGAGGCTTTTACGATGACTTCGAAGACTTCACCGATTCACAGCGGTATCCCAAGCGCTCCTTCAGCCGCCATCAAGTTTGAGAAACGGAGGAATACAGGCGAAGGAAAGAGCTCGAAGCTGAAACCCATCGCCAGGAAGAAAGAGACCGAGCTCGATCATACAAAGGTGGGTATGAGAAGAGAATATCTCTTGAGTAAAGAGATGAAGCATCGAAATAGTCAAAGTTTGAACATCGCCCTCATTCTTCAGAGCTCGCCTCAAGACACTCTTCCGCGGGCCATGAAATTCCCATTACTTCTACTCTGATTCTGCCTTCAACTCATATATCATCATCTTCTATTGTCACTGCTGCCCCCAGTGCTTTAGTGCTGGTATGATCACACCTACCGGAGACCTGCCTACGTCCTTCCTTCGAGCCCCCCTAAACTATAGGCAGTGCTTCCTGGTTGGTTCTTAAAGGGGGTCAAGTTTGACCTGGATCTCCACCCCGTTTGCAGGGATTCCTACATGCTGCATCTCCAAGCTATCTAAAGCAACCTAGAACAAGCCGAATGATAGGAGAAGCTTTGTAAAATGCTAGCGGATACAAACAAAAATAATTATCAGGAGATCCTCTCCTTCGAATCGGAGAAAGATGACTTTGAGAAGGTGTTGGCCGAGTGTGACGCCAAGATTAAGCGATTGGAGGAAGAGAAAGCAGCGACACTGTAGAATAGCAAGAGAAATGCTGACACGATGAAAGAGGTGAGAGAAGCCCACAGTCGAATAGAAATCGTCTACAGAGATGAGATCAAAAAGGCTCACATGGAGGAGGAGAGTTTAAAGCAAGAAATTAATGCCTGCAGCGCAAAGATCGAGGCTCAATGAAAAACTATCGCTGATCATGACCTCATTGTTGAAGGGCACAACAAAACTATTTCCGACCAGGCCGAGATCATTGCCAAGTTACAGGCCCAGGTCGCACAGCTTAGTGCCGACAAGACTGCTGCTGAAGTTGAGAAAGCTGCTGTGACAGCGGATTACTTGGACCTCCAAAATGCTTTCGAAAGGAAAATGGAGAAGCTGGATGCGACTATTTTGAATTTCTATGTCAACTCACTGTTGCATGAAAGAAGTCTCAGCTATATTGGCACGCAGTTTCTATGCACTCTCGCTCCCTTTTGGGAGGAAACCTTATCTCGTTTTGCCGATAGCGGCGACGTTTATTCCGATCGCGAGTTGCGAGATGCCTATCTCGATGAATCGAAGAAGGTGTTACTTGAGGGCTAGGAAATTCTCCAAGTTGAGAAAGAGAGAGAAGGAGGCCACCGATGCTGCCTTAACGACCGCCACCGACGTGCTTACCAAACCATCTATTTCCGTGGGTTAATTATCAGAGCAGCTCCACGACCATCCAACGAATTCAGGACTTTAAATTATTCCTCAAGTGGTAGAGCCATTAATAGAGGGCGAGGGTAGTGAGTACGAAGTAGACATTCTCGAGCATTCCTCTAGTGCAGGTAATGTCCTTGCCTCCTCCAAATTTGGGAGTTTCCAACTTACGCCACAAGAGCAAGAGGAGTTTAATGCTTTCGTTTTTGATCTTATATGTCCATCTACTTTTCCAATTGACGTTCCAGCTACTTCGGCGCCCGTGCTTGCAGCCATTTCCACATCTTCTGCTGTTGTTTCTGTTCTTGCTCCGGCTTCCACTTCTGCATCTGGTTTGCAACCAGGGCCAGAGGCCTAAAAGATAGCTGCGCTCCATAGCCTGGATGAACTTTCTATGTCTTTAGAAGGTGATATAACAGCTGCAAAGGCCAAGGAGCAGGAGACTCAGATGGAGCCACTGCAGAAGACTCAACACGAGCTGGGTACCGTCAAGAGGGAAAAGGTCGAAGCGATCAAAGCCTCCAACAGCTCCTGCAAATCTCGAAGGCGTAAGACGAAGGGAGAGGTTTCTGAGAAGGCTTCAGAGGAAGATGAGGACATTGCCACTGAGCTATTCGTTGACATTACTGGCAGTGACACCAGTACTAAAAAGAAGCAGAAGCTGCCGATCAAGGGCAGAAAGGGGAGCCGCGGTAAGAAACATTGAGTGGCTTTGAAGGTTAACTTGATTTTGGTCAACAGCTTACTTGTTTTTGTTTCTTTTTGAGTCATTCTGTTTAAGTGCAGAGTCTGCATTTTCCGTCTGCGTCTTTATTGTAGAGTCTGTATTTTCTTTTGGTTGGCCGGTGTAGTGTGGGTACGGCCCCCACATTTTGACCCTGTGTATAGAAAATTATAAGCAATATATTGATATTTTGACCGTACTTTCATCTGCCAGTTCATCTGTGTTATATGTACTTGTGCCTGTTTTATTTCATACTTTTCTAGTTCTGTGATTATAGTCAAAGCCCTTCATTTGAAACAATAGAACTTAGAGATTAACAGCACTTTGGAAGTTGATAGAACCTTTAGAAATTTCCAGAACTTAGAAAGTTTGTGTTTAGAAATTCAGAAAGTAACAAAATTTGGAAATTTTTTGTTTAGAGATTCTTATGACTTTTGAAATTCACAGAACTTAGAAATTTTTTGTTTGGAAATTCTTTGTTAACTTCTTTGTCTAATTTTTTTTGGAAACTCTTTGTTTGGAGTAACAGAACTTGTGAACTTATTGTTTTCACGCATTTCTATCCAAGTACTGGTGTATGCCCCCCAGTTCACAGGGCTGTTTACTTCAATTAATTTTTGTTTAAAATTTGGCTAAGTTATGACTCGATTCTCCTTTTTTGGAAGTTTTACAACTTTAGCATGCAATCCAAGCTTCTTGTGATATTTCAACAAGTATGCAATACACGTGTATTTTAGAGGCGCACAGTGCATAGGTTAACTGAGGGCAGTTTTATCCCTTCAGTATCTATAATCGAGGCTTTTCATTAGGTTTGTGGCATTCCAATCTTGTTAGAGTTGTGTTCGTTATTCCTGAGTATGGGAGCAGCTGGCTCTGGTTATGAGATGCGCGGTTTTTGGTATTCCTTGACGTTGCCTATCTTTGGGCCACGCGACGAGCGTGTGTTTTAGTTCTCCCCGATGATGCCTATCTTCGGGCAGGGTGAGGAGTTTAAGTTTTAAGAATCAATGCGTGATTTTTCATGCTACTCGGAGTTGCCTATCTTCAAGCAACATGAGGAGTTAGTGTTTTGGAATTTAGTGCGCGGCTTATGGAGTGCACGGCTTTTAGTCCTCCTCGGTGTTGCCTACCTTCAGGCAACGTGAGGAGAGTAAGTTTTAGAAGTTAGTGCACGGCTTACGAAATCCGTGGCTTTTTGTTTTTCCTCGGTGTTGCCTATCTTCAGGCAATATGAGGAGTTAACATTTTAGTGTGCGGCTTGTCGGATGCGCGGCTTTTTGTTTTTCCTCGGTGTTGCCTATCTCCAGGCAATGTGAGGATCTATTATTTTAGTGCGCGGCTTATGGGATGCATGGCTTTTTGTTTTTCCTCGGTGTTGCTTATCTTCAAGCAACGTGAGGAGTTATTATTTTAGTGCACGGCTTATTGTTTTTCCTCGGTGTTGCCTATCTTCGGGCAACGTGAGGAGTTACTATTTTAGCCTTCTTGATGTTGCTGGAGCAACACTTGTTTTTGGAAGGCCAAGATCGGATTCCATCGATCTAACGGTTTGGGTCGATTTGCTTCCATCGATCCGGTGGGTTATTATTATTAACATGGTTTTGTTGGTTCAAGAAGCAAACTTTATTAAGGAAAGCATGGCAGTTTTTGCCTATATACAATGCCCCCATATCTTGGGATAGCTTATTTGCTGAAAAATAAAAAATACATTAGGTAGCTTTCAAACAAAGTAACGGCGAAGCGATACGCTATTCCATGCTCTGGGAACTTGAGCTCCATCGACGGTTGCTAGCTTGAAAGTCCCGTCTCTTAGCTTTTGATTAATGACATAAGGTCCCTCCCAGTATGGTCCGAAGGCCCCGGAATGGGGTAAACTCGCTTGAGCATAAGATCTCCCACTTCGAAGGTTTGATTGTGAACTTTGGAGTTGAAGTACCGTGTGACCCTCTTTTGGTGGGTGGCAGTTCTCAGCTCTACTTCTTCTCCTTTTTCATCAACCATATCCAGTGATTCGAATAGGAGCTGCTCGTTTTGTTTTTGGTTGAAATTCTACCTTCGGTGCGAGGGGACTTCTAATTCAACAGGAATCATTGCTTCTGAACCATATGCTAAGGCGAACAGAGTATGGGTGGTTGCCGCTTTGTAAGCCTATAGTGTGAGTAGAAGTTCATCAACCCAGTTTCCTTTGGCTTTTATTAGTCGCTTTTTGATAGTGGACTTGCTGATCTTGTTGATTGCCTCCACTTTGCTGCTTGCAGATGCGCTACTGCAGAGAAGCTTTTTTCAATTCGAAAGCGCCTACAGAAGTCCTTGAACTCGGCACTCTCGAATTGAGTTCCATTGTCAGTGATGATTTTTTGCGGCACACCAAACCTACAAATGATGTTTTTAGTAACAAAGTTAATAACTATCTTTGTGGTTATAGTGGCCAACGGTTCCGCTTCGGCCCACTTTATGAAATAATCTATGGCAACTATTGCATATTTGGCCCCTCCTTCTGCTATTGGCAAGACGCCAATCAAGTCGATCCCCCATATTGTGAACGGCCATGGACTAACCATCTGCGTTAGCTCCGTTGAGGGAGCTCTCTTAATTTTGCCAAACCTTTGGCAGCGATCGCATCTCCTGGCATGATCTGCTGCATCGCGATTTATCGTTGGCTAGAAATACCCATACCAAAGGAATTTCTTTGCAAGGGTCTGCCCCCCAGTGTGGTCTCCACATTCACCTTCATGTACCTCTTTTAGGATTCTACGTGCTTTATCATCGGTCACAAACCTAAGGAGAGGGGTCGTGAATCCCCTTTGATAGAGTATCCCATCATGTATTATGAACTGTGGCGCCTTTCGGAGGAGCTTCTTTCGTTGATTTCGATTAGTTGGAAGGGTTCCTGCAAGTAAATAGTCCTTTATCAGCGTCATCCATGTATCTGGTTCGGCGGTGGTCTCGAGAATCCAGTCTACGTCCATTTCATCTATTCTTGGGTTGGTTAGGGTTTCAACTAGGACCAACCCTAACGAATGAGCTTCTCCGAAACTTGCCAGCTTAGCCAAATAATGTACCTTGGTGTTTTGCTCCCGTGGGATGTGAGTTATAGTGTTGTGCTCGATGTCTCTTAGTAGTTCTTGTACTTTGGACAAGTATGGGGCAAGATTTTCTCCACGCGCTTGGTACTTATAACTGGACTTCTTCCTTGTCATCCCTTATAGTAAATTCGGCGATGAAGTCAGCCAACGCCTGCCCATTGAAGGCTTTCCTGGGGTGATATGCAATATCATATTGGCTTAGCTCTATATTCCATTTGAGTAGTCGTCCGGAAGTTTCTAGCCGATATAAAACTTGCTTCAGTGGTTGGTCAGTCAATACTTTAATCGGATGAGCCTGGAAGTATGGTCTTAAATTCCGGGACACGATCAAAAGGCAGTACGCTATATTATCCAGTTTTAGGTAATTCTTCGCTCTGATGAATCGTTTGCTAATGTAGTACACGGGTCGCTGGATTCTCGCTTCTTCCCGCACGAGAGCGGCACTCAATGCATGCGGGGAAACTGCTAAAAAAACGAATAAGTCTTCTCCATCCACCGACTTTGATAAGATTGGTGGTGCTTCCATGTGTTATAGCAGTTCCTCGAAAGCTGTTGGACAAACTTCACTCCATTCAAAGTTTTTCTTTCCCTTCTTCAGTGCATCGAAGAACAGTATGCACTTGTCCGTAGCTTTTGAGATGAATCGACTCAGTGCTGCAACTTTTCCGTTCAAGCTTTGAAGTTCCTTCTTATTTTTAGGGGCTTAGACTTCCTGTAATGTCATTATTTGCTTTGGATTCGCTTCGATGTCCCGGGCACTTACTATGAGTCCTAAGAAATTCCCAGAGAACACTCCGAAATGACATTTGAGCGGGTTGAGCTTTATCCTGTATTTTCTGAGTATCTCAAACATTTCAGCGAGGTTGTCTCGATGGTTAGCAGCTACTCGAGATTTAACCAACATGTCATCCACGTAAACTTCCACAGACTTTCCAATCTGGCATTTGAACATAGTATTCACTAGCCTTTGGTATGTAGCCTCGGCTTTCTTTAATCCGAATGGAATTACTCTGTAGCAATACAGTCCCAAATCGGTGATGAAGCTGGTGTTCTCTTGATCTGGCTCATGCACCAAGATCTGGTTATAGCCTGAGTATGCATCCATAAATGACATCAATTTATGCCATGTCGTTCCATCCACAAGTTGATCGATTCTAAGGAGTGGAAAGGTATCTTTTGGACAAGCCTTATTTAGATCTGAGAAGTCAATACAAGTTTACCATTTCCCATTAGACTTCTTGACTAAAACTGGGTTCGATACCCATTCAGGGTACGTTGCATCCCGGATAAAGTCGTTAGCCATCAACTTATCAACCTCCTCCTCAATGCCTTGGACCATTCGAGGCCCAAGCTGCGCCTTTTTTGCTTTACCAGTATGGATTTGGGGTTAATATTGAGAGCATGGCAGGCAATTTCATGTGATTCCCCACACATATCGAAGTGTGTCAAAGCAAATATGTCTAAATTGGCACGAAGGAATTTGGTTAGTTCTGACCGCATCTTGTTTCCAAGCTGCAACTCAACTTTCAAGACCCATGTTGGGTCATCTATACAGACTGGGGCAGACACCTTCAATTCTGTTGATGTTGCCCGATCCTCCCGTGAGCTCTTCTTTCTAGGGTCCAAAGCGTTGTCGAATCGGCTTTGGTCCTGAAGCAAGGGGCAGTTCTGTAGTTGCTACTCGGAGGGCACATGGATATGGAGGGTTTTCCCCACATCCTTTCTTTTTTCCTTTCTTCTTGACTCATGCAATTCTGCAATGTAGCATTCCCGGGCGGCGCTTTGGTCTCCTTTCACAATTCCGACTCCGGGTTCTGTAGGGAACTTCATTGTAAAGCACTATTGAGCCAGTGCTATTCTGAAGTCAGCTAATGCGGGCCGTCCCAAGAAGGTGTTGTATGCTGGCATTTCATCCACGATCACAAAAGTCTGAATGAGGGTGACCCTTCGCTCACCCTCTCCGAGCTCCATGGGTAGGTCAATTGTTCCCACCGGTTGTTTGGGTTCACCAGTAAACCCCTGAATCTTTGTTTGGCACGAGGACACACTTTTCATGCCAATCTTCATTTGATCGAAAGTGCATTTGAAGAGAATGTTAACGGAGCTGCCACTGTCAACCAACACCCGCCGAACTGCAGAAGGTCCAATTCCTACTGTCACCACCATCGGATCAAGAGTTGGAGCTTTGATCCCTTTGGTGTCCCTATTTCAGAACACAATATCGTCATTCAAGATCCTTTGCATCTTAATTGGAGTTTTGTCTTCCACAGCTAACCATGCTTCCTTCGGAGCATGCTTCAACGAACTTGCATACCGCTCCATTTCTCCCTAAATTCTTTGTGCGGGATAAGGTCCCCCGAATATTATTCCGATGATGAGTCTCTGGTCAGTTCGTTTCGACCCTTCTTCATAGGTTCCTGCTTGATTCCTTCGTTCTCTTGGGTGTTGAGGAGTTGTAGATTGATTAGGGTTTTGCGGTTGTCTTACGTACTGCTGGAGTTTGTTGTTCTGGGTCAGTTCCTCAATGAGATTCTTTAGGTGGCGGCATTCGTTCGTATTGTGGCCGTGTGTCTCGTGGAAGCGGCAGAACTTCCCTGAGCGTTTCTACTGCTCGTTCACCTCCTTTCTGGGTGGCTTTTTGCATTCCTTAGTTCCTTGAATTGCGAGAAAAATGTTTTCCGATGTGTCGCTCAAGGGAGTGTAGCCTTCGGACCTAAACCCTTTGAGCTTTTTATTGCTGCCATTTCCATTCTTCTTATTTGAGTTTTGACCTTTTCTCTTTGAATTCCCGTTTCCCAGTGGTTCCTTCAGCAGCTCGAGAAGTGTGCGGCATTTTGATTCATTGCTACATTGCTTTGCTCGACATTTTCCAGCTGCACACTAGTATACTTCCCTTCCAATTCATGCGCTTCCTCCAACCTTAGGTACCGACTTGCATTACGATTGAAATCTTTCCTAGTGGTAGGTTGCTTCATTTTAATCCACTTTTCGAATTTAATTTCTGGGTGAATGGCACGAACTAATGCCATAAAAACCATGTGTTCATTGGGGTTGCTTACTTCCCTTACCGCGGTGTTAAACCTATTCATGAAAGACTTCAGTGATTCGTTATGCCCTTGGAATAACCCGGATAGGGACATGGCGTCTTTTGGCTGTGCAGTATAGAGTCTGAACTGATCAAGGAACCTTGTTGCTAGTTGGTCAAAAGTAGAGATAGATCTTGGTGGAAGCCTATTGAACCACATTGACGCCACCCCTTCGAGAAAGATAGGGAAGCATTTGCATCGGACAGCTTTAGAGGCATTCGCTCCGTCTATATACCAACTGCATTTGTACAAGTGAGGCTTCGGGTCCTTCATTCCGTCATAGGACGGAATAGTTAGCACTGTGAATTTTTCTGGATATCTCTCATTCAAGATTTCATCGGTGAAGGGAGTCCGACTAGGCGCAGATCCCCATTCATCATCTCTTATATCTTTACTCTCCTCCATTAATCGTTTAACCATGTCCGCTATGTATGCTTCTAATGTCCGGTAGTCCTGAGGATGGCAATTAGTCATTGTGCCAAGTGTTTAACTTTGCGAACGGTCTTGGTGAGTGGGATGAGACCTAGGCTCTCCTGTCTTCGGGAGAGCCACTCCTACAGGGTCCCGTTGGCTTGCGGTTGGTCTAACTGTAGCAGTTTGGGTATTCCTTGCATTATCAAATGCATTGGCATTTTCTTCCAATTTATCCTCTGGCTCTCCGTCCTCTGAGTCGGAAAGATCCATAGCTATGCCTTCTATGGGAGTCTCTGCCCCTTAACTCAAATTCAGAATAGGTTGCCTTGTAGCAAATGGAGTACTTGCATTATCGTCCACGTCAAGTCCCATTTTCACCCTCTTTTGTGGTTGTTTTCCGTTTTTTCTATGTAGACCAGAAATGGAGGAATTCTCTTATTCCATTGCAGTCGCGGGTTCGGGCATAGTCCTTGGTGCGGGATTTGACTGTAGGGTTAGGAGAGCGTTAAGCTTGTCCATTAGAGCCTTTTGGCTACTCTCCATTTCTTGGTTGATCTCATTAACCATTTTATTTAACTCATCCCTGGTAACAACTTCATGCCGACTAGAGGAGGATGGCGCCTGATTCCCTAAGTTAGCGCCATTTACTTTGGTTTGTTGGGATTAACATCTTATCCAGCGACTACTGCCCCTATGGACCTTCCAGAGGTAGTTCTTCTTCTTCCAGGGGTCATTGATTCCAAACAGTGGATTCTTTAAGCAAAGATTAAGGATCTAACTTTTGGACCTACGAGATCCAAAGTAGATGGCTAGATTTGGATCCTAAGTTGAAGTTCTCGGTGAAAGCACTAAAATGTTGATCCAAAAAATGGACCAACACCCTGGTTTGAATTTGAAAGCACCAACCCTGTTCTGACAGAGCAATATCACAGATAATAGATATATAAAAAGAACAATAAAAGAAAATAGATAGAAAATTTTTATAGCAGTTCGGCTGTTAATGAAGCCTATATCCACTTTATAGTTTTATTAAAGATTGATTGTTGTTACAAGAAATGTTTGAATACAAAGCTCTGATTATCTTTTGCTAGAGTGAATCCCCAGAGTTGGAATCCACTGGAGAATCATAGTGAATTCCTTTTCAGAATGTTATGAAGGAGGTAGAGAGTGAAGAATAATTCCAGCAGACCTTTAGCAACCAGTCAGGAGAAGATCCAGTTTATGTTGCAGGTAGGATGGTATTTATATGGATCGAAGAGCTTCTAGGCCAGGTCACTTCATCACCTATTCGCAGATAGGTAGGGGATGACCCAGAGGAGTTTAGCTTGCAACCCGAGGCAAAACCATGGGTCGCTGGCGACCCATGGACTTGACTCGTTTGCGAGCCAATGCCTTGGCTTTTCTTCATTGCATCCTTAGGCAGTTTGTTGTTGAATCAGAAAGATGCTTGGGTTGCTGATGATCTGAGCACTTAAGATTTTTCTGGAGTTTGAAATTGGAGACGTTTCAATAGTCGTCGTGGTTCCGTTTTAATGATAATTTACTAGCTGTTTGCGCTCAGCCGCTGATTGGGCTAAAAGAATATTGATCTCTCAGTTTCTTTGATCCCAGTCGTTGCCTTAGTGATATAGCTTGGCTTTAATTGACTTCTTGCCTTAGCCTTTCTAGTTAAGTTCTAAACCATTCTGATAACACCAGATTATGTTTTCTCCAGTGAAATCCTGCTGGGTTAAAAACCCGTATAACAGTTGTTGTCATCAAAATCAATATTTGTGGTATTAACATATAACACTTAGAAGTTTGATAGCATAATTTTGGAAGCTTGATAGCAAGATTTAAAAGGCTCAATAGCTACGTATGCCATAGCATGACCTTAGAGGCTCGATAACTACGTGTGGGATAACACAATCTTAGAAGTTCGATAGCACAACCTTAGAGGTTTGATAGCTACATATGCGATAACATAATTTTAGAATCTCGATAATATAACCATAAAGGCTCGATGGCTACATATGTGATAGCACAATCTTAGAAGCTCGATAGCTATACATGCGATAACAACAGTTATATTTCGTTAATTAAGTATATGAATTGTCGGAAGCATTTTGGAAGCCAATTTCTAAGATGTTCCATATGAATTTCATAGCACTTGAAATTGTAAAAGAGGAATGATAAGTTAATGTGTAATCACCTATATGATATTGAAAATAGCTAAGCTTAGAATGAGCTAAAAATGATAAGTGGTATCATTTAATAAGAATTATAAAACTGTTTATCTAAAAGAACTATAAGGTTTTGACCTAAACAAGATGGTCTATGGAATGTATGGATTATATAACTAATAAATGAAAAAATAGATTAAACAAAAGATCTTAAAATTACCCACTCCTGGAGATATTGAATGGCAGGGTGCCAAGGCTTAGTGAAGCCTAAATTCAATGGGTATATGGTAAGGTGCCAAGATTTGGGATGTCTAACGGATTCAATTCTAAAAATATAAATCTACTATGAGTAATAACATCAAAATGAATATATTTAATGAATGAATTAGCGATGTGAAACATAAGTGTTTCTGGGACTGAATAAGGCTATTGACACTTATTAATGATGCTTGCTATAACGTAGTCATGGTGCTTGCATTCAATCTCCTAGAAGACTCGGGATGGCTCTTGCCAGAGTGGCTCCCAAGGCGGATGAGTATCCATTTTACCAGCGACGTTGTTCGAGTAAAATGAATTAGTGAGAGATAAACCTAGTGTGGTAATCACTAAATAAATTTAAGGACAACTTGAAAATTGACACCTAAATAAGAGTCTACGTGGTGCACATGAACATGAGTGGTAAACGTATGACGTGGTTCATAAATTGTTGCTAAGTACAAGTTATATTTATGTTGAAATTAGTGAATGCATGACATGGTTCATAACCAGATATTAAGTATAGGGTATATTTATGTTTGAAATGAATTTTATAGTTTATTCTCATGAAAAGATGTTTTAATGTCACATTATATGATGTAATGGTTATTGATGATCTAGTAAGGGGAAATCCCAATCTACTAGGTAGCATAGCCGTACAATATGTTATGATTAGGGGGATGTATTGCTCATACCAGACTTTATGTCTGATCCATGTTTTTAAAATTGTTTTCCACATCAACTGACGCGTACTTATTTGAGTACCTAGGTTCATGGTACTACTAAGTTTTATCGAATATAAATAAAAGCTTTGAAGATGAAGTATGAGGCTTAGTAGATTATAAGGTTTCCTTTCAGTTCCATAGCTATAAAACCAGATTATATAAATGGCTAAGTGAACATGCTGGATTCTTCATATTTCAGGATTATCGGTATTATTTATGTTTTGCTATTATATTTACCCCTACATGGAAACAAATTGTAAATGAAAAAGTATAGATAGCTTTTGCTAAAAATTACTTAGCTGTTATGTATACTTAATGTTGTCGAAAAAAAACTAATCTCATTTTGTCACTTGAAAATAATTCCGATGATGACTTCAGTATCATCGACATTCATTTTTTCATCAAATTAAGGACGTTATAGAGGAGAGATGTGCAAATTGACAGTGACATGTGCAACCTAGAGCGACGCGGTGGTGGGATTTGCTGAAGTGATGAATGGTCAATGCAAGAAGAGTGCGGCTCTAAAGGCATAACAGTAGTAAGTAGACAATGATGTTGATGAGAAAGAAGGAGATGGAAATCGAAATCAACGATAAGTGTAATCGATAATAATTTCATACTAAGTCTTATTTAATAACGGTTTTATACTTGATATGAAAATAATTAAATGCATGTTGTTTATATATGTCGTATGGTAGTTTTTTGAGACAACATGAGTTGAGAATATAATAAATAAAGTGATAAATATCTACCAATTAGGTATAAACGTGCTTATGAATATATATGTAATTATTGATCAATATCGTTTTGAATTGGATATCAAATGACCGGATAAATTGTTTAGATATCATAAAATTTGATTATATGGACCTAATTAAATTTATATATACATGGTTATATATATATATAAATCTATAATACTAATAGGATATTTTAAAATAATCAAATGGATTGTCTGAATAAAATTTAAGTCTATTATAACTTCATTTAAGTTTCAAATGAAAATTTAAAGATGAATAATATATTCGATCAAAACATTTTTATCGAACAAATAGTGGGTGAAATATATAATTAAAGGTATGTTGAATTCAAATATGAATTATGAGTAAATGGTGGATAATAATCTAGTGGTATGGGACATTCGACCATTACTATATTTTTTATTCATTTCATATATTGTCAAATAATCCTATATCGATATACAAGTGGTTATAGGATATTTATATGTTTATACATTATTTATATTAAGATGATACAATGTTTGTATTGAGATGAACGATATTCTTTCATTTTAAAAGATTTGAAATGGACCCAGGGTTTATAGGTGCCATGAGTTAAAGCAGACAAGCACAACTTAATCCCCGTTAGGAGTTTACCGGCCCATCGGGTTCTCCTGAGTATATTAAAAAAAGGATTTGAAATGAAGTTTGCAAAAAAGGCTTACGATTAATATATTCTGCTATATTAAAATGGTATTTTAATATATCATTTATTTTGAGATGTTTAAAAATGGAATTTTTGTATATCATTTCTTTTCGGATATTTAAACTAATATTTTTAATGTATAACTTACTTTGAGAAGTTTGAAATGGTATTCTATATTCATTTACTTTGAGATAAGTAAAATGATATTTTTTATATCGTTTGATTTAAGGATTTTAAAATAATATTTTTATAGGATATTCAATTTGAGATTGAGATAGTTAAAATGATATTTTCAAATATCTTTTAATTTGAGAAAATATATATTTGATATATACCGAATGTAATTATATATGTATATAACTTAGGTTTTAAATGAAATATGCTGGAGGAAATGTATTAAATCATATACATATCATTATTGTGATGGGCAATTCAAGTACATTTAAGGAAATTATATACATATATATGATGATTTTATTTTGCACTTGATTAGGAGATGATATATATAGGGGGTTATATGTATAAATGTAATGACCTTAATTTTGATTAATATATTGAGGACATTTAACTAGTTAAATTAAATGAAATAATGAAATGGTTATGGGATTGAGATTTGTGTTAATAGAGGTAGCCATGCCAATTAAAACAATGAACTAAGGGAAACTAAAATGAAATAGGTAAGGCAAATAAACAAGGGGCAAAGTAGGAATAAGAAATGTTCTAATACCCTAAACCCTTCATGCCCATTCATTTTACACGTTCAAAACAAAAAATATAAGTGAGGCCGACCACCATTAGGGAAAAGCTAAAGATCAAGAGGAAGATTAATCAAATCCATTAAGATCAAATCTCAACTCCTTAATCACAAAGCTAAGGTGAATAATAGGTTACATCTCATATTTATGATGTTTTTGGTTTCTAGACCAGATTCGAATATTTTTAGAAAGTACATTGTCATGTCTTTTATTGTTAAAATAAATATATATGCTTGTTGATTTATGCTATTTCATATGGACTTTATGATAAGTTTTAATCTGAAAACCCTATTAGATGACATCCAAATGCCTTGCGATTTTAATATAAGGTCAGAAATGATATTTTAGAGATGGGTTTCAAATTTTATAATTTTCTGGATTAATGTGGATTTATTATGAATTTTCTAGTGAAGAAAATGGTTAATTAGGTTTAAAATTAATTACGACTAATTTATATTGTTTTTGGGTCAGAAATTAATATATGTTAGAAAACATAATAAAAGTGATTTATGAGAATTTTTGTAGAATTTTCCTAAGTGTTTTAATAAGTATATAAAATTATTTAAGGTATGAGACTTAAATGTTTTATATATTTATAAAAGGAGAAGGCACATTTTGTAAATATTTGAATTTGTTTATTTCTGAAATTTGGCAGCACATTTAGAAAAGATTTTAGAAAAGAAATTGCAACCAATCATATGTTGAAAAACAAAGCAGGTTAGTTGAAAAGAGTTTACTTTTTAAAGTTAAAAATCAGTTTTACCATGTTTCTCTTGTTTCGCCACTTTTAGCACCAACCTTTCGACTAGGTACTTCCGCCTTCATCTCCATCGAAACCAATGCGCATGGTATCAGAGACTTGGCACGTAGTGAATTGGACATAGACGAAAGGTATATAGTCGAAATAGGGGATTCCGAATGGGTCGAAGCCTTGCTTTGCTTTTAAAAGGAAATGCGCCTGCTTTGCTTTCGAAAAGAATGTTCTCAACTTCGATAGCTTTCGACTTGGTCAAATGGTTTCGAAAGAGGTTGCGCCTTTGTTTTATAAAGAAGCTTTTGAAGGGGTTGAAACCCCTTGTTGCCACATCTTTCCTATCGAAGTAATGCTTTCGAAAGGGTTTCTTTGTTTTTAAACCTTAGCCACTTCTCCGATTCTTTCAAAGGGGTTGGTTTCGACACCATCCACTTCTTTTACTTAGGAAATTGCTTTCGAAAGAGTGCTTTCGAATTAGTCGTTTAAGACCCTTTGTTCTATTAAAAGTTAAATCCAAAGGTTTCGAAAGGAATAGTTTTAAATGATTTCGAAAGGTAGTTCCACATGTTTTACTTGAATCCAAATGCTATCGAAAGGTTTGATTTATGTAAAGAACTTAATGCTTTAGAAAGGTTTAAGATAAATGTTTCGAGGGGTGTTTCCTCAATATTTTCGAAAGATTTTAAATGGAAGGTTTCCAAAGGTTTTGAAAGGCAATGTTTAAAGTGTTTTGAAAGGAGGATGTTTGTTGATGTGCATGTAAATGTGCATATTTTTACCACCATATTTAATATATTTAAATTAAATAAATAATCTTATTGGGTATTTTAACTTGTTTAAACCAAAATTCAAATTATTTTCAAATTGTCACATATTCATCTTCATATAGGGGCAAAATGGTCATTTTTGTGCATTTATTAATTTGTGAAAATTTACTTGGAATTTTCTATGTTGTTTTGTAGGAATTTTATTGAACTTTACAAGTGGCTTCATGAAGATATGCATAAACAAGAGTGAATACTAAGGAATGGAGATGGAAATAATTCAAAGTGATGATGATGGAGGACCCCACTTACCCACCTACCTTAATGTACACTTAGGAGCTAATGCACATGCTAAAAGGCCATTAAATCTTCATGCACACTTAATGGATGATTATTTGAAGTTAATGATAACTTGGCCACCACACTTCCTAAGAGGGTATTTTGGGCATTTCCCAAAAAAGTGGATTAATGTTTCATACATGTATAAATACCCCTTATCTTCATGTAATTAGCTCCCCTCTTCTCTTAGGCTCTTCCTCTTTAGTTTAGTTTAGGATCAAATAAAAGAAAGCACTCTTTCTCTTTTCCATGGCTACTTAGCCATTTTTATTTTCATGTAACTTTCCTTTTTTTATGCAATGTTAATTAGTGCTCTCTTTTATTTACATGCTTTTTTACCTTTCATGTTAGTATTTAGTTTATTTTCCATGCAAGTAGAATAGCCCTTCCTTTACTTTTCTTTCATTTTCCTTTCTTTTTGTTTCATGTTGCTTTCTACATTTATTGAAATGATAACAAATATGATAGGCTAATCCCTACAATTTAGGGGTAATGAAGCTCTCTAGTATGTAGATTCAACATAATTTGGTAATCTATGCTCTCTTTTTGTGCTTTATGGGAAAATGAATGTTGATGTGATTTATTGTTTCATGTTGAATTTGATAGCCTATGTTGTTGACACCAAATTGGCTATGCTTAAACCATCACAAACAATAATTACCTCTTCATCTACATATAATGATGGTAATGAAGTGAATGTTGAAATTAAAATTTGATAGTCTATATTTCTAATTAATAGTTAATAGGCCATACTTAAAATAGATTTTGCTTTCAACTTTGTTGTCATTTTTCATATGAGTTAGTAAGTGACTTAAGGGGTGTGTTATAGTTTGATGGCTTATGTTGAGCTAATTAATAACACAAATAGGCCATACTTATGATAAGCACATCAATTAAACTAACTAATGACAAAAAAAGAGATCATAATTTCATGTTGTGTTGATTTCTATGATCTAGAGAGTGGAAATTACCTCTAAATTGCCTCTACACTCTCATATTTTTATCTATTTTCTTTTATTAGTTTCTTAGTTTTCTCATTTTTTTACTTTAACACTCTCTAAATCTTTGGTTAATTTTATTGAATAGATTTTAAAATCAACAATTCCCTACGGATCGACCCGTACTCACTACGTACTACGATAATACGCCGCGCGCTTGCGGTATAAATTTTATTATAAATTCGTTCGATGAATTTCTAAACCGATAGAATTTCCGTTGACGTACAAGTTTTTGGCGTCGTTGCCGGGGAATTGTTTTGATTTTGATTCTCTATTCTTCGAATTATTTTTGTTTGATTTTTGTGTGTGTTTGCATTTAAAAAAAATTGTGTATTTGTTTGTTGTGTGTTTTTGTTCTTGTGCATTTTTTGTTTTCATTTGCATTTGCATATTTAAAAAAATAAAAATAAAATTACATACTCATTTCAAAAGAAAAAAATCATTTTATTTACAACTTTCATTTGTACAACTTTCGTTTCAATTTACATACCCATTTCATTGACTGTTTTACTCAACAGATTTACAACTTCCATTTATATAATGTGCGCTGTGCACACTGATACCACTATTTTATTCAACATATTTTGCCTTTGCCTACATTTCCCCAACCATCATTTGCCTTCGTTCACACAATCTTCACCATACTTAACCTTTCTACTACCACAATCCATCAACCACAACCATACTTGCCTCCTGTAACATTCATTTATACTGACCATACTTCATTTCTACAAACACATTGCCTTTTCCCCCATCTTCACTCAACACTCAACGCAACCCAGTCCATCCAAACATCAAATACCAGAACACTACTTGCCATTACTTCACTCCATACAGCAGTGTTGCTACTTCTATCACCTACTGCCACCGAACTGCCTCGCCATACCAGTCAGGCATAAACTCCTCCAGCCATCAAAACATTTCACACTTTTCTTCCTTTTCACTACTGTTGTAACTTCTGTTCTCCATCAGGTGCAAACGCTTCAATCCAACACTAACCACCAAGCCTCGAAACGGCACATACTTCTCCACCACATTTCCCACAAACTCACCGTCATTAGTTCAAAGTTCCACTGCTAAAACACACTAACAGCAGTATCCACCACCAGTACAATCGACAGAACAGCCACCAATTCTCAATCTCCTCATCCTATACAATAAACTCATTGACTGTCCTTACTACCACCATACCTTCACTCCTCATCCACTACATTGAACCACCACCTTGTCACCCTCCTCACCATTTCCTAAATTATATCAAAACCTCTCCAGCACATAACAACTTAACTTCCTTGTTAGCACCAAAATTGGTCACTAACCTCGTTAAGAAAGATTGTGTAGAGAGATAAATGATGAAAGTAAATTTAAACAAGGAACAATAGGCTAAATTGAATGCAAAGACGAGAACACCAGATTTATAGTGGTTCGGCGTAACTGCCTACGTCCACTTTGAGGTTAATCTTTATTGCTTTATTAGATAATTGATTACAGATACAATCCGTTTGCCAATTACTTGAATACAATTGCTAAGTAAAGAGGATGAGTCTTGAATGTGGAGAGTCTCCCCAGTGTTCTCCAAAAAAGGTCCATTTCACTGTGCCCCTGCCTCTCTATTTATAGACAAAGATGGGTTGGACTTCCCTGGCGGGCCTGGCAGCCGAACACCTTGGCCCAAATAGAGTGGTCTATTTATGCCGAACCGAACAGGCCGAACAGGCGAATGCCGAACCATCCTCTTCATGCCGAACGATGCGTTTGTTGTGTGGGAAGAGTAGGCCGAGTAATAATCGAAACCGGTCGTGCTGGGGAGAGTGTCGAACCACCTTTGACTGCCGAACGTCCTTGGCATGCCGAACGATACCTCGGCCGAGCGATGTCTCTAGCCGAACGATATCTTCACCGAACACGATGTCTTGACCGAACGAGGTCTCTAGCCGAAAGAAGTCCTTGGCCGAACGATGCCTTTGGCCGAGCGCTCAAAGATGCCGAACGATGCCTTTAGCCGAGCGCTCCTGGATGCCGAGCGTTCCTGAATGACGGTTGCAAAGAGATGCCGAACTGTGGGTATGCCAAGTACTAAGTTGCCTGGCCCAATCTCCAGGAAACACTTGCCCCCCAAAGTGTATTACGTGACCGAACGTGATACGCTTTGAATTACGTATCCCCCATGCTTCGCTTCGAACCTTGGTTCATCACTCTTGGGGGTTGTTTTCTTGTGAATGCCGGTTATGGAGGTGTGCGCCGAACGTAGTGTAAATGTCGAACGACACAGTCGAAGCCGAACGTTCTGTGCGTGCCGAACGATACCTTCTTGACCGGCCTTATCGGTTATGGCCTCTTCAACTTCTTCTTCTTCCCTATAAAACCAAGCGTCCTCCCTCTTCCCCTCTTTTCCACTTTTATTTATATCATTCTCCAAAAACTTGCAATTCTCGCCTGTTAATCGGATACTTAAAGCCTAATCAATCCTTCCCAAGTTTTGATCTACCGACTATGTATTATCCCTTCTATCTAAATCCCTTCCATGATTAAACAGTTTCAATAAGAGACTTAGGTTTGTGCATTGGAACCGTAGCCGAGAGGGTTACGTGGATGGAGGAATCAAACTTTGATTAGGATATCTTTAGGGCTGAATGATGTGAGGCGAGGAGAAATGACCAGGGATGATCACACGTAGGAGTTGTTGGGTGATGTGTGGCAGTTCGGCTTAACTTCTTCGTGCCGAACAAGACTGGAAGAAAAGAAAGAATAGAGGAAGTGTTGGAGGCGATTAGGATGCCGAACGGCATAATCTGGGATGACTCGCCGAGCGACCTGTTCTTGTTGTTCGGTGTGGATGGAGGAGGAGAGGAGTGGAACTGTAGCCAAGGGTGGAGTGCCGAACATTAAGGCTCGGAATAACTCTGGTTCGACGTGTCTTACCATACGTCGAACAGTGGAATGGAAGGCTAGGGTAGAGACATGAATTAGTGGGGATGCCGAACGTTATCTTGGCCAAGCGGGACCTTGGCCGAACGATGCTTTGCCGAGCGCTAACTAGTTCGAACGATTAGTTAGGCCGAACGAGAATTTGGCCGAACAAGTTATAGGCCGAACGGTAGCTTGGTCGAACAATCACAAATGTCGAACCATATCAAGGCCGAACAATCATAAATGTCGAAACATACTTAGGTCGAACAACGTGAATGCCGAACCATACTTAGGCCGATTGAACATAAATGTCGAACAATACTTAGGCTGAACATCACAAATGCCAAACCATATCAAGGCCGAACAAACATAAATGCCGAACAGACAATTGCCTTATCTAATCACATAACAAAACAAGGACAAGGACTCTAGCATACTAGCATATCAAACTGATCCGGACTATTAACTCCCTAGCTTCAGTAGACATAAACCTGAACTTAGATTGACATAATCAGATAGCTTCTTTTAATGTTTTCTGAATCTGAAACTGTAATTACCATAAGGCAGGCTTTTGGAGACGGTCAGCGATGACGGTCTTCGAAGGCGATGATTTGAAGCTAAGTTTTATATCAATAACCTTGTGACCTTCAAATTTTCAACGCTTATACACGATTGATTGCACTAGTTCACATACCACGTGGGGGGAATATTCGCATTGTTAATTCTAACATTGAACATTTTTCAAGTATAGTTCTCACAGGTGCTCATCCAGATTCACTATTTATTGGAGATGTCTAAAAAATCTAGCTCCGCCACTATCCCAAATAGGCCCGGGCCGTCTTCAAAGCAAGAAGTCGCGGATACTTCAAATCCGTCGACTTCCCCCGCTCATAATTTAGCACCTGATGCCCTGGAGGCATCGATTCTCTTGGATGATCCGATCGATTCATAGGCTTCGAAAATTAACGAAGTCGCGCTTCAGCGAATATGCTCTATCCACGGAATCCCTTTCGCCGACGTGTTGGTTCCATCGAGGCATGATCGCCCACATCTGCCCCAGTCGGATATACTGCCTGTAATAAGTTTATGTGCTGGATGGGCAGCATGCCTCCATTCAATTTATTTCTTCGGGACGTGTTGCAATATATAGACATCGCCCCGTCGCAACTGCATCCAAACGGCCACGCGTTCATATACGGAACCTACCTCCTTTTCATGGTTGTCTTCTCTAGGCCTCCAACTCCCGGCGATATCAGATATATTTATATGATTAAGAGGCGGAAAGATAGCCCCTCCTTTGTGTTCCTCGAGCCATACCACAAATGCGAAATTTTGACTGGAGCATGTAGCAAATTTTCCCTGTACAAACAGGAATGGTTCTATGTGCGTTGCCCTCCTGGTTTCGTGAGGAGATGGGTTGAAGGCAGTAAGTCTTTTCCCTGAGTCGACATTCACGCTCTATCGGAGCTATGCTTTTTCTAACTTCTTGTTTCATCTTTTCAGGTATCAACCCACGTCCTGAGGGCCGAGGATATTCTGATACCATCAAAGCCATTAGAGCTCTTCCCATCGAGGAACGGGACATCCGAACCCTCATTTCAAATGAGTAATTATCGAGATTCGGACTGTTAGCAGGAGGTCGCCGGATTAGTCTTCCTGAGGGCATCTCCATTCCCAAGCCCGCATCCGGTAAAGGGAAAAAACTAGCTGAATCGTCATCACGCCATACCCTTGATGTACAGGAAGGGAAGAAAATCAAAGAGAGTGAAGCTCCTGAAACACAAGGCGAGAATGTGGGTCCTACTCGGGATCCGTTGGTCGAAGTGCATGATATTGAAACGTCATATTCCCCTTTGAAGGGGAAAAAGAAATCGATGTATAAGATACGGAAGGAGAAGGTTGGCGGAACTTCCAAAGTTACGCTCATCCTGCCAGAGAAAGAGGCTTCTTCACAGCACATGGAAAGTTCTTTAAAGGGTCTGTCGAACCTCACCATTCCCGACGATCTACTCAATTACGGTTTCGACGATCCAGAAACCCTTAAGTTTCATTCGCCCGCTAGAGGCGACACGGGAGTTCAAGCCCCAGTCCAGGGAGATAACACTCCAATCAGTAAAGATAAAGGAACTGGTCCGTCGGGGGGAACACTAGGACATACACGCACACACGCACTTCACCATACACTTCAATTTTTTCCATTACCCCAATTTTTTCTAACTCGCAGTTATTTTTATTCTATGCAGGTGACATGGGGCGCTCCCACGGGTTCGATCGCTTCACGGTTCTTCTGTATTTCACCATCCGGGACGGGATTCAGGCTCCGGTAGACGTAGGGACAGAGACGATTACGAAGATCGAGACAACCATCCCCGGGAGTCGTCTTATCGAAAGAAAACATATTCCCAGTCTTCATACTCTCGCGATCCCCCTCCTCAAACTGAGCTAAACAGAGAAAAACTTCTGCAAAAGGGGTCTCAACCGGATGTTTCCCGAGATCAACATTCCGGTTCATCCAGCACACGGCAATCTCGGGAACATCGAAAAAGAACAGAACTTTCAAAGCCTCCTCCCCCTGTTACTGCGGCTGACCCAACGATAGCAGAGAAGATTGTCGATCTTAAGGCTAAATTTCCAAAAATCTGCTTTGACGGCCAGAAGTTCCTCCCCGCTATTCATCACATCCCAGGGCACGTCAAGCAGAGTGCCATTGCCTGCAACAACGACGTCTATGTTCAACATGACGCGTTTGTACACTTGGTCGAAAAAGTCTCGGAAGTATCCGTTGAGCGACAATAGGAAATTGACCGTTTGAATCTGGAAGCTATCTTCGACAAGGACATCATCAAGAATCAAGACGAAGAGCTCGCTTCGTTCAAGTCCAAGCTTGAAGCCGCAGAACAGAATGCTAAGGAGACTGCGGAGGCCGTTGCTCGTCTAGAGACGACCCATAAGAAAGAAATTAATGTCGCAGTCCAACGCAGCGGGGCCCTAACTCTAGAGAAAGATTCTATTCAAAAAGAAAGGGATACACTCGCCCTGCAAGTCAAAGAGCTTAAGGAGCTTCTCTCTAAGGAGAGGGAAGAAAAGATAGCGGCTCAAGAAGAGTCTCAACGATACTGTAATGAGATTGTTGATACACGTCTCCTAAAAGCAAATCTCGATGATGAGCTGTCTAAGGTTGAGGTGATGAAGAGCGAAGCCCGTGAGGAGGGTAAGAGACTAGCTTCTGAGGAGATCAACTCCCATCTTGAAGCAGCTGCAGAAGCCGGCAGAGAAGAGGTCAAGTGTATGTTTGACCCACTGATTGCCGAATACAGCGCCCGTGTCCTTATGCACCGCGACCTGACATTCCTAGGCGAGGGCTATCTTGAATCTCTAGCTGTGGCCTGGGAGACTTTAATAAAGATCAGGAAGGTTGAGTCGGGCACTGAGGAGGTTGACGAGGAGGCTTTAGTGAGAGAGTTTCTCAGGGGGAATGATCCATAGGATTTGTCCGCAGCTATGTCTCTCTTTGGTAAAGGCTCTTCCCTGTCGAAAAAGAAAGATGACGAAGCTGGTCCGTCTGGAACCGAGGCTGCAGCCCTTCCTCCTACTCAACCGGCTGATCGACCAGCACTTGACCCATTTGAGCAGCATGCCGGCTATGATCCGGAAGATCCCGGTCTCGGCGTTCATGTGCTATCCCCTATTCTAGAGGGTGAAACTCCGCGCGCAGCTGATAGCCAGCCAGAAACGGTATAAAACTCTTTTTCTAGAAGTCAAAAGATCTGTCGCTTTCTGTTAGCGGTTATAGGTCCTAATGTTCGTTCTTTATGTTTTTATGCAGGCCGCTCTGATCCTGAACCAACTCCGAGGAGCGACGACGCCAAGGAGGAGGCAGGGAAAACAAGCGATGTTGCTCACGCGGGAGTAACTCCCGGCCCTGACGCTCAAGTGATCGGGGCGCTAGATGATGATAAGTTTGACACTTCATCTCCCGTTGAAGGGACTGATGAAATCGAAATCACTGGCGCCTCAGAACATACTTCGAAGATGAGCATGAAGGAGCGACTCGCAGAAGAGAAGAAAAAGAAGGTCGAGATCAAGGTCGAGCCTCAAATACTGGAACTTACCGACCCGCTGAATAGGCCTCTAAAAATCATTCTCCCCGGAAAATCCAAACCGCTGGATGTTCCTTCTCCCACTCCTGACTCTGCTTCTTTGGCAAGCAAAAAATCCAAGAGGAAGCGTGAGGGCGAGGAGTCATCTAAGAAAACAAAGGAAGACAAGAAAAAGAAGCCGAAGAAATAGCCGCTATACTCGTTCAACGAGATTTTGCTTAGGACCTGTAACTATTTTTACTTTTTCGTTTTCGTAGTTCATGTAGATAGATTTTTTGACTCCAAGTTTTGGAGGAGCAGTTGTGTAACCCCTTTTTGGATTATTGAATAAAGTTTAGTTTCTTTGTCACTTGAACGATTCTTTTGCTTTTTTAGCTTTCTGTATAACTATGGTCGAAACTCAAGTTCTTATGAGTTGCATAATTTCCTAATCCATTCTTACATTGTTCGAACTTTCTTTGGAGTGGCATATTTCTCGTTTCACGTTTTTGGGTACTTAGAATATTTTCTAATCCGTGCTTCAGGGATTTAGAGTAATTCGGTTCGCATTCAGGGGACCCGGAGATTCGAATCATCTATGCTCTAGTCCGCACTCCGGGGACTTAGAGTACTCTGGTCCACACTCAAGGGACTCGGAGATTGAAGTCGTTTATACTCTAGTCCGCGCTCCGGGGACTTAGAGTACTCCGGTCCGCACTCAGGGGACTCGGAGATTGAAGACGTTTATACTCTAGTCCGCGCTCTGGGGACTTAGAGTACTCCGGTCCGCACTCAAGGGACTCGGAGATTGAAGTCATTTATACGCTAGTCCGCGCTCTGGGGACTTAGAGTACTCCGGTCCGCACTCAGGGGACTCGGAGATTGAAGTCATTTATACCCTAGTCCGCGCTCTGGGGACTTAGAGTACTCCGGTCCGCACTCAGGGGACTCGGAGATTGAAGTCGTTTATACTCTAGTCTGTGCTCTGGGGACTTAGAGTACTCCGGTCCGCACTCAGGGGACTCGGAGATTAAAAGTCGTTTATACCCTAGTCCGCGCTCTGGGGACTTATAGTACTCCGGTCCGCACTCAGGAGACTCAGAGATTGAAGTTGTTTATACGAGTTTGTACATCATACAGAATAATGTAACTCCAGCAGTTCATCACCCGACTATGAGATATAGAAACATTAGTAATTCCTGGAAAAGACGGCTTCAAGCCTTTATTAATGAAAGCCAACTAAATTGCCTGATTACATGGTCAAAAAGAAACTAAGAGATAACGGAACAAAAACATACGGGAAATAACTGTACCTAAAACATGAAAGAAACAAGCTAAGTGTAATAACGTCGCAAATGTTCGCTGTTCCACGCTCGGGGGAGCGTCACGCCATCAACGGTCGCTAGCTTGAAGGTTCCCTCTCCAAGCTTCCGTTCAATGACATATGGACCTTCCCAGTTGGGATTCATACGTGATGGTACCAGGAAAACTCGTTTCAAAACGAGATCACCCACGTCAAGGATTCTTGGGCGAACATTCTCGTCGTAGTATCGCTTGACTCGATGCCTATATGCTGCCGCCCTTAATTCAGCCTCTTCACGTTTTTCATCAACGCAGTCCAATGATTCCAACAAGAGATCTCGATTCGTCTTAGGATCATAATGTGTCACTCGATGTGATTGAACTTCAAGCTCCACGGGTATAACAGCTTCCGAGCCGTATGCCAATGCAAATGGAGTATGGCCAGTCGCTGACTTGTGGGTAGTTCTATAAGCCCATAGCGTTGTTGGGAGTTCATCTACCCACTTGCCTCCAGCCTTTTCCAAACGCTTCTTCAATATGGAATTGATTATTTTGTTCACGGCTTCAACTTGTCCATTAGCCTTCGGATGAGCAACGGCGGCGAACTTTTTCTCAATGCCGTACTTTGAACAAAAATCTTTGAACTCGATACTTTCAAACTGAGTTCCGTTGTCCGTAATGATGGTTCGCAGGAGGCCAAAGCGGCATATAATGTTTCGTACAATGAAATTAATGACCTTCTTGGAGGTGATTGTGGCTAAAGGCTCTACCACGGCCCACTTCGTGAAGTAGTCGACTGCAACTATCGCGTATTTTGCACCACCTTTGGATATAGGCAAAGAACCGATTATGTCGATTCCCCAGATTGCAAACGGCCAGGGACTAACCATTTGTGTGAGTTCCGTTGGTGGAGCTCTCGGGATTTTCGCATATCTTTGACACTTGTCACATTTTCTTGCATAATCTGCAGCATCCCGATTCACAGTTGGCCAATAGTATCTGTAACGGAGGATCTTTTTTGCTAGCATTTGCCCCCCAGTATGGTCGCCACATTCTCCCTCATGAACCTCCTTCAAGACCCGCTTTGTCTCATCATGGGAAATGCATCGTAATAAGGGGACCGAGAACCCCTTCCGATACATTACTCCATCCTGCATCACATATCGTGCGGCTTTTCGAATGACCTGTCGTCTTTCGTTCCTTTTTTTCGGTAAAGTCCCGGTCATCAAGTATAGTTTGAATGGGGTCATCCATGACTCCATCTCGATTCCTGTTTCCAACACAAAATCAACTTTCATCGTGTCTATGCTTGGAGCATGCAAGGTTTCAACGGGAACCAATCCCATTTGCTGCGCATCGCCAGTGCTTGCAAATTTAGCCAATGAGTCGGCTTCTTTGTTCTGTTCACGCGGGACATGCGAAATGTCATAATGTTCGAGGTTCGACAACAGTTCCTGAACCAGAACAAGGTACGGAGCAAGCTTCTGTCCCCTTGCTTGGTAATCTCCCTGCACTTGGTAGACCACCAGTTGCGAGTCACAAAAGATTTCAACTGATTTAACCACGAGTTCTCCAATGAGTTTTAAGCCAGCAATCAGTGCTTCATATTCTGCTTCATTATTCGTAGCCGGGAAATTGAGCTTCAAAGCGTAACAAATCGATCGATTTTCTGGAGTTACGAGAACTACACCTGCCCCAGAGCAACGGTCGTTTGATGCCCCATCGGTGTACAATTTCCATCGAATGGGGGGAATGACACTGTGATTATCTGGTTCGTCAGATACAGTAAACTCAGCGATGAAATCTGCTAATGCTTGCCCTTGTATGGCTCTTCATGGCTGGTAGGTAATATCAAACTAACTCAACTCGATATTCCATTTTAACATCCTTCCAGAAGTTTCTGGTCGTTGGAGTACCTGCCGTAAGGGCTGATCGGTATAAACACTGATTGAGTGTGCTTGAAAGTATGGATGCAGCTTACGTGATGCAATCACTAAGCAATAAGCCAATTTCTCAACTTTAGGGTAATTTCTTTCTGCCCCCGTTAAACGTTTGCTAACGTAGTACACCGGCTTTTGGACTCGGTCCTCCTCGCGGACTAAAGCCGCACTTATAGCATGCGGGGATACGGCCAAGTATACGTACAGCATCTCGTGGTCTACTGGTTTTGACAGCATTGGAGGACTCTCCAGATGCCTCACCAGATCTCGGAATGCTTCCTCACGATTAGATGTCCATTCGAAGTTCCTCTTCCCTTTCTTTATTATATCGAAGAAAGGAATGCACTTGTCCGTGGCTCTGGATATAAATCGACTCAGCGCAGCCACCTTTCCATTCAAGCTTTGCACTTGTTTTATAGTTCTGGGCACTCGCACATCTCGAATAGCTTGAATCTTTTCCAGGTTAGCTTCAATTCCCCTAGCGTTAACAATGAATCCCAAAAACTTCCCCGACGCAACGCCGAAGGAACACTTCAGACGGTTGATCTTCATCCCATAATATCTGAGTATATCGAACATCTTTGAAAAGTCTCGAATGTAGTCGTTTGACTGTCGTGACTTCACGAGCACGTCATCCACATAGACTTCCATCATTCTACCAATCTGGTCTTTGAACATTCGATTCACCAAACGCTGATAGGTCGCTCTCGCGTTTTTCAATCCTAAAGGCATCACTACATAGCAATATAGCCCAACGTCTGTGACGAAACTGGTGTGCTCCTGGTCCGGAATATGCATCGGGATCTGATTGTATCCCAAGTACGCATCCATGAATGACAATAGCTCGTGTCCTGCAGTGGAGTCGACCAACTGATCAATCCTAGGCAATGGTAAACTGTCCTTGGGGCATGCTTTATTCAAATCGGAATAATCTACGCAAGTTCTCCATTTCCCGTTCGCCTTTTTCACCAGTACGGGGTTTGATACCCATTCAGGGTAGAGGGCGTCGCGGACGAACCCATTGACTTTGAGTTTGTCCACCTCCTCTTTGAGAGCAGCGGACCTTTCTGGGTCCATCCCTCTCCTCTTTTGTTTAACCGGGACATACTTCGAGTCTATGTTCAACATATGACTCGTAATAGCGGGAGAAATCCCACACATGTCAGAATGTGTCCAAGCAAAAACATCAAGATTCGCTCGGAGGAAATCACTGAGATCTTCAGTCATTGCGGGGCTGAGTTGTGATCCGATCTTCAGTACTCGCGATGGATCGTCTCGGCTGACTGAAATGTCAATTGTCAATTCAGCCGGCGCTGCCTTTTCCTCCTTGGGTTTCCCATCGTCGTCTCTCGGATCTATGTCTCTGAAGATCCGAGAATCACGCCCGAGCCAGGGCTCGGGCATTACTTGTCAACTGTCAGTATTATGGATGCGGACGGGATTGTCCGCAACTTTTCCTTTCTCCCTCCGATGGGCCTCTCGGAGCTCAGCCACATAACATGCACGACCAGTCGCCTGGTCGCCATGAACAACACCTACTCCTTTGTCAGTCGGAAACTTCAAAGTCAAGCACCACGGGGCTAATGCTGCCCTAAACTCAGCCAGGGCTGGTCGACCCAAGAACACATTGTATGGAGAATCCACATCCAAAACTACGAAGGGTAGGATTCGCACCCTCCTACGCTCACCTTGTCCCAGTTCAACTGGTAACTCCACATACCCCACTGCATCGGTCGCTGCGCCATTAAAGCCATGTACACGAGCTTTAGACGGTTTCAAATCCTTCGTCTCCATCTTCATCTGGTCATAAGCCTTTTTGAAGATGATATTGACTGAACTTCCACAATCAATCAAAATTCTCTTTACATACGCCGGCCCGATTGTCGCAGATATGACCATCGGGTCGATGGTAGGAGCCTCTACTTGATCAGCATCTCTGCTCCTGAATACTATATCGTCTGTCATCATGCGTAGCTGTTTAGCAGGGGTCCCATCCTCTACGTTGGAACAACACTCGAAGTCTGCGTGCTTCAGGGAACTAGCATACCGCTCCATCTCTTGCCAGTTCTTATCCGCAGGGTGAGGTCCGCCGATGATTGTGTTTATGACTAGTCTGCCCACAGTACGAGCAGGCTCCTCGGGATGACGCGGAGCTGGTGCACAACCTGGATTGGATGTTCCCTGTCCTCCTTCCTGCGGATCCTTCACAAACTCCTGTAACTTTTTCTACCTAATCAACTTCTCTATAGCGTCGTGTAGGTGTTTGCACTCTTCAGTGTTGTGCCCATAAGTCTCATGAAAGCGGCAGTACTTCCCGGTCCGCTTTTGTTCCTCGGTCGACTCCTTTGGACGTGGCTTTCTATACTGAAAGGTATTGCAGGTTGATAGGTAAATGTTCTCAAGAGATGCATTCAGCGAGGTGTACTCGTTGTAGGTTGGAATCCTCGGTTTCCATTTCCCCGCTTCTCTTTTCTTCCCTTGATTTCTTCCTCCGGATTCCTTAGATTGCCCGGGCTTGTTCTGGACATTGACTTGAACTTTTCCCGAGTTGTCTCCGGACTGCTTCACAGCAATGTTGCTTTTCACGGACTCCTGGACAGGCTTCGGTGCCTTATCTCGCCTTGCCTACCTGGCTTCCTCTCTTCTTATGAACTGATGTGCCTTTGAGTAAAAACACTCTAGCATAGTCGGAGGTTTTCCTGCCAGCCAGTCTCCAAACTCTGAATCCGGATCCACACCTCGCATCACAGCCATAAGAATTGCATGATCATTGGGATTGCTGACTTCAGTTGCCGCAACATGGAATCTCTGTAAATACTCCTTCAATGACTCCCCAGGAGCCTAGATTACACTTGATAGAGACATCACATCCTTTGGACGAGTAGTGTGTATCCTGAACTGTTCTATAAACTTTTTCGCCAACTCCTCGAAACTGGATACGGACCGCGGAGGAAGTCGGGTGAACCACATGGTAGCGATCCCAGATAGAGTTATTGGAAAGCACCTACACTTGGTTGCATCATTTGCTCTAGCTGAATCCATCATCCATTCGTACCTCATGACATGCTGTCTGGGATCAGTCTTTCCTTCATATGCTGGGATAGTTGGCATACTAAACTTTCTAGGGTACGCTGCCTGTAGAACAATGTCTGTGAACGGAGTATGACTTCTTGACACTCCCCAATCATCGTTTGATAAACCTTGATTTTCCTTCATCAATTGTCTGATCATGGCTGTCAAGTTTGGTGTTTGTATGGAAGGTGGAAGGTTGGAGTCTGTTCTACGTGATTGATCAGGCTGATGTCTCCTCTACTGGGGACCTGCCAAATGTGCATCTTGAGGTTCGACATCATTGGTATCTTGATGATCCGGGCCTCCAGCCTCCGCCTGCACTCCAGCTCCTAAGTTTCCAGCTCTTGCTTGGTCACGGTCTCCAGCTGTTCGGACAGCAGCACCTGCCTGCGTAGTTTCAGTCTTACGACGTCTGTGCCTGGGAGGTCCATCGGACGAAGACGAGCTGTCGAATGAAGAATAAGGAGCCGGATTGCCCCCAGCATTTTGATGCTGTTGTTGAGTGAGTTGTGCCATGAGGTTGGCGTTGGCTTGCATCTGCTCTCCGAGTTGTCTCCTGCTTTCCCTGAGTTCTCTCATCAAGTCATTGAACTCTATTCTGGTGACAACCGGCATTTGGTCCTGGGCGGTAGTCCCTGCACCTAACATTGCTTGTTGATTTCTAGGTCCTGCTTGTTGTACGCTAGCAGTCTCATAGGCGTCCGCATTATGAGAGGCTGATCTGGTACGTGGTCTTGCCATTGTAGAGTTATTGGTATGAACTCTGAGTAGAATCAACAGACGTCCTACGAATGAATCAGATCTTCTTTGGGGGATTTATTCAATCCAGTAGCTTCAAAGCAGATCCTTGAGGCCTGAGAATTCAGCTCTCAGTGAAAGCACCAAAGTGTTAGCACCAAAATTGGTCACTAACCTCGTTAAGAAAGATTGTATAGAGAGATAAATGATGAAAGTAAATTTGAACAAGGAACAATATGCTAAATTGAATGTAAAGACGAGAACACCAGATTTATAGTGGTTCGGCGTAACTGCCTATGTCCACTTTGAGGTTAATCTTTATTGCTTTACTGGATAATTGATTACAGATACAATCCGTTTGCCAATTACTTGAATACAATTGCTAAGTAAAGAGGATGAGTCTTGAATGTGGCAGAGTCTCCCCAGTGTTCTCCAAAAAAGGTCCATTTCACTGTGCCCCTGCCTCTCTATTTATAGACAAAGATGGGTTGGACTTCCCTGGCGGGCCTGGCAGCCGAGCACCTTGGCCCAAATGGAGTGGTCTCTGTATGCCGAACCAAACAGTTCGAACGGGCGAATGCCGAACCATCCTCTTCATGCCGAACGATGCGTTTGTTGTGTGGGAAGAGTAGGCCGAGTAACAATCGAAGCCGGTCGTGCTGGGGAGAGTGCCGAACCACCTTTGACTGCCGAACGTCCTTGGCATGCCGAACAATACCTCGGCCGAGCGATGTCTCTGGCCGAACGATATCTTGACCGAACACGATGTCTTGACCGAACGAGGTCTCTGGCCGAACGAAGTCCTTAGCCGAACGATGCCTTTGGCCGAGCGCTCCTGGATGCCGAACGATGCCTTTAGCCAAGCGCTCTTGGATGCCGAGCGTTCCTGAATGACGGTTGCAAAGTTATGCCGAATGATCCAGTTGGGCCGAACTGTGGGTATGCCGAGTACTAAGTTGCCTGGCCCAATCTCCAGGAAACATGCCCAGAACAATCTCCTCCTTTCAAACGATCCTCTGTGCACATTCCACCGCAACCATCTACTCAAACTTCCCACAGTTACCATTCAATCACTTCACATATCATCTCTGACCACCACAGCCTAATCGAACTACTGCGGTAACCACCAAGCTCCACCTTTGCTCAACTACAACTCCACCGTTTCACCTTATTCATTACACACACAGTCATCTCTCTCTTGCAAACACTCTGCACATACCACACTACTTCGACATTCACATCAGACAACATTCATCACTACAATAACATCAAACTACCACTACAATACCATCGCAAAACTACTGTCTGACTGTTTGCCTAACCTCCCACTACAATAACAAGTTCATCCATTTCATCGTCGACCTCACATCGACTTTCCATACCAACCCGCATTCAAATCGAAGTCAACGCTTCCCCAATCGCCTCCACCTCCGCGACTTCATCAGGCAGTCGAACAATCCAAAACCCCCTCAATTTCAAAACGCGACCCTCTTTGCCAACCAAAAATCGAGAAACTCGACTGCAAATCATCCACTGACACTACCTCGATCCTCAAATTACCCCCAAATCTGCCTTCCATCTCTACACCTCATCAATCGTGCACCCACGACCCTCAATTGCCTTTAAAAAAAATCAAACAATCGCGACCACCTGAAATCCAAACTTCTGTCAATAACCACCGCAACATTCCATCGCGACTACCTAAAATCGCGAACCCAAATTCAAGCCAATTCGAGCCAAAATCGTGAACCCAGACTCAGCTGACTCGAGATTCACTTGCATTCGACCATTTAAAAAAATAAAATAAGAGACGCGGTATTTACAGGGACTATTTTTTTTCATTTGGTTTGCCTGAGAATTTGTAAGGAGGAGTTATTTTAAATGGGTTTGGGTAGTGGGCCGAGATTACTTGCTCGATAATTTTGAAGTGATTAACTTGTGTTGTTTGATTTTAAACCTTTTTCCTTTTGTTTTCTTCACCTTTAAAAAAAAGGCATGTTACGAAAAATATAAAAAGTTTCAACTTGTTTTGTGTGTTTTCATTTTCATTTTGATTAGTTTAATTTGACTTTAGCACAACCTAATTTTTTTTTAAAAAGGTGCTTATTTGTTTTGTGTAATTTGTTTTTAGTTTTTTGTTTTGTTTCATCCTTTAAAAAAATTATTTTGTTTTACTTTGTCTTTGATATATAAAAAAACTGCAGATGTCTTGTTTTTATTTCAAGTTGCCAAAGCAAAATTTCAGAAGGAGAAGAACTGCTGCCAAAAATAAATTGCTTGTTTAAAAATAATTTTTTTTGCACCCTTATCTATTGTTTTATTTGCTTTGCATTATTGGTTGCTTGCATTTTAGAAAAAAAAAATTCAAAACCAAAAAAAAAAATTCATTCGTAGTTGCATTTGTTAATACACGTTTAATTTCTGTTTTGCATTTCATCTTAGAATTTGCTAATAATAACGGTTAGACATCGAACACACTTAATTGTATATTAACAAGTTGTCTTCTTTGAACAATTTAATTTCTCGATGTCTAGGCTACGGAAGAGCAATAATCAGTTATAAATATTACGGTGATTCGTAAATATTATACTGAATTATTTCTTTAAAGGTACTTAAACCTTCAGTTGTATTGCTATGGTGATTCGTGGTGCACCGATAAATCCAGCCCGTTACCTGGCTGAGAACTATCTTATTGATTTAAGACAAAGTGTGATTATACAATTTTGGGTTAGGGTAGAAAATTTGTAATTAAAACCCTTGCATTCATTTAGTTGCATTAGTTCATGCATATTTAAAAAAATTCAAAATCCAAAGCTAAAAGAAAATTTGTAAATATTCCTTAACTTTGTTTTTAAATCCTTTTTATTTATTTTTTTAATTTAGAAAAACAAAATTCCAAAAAAAATCTTTTCCAAAAAAAAACCAAAAACATTCTTTAAAATGTCCGAGTTTCCCTACTTACATGAATTTTACGATAGTTGTGAAAATCATTGTAATCCATATAATTTCACTCCAAATTCTTATGGATATTTTAACAACAACTATTGTGTAAATAATTCAAATTTCGAACAACAAATTTTTCAAAACAATGGCCAACCATCTTTACTTGAATTTTCTACACAACAAAATCAAAGTATAAATGATTTGTGCAATTCTTATTTGTGTGATAACTCAAGTAAAAATTTTCAAAGTAATCAAGATTTGAATTCACTTCAAAATGCAAACGATTTCGAGTATAACCCATGCCAATTCAATTCTGAACTCCAAAATGAATTTCAAAATCAAAACGAAATTGTGATCCACTTTTCCAATAATTTTGGCAATGGTAATAATCTCGACTACGATATGAGTGAAATTTTTTGTTCTCAACAAGTCCAAATCGAAAATTCTCAAGTTAATAATTATAAATTCGATTTTGTTGAGCAAATGGGCGAAATCTACCATGATCACACGGATTTGTTGTTCGAAACATATACGAAACAACGTGAGAAACAAAACCAAATCCCTACGTGTGACGAGTCAAATAATAATCCACCTTTTACCAAAATTGACGACTTTCAAATAACAACTTTGGAAATTGAAAATGACAATCTTAATGAAGTTGTTGAAAACACGGTAATTGAGTTGGATTTCAATTCTTTTGAGGGTGAGAAACTCGATTTAAGATTCGAACTTCCTTTTCCCGATTTTGAAATTTTGAACACAACAACTTTGGATTTTGAAATTGACACATGTAATAAAGTTGTTGATAATTCAATAAAGGAAGACGAATTCAATGAACACGATTTTTGTGGACTTTTCGACAATGAGTTGTTAAATTCTGAAGGGGAAGATTTAAATCACCATTTTGATTTTGAAATCAATGATTCATAAGAAGTTTTCAATGATAGGTTTGAATTTCAAATTGGTGAAAATAAACTTGAACTTCAATCAATTGTTTTATCAACCCCGAAAATCATCGAAAATAAAACAACTCAAACAGTTTTCAATAAAACGACATTCGTTTTTCCAAATCAACATTCGATTCGAAAATATTTTACGATTTGGTTTTCTGCGCTTAGGTTGTGTCTTGCATACTTGGCGAGACAAATGAATCAGTTTTTGGAAGACCGTTTCATTTACTCTTTGACGATATACTTTCTGATATCGTGTAAATAATCTTTCTTGTAAATATTTGTCATATTTCTATTTTTATTTTATTTTTCTCCTTCCACTTGGGTTAACTGTGGGGACACAATCAATATCAAGTGTGGGGAGAGTCTCATCTTCATTTTTAATTTTTCTTGTTTATTTTTACATTTTCTTTCCAAAATTAAAAAAATTCTCAAAAAAAATTTTAACCATTTAATTTATTTTTAAAGAAACACTATAGGATAATATATGGTTTTGTTTAATTAAATTAAAATTTTTGAAAATTTATTTGTCTTAACATTAATAAAAATGAAGTTTGATTACAAATAACGATAGTTTAACTAGTATATAGGAAGGTTCATACGTGATAATTATGAAATATATCCTAATTGCAAATCTTAGTTTTAAAAAGTGGTTGATTTAAAGTAAAGATATAACATTTTTTTGTCTTCTAAGTTAAATGGTGCTAAGATGATTTTGCGAAACTCTCTCTCCAAAAAAACAAAAAAAGGGAAAAAAACATTTCTTGTATATATGTATATTTTTTTAATAAACACCGAGAGTCATGTGTTCACACTCGTGTGTTCACTCGCCATGCTCTGTACCCTTCTCACGTAAGCTTGAAAGGCAGTGCGCGATCGGTATATCAGGCCTCGGTTTATCTGAGTTAGGTGTGTACAATAAAATTCTTTTATTAATAACGCCTACAGTCGATAGGTGTTCACACTTGTGTGTTCACTCGTCACGCTCTGTTTTGCCCTCACATAAGTCAGCAAGGCAGTGCATGGGTAATATATCCGGCCTAAGTTTTCTAAGTTAGGCATATGTAAATATTGTAAATATAAATAAAATTTTCAAAGAAAAAAAAATGGAGAGAGTAAGCAAATGAAATCCAAGCACTATTTTAACTTGTTTGATTTGACTTGTTATTGAAAAGAAATGAAAATACCAATTTGATAAACTTTGATAATCAACTAAGGATCCATTTCATAGTTACATTGTGTTATCAACCGAAGCAACGAGTTAAACTATAGTTTATTTGTTAGGATAACTTGATTTTTGTTGGAAATTTTGACGAGTAATTGACTTAAATTTCTTGATAATAACCAAAACTTATTTTTAACTAATTTGTGTCTATTTAAAATTAAATCTTTCATTTCCAAAAACTCGCATTCAACTTTTTGTAAATGAATCTTGAATTTTGTAAATATTTTCATATCGCATTTGGATTTTGTGGGTAATATCCGTTGAAAACTCTCACGAGACAACACACGTCTTACTGGGGACACCCAGAGGTTTAACGGCTTATTGCCTACGCTCAATGCAATTGTGTTTCCTACGAAAACAGATTTATCTTAGTTTTTAGTTTATTCGAGGACGAATAAAAAGATTAGTGTGGGGGTATTTGATGTGCATGTAAATGTGCATATTTTTACAACCATATTTAATATATTTAAATTAAATAAATGATCATATTGGGTATTTTAACTTGTTTAAACCAAAATTCAAATTATTTTCAAATTGCCACATATTCATCTTCATATAGCGGCAAAATGGTCATTTTTGTGCATTTATTAATTTGTGAAAATTTACTTGGAATTTTCTATGTTGTTTTGTAGGAATTTTAGTGAACTTTACAAGTGGCTTCATGAAGATATGCATGCACAAGAGTGAATACAAAGGAATGGAGATGGAAATAATTCGAAGTGATGATCATGGAGGACCCCACTTACCCACCTACCTTAATGTACACTTAGGAGCTAATGCACATGCTAAAAGGCCATTAAATCTTCATGCACACTTAATGGATGATTATTTGAAGTTAATGATAACTTGGCCACCACACTTCCTAAGAGGGTATTTTGGGCATTCCCAAAAAAGTGGATTAGGGTTTCATTTATGTATAAATACCCCTTATCTTCATGTAATTAGCTCCCCTCTTCTCTTAGGTTCTTCCCCTTTAGTTTAGTTTATGATCAAATAAAAGAAAGCTCTCTTTCTCCTTTCCATGGCTACTTAGCCATTTTTATTTTCATGTAACCTTCCTTTTTTTATGCAATGTTAATTAGTGCTCTCTTTTATTTACATTCTTTTTTACCTTTCATGTTAGTAGTAGTTTATTTTCCATGCAAGTAGAATAGCTCTTCCTTTACTTTCCTTTCATTTTCCTTTCTTTTTGTTTCATGTTGCTTTCTACATTTGTTGAAATGATAACAAATATGAGAGGCTAATCCCTACAAATTAGGGGTAATGAAGCTCTCTAATATGTAGGTTCAACATAACTTGGTAATCTATGCTCTCTTTTTGTGCTTTATGGGAAAATGAATGTCGATGTGATTTATTGTTTCATGTTGAATTTGATAGCCTATGTTGTTGACACAAAATAGGCTATGCTTAAACAATTACCTCTTCATCTACATATGATGATGGCAATGAAGTGAATGTTGCAATTAAAATTTGATGGTCTATATTTATAATTAATAGTTAATAGGCCATACTTGAAATAGATTTTGCTTTCAACTTTGTTGTCATTTTTCATATGAGTTAGTAAGTGTTTTAAGGGGTGTGTTATAGTTTGATGGCTTATGTTGAGCTAATTAATAGCACAAATAGGCCATACTTATGATAAGCACATCAATTAAACTAACTAATGACCAAAAAAAGAGATCATAATTTCATGTTGTGTTGATTTCTATGATCTAGAGAGTGGAAATGACCTCTAAATTGCCTCTACACTCTCATATTTTTATCTATTTTCTTTTGCTAGTTTGTTAGTTTTCTCATTTTTTTAGCTTAACACTCTCTAAATCTTTGGTTAATTTGGTTGAATAGATTTTTAAAATCAACAATTCCCTACGGATCGACCCATATTCGCTACGTACTACGACAGTGCGCCATGCGCTTGAGGTATAAATTTTATTATAAATTCGTTCGATGGATTTCTAAACCGACAGAATTTCCGTTGATGAACATTTGTGGTTATAAAAAGTTTTTGAAAGAGATGATTTCAATGTTTTCGAAAGGTTGAATTTAAATGGTTTCGAAAGGGACACTTTCAATGGTTTCGAAAGGGGTACTTTCAAAGGTTTCGAATGTTTTCGTCAACAATGCTTTGTGTAAAGTATATATAACATGGCAAAGTGATTTAAGTAAAGCATATTTTCCTTGTTTAAGAATGATTTAAAAAGTTAAATCAAGTTGAAAGAAATGTTTTCAAGGAAAATTTTAAGGTTAGATGACCCTAAGTAAAATGACTCAGATATTAGAATACCAGATGAGACTAGTATGGGGCCGCGTCCTATACTTTTGTTAGTAGCCCCTAGCTAATATAAGTCCAAAATTCCAGTGTGTAAGGGTTTGTCACAGGTATGACTAAAATGATGTTATACACAGAAAGGAATATATAGAGTAGAGATAGGTTATTAGTGAGCCCGCAAAACCATTAGGATCGTTGACCTTGGGAGAGGTAAGTTTGGAACAGACCGTTCAGAAGAGTATCTAATAGAAGTTAAACCATTTGTTTATTTTGTCTGGTAGGCCCGAGTCAGCCAAAGGTTAGTGTTAGCCAAACAAAACTATAGTGTTCAGACAGATAGTCCATTAATTGCCAGATTTGCATGCTTACATGATATCGATATTATTGTTTTAACCAGTTTGGTTGCAGGAAATAGATTTGCAAAAGATATGTTTTTTTAAAAAAGATATTAGTGAGGGGAAACCCGTTCCGCTAAGTGACGTGGTCTCACTTAATATCGGATAACCGAGATGTATAGTATTATTCGCACCAGGCTTTATGTCTAAACTTGATGTTTATGTTTTTCTTCTTAAAGTCTTGGGTGCTCAAAATTGATTTGAGTAGGCTGAGGGTTGAGGTTTACAGGTGTTAGTAGGTGGACAAATAAAGCTTCTGGAGACGAGCAGGAGGCTGATGTTTGCTATTTAGGAGTTGTTATGTTTTTATTTCCACTGTGTTGTATTAAGTCTGTTATGACTATTCAGTACTCTGATCAACCAAGGGGGCATCTTCATATGTCGCTCTTGACGTATTTGTAATTATTATATTTGATCTAAACCTGGGAAACAATTGGGATTATGTAAAGGAATATAAAACATGCTTTTGAAATGTAATCAGTAAAGTTGATGTTTTTGGAATCTGTGATTTTGTTTCATATTCATGAGCTTCTGATATTATGAATACTATTAACATTACCGTATTTTGTCGCCGGAAGTTAATACTATAGATGACTGCAGCATTTATAGCGCTTAGCTTTAGGCCTCAAGATAGGGGATGTTACAATAAACATATATTGTATAAATAATGCAATACCATATTTATACTAGGGTGAATGACATGATGCAATTCAAGAAAAGCTAGTATCCATCTTAGTTAACTGATTTTGACTTGTGACCTAAATCTATTGATGATTTAGGTCACGCGACTGAGTCAAATGTCCATTGCTCGGGCTTAGAAGTTTGGAATTATCTAATATTGATATATTATAATTGATAGTATTATAGTAGATAAGATTTAATGTATATTTATTATTACATCTTGATGGATGGGTAGGATAACCACTATACTGAACGTTGATAGTAACATATAGGCGCATGGGGCACCCACTTGTTTGTGTGTTATGAGCAAGTTACATTAATAGTGTTCTGATAGAAGCCTAACACCATCATTGTAACTTGCAAAAGGGGCACTCGATAAAAAAATTTGTGTTATGGGCAAGTAACATCGATAATATTCCAACATGCATATAGGACCATCGTTGTAATTTGTAAAAGGAGCATTTTATGAGATTTCTAGTACAGTTACTTTCGGATTATTGACATACCCCAATTATAAATTAACTGAATATCTTAAATAATTCGTTATGTCTAGTGAAACAGTAATAATAATAACTACATAGTAATAACAAACAACCATTGAATTGTTATGAGGAGGATGAGTTATATTTATACATGGTTGTTGTTTGCATGCATGCAAAGTGTTGGTTGTTAGACGAGTTCGGTACATTTACCAATGAATTATATGTTTGTTAACTTCCTTTTATCGAACAAATAGTTGACGAAAGATGAAATTAAATATTTGTTGAATCCGAATATGAATTGTGAGTAAAAGGTGGATAATAATCGAGAGGCATGGGACATTCGATTATTACTACATCTTTTATTCACTTTCATATATTGTTAAATAATATTGTACCGATATACAAGTGGTTATGGGACACTTGTGTGTTGATACGTTATTTATACTAAGATGATACATTATTTAAATTGAGATGAATAATATTCTTTCAAATTAAAAGATTTGAAATGAAGTTTAGAAAAATGACATAGAATTGTTATTTTACAATATTTAAGATGATTTTTTAATATACTCGTCGAACATTCTTCTATTAATGGAACATTAAGTGTGCCCTATTATTTCCATGCTTTACTTTTCTAACATATATGTTTGCATAGTCATCGATTATACACACACACACACACACACATATATATATACATATACATATACATATACATATATATATACATATATATATATGTATATATATATCTGTGTGTGTTAGTTATTCTCATGTTTTCATTGTGGTTTTCAGTTTTACTGGTTAATGTGGATTGGGTAGCTCATGCTTGGGCGTTTACGCAGTTGGATTCTTGATCGTGGATTGTTGTAATTATCTCCCTATTGTTAGCTTACATCGGTGTTTTTGGTCGCCGTGCTACTATTGCTTGATTTTGTTTGCTTCGCTTCTACTACTACGTTGGGGGAATAGAGGATGTAGTTTATGAATTCACATGCTTATATGTATGGACTACTCTTTCTTGCAATTCAGTGAATTATATAGCTTTTACTTGCTTCTCTAGCTTTTTGGTTTTACTGCTACACTTTAGACTCTGGCCTCTAGATGTGGGAGAGTTTTTGTTTTCTTTTCTTTGTACGGGGAGGTTTTACTATCTGTCAAGTTTGTTAGCAGCTCTTCCTTTAAGTGTGGAACAAAATTATATGAGTGCACTCCTCCTAGAGAGGATCACTCATTTCTCTCAAAAAGAAGATGGTATTTTAATATAAAATTTATTTTGAAATGTTCAAAAATGGAATTTTTGTATATCATTTATTTTCGGATATTTAAAATGATATTTCAATATATCACTTATTTTGAGATGTTTAAAATGATATTTCTACATATTATTTAATTTGAGATAACTAAAATGATATTTTCTATTTCATATATTTAAAATTTTAGAATGATATTTTCATTTGATATACACTAAATGTAACTATATATATATATATATCTGTGTGTGTAGGTGGATTTTAATTGAAATGTATTGGGGAAATGTATTAAATGATATACATATCATTGTTATGAATGGCGATTTAAGTGCATTTGAGGAAATTGTGTGTGTATGGTATACGAGGATTTCATATTATATATATATATATATATATATTTGTGTGTGTAAGGGATTACATGTATAAACATATATTGTATAAATAATAATGCAATAAAATATTTATACTATAATGAATGACATGAAGTGATACTAGAAAAGTTAATATCCATCTTTGCTGACTGATTTAGAATTGTGATCGAATCTAATGACGATTTTGCTCACGTGACTATAGTTAAATGTTTGCTACTTGGGCTTAGATGTTTGTAATTATCTAATATTGTAATATTACAATTGATAGTATTGTAGTAGATGAGATTTGATGTATATTTATTATTACATCTTTATAGATGGATAGGATAATTGCAGTACCCGATGTTAAGAATAGCTTATAGGCATGTGGGGCACCCATTTGTTTGTGTGTTATGAGCAAGTTACATCGATAGCCTTTCGATACATATATAGCACCATCAATGTAATTTTCAAAGGGGGCACTCGACGAGATTTCTTGTGTTATAAGCAAGTTACATTAATTGTTCTGACACATATTGGGTGTCATTGTTGTAATTGCAAAAAGGGCACTTTCGGGATTTCTGGTATAGTTGCTTTCAGATTACTGATATACCCTAATTACAAATTAACTGAATATTATAAAAAATTGGTTATGTTTGGTGAAATTATTATTATTATTATTATTGTATAGTAATAAAAAATAACCAGTGAATTATTAAAAAAGAGGGTGAGTTTTATTTACATATGGTTGTTGTCTGCATGCATGCAAACTATTGGTTGTCCGACGAGTTTGGTATATTTACCCATGAATTTTGTGTTTACTAATTTCCTTGGATTTTCTACATATGATATTTTTAAATATCTAATACCCATTCAAATTGGTGAATTATTATTTAACAAGGAAATTAAGCACGACGTAACTTTGAGATAATGTTGTACTTATAAATTAGCTTTGAGAAGTTATATTTAAAATATAAATATAATTACATTTCTTACATTTCTAAAATGTTTTACTTAATGGTTTGAAATCTTAAGCTTGTTTGGGAAGGTTCAACCTTTACCTGTGCAATTAACTTATTTGGATATGATTTCATGCACATTGGACATGGCCTAACCTGCCTATTATGTTTATTATAATTCTTGGGCCAGTCCAAGGATTTACAAATTTAAGTATAATTTTACCTGACAAGATTTAGGTGGACGTGCAAGTGGCACTAGTCTAACCTTTATGATTTATTTTTTGTGTACCATATCGTAATTTCGAGGACGAAATTCTTTAAGGAGTGGAGTCTGTAAAGACCATAATTTTGATTAACATTATTAAGAACATTTAATTAGTTAAATTAAATGAAATAATGTAAATGGTTAAAGGACTGAGATTTGTGTAAATAAGGGGTAGTCGTGCCTAATAACAAATGAACTAAAGGGAAACTAAAATGAAATAGGTAAGGCTAATAAATAAGGGGAAAAGTAGGAATAAGACATATTCTAATACCATAAACCCTCTTGCACTTTTATTCTCACGTTCATAAGAAAAAACCAAATACATCTGGCCACCATTAAGGGAAAACAAGAAGAAGAAGATAAGAGGAAGAAGCTTAAGCAACTTAATCCAAGATCAAATCTCAACTCCTTAATCACAAAGCTAAGGTGAATAATAGGTTACATCTCACATTTTTGTTGTTTTGGTTTCTAGATTAGATCCTAATATTTTTGAAAAGTATATTGCCATGTTTTTTATTGATAAAATGAATATATATATATATGCTTGTTGATGATTAATGCTATTTCATATAGATTTTATGATAAGTTTTAATAACATTATTAGATGACATCCATATGCCTTGCGATTTTAATATAAGGTCAGAAATGATATTTTAGAGAGGGGTTTCAAATTTCATAATTTTCTTAATTAATGTGGATTTATTATGAATTTTCTAGTGAAGAAAATGGTTAATTGGGTTTAAAATTAGTTACGGCTAATTTATATTGTTTTTGGTTCATAAATTAATATATGTTAGAAAACGTATTAAAAATGATTTATGGGAATTTTTGTATAATTTTCCTAAGTGTTTTAATAAGTATATAAAGTTATTTAAGGTATGGAACTTAGATGTTTAATATATTTTATAAAAGGAGGGTGTTTTGTAAATATTTTAAATTAATTACTTCTGAAAATTTGGCAGCCCTTTTATAAAGGATTTTAGAAAAAAATTAGCAACCAATCATATGTTGACAAACAAAGTAGGTTAGTTGAAAAGAATTACTTTTTAGAGTTAAAATTCAGTTTCACCATACTTTTCCCGTTTCGCCAATTTCAGCAGTACCTTTCGACTAGGTACTCCCGCCTCTATCTCCATCGAAACCAATGCGCATGGTATCAAAGACTTGGTATATAGTGAATTGGACATAGGCGAAAGGTATTGAGTCGAAACAGGGGGTTCCGAGGGGTCGAAGACTTGTTTTGCTTTTAAAAGGAAATGCACGTGCTTTGCTTTCGAAAAGAATGCTTTCGACTTAAATAGCTTCGACTTGGTCAAATGGTTTTAAAGAATGGTTTCGAAAGAGGTTGAGCCTTTTGTTTTATAAAGAAGCTTTTGAAGGGGTCAAAACCCCTCGTTGTCGCATTTAAACTTTTGAAGCAATGCCTTCGGAAGGGTGCTTTCGCTTTAAACCTATGCCGCTTCTCCAATTGCTTTCGAAGGGATCGGTTTTGACACCATCCACTTCTTTACATAGAAAACTGCTTTCGAAACAGTGCTTTCGACTTAGTTGTTTTATGACCCTTTGTTCTATTGAAAGTTAAACCCAAAGGTTTTGAAAAGAATGGTTTCAAATGGTTTTGAAAGGTTGTTCCACTTGTTTTACTTGAACCCAAATGCTTTCGAAAGGTTTGATTTATGCAAAAGCCTTAATGCTTTCGAAAGGTTTAAGATAAAGGTTTCAAAGGGGTGGTTCCCCAATGTTTTCGAAAGGTTTTAAATGGAAGGTTTCCAATGGTTTCGAAAGGCATGTTTAAAGTGCTTTGGAAAAAGGATGTCTATGGTTTTATAAAGCTTTCGAAAGAGATGTTTTTCAATGTTTTCGAAAGGTCTACGGACAATGGTTTCGAAAGGTATGGTTTGGCCTTTCGGCCTAAGGCTATAAAGTAAAGTAGTTTAATGGTTCTGAAAGGAGTACTTTCAAGGGTTTTGAAAGGGGTACTTTCAAAGGTTTTGAATGTTTTCATCAACAATGTTTTGTGTAAAGTATATATAACATGGCAAATTGATTTGAGTAAAGCATAGAGTATATTTTCCTTGTTTAAGTATGATTTAAAGGGTTAAAACAATTTGAAAGAAATGTTTTCAACGAAAATTTTAAGGGTAGATGAACCTAAGTAAAATGACTTGGATATAAGAATACCAAATGGGACTGTTATGGGGTTGCTCCCTATACTTTAGCTAGTAGCCCTTAGCTAATATAAGTCCAAATTCTAGTGTATAGGGCTTTGTCATAGGTAAGACTAAAATGATATTACACACAGAAAGGAATATACAAATTAGAGATAGTTTATTGGTGAACCCGTAAAACCATTAAGAGCATTTGACCCTGTAAGAAGTAAGTTAGGGATAAACTGTCCAGAAGAGTACCTAACAGAAGTTAGACTATTTTTTATTTTTTTTGGTAGGCCCGAGTTAGCCAAAGATTATTAGTTAGCCAAACAAAACTATAGTGTTCGAATAAATAGTCCATTGATTACCCGATTTGTATGCTTACATGATATTGATATTATTGTTTTAACAAGTTTGGTTGTAGGATTTTGGTTTGCAAAAGATATGTTTTTATAAGGATATGAGTGTGGGGAAACCCGTTCCGCTAAGCGGCGTGGTCTCACTTAATGTCAGATAACCGAGATGTATGGTATTATTCACACCAGGATTTATGTCGGACTCGAAGTTTATGTTTTCCCTTTAAACTCTCGGGTGCTCAAAATTGATCTGAGTAGGCTGAGGGTTAAGGATTTACAGGATTTAGTAGATGGACGAATAAAGCTTTCGGAGACGAGCAGGAGGCTGATGTTAGCTATTTAGCAGTTGTTATGTTTTATTTCCGCTGTGTTGTATTAAGTCGGTTATGACTATTTAGTACTCTGGTCAACCTAGGAGGCATCTTCATATGTCGCTCTTGGCGTATTTATGTAATAATTATATTTGATCTGAATGGGATTATGGATATGAAACATGTTTTGTGAAATGTAATCAGAAAAGTTGTTTTTTTAAATCTTTGATTTTGTTTCATATTCATGTGCTTCTGATATTATGGATACCATTAACATTACCGTATTTTGTCACCGAAAGTTAATACTATAGATGACTGCAACATCTATAGCGCTTAGCTTTGGGCCTCAAGATAGGGGATGTTACAACTTGGTATCAGAGCATAGGTTTATGAAAAACTTTAAACTTAAAATGATTTTCGAAAACATAATCCTAAGGAATTAGAGAAAGATCGACGTATGGGATAAGGCTATAGTAACGTACTTGTATTTGCTATATATAAGTATACGCTATATCTCTATTCTCCTATCTTTCTTACGATATTCTTCTATATTTTATGCAGGCTCGAATGCAGATATGGATGCTAGAAGTGGAAGAGTGAACATTGGTGGGGGAAGCACCATAACTAATGCAAATGCCAGACCAAATACGAGGAGGAATCAAGGTCGGGCATAAGTTGGAAGTGTGGGTGTTGGAGTCCCGCAAGTTGACTTGGGAGCAATGTATCAGTTCTTTGTCAACATGATGCAGGCGGGAGTTGCTGCTAGAGTAGTTAGAGGAAGAAATCAAGAAGCTCCAATGATCAACAACTATGCTATTTTGAGTGGGGATTATGCTCGGCTGGGAGGAAAGCAATTTATTGGTACTGAAGATGCAATCGAAGTAGAGAACTGGTTTCTTCATTGCGAGAGGATTTTCACTAATTTAGGACTCAATGATGAGCAGAAGAGAAGGCTTGCTTTTAGATAGTTACAGGGAGCAGTGTTGTATTGGTGGAACAATGTTACGATCGAAGTAAATGAGTAGACCATGACTTAGGGTGAGTTCAAAAGGAGATTTGAGGAGAGGTTTATGTCTGAGATTGCGAAGTCTACTCTGCTCAGGAAGTTTGCTGATTTGGAGTAGGGAGACATGACTGTGCTTGAGTATGCGATGAGGTTTGAGGAGCTAGCGAGAAACGACTATGCTACTACAGATACCGTGATTAAGAGGAACGAGAAATTCATTAGGGGGTTGAAGCCTGAGCTTGCTAAGACCACATTGCCTCATATCAAGGATCCATGTGATGTTGTATTGGAAATGGCTTTGAGGCATGAGGAGATGCTTGCTTCTCTTGAAAGGAATAAAGCAAGGGAAGTCCAAGTGGGGCAGAGTCAGAAGAGAGTTTTTTCATAAGAAAGGAGCTCAAAAGGGTGGAGCTGCCAAGAAGGGAAATTCGGAGGCTGTCTGCTATAAATGTGACAAAAAAGGGCATTTCGCAAATGAATGTCGCTCAGGAGATGGAAAGAAGGTGATCGGGAAGAAGAAAATTAGATGCTTCAACTGCGATCAAATTGGACATTATAAGAACCAGTGCGAGGAGCCAGCCAAGGATGGAAAGGGCAAAGTGTATGCATTGGAGCCAGCTACCTCGAGGCCAACAGCAGAGGAAAAAGGTAAAGCTGTGTTAGGAGGTACACTTATGATTCATGGTATTTCAGTTAGCATTCTATTTGATACCGGTGCATTGCATTCTTTTATATCTCATTGTGTGGTAGATAAGCTTATCCTTGAACCTTCATACCTAATTACTTCCTTAAGGGTTGCAAATCCGATAACAGGGTATGCGTCTCTTGGGATGAAATGTGACACTTATAGTTCGATTTGTTAAGTCATACCTTTGTTTGCAGTTTGCATGTGTTTGATTTCGTAGGGTTCGGAATTATTTTGGGTATGGATTGGTTAAGTAAATACGATGCTATGATATTTTTTCCATGATAGGAAAATATCGCTTAGACACCCTAATTGTAGTGATCAGATTATATACTCCATAGAAAACCTTAGTTTTGAGGCTAATGCTTTGTTGGGTGTTGTGGAGGTAGAAGACGAGTTGAGTCGAGTTTTCGTGGTTAGAGAATTCACAGATGTCTTTGAACCAGTAGTGGGATTGCCACTGAAACAAGCTATTGAGTTTCAGATAGGTTTGGTACCAGGAGCAGAACCTGTGAGTAAACCGCCAAGCAGGATGACACCTACCGAGATGAGGGAGCTCAAGGTCTAGTTAGTGGATTTGGAAGGCAAGAATTTTATTCGGCCAAGTAGTTCGCCTTGAGGAGAAGCCGCAGTGTTTTCTAAAAACCCGGATGGATCGTTAAAGTTATGTATCGATTATCGTAAGTTGAATGAGAAGACGATAAAGAATCGATATATGTTGCCTAGAATTGACGATTTTTTCAACCAATTGATTGGAGCCAAAGTATATTCCCAATTGGATTTAGCAATATGGTTCCATCAGCTTAGGGTAGCAGAGGATAGTATTCCTTTGACGGCGTTTGGAACCAGAAATGGATCATACGAATGGTTAGTAATGCCATTCATACTAGCTAATGGGCCAGCATTCTTTGTAGATTTGATGAATCGAATTTTTCGACAGCACCTTGATAGGTTCGTTTTGGTATTCATATATGATATTTTGATTTACTCTAAGGATGAAAGAGAGTATGAAGTTCATCTTAGATTGGTCCTTGAGACGTTGAGGCAGCATCAGCTGAAGGAGAAGTGTTCGAAGTGTCATTTCTTGAAGAAGGAATTGAAATTTCTTGGTCATGTAGTCTCAGAGAAAGGGTTGTCTATAGATCCGACTAAGATCGAAGTGGTGAATAATTGGAAGATACCCGTGAAGTGACTGAGATAAAGAGTATTCTTGGATTAGCTAAGTATTACCAGAGGTTCATAAAGGATTTTTTGCGGATAGCAGCACCGATGACCAAGCTAACGCGAAAGGATGTTAAGTTCGTCTGGACTGATAAGTGTGAGGAGGCATTCCAAAAGCTGAAACACTTATTGACTAATGCACCTGTGTTAGTTGTTCCGGAAGGTAACCAGGACTTAGTAATGTATATACAGATGCATGGGGAACAGGGTTAGGGGCTATGTTAATGCAAAGAGGTAAAGTGATTGCCTATGCATCTTGACCGCTTAGACCGCATGAGGTTAGATATCCAACGCATGATTTGGAATTAGCTGCGGTACTTTTTGCGTTGAAGGTGTGGAGACATTACCTTTTGGGAGAGCGATTTGAGCTGTATGGATCATAAGTCGCTGAAGTATTTATTCTCTCAGAAGGAATTGAATATGAGACAGTAGGGGTGGTTAGAGTTTTTAGCCCCTTATGACCGGTATTAAGTACACACTAGGAAAAGGAAACAAGGTTGTGGATGCACTTAGTAGGAAACATCAGAATGTAGTGTTGGCAATGATAGCTGAGTGGAAAGATTTGGAAGCATTGACGACATGTAGGATACAATGGAGATCTAAGGGTAGTACAGAAATTGTTATGTTGTCATGTTTAGAAGTTCGACCGGTGATGATCGAAAAGATTGCTTCTGAGCAAAATGAGGATCCATTATTAGTTGAACGGATTAGAAAGTTAAGGGATGGAACAGAGAGCGCTGACTTGAAGGATTTTAGTCTTGACCAGAATGGGTGGTTAAGGAAGAAGGGGAGATTATGTGTTCCAAATGTAGGAGACATTAGGATGGAAGTTCTTGAGGAATGCCATCGTTCGAAGCTCACCATTCATCTGGGAGGAACTAAGATGTATCAGGATATGAAGAGTAGTTTCTTCTGGGAAGGTTTGAAGAGAGATGTAGGATTATGGGTAAAGTTGTGTCTGAACTGTCAATAGGTAAAAGTCGAACATTAGAAACCAAGTGGGTTACTTCAGTCTTTGGATATTCCAGTTTGAAAGTGGGATTCTATTTCTATGGATTTTATAGACGGGTTGCCAAGGTCAAATAGAGGAAATGAGAGTATATGGGTCATAGTGGACAGGTTGACAAAGAGTGCCCATTTCATTCCAATTAAGTCAACTAGGATGGCCTATTTTAGCTAAGTTATTTATGAAGAATGTAGTTAGACTGCAAGAAATTACTAGTAGAATAGTAAGTGATTTTAGGAACCAAGCTCAAGATGAGTACCGCTTACCATCCACGGACAGATGGACAAATTGAAAGAGTTAACAAAGTCTTGGAAGATTTGTTACGAGCTTATGTGCTAGATTTTGAAGGATCATGGGAGGCCAATCTATACTTAGTCGAGTTTTCATATAACAATAGTTATCAGGCGAGTATAGGGATGGCACCGTTTGAAGCTTTGTATGGAAGGCCATGCAAATCTCCAGTTTGTTGGTTAGAGACCAGGGATAGGTTAATACTTGGTCTAGATTTGTTTAGAGAAGCTGCAGAAAAGATTGAGTTAATTAGAGCTAGAATGAAGGAAGCTCTATCTTGGTAGAAGATTTATGCTGATAGAAGACGGAAAGACATAGAGTTCTCGGTTAGAGATCATGTTTTGGTCAAGGTATCACTGATGTAAGGTGTAATTCGATTCGGGAAATCAGGGAAATTAGCACCGAGATATGTAGGACCATTTCCTATCGTAGAGAGGATCGACAAACTCGCATAGAGAGTGGGGTTACCGAACAGTTTGGCAGAAGTTCACGATGTTTTTCATGTTTATCATCTAAAGAAGTGTATTCGAGATCCTGAGACTACTATAACACCGAATGTGTTAGATGACTGAGTAATGGAACCGAATTTGAGTTTAGTTAGAAAGCTAGTTCGTATAGTCGCGAGATGAGAAAAGACTAAGGAACAAGGCAGTCGGATTAGTTAAGGTCCAGTGGAGCGACGACGAGAGAGTCTGTACTTGGGAGACTGAGAGCAGGATTAGAGACGTTTATCCTGATTTGTTTCATGGTATGTTTTACCTTTATGATTTATTTGTTGTGCACCATATCGTAATTACGAGAACAAAATTCTTTAAGGAGGGGAGTCTGTAACGACCCTAATTTTTATTAACGTATTTAGGACATTTAATTAGCGAAATTAAATGAAATAATGTAAATGGTTAAGGGATTGAGATTTGTGCAGATAAGGGGTAGTCGTGCCTAATAACAAATGAACTAAAGGGAAACTAAAATGAAATAGGTAAGGCTAATAGATGACAGGCAAAGTAGGAATAAGACATATTCTAATACCCTAAACCCTCATGCACTTTCATTCTCACGTTCATAAGCAAAAACCAAATACAATAGATGTCGGCCACCATTAAGAGAAAACAAGAAGAAGAAGATAAGAGGAAGAAGCTTAAGCAACTTAATCCAAGATCAAATCTCAACTTCTTAATCACAAAGTAAGGTGAATAATAGGTTACATCTCATATTTTTGATGCTTTGGTTTCTACATCAGATCCGAATATTTTTGCAAAGTATATTGCCTTATTTTTTATTGATAAAATGAATATATGTGCTTGTTGATGATATATGCTATTTCATATATATTTTATGATAAGTTTTAATGTGAAAACATTATTAGATGACATCCAAATGCCTTGCGATTTTAATATAAGGTCAGAATTGATATTTTAGAGACGGGTTTCAAATTTCATAATTTTCTGAATTAATGTGGATTTATTATGAATTTTCTAGTGAAGAAAATGGTTAGTTGGGTTCAAAATTAATTATGGCTAATTTATATCATTTTTGGGTCAGAAATTAATAAATGTTAGAAAACATATTAAAAATGATTTATGAGAATTTTTTTAGAATTTTCCTAAGTGTTTTAATAAGTATATAAAATCATTTAAGGTATGGGACTTAGATGTTTTATATATTTATAAAATGAGAAGGGGTGTTTTGTAAATATTTTAAATTAATTACTTTTGAAAATTTGGCAGCACTTTAGTAAAGGATTTTTGAAAAGAAATTAGCAACCAATCATATGTTGACAAACAAAGTAGGTTAGTTGAAAAGAAATACTTTTTAAAGTGAAAATTCAGTTTTACCATACTTTTGCTATTTCGCCACTTTCGGCAGCACCTTTCGACCAGGTACTTCCGCCTTCATCTCCATCGAAACCAATGCGCATGGTATCAAAGACTTGGTACGTAGTGAATTGGAAATAGGTGAAAGGTATTGAGTCGAAACAGGGGGTTCTGAAGGGGTCGAAGCCTTGTTTTGCTTTAAAAGGTAATGCGCCTACTTTGCTTCCGAAAAGAATGCTTTCGACTTAGATATCTTTCAACTTGGTCAAATGGTTTTAAAGAATTGTTTTGAAAGAGGTTGTGCCTTTAGTTTTATAAAGAAGCTTTTGAAGGGGTCAAAACCCCTCGTTTTCGCATTTAACCTTTCGAAGCAATGCCTTCGAAAGGGTGCTTTCGCTTCAAACCTATGCTGCTTCTCCAATTGCTTTCGAAGGGATCGGTTTCGACACCATCCACTTCTTTACATAGAAAACTGCTTTCGAAATAGTGCTTTCGACTTAGTTGTTTTATGACCCTTTGTTCTATTGAAAGTTAAACCCAAAGGTTTCGAAAGGAATGGTTTCAAATGGTTTTAAAAGGTTGTTCCGCATGTTTTACTTGAACCCGAATGCTTTCGAAAGATTTGATTTATGCAAAGGACTTAGTGCTTTTGAAAGTTTTAAGATAAAGGTTTCGAAGGGGTGGTTCCCCAATGTTTTCGAAAGGTTTTAAATGGAAGGTTTCCAATGGTTTCGAAAGGCATGTTTAAAGTGTTTTGGATAAAGGATGTCTATGGTTTTATAAAGCTTTCGAAAGAGATGTTTTTCAATGTTTACGAAAGGTCTATGGAAAATGGTTTCGAAAGGTATGTTTTGGCCTTTCGGCCTAAGGCTATAATGTAAAGTAGTTTAATGGTTCCAAAAGGGATACTTTCAAGGTTTCAAAAATGGTACTTTCAATGGTTTCGAAAGGGGTACTTTCAAAGGTTTCGAATGTTTTCATCAACAATGTTTTGTGTAAATTATATATAGCACGGCAAAGTGATTTGAGTAAAGCATTGAGTATATTTTCCTTGTTTAAGCACGATTTAAAGGGTTAAATCAATTTGACATAAAAAATTTCAAGGAAAATTTTACGGGTAGATGACCCTAGGTAAAATGACTCAGATATTAGAATACCATATGGGACTGGTATGGGGTCGTGCCCTATACTTTAACTAGTTGCCCCTAGCTAATATAAGTCTAAAATTCGAGTGTGTAGGGCTTTACCATAGGTAAGACTAAAATGATGTTACACACAGAAAGGAATATACAGAGTAGAGATAGGTTATTGGTGAGCCTGCAAAACCATTAGGATCAGTTGACCCTAGGAGAAGTAAGTTAGGGATAGACTTTCCAGAAGAGTATCTAACAGAAGTTAGACTATTTGTTTATTTTGTCTAGTGGGCCCGAGTCAGCCAAAGGTTAGTAGTTAGCCAAACAAAACTATAGTGTTCGGATAGATGGTCCATTGATTACTTGATTTGTATGCTTACATGATACTGATTTTATTGTTTTAACCTGTTTGGTTGTAGGATTTTGATTTGCAAAGGATATGTTTTTAGGATATTAGTGAGGGGTGAACCATTCCGTTAAGCGGCGTGGTCTCACTTAATATCAAATAACCGAGATGTATAGTATTATTCACACCAGGCTTTATGTCTGACTCGAAGTTTATGTTTTCCCCCTTAAACTCTCGGATGCTCAAAATTGATTTGAGTAGGCTGAGGGTGGAGGGTTTACTGGTTTTAGTAGGCGGATGAATAAAGCTTCCGGAGATGAGTAGGAGGCTAATGTTAGCTATTTAGGAGTTGTTATGTTTTATTTCCGTTGTGTTTTATTAAGTTTGTTATGACTATTTAGTATTCTGGTCAACTAAGGGGGCATCTTCATATATCGCTCTTGGCGTATTTATGTAATAATTATATTTGATCTGAACCTGGGAAATGAATGAGATTATATAATTGGATATGAAACAAGTTTTGTGAAATGTAATCAGAATTTATTTTTTGAAATCTATGATTTTGTTTCATATTCATGTGCTTCTGATATTATGGATACCATTAACATTACACTATTTTGTAGTCGGAAGTTAATACTATAAATGACTGCAGCATCTGTAGCGTTTAGCTTTGGGCCTCAAAATAGAGGATGTTACAACTTGATAGTTTACTTGGTAGTGTAGAAAAGTTTATGTACTTGATTAGATAGTATGTATATTTATGTATTATAGATTAGTAATGTGGTATATGAGATTATGTGTTGTACATTGTTTTATGCACCAGAATGTTTATAAGTTGTATTATACTTTACTCCGTTATAGTGCCAAATTATAGGTAGATTCCTTTATTTATTTCTACCTACACATTGTTCTATTTTGGGAATATCCATGTATTATTTTTCTTTTCCAATACTGAATATGAGTTTGGTAAGTTATATTTCATTTGAATCGTACTATTATTAACCCAAGGTATAGATACATTGGATCGCTCATCTAGTGTCACGTTCTTCATGCTTTAGGATAGTTTGTACTCTTCGATACAATAGGTATTGGGTCGGATGTTACAATTTGATATAGGAGCTTAGGTTCAGAACAATGTAGAATCCATAAATTAGATTGACTTTAGTAACGAAACTTATGTTCAGTATTGACCTTGTATATATTCATCCCTAGTAAGGAGGGGAGAGTTTGAAGATGATCGACTCATCGATTAATATATTATACGTACTCATTAGTGAAAATTATTATATATTACTATTTTATCATATTTTAGTTAAGAATTATACTTACTATTTATAGATAAGAATTATATTTTATGCCTAGTGCATATATATCTATATTTAAAATATGGTTATATGGAACTGAAAATATGATGGATGCTTAATTGTATGGGTGCTTTGAAAGATTTTTATCATTTATGAATTTTATTCAACTATATTTATAAGCAATGATAGTTAAATATATGATAGAAGTACATTAATTACATTTTTCTTGTAATAAATGTAAGAATTTCTTTTGTAGAACATACTCAAATAATATATATAAATTGAAGTAAATTTTCAAGGGTTACACCAAGGTGAAATGATTTATGGAAAATTTTATTACTCATATGTATATACCTTAGTTTCATATGAGAAAATAATTAATATATTTTATGTTAAGGTGCCTGTTGGATACTTTGTGAATTCAACTCGCTACATGTGACAATCCAAACCCCTTGGCACACCGATCCAAAGCCTAGGGTGACTTTCAGACCTACGTCGGTGTCAAGAAGTACAAGCTTTCAAGTCTTATAACATTGCAGAGACCAAAAATAAATAGATATGATCTAAGATATACTACACTTTCAGAACCCACAGCGGAATGGAACAAAATATAAATACTGAAAATATCCATCTCAGAAAATATCCCAAAACACGGTTTCAAAAAAAACATAGTCCAATAAAGCACATAGAAATACCACTTAGAGTCTGATAAAAGAAATACTAGTATTGATAAGATAAACGGTTACATGGAGAGTATATAAATGATAAGCAACTCCTGTGATGAGCTAGCCTCTCCACGTACTAAAATAGTGCCAAATCATATGCTACCCTGCTCTTCTGTAGTGGGGAAAGAAAGGAAAAAATGGGGGTTAGACTAAAGTCTGGTGCATGAGTACATGTTTATATATGGTGACCATGTGTAGTTAACTTTAATTCTACCCTATGTGACTTAGGGTGTCCTACAAGTTTTCATGAATTCCTAGGGTCCATTACTTAAGGGTTTTTATCCAACGCACCTGCACCAGAACTTGTATAGGCTAATACAAGAATCAAACTACGGATCGAACCTCAATAACTAATGATCGACCACTGCTCCTAGAGCTACTCAATATAGAAACACCATTACTAGAGCTACTCGATATGGAAACATCGCCACTAGGCCACTAAATATGAAAACAACGCCGTTAGGCTAATAAATATGGAAACACTGCCACTAGGGCTACATGTGAGTAAATTTCCCATAACTATGACTACACATAACCTAACTACGCATCGCGGGGGAGCTCGCAGTGCCGACTCGTTGGTATGTCTCATCGTCTACATCTATGTCCTCCCCTAGATCATAGTATATGCCTCTTATTGCACATGTTGAGATCCATCAACAACACAGTATCACACCACGTTAGAATCGTGAATACGAAGGATTCCCATTGTGTTGGGCCTACATACTTCATTAGGCATCAGTCAATGCTGCGCATCCACCGTGGAACTTCCTATGAGTGCCATTTGTGATAGAATCGCCTCCACGAATATTCGATTCGCCATTGGTAAAAGTACATTTACCTAATTTTTCAACGTCCTAGCGCCATCTCCTTTGAAACTAGCTTCCCTATTGGCACTTACATCCACACATATGTATACAATACATTTATACATATAATTAATAATTTTATAGTTTTTATTATTAACCCAGGCCTTAGGTCGAGGTTCAGATTCTGCATTTCAGGCCTTAACTGGTCGGCCGCTACACTCTATCGGTCGACCGCTTACGGTCGACCGCTCAGGGTGAACGGTCGATCGGTCGCAATGTAAAATTTAAGATTTTCTGATTTTTAGCGATTCGATTTTTAATTATTTGTTAATTCTATTTACACAGTGAACCCTAAGTAATTTACAATGACCAGTCTTTAAAGTTTTACCCTACTTTTTATTGGTTTCAATTTCATAGATTTTAGCAAATTAATTATACTAGTTTAATTCAGAGTTAACAAATTTTTAGGGTTTCAATTCAACAATAGAGGGGATCAACTTGGGTTAAAATCACATGTGTCAATTTATACAATTTCTAAGTCAAATTCAGGTTTAAACTATTAGGATTTGCAATTTAGTTATTAACCTCCTAGATCAGATATAATAGGTTAAAATTAACCGTAAATAATCCACTTATCAGACTTGTTCCCACTCACCTCAGATCCAAGCTCTAACTCTAAGGTCCTTCAAAGAATCGTCACTAGTTATTTCTCCTCCTCCTTGATATGATCTACTAGTGCTCTTTTACTTTGTTTTTTAATTTGTTTCTTGTAACATCCCTTATCTGGAGGCCCAAAGCTAAGCGCTATAAATGCTGAAGTCATCCATAGTATTAAAATACGGTAATGTTAATGGTATATAATATCAGCATCACATGAATATGAAACAAAATCACAGATTTCAAAACATCTTTTCACATTAAATTTTCAAAACATGTTCCATATACAAATTACATAATCCATTGCTTTCTCAGGTTCAGATAAAATAATTATTACATAATTACGCCAAGAGCAACATACGAAGTTGCCCCTTGGTTGATCAGAGTCACTAAATAATCATATCCGACTTAATACAAACACAACGGAAATACATCAGAATAGAAATGCAACTCCTAAATAGCTATCCATAAGCCACCTGCTCATCTTCGGAAGCTTTATTCGTCATCCTATTAAAACTTGTAAACCTAAACCCTCAGCCTACTCAAATCAATTTTGAGCACCCGAGAGTTTAAGGGGAAACATAAACTTTAAGTCAGACATAAAGCCCGGTGTGAATAATACTATACATCTCAGTATTATATATTAAGTGAGACCACGCCATTTGGCGGAATGGGATTCCCCTCACTAATATCCTTTTAAAACATATCTTTTGCAAATCCATTTCCTGCAACCAAAACTGGTTAAAACTGTAAAGCATTATTATGTAAATATACATATCAAGTAACAAATGGACTATCTGTCCGAACTCTATAGTTTTATTTGGCTAACTAAAAACCTTTGGCTGACTCGGGCCTACCAGACAATATAAACAAAATAATCTAACATCCGTTAGACATGCTTCGTCAGGACGGTCTGTCCTTAAATATATGTTAAATACTTCTCTTATGGGCGGTCTGTCCTTAACTTAACATCTCCCAGGGTCACCTGATCCTAACGGTTTTGCGGGCTCACCAATAGCCTATCTGTATATAAATATATAGTCCCTTCTGTGTGTAACCATAATTTTAGTCTTACCAGTGACAAAGCCCTACATAATGGAATTTTAGACTAAATTAGCAGGGGCTAATAGCTAATGTATAGGGCGCAACCTTATACCAATCTCATCTGGTATTCTAATATCTGAGTCATTTTACTTGGGGATACCTTCCCAAAATTTTCCTTGAAAACCTTTTCCTCTGAAATTTGATTTAAAACCTTTTAACCAAACTTAAACAAGGAAAACACATATACTCTATGCTTTACTAAAAATCACCTTGCCGTGTTATATATATATATATATATATATATATATAGACACACACACACACTCTTTACCCAAATCTTTGTTGATGAAAACCTTTAAACATTTGAAAGTATCCCTTTCGTAACCAAATAAACCCTTTCCTTCATCTAGGCCGAAAGGCCAAAACCTTCCTTTTGAAACCATTTACATAAACCTTTCAAAACCATTGAAATACCTTTTCTATCGAAAGTTAAAAACCTTAGACATCCTATCTTTAAAACCTTTAAACATAGGCTTTCGAAACCCTTGGAAAAACCTTTCCTTTAAACCTTTCGAAACCATTGGTTAAACCTTTTGAAACCATTGGGGAACCACCCCTTAGAAACCTTCCTTAAACCTTTCGAAAGCATCAAAACCTTAAACCTTTCGAAAACATTTGGGTTCAATTTTTAAAATATGTGGAAACACCTTTCGAAACCATTTAAAATCTTATCTTTCGAAACCTTTGGGTTAATCTTTAAATATCTCTAAGGGTCACAAACAACAGGGTCAAAAGCAACTCTTTCGAAAGCCAAAAACAAAGCAAAGAAGTGATGGTGTCGAAACCATCCTTTCGAAAGCATCGGAGAAGTGGTAGGGTTTTTATAAAACAAAGTATACCATTTTGAAGGCATTGCTTCCAAAGGTAAGAAGCGGCAACTAAGGCTTCGACCCAGTCGAAAGCCTATACTTAAAAACAAAGGCGCAACCTCTTTAAAACCATTCTTTTTAAACCATTGACCTAGTCGAAAGCAAACTAGGTCAAAAGAAGTTTGCTCAAAACAAAGACGCAACCATTTCTTTAAAACCTTTAACTATGTCGAAAGCTATACAGTCGAAAGCAAAGCAGGCGCATTTTCAAATTAAAACAAAGTAGCGTTTCGACCTCCATTGGAACCCCTGGTTTCGGCCTCGTACCTTCTGCCCCTTATCCAATTCGCTACGTACCAATGAATTGATACCAGGCACATTGGTTTCGATGGTGACAAAGGCGGAACCACTAAGTCGAAAGCCATCAAAGTCGAAGGTAGGGTACCAAAAGTGGCAAAACATGTTTTTGGCATGAAAATCTGAATTTTAACCTTTTTAAGTAATCTTTTTAACTAACTTGCCTTGTTTGTCAAAATATTATTGGTTGCTAATTTTTCTTTTCTAAAAGCACTGCCCTAACAATTTAATTTATTTACAAAATACCCCTTCTCCTTTTATAAATATAGAAAACATTTAAGTCCCATACCTTAAATAATTTTATATATTCATCAAAACACTTTGGAAAATTCTACAAAATTTTTAGAAAATCCTTTTTAATATGTTTTCTAACATATATAAATTTCAGACCCAAATTATTTATAATTTAACCGTAAATTATTTATAACCCAATAAATCATTTTCTTCACTAGAAAATAATATAAAGTCCACATTAATTCAAAAAATTATGAAAATTGAAACCCGTCTCTAAAATATCATTTCTGATCTATCTCTAAAATCGCAAGGCATTGGGATGTCATTAAATAGGTTTTTCATATCAAAACATATCATAAAATCTGTATGAATAAGCATAAATCACCAACAAGTATATATAATCATTTGATCATTTAAAAACATGGCATAATCATGCAAATAAGTCAGATTTTGCCTTAAATCTAAAAATCATTAAGAAAAGTGAGATGTAGTCTTTATTCACCTTAGCTTGAGATTAAAGAGTTTGAGATTTGAAATGAATTTGATGTTGATTAAGCTTCCCCTTTATCTTTCTTTCTCTCGCTCTTGAAAATGGTGTCGGCCTCTACTTAATTTTGATTTTTGTAAATGAAATGAAAGTGATGATTCACGACTAATGGCATTGGCTATTAGGGAGCCCCTTTTTCCTATTTTGCCCTTACTTATCGTAACACATTTTTATCTTTGTTCATTCATTTATATGGCACGGCTATCCCTTATTAATCACAAATCTCAATCCCCTAATCAACTTACATTATTCTTATTTAATTTAACTAATTAAATTTTCTAAATAATGTTACTAAAAATATGGGGTGTTACAATCTCCCCTCTTTAAAGAATATCGTCCTCGAAATTACGATAAGATACACCTCAAAACAATCAAAGGTAAAACATACCACCAAACAAATCAGGATAAGTGTCTCTAATCCTGCTCTCGGTCTCGCAAGTACAGTCTCTATCATTGTCACTCCACTAGACTTTCACTAATCTGACTGTCTTATTCCTCAACTTCTTCTCATCTCTCGTGATTATCCTGATAGGCTTCCTAACTATAGTCAAGTCTGATTCCACTACTAAATCCTTTAGCACAGTCAGTGCTATAGTAGTGTCTGGATCCCTAACACACTTCCTCGGATGAGATACATGGAAAACATCGTGGACTCCTGCCAAACTACTAGGTAACCCTACTTTGTACGCGAGTTTCCCGATCCTCTCTAAAATAGGAAATGGTCCTACGAATCTTGGTGCTAACTTTCCTATCTTCCCGAACCTAATAATACCTTTCATCGGCGATACTTTCACGAAAACATGATCTCCAACTGAGAACTCTAAATCTTTTCATCTTCTATCTGCATAGCTCTTCTGCCTAGACTGAGCTTCCTTCATTCTCGCCCATATCAACTCAATCTTCTCTGCGGGTTCTCTTACCAAATCGAGACCAAGGACTAATCTATCTCCGATCTCTAACCAACATGCGGACGATTTGCATGGTCTTCGATACAAGGCTTCAAACGATGCCATCCCTATACTAGTATGATAACTATTGTTATATGAAAACTCGACAACGTGTAGATGGTCATCTCATGATCCCCCGAAGTCTAATACACAAGCTCTTAACAAGTCTTCCAAGATCTTGTTAACCTTTTCTGTTTGCCCATATGTTTGGGGATGGTAAGCAGTACTCATCTTGAACTTGGTTCCTAAACACTCTTATAGACTCTTCCAGAACTCGCTAGTAAATAAGGAATCTCTATCACTAACAATACTACTAGGAATTCCATGTAGTCCGACCACATTCTTCATAAATAACTTAGCCAATACAGGTGCCGTCCTATTTGACTTAACGGGAATGAAATGGGCACACTTGGTCAATCTGTCCACTATGACCCATATACTTTCATTTCCTCTATTAGATCTCGACAACCTGTCTATGAAATCCAAAGAAATAAAATCCCACTTCCATATCGGAATATCCAATGGCTGAAGCAATCCACTTGGCTTTTGATGCTCGGATTTCACCTGTTGACAGTTCAAACATTGTCTTACCCATAAGCCTACATCCCTCTGCATTCCTTTCCAGAAGAAACTTCTCTTCATATCCTGATACATCTTTGTTCCTCCTGAATGAATAGTGAACTTCGAACAATGGCATTCCTCCAAAACTTCCTTCCTTGTGTCTCCCACATCTAGAACACATAATCTACCCTTCATTCTCAACCATCCACTTTGGTCAAGACTGAAATCCTTCAAGTCATCGCTCTCTGTTCCATCCCTTAACTTTCTGATCCTTCCAGCTAACACTAGATCCTCTTTCTATTTAGAAAAAATCTTCTCAATCAATACCGGTCGAACTTCTAAACAAGATAACATAGCAGATTCTCCACTAGACCCAGCCTCGGATCTCCACTGCACTCTGTAAGTCAACAACGCTTCCATGTCTTTCCATTCTGCTATCATAGCCAACACTGTATTTTGATGCTTCCTACTAAGTGCATATGCAACCTTGTTGCCTTGCCCTGGTGTGTACTCAATTCCAAAATCATAACCAGAAATAAACTCTAACCACCTCTACTGTCTCATGTTCAGCTCCTTCTGAGAGAACAAGTACTTCAACGACTTATGATCCGTATAAAGCTCAAACCTCTCTCCCAATAGGTAATGCATCGACACCTTCAAAGCAAAAAAACTGCAGCTAACTCCAAGTCATGAGTCGAGTATCTAACCTCATGCGGTCTAAGTTGTCTAGAAGCATAGGCAATCACTTTACCTTTCTGCATTAACATTGCTCCTAATCCAGTTCCACATGCATCTGTATAAACTATCAAATCTTGATCCCCTACGGAACAACTAATATAGATGCATGGGTCAATAACTGTTTCAAGCTCTGGAATGCTTCCTCACACTTATCGGTCCAAACAAACTTCACATCTTTTCACGTTAGCTTGGTCATCGGTGCTGCTATCCATGAAAATCCTTTATGAACTACTTATAATATCAAGCCAATCCAAGAAAACTTCTTATCTTAGTCACTGTTTCTGGTCTCTTCCAACTATTCACTACTTCGATCTTTGTTGGATCCACTGCCAATCCTCTTTCTGAAACTATTAACCCAAAAAATGGATCAACACACTGGTTTTAGTGTGAAAGCACCAGCCCTGTTCTCATAGAGCAATAATACAGATAATAGGTATAGTAAAGAGCAGTAAAAGAAAGAAGACAAGAAGATTTTTATAGTGGTTCGGCTGTTAATGAAGCCTACGTCCACTTTATAGTTTTTATTATAGACTAATTATTGTTACAAGTAGTGTTTGGTTACAAGGCTTTTGATTGCCCTTAGCTAGATTGAATCTCCAAGGTTAGAATCCACTGGAGAATCACAGTGAATTCCTTTGAAGATCATTGTGAGGAAGATGAAGAGTGAATAAAGTTTCCAACAAAGCTTCATTAACCAGTCCGGAGAAGATCCCGTTTGTGTTGTAGCTAGGATGACATTTATAGAGATTGGAGAGTTTCTGGGCCAGGCATGTTCACTGATTGCTTACAGATGACCATAGGAAGATGCCACGAAGCTTAGCATGCAACCCAAGCCAAAACAATGGATCGCTAGCGATCCATAGATTTAGCTCAGATGCGAGCCAACCACTTAGCTCCTTTTTCCCCTTGCTTTGCTGTGCTGGATCACACTTACTCCATGGTTAAGTATGGATCGCTAGTGATCCATAGTGTATGGATCACTAGTGATCCATACACTTAGCGTATTTTTGGATTTTGTCATCTATGCTTCCTTGCTCCGCATGTCGTAATGATTCAATGATGATGTATGGATCACTGGCAATACATAGAGTATGAACCGTTAGCAATCCATGCACTTAGATTATTTCTGGACTTTGATGTCTGGAATGCCTTCATTGCCTTATATCGACGTTGTTCGTGTAATCTCGCTGCACGTTGCTTTGCTTTGATGACGATCTACTTGTTAGCTGTGTTTAACTGCTGATTGGACTGGACAGACGCTGGTCTCTTGGTGTAGTCAAACTCAGTCGTTGCTTTAGCCCCCTTTTGGTTGAGTTCTAAGCCATTCTGACTCCATCAAGTCGTTTCATATTCTCCTGGATCCTGATGGGTTAAAAACCCAGATAACATTTGCCCCCAAGAGTACGTCTTTGTTGGAAAAAAGGCGTGCTCTGGACATTATCGCCTTTAGTCTCTACTTGTTGAATCCCAAGCAATCGTGTCAGAGTTTTGTGGATGTGAGCAGGGTCACGTTGCTGATCACTTAGTTTTGGTCTCGACCGCTACAATTTGTCATAACGGATCAAATTTCTATCCACAGCTTCTCAGTATACCTTGAAATAGTAGGTAGATGTTGCGGTGCAAATTTGGAGTCGAGGATGGGCAATTCTATGGATCGCTGGCGATCCATAGTTGATGGATCGCTAGCGACCCGAGTACATAGAGATTTTTCATGTTTTTTATTTCTATTTTCTTATATAGCCAGTTGAGCTGAGACACTTTCTCACTTGTATGCAACCCGATCTCTCTCTTCCTTCGTGCGATCCGATAACTTAGCTGCGATTCTTGCCTTCGTTCCATCGACCCGATCCATCGCCTCCTAAGATCCCTTGCCCAAGCCTTCCGCCATGATTTCCTTTGCATCGCCACTGCCTCAGGCCACCTCCGACCAAAACCCTAGTTTTGCTCACACCTTGGGTCACCTCCGAACTACCTTTAGATCGCCACCGATTGATTGCAGTTTTCCAATCTCAAAGCTTCTATCAATTTCGTGTTTAGATCGTTAATCCAAGGTAGGTTCGTCAATTACAACGTTCGTTTAATGACTTGATGGCGAGGTTGCGTTCGTGATGTTTGTCATGAGGAGTTTGAGTTGATTGCGGCTTAATGGAGGAAGATAGTAAATCGAGTTCTGAGTTTCTCTCGGAACGACATTCGGGCCTTGTCCTGGTGCTTGATATGTTTACTATCTTTGTTCATTAAGCCAGAATTGACTTGTCCCAAGATCCGTAGCTGATATTGCACGACACATCGCGAATTGGTCCTGGCTATTCCAAAGAATTTGGACTTGTCTTACTTGCTTTTTGCACGCTCGGTATCCCAGTAATAAAAAGAATCTTCTGCGTCGCTTCGGACAACGGATCCGTTATCGATCGTTGATCGATAACAGGTAAGTGTAGAAGAAGTAAAAGCAAATGGAAACGATACGGGAAGTCCTTTTCCTTCTCCACTTCAAGCGAACTATCTACATGGGATAGAGCGTTTGTAGTGTTTCGGGCATCGAGCTCACCCCATATAGACAGCACACTGCACTTGCCTTGGTACATACTTGAAATCTATTGAGTCGGCATGAATCAATGTCTCTCCAAAGTTCAAGTGTTGTAGGGAAACTATTAGTTTAGAATAGAATTACCTAACCGTTTTGGATGCGTGTTCTGTTGTTTTAGAATGAAGCATCCATCTTCGAGCCATAAATCGTGCGGAGGAAGCCCGGCACTTTCGGCAGCCGAGTCGTCGTCCGTTGCCGTTTCTCCTACCATTTCACAGGCAGAATATGGCCAGTTGGTCCCAGTAGGTCTGGTCTTGGATCGAACTCCTCCCAATTTTGGGGTTCTTCTCAACCTGCCAGAAAGAGCTTCTTCTGTGGCTTCCGCTAAAGGTTCTGCACAATATCTACGTGCAACACGGCATACCATAGGAAGATGTACGCCTTCCAGAAAAGAACGAGTTGCCGACATGCCTCCTCTAGGATATATCGCTTGTCATTGGTATATGTGTCTGAATGGAGCTGTGCCCTTATTTAATGACTTTTTGTGTGAGACTCTCTCGAATCTAGGCATTGCCCCATTCTAGATTCATCCAAACGGCTATGCCATCCTAACTTGTTTGCATGTCCTTTTCATGCGCACATTCAATTGCGCTCCAAGCTTCGATGAGTTGCAGTACTTTCTTTCATTCAAGAGAAGGGATGAGTGTCTGTCTCTAGTCGTAATCAAAGCTCAAAGGAATCGCAAAATTTTATTACGACTGTAGAGTAACTAGTCCCAGTTTAAGACCCAATATTTCTTCGTTAGGTGCCCTAAAAGGTTTAATCGTCTATGGACGATGGGGGGTAAGTTCTTTTCCTTATTTATTGAATTTCAACATCTCGCTATGGAGCTTCTAACAAGTTGAACATTTCTTACAGTTATCCCGAGGCCGAATAAGGACCCGTTTCTTGATGAAGTTTGTCGAACCCTGAAGGCTATCGATGCTGAGGAGAGGTCCGTTAAAGTTTTGCTGACTGACGAGAATTTACTCCGATATGGATTGTTACATCCAGGGATCTCCGCCATTCCAGCTGAAACCCCCTCTCCTTCTCGATCCAAGGTTCGCACGTGACCCACTTCCTCTTCTCACGGGTCCGAAGAAGGCGCTTATCAAGAAAGAGAGGGCTTATCCGGAAAATCAGCCTAAGAGGCTCATGATGGAAGGGACGTTTCTGCAACCAGAGTTAATCGCCGAGCCAGAATCCCTTCGATCCCAGAGGAAGTAGAAGAAGAGTTCAAATAGAGTGAAGGCAAAGCCGCACTGGACTTAAAAAAGAGGAGGGGGAAGTTGGTAGTAGTAGCGACGATTCCACTTCTAGCGATGACTTCTATGCATAATCCGATGATGTGGATTCTGAATCGTGTGATGATACTCCGAGGGTGAGCCCTGTTATTCCGAGCTCACCTCCTCTACACACAAGTGATAAAGACAATGCCCCAGGGATCAGGGAACGTCAGGATTCTCCGAGCAAAGATGTTTGCACAGAGTTTGGTGATTTGAGCGATGTTTGCATCGATTTCGACGCGCTTATGGGGGAAGATTTCATATTTGAGGAGGTGCCCCCTCGTTCGAGCCACGTTGCATCCGAATTTAGTCTGATTCGCTTCGCGGCGTCTGCTCGACCTAATTTGTGATGTCGTTTTAGGCTATCCTTCCAAACACACCACACGCTTCACTAGGGTCACACTCACTTGTACACACTTTCCATGTTTTATTTTCCATTTCTAAAGCCTCTTATTTACTCTTTATGTCAGCTATAATGAGAGGACGTGGCCTTTATGATGACTTCGAGGAATTCACCGACTCCCGGCGCTGGTCCAAGCGTTCTTCCGGCCGGCACCAACCCCGAGAGATGGAGGAAGAGTATAGAGGATGAAAGGATCTAGAGGCCGAAACTCATTGCCAAGATGAAAGAGAGCGGGGTCGGTCGTACAAAGGCGGGTATGAGAAGAGGAGGACTTTCGATGAAAGGGAGGAGCTATCGAAGAGGTCAAAATTCGATCAACGTCCCCATTCTTTAGAACAGCAAGCTTTTGCTTCGACGCACTCTTCAACGGGTCAGGAAATCCCCGTTACTTCTACCCCTGTTCCGCCTTCGACTTACATCCCACCATCTTCTGTTGTGCTTGCCCCGGTGCTTCACGTCCCCATCGGAGATCCGTCATTATTCTTCCATCGAGTCCTCCCAAGCTTGAGGTGGCGCTCCCCGGGTGGTTTCTAAAGGGGGTTAAGTTTGATCATGATCTCTTTACGGTCCGTAGAGATTCTTACATGACACATCTTCAGGCTATCCAAAGCGATTTAAAACAAGCCGACGGGTGGGAGAAATTGTGTAAGCAACTGGTAGATACAAATTGCAACAACTACCAAGAAATTCCCTCTTTCGAGGCAGAGAAGGATGATTTTGAAAGAGCGTTGATTGAACCCGATGCCAGGATTAAACAGCTAGAGGAGGAGAAAGAAGCGGCGCTGCGAGAAAGCAAAAGGAATGCCGACTTGCTGAAAGAAGTGAAAGAGGCCCACGAGAGAATTGAGATTGTCTATAGGGACGAAATAAAGAAGGCTTATGCATGGAGGCCAAAGTAAAAGAGGAGGTGACTGCTTGTAGTGCAACGATTGAAGCTCAGAAGAAAACTATCTCTGACCAGGACCTTATCGTTGAGGGGCACAATAAGACCATCTCTAATTAGGCTAAGACAATCGCCCGACTACGGGACCAAGTTGCGCAGCTTAGCGCTGATAAGTCTCGCGTTGAGGTTGAGAAGGCCGCCATTATGGTGGATTATCTAGAGTTTCAAAATGCTTTCGAGAGGAAGATGGACAAAATTTACGAGACCATCCTGAATTTTATGTCAATTCTCTACTTCAACTGGGGAGCCATAGCTACTTGGGCCTGAAATTTCCACACACTCTCACTGTGGTCTGAGAAGAAATATTGACTCGCTTTCGTGACAGCGGTGATGTTTATTCCGAGCAAGAGTTAGAGAACGCCTACCTTAATGAAGAATCAAAGAAGGCATTGCTAGAGGGCCAAGAGATTTTGCGGACCAAGAGGGAGAAAGAAGCTGTCGACGCTGCTATGACCGCTACCTCTGAAGCGCTTACAGAGCCTTTTATTTATGGTGCCGACGAGCCATCAGAACCCTGTAATCTGCCAACAAGTTCTGGGCTTGAGGCTTCCCCTCGGATTGTAGAGCAGTCTAAGGAGGGTGAAGGCGCTGAATACGAAGTTGACATTCTTGGTTACTCTTCCGGTGCAGGTAATCCTCTCACTTCTCCCAAGTTTGGGAGTCTTCAGCTTGCACCGCAAGAGCGGGAAGAATTTAATGATTTCATTTTTGATCTCATGGGTCCGTCTACTTTTTCTGTTGATGTACCAGCTTTCTCGGTGCCTAGACCTGCTGCTATTTCCACAGCCTCCGTGCTCGTTTCTATTCCTGTTCCAGTCTCCATGTCCATGTCTGGCTCGCAGCCGGGGCGGGAGTCCAAAAAGATAGCCGCACTTCATGGCTTGGATGACCCTTTTGTATCTTTGAAAGGTGACGTAACAGCGGCAGAAGTTAAGGAGCAGGAAGCTCAAACGGAGCAGCCTCGTAAGACTCAACATGAATTGGTCGCTGTCAAGAAAGAGAAGGTTGAAGCGATCAAATCCTCGAAGAGCTTCCGCAAGTCACGAAAGCACAAAGCGAAGGGCGAATCTTCTGAGAAGGCTGCAGAGCAGGAGGAAGATGTTAGCGCTGAGGTGTTTGTTGATATTACTGACAGCGACACCACTCCCTAGATGAGGCAGAAACTTCGAACAAAGGGCGGAAAGGGGAGCGGTGGAAAGAAGCGCCGAGGAGTTTAGGTGGTGACCGATATGATTTTGGTTATTTTTGAGTCATTTTGTTCAAGTGTAGAGTCTGCAGTTAGTGTTGTCGTTGTAGAGTCTGTATTTTCCTTCTATCGGCAGACGTTGTGAGGGTACGACCCCCACGTTTTGACCATGTATAAAAGAAAATTATAAGTAATACAATGATATTTTGACTGTACTCTTATTTGTCTGTTTATATGTGTTCTGTGCACTTGTGCTTGTTTTGTTTACACTTATCCAGTTCTTGCGATTATCGCCAAAATTCTTTACTTGGAGTAACAATTCTTTGTTTGGAGTAACAGAACCTGTAAACTTTATTATTTTCAAATGTTTTTATTTAAGTGTTGGTGTATGCCCCTCGGTTCATAGGGCTGTTTACTTCAAACAATTAACAAATGACCGGTAACTTAGGGTTTAAATAGTCTACACATTAACACTTGAAATTTGACTAAATCACAACTCGATTTTTCTTTTTTCAAAAGTTTTGTGACTTGAGCACGTAGTCCGAGTTTTCTATGATATTTTGGTAAGTATGCAACGTATGCATGTTTGAGATGTGCATACTGTATGAGTTGGCTACGGGCACACATTGCCGACATTTGAATGTTATAGTTTGTAGCGCTCCGATTTTGTTGGAGTTGTGCCCATTGCTTCCAACAATAGGAGTGGATTGAATCTTGTTATTTTTGTATGAACAAGTTCCCTGGTGTTGTCGGGGCAATTCCGGGATATGAAAATGCGCGTGGTTTATGGGATGCGTAGATTTTAGGATTGATATATCCCGGCGATTTCGAACGGTTCTGGCGCTCCTCGGTGTTGCCTGTCTTCGGGCAACATGAGGAGTTTATGTTTTAGGAGCATGATTTCATGGTATTGGGAGTCAATGCGTAGCTTATGAAATGCGCGGCTCTTGGGACTGATATGACCCATCGGTCCAGAACGGTTTTAGTGCTCCTCGATGTTGCCTATCTTCGGACAGCATGAGGAGTTTGAGTTTTAGGAGTCACTGTGCGACTTATGGAGTGCGCGGCTTTTCGTACTCCTCAGTGTTGCCTATCTTCGGGCAACGTGAGGAGTGTAATTTTTAAGGACTAGTGCATGGCTTATGTAATGCGCGGCTTTTCATACTCCTCGGTGCTGCCTATCTTCAGGCAACGCGAGGAGTGCAATTTTTTAAGAGTTAGTGTGTGGCTTATGGAATGCACGGTTTTTCGTACTCCTCGGTGTTTCCTATCTTCGGGCAATGCGAGGAGTGTAATTTTTTAAGAGTTAGTGTGCGGCTTATGGAATGCGTGGCTTTTTGTACTCCTTGATTTGGCTTATCTTTGGGCAATGTGAGGAGTGGTTGTTTTATCCTTCCTGATGTTGCCGGAGCAATACCAGTTTTTAGAAGGTAAAGATCGGGTTTCGCTGATCCAATGAGTCGATTTTCTTCCATCGACCCGGCGGGTAGTTGTTATGAACACAGTTTTTTTGGTTCAAAAAGCGAGTCAAATTTTCTTAAGGAGAGTAGGGTGGGCTTTTGCCTATTTAAAATTCCCCCGGCATCCCAGGATGGCTTATTTGCTGAAAAATAGAGAGTACATAGGGTAGTTTTTAAATGAAGTAACAGCTGAGTGATTCGCTATTCCATGCCTTGGGAATTTGGATTCTATCGACGGTTGTTAGCTTGAAAGTTCCATCCCTTAGCTTTTGATGGATGACGTAGGGTCCTTCCTAGTTTGGTCTGAAGGCCCACGGAACGGGGTAGACTCGCTTGAGCACAAGTTCTTCCACTTCGAAGGTTTGGTTGTGAACTTTGGAGTTGAAGTACTATGCGACCCTTTTTTGGTGGGTGACGGTTCTCAACTTGGCTTCTTCTCTTCTTTCATCGATCATATCTAGCGATTCGTGTAGGAGCTGCTCGATTTTCTTTTGATCAAAATTTTGCCTTCGGTGCGAGGGGACTTCTAATTCAATAGGAATCATTGCTTCTGAGCCACATGCCGTGAATGGAGTATGGCAGGTTGTTGCTTTGTGGGTAGTTCTATAAGCCCATAGTGCGAGTGGAAGTTCATCAACCCAGTTTCCTTTTGCTTTTGTTAGTCGCTTTTTGATGGTAGACTTGATGATCTTGTTTATCGCTTTCACTTGCCTGTTTGCTTGTGGATGAGCTACTACAGAGAAGCTCTTCTCAATTCGAAAGTATTTTCAGAAGTCTTTGAACTGGATGCTTTCGAATTGAGTTCCATTGTCAGTGATTGTTTGTACCAAAATTGGGCACAACACTCTTCGGATGTGATTGAAGAGATTAAAGTAAAGAAATTAAATGGAAAACGAGGCTAATCTAACAATCACACCAATAAAAGCATGCAGAAATAAAAAAAGACAATAAATTATAGTGGTTTGGCATTGTAGCCTACGTCCACTTTAAATGTTTTGTTGTTTATTGATGGATACGAAATAGTCATTGGAAGAACCTTAGGTTTCGATCTCGTATCGGTACGGGATGGAGGAAGCATCTTTGTATCGATCGGGAATGTGGAAGCTCGTATCGATCTGGAAACGATGGATGGAGCAGCTTCGTATCGATCTGGAATGGTGGGAGTTCATATCGATCTGGAACGATCGATACGAAGTCACAGCTGGCGATCGATACAAAGCCCTGGATGTCGATCGATATGAAATCTTGGATGGAGATCGATACGAAACCGAGCTTTTGGAGGAGCGATCCATGTTGAACTTTGATAGATACAAAACTCTTGCACATTCGAACACTTGACTCCGACGAGCTTTGGCCCTGCATAATCGGACTTGACCGTTAAACTGCATATTTGACTACCCTTCGAAGCTCGTTGATGGAACCGTAATTTGATAAACTTAATGAACTCTAACATGGATCGTTCTCCGAAGTCAGGTTGGCATGGTTGTGACGGTCAGCGATGACGGTCACTTCGGTTGAATCTCGAAGTCTTATCGTTTTAACATCTTTCGAACTTGTAAAAATTTAAAGTATTATGTAGCACTGCACTACACAACACGATCACTCACTTCACACCGAGGGGAACAAGGGTTTATTGCCATCTAATGATGTTTTTACTGAGTTCAATAGCTATGGATCCTGGAAGCTCGGGGCAGGAAGAAGTTCAGAGTTCTCCACTTCCCATTATAGAAATACCAGAAATCGCGGCTGATGTAGCAAGTCCTACTCCGAACAAACTGCCGGGTGCAGTTTTAGTTCTAAACCCGAAGGATTCAGTATGCTCCAAAATTTCCGAATACATGCTTGGCAGGATCTGCCTCAGACATGGTTTATCTCTAGAAGATGTTTTATTGCCGGGGCCAGAAGACAGAGCCCACAGTCCCTTAGAAGGTTATACCACTTGCAATAGGTTCATGTTCGTTGCCGGAACGCTGCCCCCTTTCAATCAATTTATCCGGGAAGTATTGTTCTTCTTGTAGATTGCTCCATCTCAATTGCACCCAAATAGATATGCTCTGCTCAACAGCTTGTATATTATCTTCATGGAGCATCTTTTCGACCTCCGACGGTCTTGGAAATCAGATATCTATTTAACGTCAAAAGTCGTGGGGATAACCCTTCATTCACCTTCTTAGAAGCAGTCCGAAACTGCCAAGTAGTGGCTGGCGCTTGGAGTAAATTAAGCTACTTCAAAACCGAATGGTTCTTCGTTCGGTGTCCACTGGGATTTGCCAGGCAGTGGTTAGTTATACGTAAGTGCTCCAACTTCTTTGTTGATTAACGGGACATGAGTTGATGCTGAATCTAATACTTTGCTTCTTTTGCAGCTTCGATTCCGCGGCCTGAAGGAGCCAATTTAAGGAGATAGTAAGGATCTCCAATCGGTGTCGGCCGAGCATAGAGAAATCGATGAAGTCCTTACCGATGAAAACTTATTTGCTGTAGGGCTGATAGAGGGTGATCAAAGCATCGGGCTAGTAGGAGTTCCCAAGGTGGCTCCGGTAAGACAAGGAGGATGAAGAGCTCATAGAGTCATAATCACCGAACACGATGATGATAAGAGGTTGCCAGCTGGGGATGAGCCCGTAGTTGCACCTTCGCATAGTCTTCAATTATCGAAAAGAAAAGGAAAGGACCTCGCCCATAAATCTCAGAGGCATAAAACTTTTGGGGTATCTCAACTTGCTGCAACTACTATAAGTCAGGAGACTTCTCCTCCGCAAATGGAGAGTTCTTTGAAAGGATTGGCAGATATCCCTATTCCAGACAACTTGACTTCATTCCAAGATTTTGGATTAGAGGGACTTCATTCCTCGTCACAAACTGATGCAGGCTTAAGTGCTTTAGATGTAGGGATCCAACTCCTGCGAGCAAAGCCACCACAATCGGTTGGTTAGGGGGTTTGCACATGCATACACACATTTCACGGCATCACACAACTTCTAATCACATGTTTTCTAGTTTCAAAAGATAACTAATTCTGCTTCTCTTTTCATTTTACAGAAACAATGGTGAGGCGGGGGTCTATGCTCGGCAGTCTTTGCTCCAAACGCCATTCTTCCAGTTCTCACTCTGAATCTTATAGGCACGAAGCTGAAAGAGATTACGACCATGGCCATTACTCCAGCCAGGAGCGTGAGCGCTATGAGAGGGAGAGGGAGAGGCCACATCAACATAGGCGTCGCTCCCGATCGCGATCGCCTCCGCCTAAAGGTTCATCAAAACCCTCCGGCTTCGGTAGACAACCCTCTAAGACTGCCTACCAAATAGTGCATCCTCATACTTCAAAGTCTAGTGAATAACGCTGTGGGACCGGGGTGGAAGCTTCCATCGTTACAGAACCGGCTGCTATAGAACCCACTAGAGAGGGAGCCATTAGAATTGCCAAACTAAAGAAAGACTTCCCAAACATCTGCTTTGATGGCTTCCATTTTCCTCCGAACTCGAAATGGATTCCCAATGATGTAGAAAATCTGGTACAGGACTACATGCATGATGTTTACAATCAGTACCGGGAGTGGGTCAAAACTGCAGAAAAGGCTTCGGCGGTAGCTTTCGAGCGAGCCAAGATAGTTGAAAAAATGGAGACCGATCTCGCTCAAAAAAATCGAATAATAGAAGTGCTCTATAATGAAGCCGAGTCTTTACGGAAATCAGAAATGGAGGCTGATAAGAGAGCCGAAGAGGCAAAACAGTCCATAGAAATAATGTGATGGTCTCATATGGACTTGGTTCAGGAAATGGGCCACTGGAATACCCTTGTCACGGAGGAGAGAGATGCTGCAGTGAAAGAGCTCAATGAGCTAAAAGAAAAACTCGCCGAGGCCATTAAGGAAAAGGATGAGGCCAACAAATCCGCCCAGGAGGTGTGCAAACAGACGGTGGCATTTAAGGATGAAAGGGATGCAGCAAATTTAAAGGCTCGGGAAGCCGAGGCCAGAATTGAGAATGAAATTAAAGCGGTGGAGGCTAGGATGGAAAATGAATTTGAAGATCTCCTGGTCACATACAACATCAACGTTTTAAGAAACCACAATCTAACCTAGCTCGATGAAGATTATCCCTTTCAATTGTACAAGGCCTGGAGCCACTTGGTAGAGGACGAGAAGGTGACTCGTAACATTACAACCATCGACGAATTCGAACTAGAAAATCAAATACTTGTCGGATATGAGTCGATATTCCTCCACGACACTATCGTTGCTCTCGAAAAGGAAAAGATTGCTGCTAAGTATCCGGATGTTGGATAAGGATCCGGAGTTGAGCATCATGAAGCAGGTTCCGAAGCGCCTGCAATGTCTCAATCTGAGCCTACTTCTTCTATTGATCTTCCAACTATTCTGGGATACGACCCTAACCAGCCGCACCTATCTCCGATAAGTGAGCGTGGTTCGAAAGGCGTGACGGCTGAACTGGGGAGCCAAACCCAGGAAGGTATTTTGAACACTTCTCCTATTCATTCGAATGTAGGAACACTTTCAGAAGACATTACTAATATTTTCTCCTATCTTCATTCAGCCTTAGATTCTGCATAACTTGATCCTCCTGCAACTCAAGGAATGCATCACGAGTAGGAGGCACTAATGACAGAAGCTACAACTACAACGGTCGCCGCATCGGCTGGGGAGATGCATGAAAGCAGTTGTGTTTTTTATGAACAAATGATAGAAGCACTCCTTGGCCATCAAAGCGACCTGATCGCCGAAATGCCTTTTTCATTAATGAAGATGTGGTTATTACGAGCTCCTCGGGCCCGACTAGTAGCATGCCAATGGGGATTCATGCAGATCGCGCTGAAGAGATAATGGTAGAAATTAAAGCCAAGATAGAGCAAGCCAAGCAAGCTAGCAGTATTGGTGGTGGCATGGCAGGTCCCGGCAGGGTCCCTATGCTTATTGTTTCTCCGGGTAGCACCATCATCGATACCAGCGCACCTCATTCTTCCAACGTTGAGGGTGCCACCATTCCTCCAGTTCCACACATAGAGGGTATTCCAATCCCATTAAGTTCTAAGGAAGAGACGGTTGTAATTTCCCCGGCCGAAGACAAACCAGCTAAAGCAGGCCGAGGAGGTAAAGGCTCGAAGAGGCAGCTGGGTGGCAGTTCGAGCGGGTCTACGCTGAAGAAGAGCAAGAAGGATAAAAACCAAAGCCGTAGACTTGCACTTTTGCTTTTTCTTTTTGTAGATAATTGGAATAGGATTCTCTTTTACTTTTATAGGCCGTATATAGATGCGGGATCGGCCCCTGCTTATAGGAATTCTTCGAATAAGTTTTTGTAATTATCTTTTTTCAAAGAATAGTGGAAATAAAACTTATTTTTGTTTTTTTAGCATAACTCTGCGTTTATTTGTTTAAGTATTTCATCACTCGTGCTTCCATTCAATGTACTTGTGAGGCTTTAGTTTCTGAGTCGAACTTGTTTCTGGTCGCTAAGTCCTGAAGTCATGGCTTCGGGTCATAATCAAAAGTCAAGTCGAGTCCCAATGTTGCGTCGTTTCAACTAGCGGCTAGTACTTGAGTTATGCCCCCAGTTCTGGGGAGAATTAAAGTGGTCGGTCGGTAGTCTTTTTCCGCCTTCACTAACTTTAATTTAACTTAGTTGGAACAAAGTTAAAGTAAAATGAGTTTTGAGTGGTCGGATCACACTCGCTCATTTGTTAGTATTCGCATCTAGGCTTTGGGGATTAAACTTGTATGCCGGCGGTCGGTCATGCCTGCTTAATGTTTGAAGTCATATCCGCGCTCCGAGGACTTAATTTATTTTACGGGCGGTTAGTCACACCCGTTTAAAACTTAGAATTATATCTGCACTCTGGGGACTTAAATTATTTTACGGGCGGTCAGTCACACCCGTTTAAGACTTAGAATTATATCCACGCTCCGTGAACATAAGTTAATTTTACGGGCGGTCAGTCACACCCATTTGGCATTTACACTCCAGTCCGCGCTCTCGTGATTAGAGTTAATCGATGGATGGTCATTCACACCAATTTGGTGTTTATACTCCGGCTCGCGCTCTCGGGACCAGAGTTAGTTGGTGGGTGGTTGATCACACCCGTTAATGTTTAACTCTGGTTCACACTTTGGGAATCTGGAGTCGGTCGACAGATGGTCAATCACATCTATTTAAGTATTAGGATCTTGTTCGCACTCTGGGAACGAGGAGTTGATCAGGGTTGTGGACTGTCGGATCACATCCACCCTGAGTTGGCAAGCGAAGTCGTAGATGGATGGGTCCATCCTCTTCAAGATTGGATTGAATGAGGGCGAACTCATGGGAGGACGGATCCACCCTCTTCGCGCCCGTGTTTTGGAGTTTGTACTCCAGCTCGCACTCCTGGAGCTGGAGTTTGTTAGAGGATTGTCGTGTTTCAATCTTTTTTTACTTTATTGTTGCTTGCCCCCGAGCTCGGGGTTTCACTTAGCGAGTGAACGGTCGGATCACAGTCACTCCCTATTTTAATAAGTCCCACCTTGAGATGGAACTTAGCTCTTCGTACATCGTGACGGTCACACGATGCATTTCATAAATCGTTTATCCGGCTTGTTGAGTCTGCATTGCATTGCTGAAATAAGAAAGTATGGCAAAGTCAGTTGCCTTATTACAGGTTCAAATTCAAAAAATGCACAAACAAATTTCAAAGGAAAAGCAGACTAAAGGAATAAAAGCCAGTTATGTGTAATAGCGACGGAGACTCTCGCTATTCCATGCTCTTGGTAAAGTAAGACCATCAACGATTGATAGTTTGAATGTGCCGTCTCCAAGTCTTCGCTCAATGACATACGGTCCTTCCCATGTTAGTTTCATGTGTGATGGGACCGGATAAATTCTCTTGAGTATAAGATCGCCAACTTCGAAGGTTCTGGGTCGGACCTTAGCGTTGTATAACCTGGCGACTCGACTGCAGTGTGCGGTTGCCCTCAAATCAGCCTCTTCACGCTTCTTATCCAATAAATCCAAAGATTCTACAAGCAAGATGACATTCATCTTTGGATCATAATAGGTCACTCAGTGAGCTGGTACTTTTAATTCAGCTGGAATAACGGGTTCAGAGCCGTAGGAAAGTGCAAACGGAGTGTGGCCGGTCGCGGACTTGTGGGTAGTTCGATATGCCCATAGGGCCATGGGAAGCTCATCGACCCACTTGCCTCCAGCCTTCTCTAGTCGTTTCTTTAGAATGGACTTGATAACTTTGTTGACAGCTTCGACTTGTATATTCGCTTGAGGGTGAGCTACTGCTGAGAACTTCTTCTAGATGTGGTAGCGTTGATAGAAATCTTTGAACTCGACACTATCGAATTAGGTCCCGTTATCAGTTACAATTATGTGTGGGAGGCCAAAATGACATATGATGTTGCGCACAACAAAGTTGATTACTTTCTTCATCATGATAGTAGCAAGGGGCTCGGCTTCCACCCATTTGGTAAAGTAACCGACTGCAACGATGGCGTACTTCACACCACCCTTGGCTAAAGGTAAAGACCCTATTATATCAATGCCACATGTGGAAAACGGCCATGGACTGGCCATCTGCGTGATTTCGGTAGGCGGGGCTCTTGGAATCCTGGCATGCTTCTGGCATCTATCGCATCTCATGGAATAAGACAATGTGTCTCGATTCACGGTTGGACAGTAATATCCATATCTGAGTATCTTTCTTACAAGGGCTTGCCCCCTGTGTGGTTGCCGCACTCTCCCTCGTGCACGTCATGTAACACTCATTTGATTTCATTGTGGGTGATACACCAGAGTAAAGGAACAGAATACCCTCTCCTGTACAGGACTCCATTCCAGATAATAAATCGTGAAGCTTTTCGGAAAATCCGTCTTTTCTCGCTTCTGTGCTCGGTAAAGCTCCATGCTCAAGATAATTTCTAAATGAAGTCATCCATGACTCCTTCTCGGGTGTTGCCTCGTGCACCTAGTCTGTCTCCATTTGATCGATACTCGGAGCAGTAAGTATCTCAACGGGGACGAGTCCCATTTGTTGCGCTTCACCAGTGCTAGCCATTGTTGCCAAAGAATCGGCTTTCTAATTTTGCTCATGGGGTATACAATGGATATCATAGTAGTCGAACTGATTCAACACTTCTTGAACCCGAGTGAGATAAGTGACCAATCTCCGGTCTCTGGCTTGATACTCTCCTCGAACCTGGCATACGACCAATTGTGAATCACAGTAAATCTCCACAGCAATAATTTCTAAGTCTTTGACAAGTCTGATTCCAGCGAGTAGAGCTTCGTACTCGGCTTCGTTGTTAGTTGCGTGGAAGTCAAACTTTAGAGCATAGCATATGGATCGACCTTCTGGGGTTTCAAGTACCACTCCAGCGCTTGAGCAACGGTCGTTTGATGCGCCATCGGTGTGCAGCTTCCATACATGCTTAGGATATTCACTAGCTTCGGGAAAGTCTTTTGGTATGGTGAGTTCGGCTATGAAGTCCACCAAAACTTGTCCTTGGATGGCTCGCCTCGGTGTATAAGAAATATCAAATTGACTGAACTAGATGTTCCACTTGAGCAATCTACCAGAAGTCTTAGGTCGTGTAAGGATCTATCGTAACGGCTGGTCAGTGTAGACTGTGATCGAGTGAGCCTGGAAATATGGACGGAGCTTTCTCAAGGCTAAGACGAAACAATAAGCCATCTTTTCTAACTTCGGGTAGTTTCTTTCCACCCCTATCAGTCGCTTGCTGATATAATAGACCGGTCGTTGAATTTGATCCTCTTCCTGATTTAGCGCAGCACTGATCGCGTTTGCTGAAACCTCCAGATAGATGTATAATCTCTCGTGATCAATCGGCTTCGAAAAAATGGGAGGAGTTGCCAGATGTTGAACTAAAGCTTGGAATGCACCTTCACACTCCTCTATCCATTCGAAGTTCGGCTTTCCTTTTCTGATCAGATCAAAGAAAGGGTTGCACTTGTCTGTGGATCTGGAAATAAATCCGCTTAAGGCTGCCACCTTCCCGTTGAGGCTTTACACTTTTTGTATGGTTCTAGGAGTTTCAAGATTCTGAATTGCCCAGATTTTCTTAGGATTGGCTTCAATTCCTCGAGCGTTGACGATGAATCCAAGGAATTTTCCTGATGCAACTCTGAAATAGCACTTTAAAGGATTGATCTTCATTCTATATTGTCGGAGTATATTAAATATAGTTTCGAAATCACTGACATTGTTGATGGATAGTCGCGATTTTACGAGCATGTCGTCCACGTATACTTCCATGATCTTTTCGATCTGGTTAGCGAACATTCAGTTCACGAGCCTTAGATAAGTTGCTCCAGCGTTTTTAAGCCCAAACGGCATCACCTTGTAGCAATAGAGTCCCAAATCAGTGACGAAGCTAGTATGTTCTTGGTTAAGTAGATGCATCGGTATTTGATTATAGCCGGAATACGTGTCCATGAAGGATAAGAGCTCGTGTCCGACTGTTGAATCCACTAGTTGATCAATTCTAGGAAGAGGGAAACTGCCTTTAGGGCAGGCTTTATTCAAATCTGAGCAGTCTACACATGTTCGCTATTTCCCATTTGATTTCCTGACAAGCACTGGATTTGATACCCACTCCGGGTATAATGCATCACGAATAAACCCATTTGACTTGAGTTTATTTACTTCTTCCTTAAGGGCGGCAGATCTCTCTGGATCCATATCGCGCCTTTTTTGTTTGACAGAGACGTGTCGTGGGTCAATATTTAATGCATGGCTCGCGATATTCGGTGAGATCCCACACATGTCTAAGTGAGTCCAAGTAAACACATCAAGGTTTGCCTGGAGAAAATCAACCAATTCCTGTCTCATCTGGTGGCTAAGTTAAGATCCGACCTTTACTGTTCTGGAATCGTCATCATTGTAGATCAGAACATTGATCGTCAACTCTACCGAGGAAGCCTGGGAGTCTTTGACTTTCTCCTCATCATTATTATCTCGGGGATCAAGATCTTTAAGGAACTAGTTATGGCGCCCGGGCCTAGGCCCAAGCGTTAGCTGTCAATTCTCTGGAAAAATGGACGCAGAGAGATTCCTCTACGCCCTTGCCTTTCTCCTTACGTTGCGCATCCCGCAGCTCAGCAACATAATAGGCGCGTCCAGCCGCCTGATCACCATGTACTACCCCAACCCCGTTATCAGTGGGGAACTTCAAAGTCAAACACCATGGGGCAATCGCTGCCCTGAATTCAGCGAGGGCCGATCGGCCCAAGAAAGCATTATAGGGGGAATTAATGTCTAACACGACAAACTGTAGCATCCAGACTCTCCGGCGATCTCCAATACCTAACTCAACTGGAAACTCCACCATTCCAGCGGGTATAGTTGCACTTTCGTTAAAACCATGTATACGTGATTGACACCGTTTTAAATCTTTCGCCTCCATTCTCATTTGGTTGTAAGCTCACTTAAAAAGGATGTTCATGGAGCTTCCACTATCAACCAAGATCCTCTTTATCCAAGCAGGACCTATTTGAGCTGAAATGACCAACGGATCTATAGTGGATGCCTTGACTCTATCAGCATCGCGATTCCTAAAAATGATATCGTTTGTCATCGTTCTCTGTTGTTTCGCCGAGGCCCCATCGTTAGAATTACTACAACACTCAAAGTCCACATGCCTAATTAAACTGGCATATGACTCCATTTCCTTCCAGCTCCGATCAGCTAGATTAGGACCACCACTCACTATGTTTATAACTAACCTCCCGCCAGTACGCGTGGGTTCTTCAAGCCTAGTTTGGCCTTGACCTTGATTTGAAATAGATGGGCCCGCACCTCCATCCTGCGGCGCCCAAACAAACTGTTCCAACTTTCTTTCTCTAATCAATTTCTCAGTGATGTCTTGCAATGACGGCACTCATTAGTATTATGGCCGCAACAATCATGGCAGAATTTTCCAGTCTGAATTTGTTTCTTAGATGATGGTTTTGGAGCTGGCTTCCTACAATGTCCGGTATTACAAGTCTGCAAATAAATATTTTCCAGCGATGTGTTTAAAGGGGTATATAGGTCGAACATGGAGCTCTAGGTCTTGGTCCGCGATTAGTGTCTCTTTTCTTCCCCTGACCTCCATTGCCCTTCTGTTGACCTTGCTTGTTCTGTATGTTCAATTGTACTTTGTTGGAATTCTCACGGTATGTTTTACAGCAACATTACTCTGAATGCCTTCAACACTGGGCCCCGCATCGTCCTGCTTCCTAGATCGTCTAGCGTCTTCTCTCCTCATAAATTGGGTCGCCTTAGCATAGAAACGATCCAACGACGCGGGGGGTTTCCCAGCCAACCAATTTCCAAACTCGGAATCAGGATTGATTCCTTTAGTCAATGCCATCAAAATAGAATTATCATTGGGGCTGACCTCAGCACAAGCATCATGAAACCTTTCCAGATAATGTCTAAGAGTCTCTCTCGCAGCTTGAGTGACACTGGACAAGGTGTTGACATCCTTCGGTCTTGTAACGTGCATACGAAATTGTTTAACAAACTTTGTAGCCAACTAATCAAAGCTCGAAATGGATCTGGGTGGTAGACGAGTGAACCACATAGTTGCAATACCTCCCAAGGAAATAGGAAAACTCCTGCACTTAACCGCGTCGTCAGCTCGAGCGGCATTCATGAGCCATTCATACTTTATTATATACTATTTAGGATCCGAACTTCCTTTGTACACGGGCAAGGTAGGCATCCTGAATCAACGATGTGGCTCAACATAAAGAATGTCGTTGGTGAACGGAGTATGACTTCGGGAGATTCCCTAATCGTCATTAGTAAGACCTTAACTTTCTAGGATCATTTGGCGGATCATGGTTGGAATGCCAGGCATCTGGATGTTCAAGGCCAAGGCATGGTCGAGTTCCATGTTTCGAGGACAGTCCAGGCGTTGTCGATGGTCCATTCCTCACCTCCTTGGCTCCCAGTCTTCGAGAACGTAGGGTTCATGAGCATGGATATGTTGATGAAGGGCTGGATCTGGCTGGTTCTAGATCTCACCTTCCAGATCTATAGCGGCAGCAGCTGCATGGTCATGGATGGTGTGATAAGGAAGCGCCCCTCCTCAGGAGGATGGTCCAGCTTGGTGCCCTATAGAAGGACCAACCCCGGCTTGTCCGAGATTCATAGCACGCTGATGCCCGGAGGCTTCTGCATAATTTCCATCCAACCGACGGTGTGTAGATCTGTGGTTGAAGTCAGATGAAACCAAGCTTTCAGTCGAGGAATATGAGACATGATGCCTCCTAGATCTCCTTCGCCTTTCCTCGTTTAGCTAGTTCGTGAGCTCTGTGTTGGCACGGATCTACTTGGTGAGTCCTTGATGGCTCTGAGTTGGCTCTTGCATGAGGATCTGGAACTCCTCTCTAGTCACAGGACCTTGTGGATCTGAAGCTCCAGCCGATATCTGGCCTGCAGTAGTCAGCTGCATGGGATTTTTCCTATCCCTTCCTTCTGGATCTACAGCATTTGAAGCAGTTCTGGTAGTACGCACCATGGTTGATGTAGCTCTTTCCTAGATCTTGAGTAATCTGAGTAGAATGGAAGGAACTACAAGAAGACAGATCTGGATCTCCTCCCTAGATTTTAGCAATCCAACAACGGTAGTAGATCCAATGAATCAGAGAAAAACGGAGTTTTCTTAGTGAAAGCACCAAAGTGTTTGTACCAAAATTGGGCACAACACTCTTCGGATGTGATTGAAGAGATTAAAGTGAAGAAATTAAATGGAAAAAGAGGCTAATCTAACAATCACACCAATAAAAGCATGAAGAAATAGAAAACGACAAGAAATTATAGTGCTTTGGCGTTGTAGCCTACGTCCACTTTGAATGTTTTGTTGTTTATTGATGATTGACAACTGATTACAACAGTACAACACTTTAAGACTCGAGTTACAATGGAGTTGCGGTAGAGTAACGGCATAGCAGAGTCAAAAGTCCCTTTTATGTAGGCGTAGGGGTGCTATTTATAGGTGTAGGTCTGAAATATCTTCCCCCAAACTCAGAATACCTCTTCTCACTCGTGGGTGGGCCCACCAGATCGATAAGGGGTCATTCGGGATCGATTTGGATCGATCCCCATTTCCTTCGTATCGATCAAAATGGTGTCCATTTGGGATGAGGTTGATCATGATCGTTCTTGAGGTGGTAAGCAAGCTCCTGTGAAAATTTGGTAGCATTTGGACTTGTTGATTTCGAGTTGTGATCGATCCAAGATTCATTTTGTAAGTGGGCTGAAGCATACGTATCGATACTTTCGTATCGATCGACCTTCGTATCGATACTCTTTGCGTATCGATCAGGCGTTTATTGATGACGTGGAGCGATAGTTCAAGAGAGATCCAAGTTTCATGCTAGAAGACCACTTCCTTTGGTTGACCATGCTTCCTTCGTATCGATCATGTGTATGCCGCTTCGTATCGATGCTCGTGGGCTGCATCGTATTGATGGAAAGTGTTGGTTTCGTATCTACCTGATCGATACGAAATGGGTGGAAGTGTTGATCGATACGAATCAACATATGGGGTATGATCGATACGTACCAGATAGTGTGGAGCTGATGGATACAAATACGATGGATACGAAGTAAGCATATGGATAGTTGTTGATGGATACGAAGAAGGGTGGACTCTGATGGATACGAAATGAGGTCTTCTGCATGATTCTTGATCGATTCATAACCTGAGCATACGAACTTCGATTGACCTGAAATTTGGAATGTTGCCTTTCATAGCTTTGTTTTTCGTACCATGCTAATCGTAGCTCGATCCGAACTCGGACCAAATTTGCCAGTATCCATTATGGACCTGTGTATAACCGATCTGGGACGGATTGTCCTTGGTTTCTAGTCAAGGACCTGGTGTCATGGCCTTGCCAAAAGGGGGGATAACAGTAATGATTTTTTACGGCACACCAAACCTGCAAATAGGTTTTTTAGTAACAACGTTAATGACTTTCTTTGTGGTTATGCTGGCCAATGGTTCCGCTTCGGCCCATTTCGTGAAATAATCAACGGCAACTATAGCATATTTGGCCCCTCCTTTCGCTATTGGTAGGACGCCAATCAAGTCGATTCCCCATATTGAAAATGGCCATGGACTGACCATCTGGGTTAGCTCTGTTGAAGTAGTTCTTTCAATTTTGCTGAATTTTTGACAGAGGCCACATCTTTTGGCGTAGTCTGTAGCGTCACGGTTTATTGTTGGCCAGAAGTATACATACCGTAGGACTTTCTTCGCAAGTGTTTGTCCCCCAGTGTGGTCTCCGCATTCGCCTTCATGCGCTTCCTTTAGGATTCGTCGGGCTTCGTCATCGGATACACATCTAAGAAGGGGGGTTTAGAATCCCCTTCGATAGAGTACTCTATCTTGTATCATGAATCGCGGTGCCTTCTAGAGAAGCTTTTTTCATTGATTCCAGTGTGTCGAGAGAGCCCCTGTAAGTAAATAGTTCTTTATCGATGTCATCTATGTATCTGGTTCGACGGTGATCTCGAGGATCCAGTCGACATCCATCTCGTCTATGCTTGGGGTAGTTAGAGTTTCAATTGGGACTAGCTCCAATGACTTAGCTTCTCCGGAGCTTGCTAGTTTATCCAAATAATCTGTCTTAGTGTTCTGCTTCCGTGGAATGTGAGTTATGGTGTAGTGTTCGATGTCGCCTAGCAGTTCTTGCACTTTAGAAAGGTACGGGGCAAGATCTCCCCTCGAGCCTGGTATTCCCCTTTTACTTGACAAACGACCAGCTGGGAGTCACTGTATATGTGAATAGATTTTATCTTGAGCTCTTTCACAACCTTTAGTCCTACAATCAGTGCTTCATTTTTTGCTTCGTTATTTGTAGCAGAGAATTCCAAGCGTAAAACGTAGCAAATGGCTCGTCCTTCGGGGGTTTTAAGAACTACTCTTGCCCCCCGAACAGAGGTTGTTGGATGCGCCATCGACAAAGATGCGTGTCTACTTCCAGCTGTACTTCTTCCTCATCATCTGTATAGTAAATTCAGCGATGAAGTCTGCTAACGCTTGCCCATTGATGGCTTTCCTTGGGTGGTATGTGATATTATATTGACTCAATTCTATATTCCACTTGAGAAGTCGTCCGAAAGTTTTAGGTCGATATAACACTTGCTTTAGGAGCTAGTCAGTCAACACTTTAATTGGATGAGCCTAAAAGTATGGCTGTAACTTTCTAGATGCAATCAAGAGGCAATACGCTAGTTTTTCCAGTTTTGGGTTGTTTTCCTTTGCTCCAGTGAACCGCTTGCTAATGTAATACACGAGTTGCTGGATTTTTGCTTCTTCACGCACAAGAGCAGCGTTCAATGCATGGGGTAAAATCGCTAAGTAAATGAATAGGTCTTCTCCATCCATGGGCTTTGATAGGATTGGTGGAGCCTCCATGTGCCATAGCAATTCTCCGAACGCTGTTTGACAAGCTTCACTCCATTCGAAATTCTTCTTTCCTATCTTCAGCGCATCGAAGAATGGTATATACTTGTCGGTAGCTTTCGAGATAAATCGACTTAGTGCTGCGACTTTTCCATTCAGGGTTTGCAGTTCCTTCTTATTATTTGGAGCTTGGACTTCTCATAGTGCTGTTATTTGTTCTGGATTTGCTTCGATGCTTCTGACACTTATGACGAATCCTAAGAATTTTTCAGAGGTTACCCCGAAGTGACATTTGAGTGGATTGAGTTTCATTCCGTACTTTTGGAGTATTTCGAACATTTCAGCAAGATTATCCAGGTGGTTAACAACTGCTCGTGATTTGACCAACATGCCGTCCACGTAAACCTCCATCGTTTTCCCGATCTGACGCTTGAACATGGTATTGACCAACCTTTGATAAGTTGCCCCTGCGTTCTTCAAGCCAAATGGCATTACCCTATAGCAGTATAGGCCCAGGTCGATGATGAAGCTGATGTTTTCTTAGTCAGGCTCATGCATCAGGATTTGGTTGTACCCGGAGTATGTGCCTATGATTGATAGTAGCTCGTGTCCTGCCGTTCCGTCCACAAGCTGGTCTATTCTGAGGAGAGGGAAGCTATATTTCGGGTAAGCTTTGTTTAAGTCCGAGTAATCGATACAGGTTTGCCACTTCCCATTGGACTTTTTGACTAAGACTGGGTTAAATACCCACTTTAGATAAGTTGCATCACGGATGAAACCATTGGCCATTAACTTGTCAACCTCTTCTCTTAACATCTTAGACCGTTCAGGACCCAGGCTGCGCCTTTTTTGCTTTACTAGTGTGAGCTTGGGGTCAATGTTGAGCGCGTGGCATGCAATTTCTGGTGACACCCCACACATATCGGAATGCGTCCATGCGAATACATCCAAGTTGGCATGAAGAAATTTAGTAGGCTCCAAACGCATCTTATTTCCAAGGTGTGATCCAATTTTCAAGACTTTAGTTGGGTCGTCCATATCGACCGAGACAAACACCGTCAATTCTGCCGGTGCTGCCTGTTCCTCCCCTGAACTCTTCTTTCTAGGATCCAAAGCCTTGTCGAATCGGCTATGGTCCCCAAGCCGGGGGCGGCTCTGTAGTTGTTATTCTGAAGGTTCACGGATGTGGAGAGTTCTCCCCACATCCTTTCCTTTTTCTCTTCTTCTGGATTCACGTAACTCCCCAATGTAACATTCTCTGGCAACGCACTGATCTCCTTTCACCACCCCGATTCCATCTGCAGTAGGGAACTTCATGGTTAGACACTATTGGGCCAGAGCTATTCTGAAATCTGCTAAAGTGGGTCGTCCAAAAAAGGCGTTATATGCAGACATTTCTCCATAATTACAAAAGTCTGAATGAGGGTGACTCTTTGATTACCTTCTCCAAATTCCATTGGCAGGTTGATTGTTCCCACAGGTTGCTTGGGTTCGCCAGTGAACCCTCGGATCTTCGTTTGGCATGAAAAAACGATTTCCATGCCGATTTTCATTTGATCAAAAGTTCATTTGAAAAGTATATTAACTGAGCTTCCACTATCTACCAACACTCATCGAACAACAGCGGGACTGATTCCCACTGTTACCACCATTGGATCAAGAGTCGGGGCTTCGATCCCTTCGGTGTCCTAATTCTGGAACACTATGTCATCACCCAAGGTTTTATGCAGCTTGGTTGAGGTTTCATCTTCTATTGCGAAACATGATTCCTTTGGATCATGCTTCAACGAACTAGCATACCGCTTCATCTCTCCCCAACTTCTTTCCGCGGGGTGCGGTCCCCCAGATTTTATTCCAATAATAAGTCTTTGGTCAGTTCGATTGGACCCTTCTTCACTAGTTCCGGCTTAATTCCTCCATTCCCTAGTAAGTTGTGCAGCCGTGGGTTGATCAAGGTTCTGTGGCTTTCTCACGTACTGCTGGAGTTTGTTTTCCCGAATCAACCTTCAATGAGATTCTTCAGATGGCGGCATTCGTTTGTGTTATGACCATAAGTCTCGTGGAAGCGGCAAAACTTTCCTGAAAGTTTTTGCTGGTTAGTGGCTTCCTTCCGAAGGGGTTTCTTGTATTCCTCGGTCCCCTGTGTTGCGAGATAAATATTTTCTGAAGTGTCGTTTAGAGGGGTATAATCTTCCTGCCTAAACCCTTTAAGCCTTTTATTGCTGCCATTACCATTTCTTTTATTGGAGTTCTGATTTTTCCTCTTTTGGCTTCCTTATTTCCCTATGGCTCTTTCAGCAGTTCCAAAGGCATGCGCGTTTTGATTCATTGCTACATCGCTTTGTCCAATGTTCATCGGTTGCATACCAACAGACTTTCTTTCCAACTCTTGTGCTTCCTCCAACCATAAATACTAACTTGCTTTACAGTTGAAGTCTTTTCTTGTGGTAGGCTGCTTCATTTTAATCTATTTCCCGAATTCAGTCTCCGAGTGAATGGCACGTACTAACGCCATAAAAACCATGTCCTCGTTAGGGTTGCTTACTTCCATCACCGCGGTATTGAACCGGTTCATGAAAGATTTCAGTGATTCATTGCGTCCCTGGAGCAATTCGGATAGGGACATGGCATCTTTTGGTTGCGCGGTATGGAGCCTGAATTGGTCAAGGAATCTTGTTGCTAATTAGTCAAAGGTAGAGATAGATCTTGGGGGAAGTCTGGTGAACCACAAAGACGCAACTCCTTCTAGAAAGATGGGGAAACATCTACAGCGAACAGCCTCTGAAGCATTGGCTCCATCCATATACTAGCTATACTTATATAAATGGGGTTTTGGGTCCTTCGTCCCGTCGTAGGATGGGATAGTTGGCATTGTGAATTTATTTGGATATTTCTCATTCAAGATTTCATCGGTAAAAGGAGTCTGACTTGGGGCAGATCCCCATTCATCATCTCTTCGATTTTTACTATCGTCCATCAATCGTTTGACCATGTCAGCTATGTATGCCTTCGATGTCCGGTAATCCTAGGGGCGGTAGTCTTTCACTACACTAAGTGTTTGGCTTTGCAAATGGTCTTGGCGAGTGGGTAAAAGCCTAGGCTCTCCTGTCTTTGGGAGAGCCATTCCTGCGGGATCCTCTTAGCTTGCAGTTGGCCTGATTGGAGCAGTTTGGACGTTCCTAGCACCATCAAATGCATTGACATTCTCTTCAAACTGGTTGTCTTATTCTCTGTCATCTGAGTCGGAGAGGTCCATAGCTATATCTTCCTGTGGGGTCTTTGCCCTTTGATTCAAGTTCATAGTTTGTTGCCTTGCGGCGGGCGGAGTATTCGTATTTCCTTCCACATTATGTCCCATGATTCCTGCTGTTACCCTTTTTGCGGCTGTTTTCCGTTCCTTCTGTTTAGACCAGAGACGGAAGAATTTTCTTGTTCTATAGCAGCTGCGGGTTCAGGCATAGTTCATGGAGCCGGATTTGACTATAGGGTTAGAAGAGTGTTGAGCTTATCCATCAGAGCCCTCTATCTACTTTCCGTCTTTTGGCTGATTTCGTCCATCTTATTCAACTCATCCCTAGTGACGACTTCGTGCTGACTGGAGGATGTTGGCGCCTGATTTCCTAAGTTAGTGCCATTTACTTCAGTATGTTAAGGATTAACATCTTCTCCAGCTATCACTGCCCCTATGGACCTTCCAGAGGCAATTCTTCTTCTTCTAGGAGCCATTGATTCCAAGCGGCAGATCTTTCAGGTAAAGATTAGGGATCTAACTTCTGGACCTATGAGATCCAAAGTAGATAGCTAGATCCGAATCCTGAGTTGGGTTCTCAGTGAAAGCACCAAAATGTTAACCTAAAAAATGGATCAAAACCTTGGTTTGAGTGTGAAAGCATCAGCCATGTTCTCATAGAGCAATAATATAGATAATAGGTATAGAAAAGAGTAGTAAAAGAAAGTAGACAAGAAGATTTTTATAGTGGTTCGGCAGTTAATGAAGCCTACGTCCACTTTATAGTTTTTATTATAGACTGATTATTGTTACAAGTAGTGTTTGATTACAAGGATTTAGATTGTCCTTAGCTAGATTGAATCTCCAAGGTTAGAATCCACTAGAGAATCATAGTGAATTCCTTTGGAGATCGTTTTGAGGGAGATGAAGGGTAAAGAAAGTTACCAGCAGAGCTTCAGTAACCAGTCCGGAGAAGAACTTATTTGTGTTGCAGGTAGGATGGCATTTATAGAGATTGGAGAGTTTCTGGGCCAGGCCTGTTCACTGATTGCTTACAGATGATCATAGGAAGATGCAACGAAGCTTAGCACACGACCCGAGCTAAAACAATAGATCGCTAGCGATCCATAGATTTAGCTCAGATGCGAGCCAATCACTTAGCTCCTTTTTCCCCTTGCTTCGCCATGCTGGATCACACTTACTCCATGGTTAAGTATGGATCGCTAGCGATCCATACACTTAGCGTATTTTTTGCATTTTGTCCTCTAGGCTTCCTTGCTCCTGCGTGCCATAACGATCCAATGATGATGTATGGGTCGTTGGCGATCCATAGAGTATGGATCGCTAGAGATCCATGCACTTAGATTATTTCTAGAATTTGATGTCTGGAATGCCTTCGTTGCCTTGTATCGACGTTGTTTATGTAATCTCGCTGCACGTTGCTTTGCTTTGATGACGATCTACTTGTTAGCTGTGTTCAGCTGCTGATTGGACTGGACAGACGCTAGTCTCTTTGTGTAGTCAAACTCAGTCGTTGCTTTAGCCCCCTGTTGGTTGAGTTCTGAGCTGTTCTGACTCCATCAAGTCATTCCATATTCTCCTAGATCCTGATGGGTTAAAAACCCGGATAACAGGAACTACATGACCAAGAAACTTTACCTCCTTCCAAAAATGACACTTCAAAAATTTAACCTTCAGCTAATGTTCTCTTAAAGTCTCAAGAACCACTCTAAGATGAACTTCGCGCTCTTCCTTGAAAGGGAGTGCGGATTAAGGATCTTAAGGCTAATTTGACACTAGAGGGGGGTGAATAGTGTTTAATGGATTATAAGACTTATATGGACTAAATTAAAATTATGACACAAACAAATGCATAACTTAATCACAGAATCAAACACAGATGCATAAACAAAATAAAAAGCAGTAAAAGGAAAGAACACACCGGATTTTATACTAGTTCGGAGTTACCCTACAACCAGTCCTGTACAAAGGCAGAACACCTCATATAGATTTTTATTATACCAAAGTCGAGATTACAATACTCGGTTTCTAAAGGCCTTGAGTTACCCTCTTGTCTCACGTGTCCGGGGCAAACTCTCTTGATTTACGGGCCACAAGATTACTCAATTGATTTCCAGGCGCAACCACACCTTATAGAGAGACTCGATAAACTTTTGATTACAAATTGATCCTATAACTCTGAATAGCACTTTGATCTTCAAGAGAGGGCAGAGAATCAAACAAGAATGAGATTCTAATTTGATTCACTTGAGATTTCGGCACAATCTTAAAAATATGAAAATTTTAGAATATGGATTTGTGGAGAAGAGGAGTGAAGAAAATATGAAATTAGTTAGTTAAAAAATTCGTTTGTGAAGGCTATTTATAGACCAGTAACGGTCATAACCATTCGTGAAGAGATTTAAACGAATAGACACTTCTTTTGAAAATTGAAACTTTTGAATGTAACGGCCACTATGTCGACATGGGGTATCCCATGATGTCGACATCCCTTAGTTAAAAACAATGTAAAATTTGTTTTGAAAATGGTATTGAAAGGAAAACAAGATGAAATGATTCTGGAGTAAAATAAACTAATTTTCCTATGTTTTAAAATAAAGAAGAGTAGAAAAAAATATTTTTAGAATGTATATATAAATTTGATTTTAAATCTCAAGTATATATATATATTATAAAAGAATATTTAAAAATTAGAAGATAGTTTTAAAAACAAATGAAGTTTAAAACAAGAGTTTATTTAAAAACAAAGACAAAGAATATTTTAAGGCTAAAACATTTTGAAAAGCGGTTTTGAAAATCATTTTGAAAAACCATTTTGAAGTAGTTTTGCAAGCTTCTTCCTGTAGAATATCTCATCACATCAGGACTCGAGAACTTGTACAAAACCAGGATGTTCGTGGGTTTGTAAGCCACTTGTCGTAAGTTTGTAAGCTACTTGTCGTGGGTTTGTAAGCCACTAAGAAGGTAGAAATGGGTTCCATCCCAAATGAAATATGGAATGAAGATTTCCGTGCTATTATGAAGTTTTAACAATAAACTACACACTTATCTTGAAATCTTGATCTTGATACTCATGAGTCTTCAAACTTGATTTCTTCATCCTTGATCTTTATACTGTGCAGTCTTCAATAATTAGTACCTGCCTTATATATTTCCTGCATAATAACATTCATATATATCTAGACAATAGTGTTAGTATATAAGTTATAATAAAATAAGTTGCAAAGGTTGTTGTCACCAGAACCACTATCTCCAGTTCCTAACAATCTCCCCCTTTTTGATGATGACAACCTTATAAAATATACTTACCACTTCGATCATACCATAACTCCCCCTTACACCAACAACTCCCCCTTACTCCAAGCCTACTATTTTATATAACCTCTCCCCCTTTGTCATCAACAAAACAATAACCTATAAACCTTGAACTTAATAGAAAATGAGATAAACAAACATATTAATATAACACTTTATATACAAATTAACAAACCAATATATAATCAAGAAAGAGAAAAACAAAAACGAAAAACACTTAACGAGGACCCTTAACTATTGGTGATTTATGGACCGAACAATTTGGATAATGGGGACAAAAGTTTCCACGTTGTTCGACCAAGTTTCCATTAGCGTCAAAAAGGACCTCTCCAACGCAAATCACGCCATCGTCTTCGTCCATATGAACATCCGGATTCGACAGAAGATGTTCTTCTTCTTGATCCTCTTGTGGTTCTTCCATAGGCTCTTCTTCTTCTTCAGAATCCATGGCTTGTGATGATTCCACGATGACAATGGGATTGGCATGGTTATCCATAAGGAATTTTTGCAAATTCCTAAGAATTCTGCCTTGCCTATCTTGTTCTCTAGCCATTCGCAGTTGACTCACTTGAATTTCCGTCATCATTTGAAGCAAATCTTTCATCTTCTCTTGTAATTTGATGACTCGTACGTGTGTGGAACGTTGAAAAGGGCCAGAATGAGGAGAAGTGGGTGAAGAAGGTTTATTATTAGAAGAGGAAGCCATTAATTTACTATTTTAGAAGTTTATTACAGAGAATAGAACAGAGAAAAGGAGTAAAAGTCGAAATATATAAATATATAACCAAATAACTAATTTTAGAGGGAAAAATAAATTTGAAAATCTCGGTCTGTATATCGACATAGGGAGATGGGTCATGTAGACATGCCCAGTTCAATTTTTGAGAAATTTTTATTAATATTAATTATTAACTATACTTGTATTATTTATAATTTATATTTCAGTTAATGAACATATACCTAATTCTCTTCTAAATTTAGTAAAGTTTTGTTCATTTAATGGTTTGGTTAATATATTAGCAATTTGTTTTTTAGTATTAATATATTCAAGAGTTATGACTTCTTTACTTATATTATCTCTAAGAAAATGATGTATAATATCAATATGTTTTGTTCTAGCATGATGAGTTGGATTTTTAGATAAGTTTATTGCACTAGTATTATCACAATAAATTGGTGATTTAGTTATAGTTAATCCAAAATCTTTTAAAGTTTGTTGCATATATATAACTTGAGAACAAGCCAAAGCAGTAGATATATATTCTGCTTCAGTTGTTGACAAGGATACAGTGTTTTGCTTCTTATTAAACCAGGAAACCAGAGAATGTCCTAGAAAGTGACAAGTTCCACTTGTACTTTTTCGATCTGATTTACAACCAGCATAATCAGCATCACAATATGAAATTAAATCAAATACATCATTTTTAGGGTAAAATAAACCATAATCTAAAGTATGTTTTACATATCTTAAAATTCTTTTAACATCCTTTAAGTGAGTTTCTTTAGATTGAGATTGGTATCTTGCACAAAGACAGACATTGTGCATGATGTCAGGACGACTTGCTGTTATATAAAGCAGCGAACCAATCATTCCCCTATGTAATTTTTGATCAACATCTTTTGATTTATCTTCTTTACTTAAAGCAACATTAGTTGTCATTGGAGTTCGTTTCCCACTAGAAGTGGTCAATCCAAATTTATTAATTAAATCCTTAGCATATTTTTCTTGACTAATGAAAATTCCTTTATCTAATTGTTTGATTTAAAGTCCTAAGAAGAAGCTTAGTTCTCCCATATGACTCATTTCGAATTCTTTAGTCATTATATCTGAAAATTGTTTATTCATTAGGTTATTAGTTGTCCCAAATATTATATCATCTACATATATTTGTACTAATTGAATATCATTTTTGTTTCTTTTAATAAAAAGAGTTGTATCTATTTTACCAATTTCAAAACCAGATTGTAGTAAATAAGATCTTAGTCTTTCATACCAGGCTCTAGGAGCTTGTTTCAGACCATATAAAGCTTTCTTTAATTTATATGCACGATTTGGAAATTCATTATTTTCAAAAAGTGGAAGTTGTTCAGCATAAACATCTTCTTTTACAAAACCATTTAGAAAAGCACTTTTAACATCCATTTGATATAACTTGAAATTATTGTAATTTGCGAAAGCAAGTAGAATCCTGATAGCTTTTATTCTTGCTACGGGTGCAAAGGTTTCTTCATAATCAATTCCTTCTTCTTGACAATAACCTTGCGCGACTAAACGAGCTTTATTTCTCACGACCTCACCAAGTTCATTCATTTTATTTTTATAAACTCATTTTGTTCCAATTATACTTTTATCCTCAGGTCTAGGAACAAGTTCCCAAACATCATTTCTGGTGAACTGATTCAATTCTTCTTGCATAGCAAGAATCCATGAATCATCAAATGATGCTTCCTTTGGATTTTTAGGTTCAATAGTTGATATAAAAGCTACATTACTCATACTATTTAGTTGATTTCTTGTTTTAACTATAGATTCAATATTTCCTAGTATATTTTCTACAGGATGATCTTTTAATAGTCTAATTCTTTTATTAGGTTGAATGATTTCACAATCAGTTTCATTAGGTTGATTATTTAAAGTTACAAAATCTTCTTCATCTTCTATTTGTATAGTATCTTTAAAATTTTCATCAAAAGATACATGCATTGTTTCTTCAATAGTGTTAGTTCTTAAATTATAAACTCTAAATGCTTTACTTCTATTAGAATATCCGATAAAGATACCTTTGTCGAATTTAGGTTCAAATTTATCTAAATTATCTTTTGTATTAAGAATAAAACACTTACTACCAAAAACTTTAAAATAAGCTACTATGGGTTTCTTATTGTAAAGTAATTCATATGGTATTTTATTAGTTAATGGTCTAATTAAAATCCTATTTAATATATAACAAGCTGTAGCGACTGCTTCAGCCCAAAAGTTTTTAGGTAAGTTACTATCAGAAAGTATTGTTCTAGCACACTCTTGAATCATTCTATTCTTACGTTCTACCACTCCGTTTTGTTGTGGAATTCTTGGAAAAGAGAAATTATGAGTGATTCCTTTTTTATTACAAAAATTCTCAAAATTTTCATTTTCAAATTCTCCACCGTGATCACTACGAATAGTTTTTATTTTTAAAGAAATTAATTTTGAATTCTTTTAGCAAAATTCTTAAATAATTCAAAAGCATCACTTTTAAGTTTAAGAAAAATTGTCCAAGTATATCTAGAATAATCATCTACAATTACAAAAACATATTTATTGTGATTAATTGAGAACTTGAGATGGACCAAATAAATCTAAATGAAAAAATTCTAGAGGTTTAGAAGTAGAAATCATATCTTTTAATTTAAATGAACTTTTCTTAAGTTTTCCTAATTGGCAAGCATCACATATATTATCTACTTAAAGAACTTGGGAAGACCTCTAACTAAGTCAAGTTTTGATAACCTAGATAACAGTTTGAATTTAAACGACCAAATCTTTTATGCCAAATCCAAGGGTCACTTGTATTAGCCAAAAGACATAAGTTATCATTTGAAACTTTCATACTAAGGATGTAAATGTTTTTCTTCCTAATTCCTTCAAAGATAATATTTGACTTATTATCTTCGATGTGACACTTAACTTTTCCAAATTTAATTTTAAATCCTTTATCACATAGTTGACTTATACTAAGCAGATTATGGTTTAAATTCCTAACTAGCAAAATATCAGAAATAAGAGGAGTTTCAGAATTACCGACATTGCCGATGCTGTTATCCCGCCTTTTGGCAAGGCCATGACACCAAGGAATTGACTAGTAACCAATGACGGTACGTCCTAGAGATCGGTTACGCACAGGCTCACTATGGATATCGATGAATTTTTTCCGAGTCCGGATCGAGCTAAATTTGATATGACTCGACAAGCGAAGCTATGAGAGCCAACGTTCCAAATTTCAAGTCAATCCGAGTTTGTATGCTCAAGTTACGATCGATGCAAAATTGAATAAAAACAGCCTCGCGTTCGAATCCATTGAATAACATCTGTTCGACTCGCTCCGCTTCGCATCCATTAGAGAGCCAAATTTCGACTCGATCATCCAATGTCCACTTCGTATCCACATAACAGAGCATAACCATCGATGCGAACTGTGCACCTTTCATCAATGCGAATAGAGTCACCATCATCGATACGAACGAACCACCTCCATCGATTCGAACAAGGCGTGCTACAGATCGATGCGAAGGAACAAGTTGTTGATCGATTCGAACTAGGCAACGGACTTCGATACGAACAAGGCAAGGTCCAAGAATGACTCAGCCAACTCGGCATCAAAGGCGGAGTAATCCAGAGATTCAAGCGCCACGTCATCGAGTCGAATAGGATCGAGTTGAAATGAGGGAGTCGAATGAAACAGCCGACCAAAGATCCTAATTCGTATCGATCATATCTCCTAATCTACAAGTCAAAATGCTATGAAATTTTCATAGAATCTTACGTGCATGCTAAGGAATGTCCATGCCAAATTTCGACTCCATCGGACGCAATCTTGATCGATACGAAATCTGTTCGTATCGATCACGGGTCGGACCGAAACTTCGTGGGCTTGGGCGCGCGGGCCTGGTCACGTGCCAGAATGAGCCTCCCGAGATCTGAGCGAAATATCAGTCTCCTACACCTATAAATAGAGCCCCAGGGCATACAGAAAAGGGGCTTCTTCTTCTTTGAATTCTCCAACGCCCACACTCTGCCGGATCTAGACCTAAAACTCCATAGCTACTGCCAATAACGAATTTCACTGCTGTAAATCATAATTATCTGCTTTAATTCGCTGAATTCACTTGTAATCATCAAAGAAAGATCAATAAAGCAAACAACTTCATAGTGGACGTAGGCAATACGCCGAACCACTCTAAATTCTTATGTCTCCGTGCATTTTAATTACTTTCATATCTTTAATTTGGAGTTTTTGTTAGATAATCCTCTTTTTCCATTTAATTTCTTCACTTTATCTCTTCAAAAACTTCCGAAGAGTGTTGTGCCCAATTTTGGTACAAACAGTTTAGTGCTTTCACTGAGAAAAAACCCAATTTTTCTCCTGCTCTTTGGATCTCCTATCTATATCGGATTGCATAAGCCCAAGAAGAAGATCCAGATCTCAGACTTTGAATCCCTTCCATTCTATTCAGATTTGCATCAGATCTAGGAAAGGACTTTCATTAATTCACCATGGTAAGTACACGAACTACCTCTACAGTTGCTGATCAAGGAGGACGGGACAGGCAGAATCCCGCACAATTGCCTCCATCAAACAAAGATGCTGCCGGACCTTCAGATCCATCAGGCCCGGTCACTAGACAAGAATTCCAGATGTTACTTTATGAATTGACCCAGAGTCGACAACAACTTACTGAGCAACTTCGCACCAACACAGAGTTGTCCAACCAGCTAAATCGCCAAAGGCGAAGAAGATCCAGAAGAGACCAAGGTTCTTATTCTTCCACAGAGAGTTCAGCCTCATCTGACGGTCGTCACAGATCCACACGCCCACGGCTAGATGTAAGCTACACCCAAGCCACAGGGCACCAACCTGCTTCAAATCTTGGACAACCCAGAACTGGACCATCCACTAGTCATCACACAGGGCCTTCATCCCGAGGAGGTGCTACTCCTTATCATGTCACAGGCAACATTGCTACTACCACCATCACTGAACAAGGGGTTGATGCTAGAAACCAAGCCGATCCTCATCGTAGCAAACAAGAGCATACTCCTGAGCCTTATGTCCCTGAGAATGTTGAACCAAGGAGGCGAGGCACGGACCGTCAACCGCGTCCGGTCCAGACTCGCGCTGTGGAACCCGACCACACCTTGGCACAACATGCTCCAAGTATCCGGATGCCGGATATACCGACGATGATTCGTCAGATGATCCGTGAAAGTCAGGGTCTCACTAACGACGACTGGGGAATATCCCAGAGTCATACCCCTTTCACCGATGACATATTGTATGCTGATCCACCTCAGCGCTTCAGGATGCCAACTTTGCCAGTCTACGAAGGGAGTTCTGATCCCAATCAACATATCCTAAAATACGAATGGCTGATGAATGTTGCGAGAGCTGATGATGCAGTAAAGTGTCGTAGTTTCCCCATTTCCCTGGGGGGTATTGCTACCATGTGGTTTACTCGTTTGCCACCATGATCCATCTCTAGTTTTGACCAGATGGCCACCAAGTTTTTCGAACAATTCTGTATGCACGTGGTGAGGCCTAAAGACGTTAACACTCTGTCCAGTGTTACACAAGCTCCCGGAGAAACACTTAGACGTTACTTGAAGCAATTCCATGCTGCGTGTGTAGAAATAAGCAATCCCAATGACAACTCTATCCCGATGGCATTGACTAAGGGGATTGATGCTGATTCCGAGTTTGGAAATTGGTTAGCTGGGAAGCCACCCGCGTCATTGGACCGTTTCTATTCCAAGGCAGCCCAATTCTTGAGAAGGGAGGATGCGAAACAGTCTAGGAAGTAGGATGATGTGGGGCCCAACATCGACGGAATCCAGAGTAACATCGTTGTTAAATAGTCCGGAGAGGGTTCTGGAAAAATTCAGTTGAACGTACAAAATAAACATAATCAGCAGAGGGACAATGGAAATCAAAGCAAAAAACGCGATCAGAATCGTGGTCCACGGCGCAGAGCTTCAATATACGATAATTACACTCCATTGAACACGTCGTTGGAAAATGTGTATTTGCAGACCTGCAATACCATGCAATACAAAAAACCTGCCCCGAAACCACCAACTGAAAGACAAATCCAAACAGGGAAGTTTTATAGATTCCATGAGAGTTATGGCCATAATACAAATGAGTGTCGTCATTTACAAGATCTCATTGAGAAACTGATACGTGAGCGGAAGTTGGATCAGTATGTGCAGGCACCGCAGTCAGGTGGTGTGGGCCCATCAAATCAGAATCATGCACAAAACCAAGAAAGGCAAGAGGAACCCGCTCGAACTGGCGGGAGGTTGGTTATTAATACAATAAGTGGTGGTCCTCATCCAGCAGACCGGAGCTAGAAGGAAATGGAGTCGTATGCCAGCTCTATCAGGCATGCAGACTTCGAGTGTTATAGTAGTTTTGATGAAGGGGCTCCAGCCAAGCAACATAAGACGATGACATATGACATCGTATTCAGGAAAAGAGACGCTGATAAAGTCGAAACCCCACTATCGATCCACTGGTCATCTCAGATCAAGTAGGTCCCGCTTGGATGAAGAGGATCTTAGTTGACAGTGGAAGCTCTGTGAATATTTTGTTTAAACGAGCCTATGATCAAATGAGAATGGAAGCCACGGACTTGAAACCTTGTCAATCCCGAATCCATGGTTTCAATGGAAGTGCTACTATACCCACTGGAATGGTGGAACTGCCAGTAGAGTTGGGAGTTGGAGAACGTTGGAGAGTACGGATGTTACAGTTCATTGTTTTGGACATAGACTCCCCTTATAATGCTTTCCTAGGCCGACCGGCCCTCGCTGAATTCAGGGCAGCCATTGCCCCATGGTGTTTGACTTTAAAATTTCCCACTGATCATGGAGTGGGAATCATTCAGGAGATCAGGCTGCTAGAAGAGCCTGTTATGTCGCAGAGCTACGGGAGGCGCAGCGAAAGGAGAAAGGAAAGGGCGTAGAGGAATCTCTCTGCGTCCGCTTTGCTGATAATTAACAATTAACGCCCGGGCCTAGGCCCGGGCACCCCAGCCAATTCTAAAGGGATCTTGACCCAAGAGAAACTGAAGACGAAGAAGAATCTAAAGAAAGTCAAGCATCCCCGGCCGAACTGACGATTGATGTCCCAATTGAAGATGACGATGATTCAAAAATGATAAAGATTGGGTCTCAGTTAAGCCAACAAACCCAAGAGGAATTGGTTGAATTTCTGCGAGCGAATCTTGATGTATTCACTTGGACGCATTCTGACATGTGTGGAATCTCACCGGACATCGCGAGCCACACTCTGAATATTGACCCGCGGCATGTCCCGGTAACAAAAAAGGCGCGGTATGGATCCAGAGAGATCTGCCGCCCTTAAAGAAGAAGTAGAAAAGCTTAAAGCGAACGGGTTCATTCGAGATGCACTATATCCTGAATGGGTGTCGAATCCCATGCTCGTCCAAAAGCCGAACGGAAAATGGAGAACGTGTGTCGATTACTCCGATCTGAATAAAGCTTGTCCCAAAGACAATTTCCCGCTTCCCAGAATTGATCAGCTAGTAGATTCGACAGCTGGGCATGAGCTCCTATCCTTCATGGACGCATATTCTGGCTACAATCAAATTCCGATGCATTTACCTGATCAAGAACATACCAGCTTCGTAACCAATCTGGGACTCTATTGTTACAAGGTTATGCCATTCGGACTCAAGAACGCCGAGGCTACTTATCAATGATTGGTCAATCGGATGTTTGCCAATCAAATCGGGAAAACAATGGAAGTATATGTAGACGACATGCTTGTGAAGTCACGACTCTCCACTGACCATGTTAAAGACCTGGAAACTATGTTCAACATACTTTGGGAATACAAAATGAAGCTAAATCCACTGAAATGTCACTTTGGAGTTGCATCCGAAAAATTCCTTGGGTTCATCGTCAACGCTCGAGGGATCGATGCTAATCCTGAAAAGATCTGGGCTATTAAAAATCTTAAACTTCAAAAACCATAAAGCAAGTCCAGAGTCTCAATGGAAAAGTAGCAGCATTGAGCAGGTTCAAAGTCCACTGACAAATGCATTCCCTTCTTCGACCTGATCCGAAAAGGGAAACGAAACTTTGAATGGACCATGGAGTGTGAGGGCACTTTCCAAGCATTAGTTCAACACCTATCCATACCACCTATCCTGTCGAAGCCTATTGATCATGAGAAGTTGTTCGTATATTTGGCGATATCAGAAAACACTATCAGCGCTGCATTAATTCGAGAAGAAGACAAGATACAGAAACCAGTATACTACGTCAGCAAGCGATTGACTGGGGCTGAAAGGAATTATCTGAAATTGGAGAAGTTGGCTTATTGCCTTGTTATTGCATCAAGAAAACTCCGGCCATATTTCCAGGCACATCCCATTATTGTTTACACCGACCAGCCGTTACGACAGGTCCTTTCGCGGCCTGAGACGTCTGGTAGGTTACTCAAGTGGAACATCGAACTGAGCCAGTTCGATATTACTTACACTCCAAGGCGAGCCATTCAGGGGCAAGTCCTAGCCGATTTCATAGCTGAATTTAACGTTCCAGAGGACTTGCCCGAAACTAGTGAATCCCCCGAATACGTCTGGAAGCTTTATACTGACGGTGCATCAAACGACCGGTGTTCGGGCACTGGTGTTGTACTTGAAACTCCTGAAGGCCGATCTATATGTTATGCTGTAAAGTTCGATTTTCATGCGACTAATAATGAAGCTGAATATGAAGCCCTCTTAGCTGGCTTGAAACTTGCTAGAGATTTGAGAATTATCGCAGTGGAAATTTATTGTGATTCGCAATTAGTTGTGTGTCAAGTACGGGGAGAGCATCAAGCAAGAGATCGAAGGCTGGCTGCTTACTTAGCTCGAGTTCAGGAAGTACTGAATCAGGTTGATTATTATGCCATCTATTGTATACCTCGGGAACGCAACCAAAAGGCCGATTCATTAGCAAAGATAGCCAGCACAGATGAAGCTCAGCAAATGGGACTCGTTCCCATAGAGACGCTAGCTTCTCCAAGCATTGACCGGGCAGAAATAGACTGGGTATGCGAAACCATCCCCGAAAAGGATTCATGGATGACTCCACTCAGAAATTACATTGAGCACGGAACCCTGCCGAAACGCAGGAATGAAAAGAGACAAGTTCTTCGAAAGGCCTCACGATTCACCATTCAGAATGGAGTCATGTATAGAAGAGGGTACTCTGTTCCTTTACTCCGGTGTATCGCTCACGATGAAATTAAACGAGTATTGCACGATGTACACGAGGGAGAATGTGGCGATCACACTGGGGGGCAAGCACTTGCCAAGAAAATACTTCGGTACGGATATTACTGGCCGACTGTGAATCGTGATGCGTCGGATTATGCAAAGAAATGTGATAGGTGCCAAAAGTACGCTCGAATTCCTAGAGCCCCTCCTACCGAGATAACGCAAATGGTCAGCCCATGGCCATTTGCAACGTGGGGCATCGACATCATTGGTACTCTACCTTTGGCAAAAGGTGGTGCGAAATACGTCATCGTCGCAGTTGATTACTTTACAAAGTGGGCTGAAGCTGAAGCTCTTGCTACCATAACGACGAAGAAAGTAATCAACTTTGTAGTCCGTAACATCATCTGCCGATTCGGTCTCCCACACACCATTATTACGGACAACGGAACCCAATTCGACAGTGCTGAATTTAAAGATTTTTGCAAACGATTTCATATCCAAAAGAAATTCTCTGCAGTTGTACACCCTCAGGCGAACGGACAGGTCGAAGCGGTTAATAAAGTTATAATGTCCATTCTGAAAAAACAACTGGAAAAGGTCGAGGGAAAGTGGGTCGATGAACTTCCTATGGCTTTATGGGCTTACCGAACAACCCACAAGACCGCAACCGGCCACACTCCATTCTCTCTCTCTCTTATGGTTCAGAAGCTGTTATTCCAGTTGAGCTAGAAGTACCTTCTCATCGTGCGAAATACTATGATCCAAAGACAAATGCTATATTGCTTACTGAATCTCTTGATCAACTAGATGAGAAGCGTGAAGAGGCTGATTTGAGGGCAGCCGCGCATCGAAGTCGAGTCGCTCGATTGTACAACGCCAAGGTCCGCCCGTGAACCTTTGAGCTAGGCGATCTCGTCCTGAAAAGAATCTATCTGGTTCCTTCGCATATGAAGCCAACATGGGAGGGACCATATGTTATTGAACGAAGGCTCGGAGATGGCACATTCAAATTATCGACCGTTGACGGTCTTACTTTGCCAAGAGCCTGGAATAGCGAGAGTCTTCGTCGCTACTACACATGACAGGCTATGTTTATTCATTTATTTTATTTTCTATTTTGCAATTTGTTTCTGCATTTCGAAATTAGAATTTGTAATAAGGCAACTGACTTTGCCATATTTTCTTATTTCAGCAATAAAATGCAATCTCTTCGAGCCAGAGCTGTGATTTACTTGAAATGCTTCATATGATCATCACAATGCACGGAGATCTAAGTTTCACCATACGGTGGAATTTATTCAAATAGGGAGTGACTGTGATGCAACCGGTCACTCACTAAGTTAAACCCGAGCTCGGGGACAAGCCATCACATCAAGGCCAAAAATGGATTGATACACGACAATCCCTCACTTAACTCCTGGTTCCCAGAGTGCGAACTAGAGTACTAAAATACGTCTACGAAGAGGGTGGATCCGTCCACCTAACGACTTCGTCCGTATCTGCACCAAGTTTGAGGAGGATGGACCCATCCAACTAACGACCTCACTTGTTAACTCAGGGTGGATGTGATCCGACCATCCATGATCCTGATACACCTTTCGTTCCCAGAGTGTGAGCGAAATCCAAAAATATATAGTAGATGTGACTGACCATCTGCTTATCAACTTCGAATTCCCAGAGTGCGAAATGGAGTATAAACATCAACTCCAGATTCCCAGAGTGCGAAACGGAGTATAAACACCAACTCCGAACTCCCAGAGTGCGAGTCGGAGTATAAACATCAACTCCAAATTCCCAGAGCGCGAATTGGAGTATAAACAACAACTCCGGATTTCCAGAGTGCGAAACGGAGTATAAACACCAACTCCGAACTCCAAGAGTGCGAGTCGGAGTATAAACATCAACTCCAAATTCCCAGAGCGCGAATTGGAGTATAAACAACAACTCCGGATTCCTAGAGCACGAAACGGAGTATAAACATCAACTCCGGATTCCCAGAGTGCGAAACGGAGTATAAACAATAACTCCGGATTCCTAAAGTACGAAACGGAGTATAAACATCAACTTCAAGTTCCCAGAACGTGAATTGAAGCGTAAATATCAACTCCGAACTCCCAGAGTGCGAATCGAAGTACAAATGTCGATTCCGAGTCCCCAGAGCGCGGACGTATGAGTTAAACTTAAGCCGGCATTACCAACCACCATTAAACAAATGAGAATCCCCGGAGTGCAGATATGATCATCAGCGATCGGGCAAGCGTTAATAAACCGCTCAATCTCCGCTCGTCTCAGACATCCGTTCAGTGGCACTAGACTCATCATGTTATAAGTGAGAAGCAATCGCTGACTGATGTTCCACGACTCATCCCCAAGACTGGGGGCAGGACTTAAGCATCGACCATTGGCTGAAGCGATATGACGTCAAAATTCAACTCGCTTCCCAATCGTGAACCATGTCCACGGTTTCCAGACTTGGTGCAAAAAGACAAACTTGACTCGGAAGCTGAAACTTTACAAGTAAATTTCAAACATTGAAACACTTAAACAAAGGCACAAAGAAGCTCAAAAAGAAAAAGTTTCATTTCTACTATTCATGAAAGAAATTCGTGTACAAGTTTGTTCCAAAAAATTCTTACTAGCAGGGGCCGAACCCGCATCTATACATGGCCAACAAAATGCAAGTCAAAATAAACCGGGGAAGCATGTATAATCTTTCTTCTTCCTTGGCTTCCTTCTCGGTGTAGACCCGCTGGAGCCGCCACTATTTTTCCTCTTTGAGCCTTTGCCTTTTGGTGGTCAGTCTCCAGGCAATGGCATAATCTCGACATCCTCCTCCGAGCTCGAGTGAATAGGGATGCTTCCTGCGGACGGAGTCAAAGGAACATGATCAAGTACAGAAGGTGGAATGGGCACTCTAGTGATGAAAACGGTGCCACCAGGAGATATCATTCTAAGCGGAGCTGGTCCCGGTGCTGCCATCCCACCTCCAGAACTGCCACCATGAGCCGCTGCTGCCATTTCAGCGTCGATTTGGGCGAACATCTCCTCTTTAGTAACTGCTCGAGCCCCGTTGGGGGCATCAGTAGTCGGCATTGAAGAACTTGTAGCAGGAGCGCCTCCACCCATGACAAATGGTAAGTCAGCTAAAGGATCGCCATGACGGCGAAAGAGTTCTTCCATCAGCTGCTCATCAAACACAATCGTATTCCCCTGCGTATCATCGAGTGGGGCAGTTGTAGTTACGATGATTGCTTCGGTCACAATAGCCTCCTGCGTCTGATATGATTCTTGAGTAGCTGGAGGCATGGCCGGTGCATCATCGATCACTGGACAAAAAATAAGTGAACTGTTAGAATCTAATTCAGATAAAGATTCCGACCTAAGGCGGATATGTGGAATGTTCAGAATACCTTCCTCAGTTTGACTTGTCAGCGACAGAATGGCTTCAGTCACTTGCGCTGTAGCCGGAGACATATGCGGCTGATCTGGATTGAAAGCAGGAACAGCTTGGGGATCGACCGCAGACGAGGATTCGGGCTGGGTTGACACTAGAACTTCAAGACTCGCCTCATGATGTTCAACCCCTGAACCCTCTCCTATTTCGAAGTGCTGGGCGCCGAGTCTTTCCTTTTCATGCAGAATCATTGACTCGTGAAGAATCTTCCTTTCATCTTCATTCAGAATGCGATTCTCGAGTTCAAATTCATCCACAGACTCACCTAGATGCGCTTCCTTCTCTTCTTCAACTAATCAGCCCCAGGCGTTGTATAAGTGCACCGGATAATCATCAAGCCAGGCTAGACCTCTGTGCCTCAGCACGTTAGCGTTGTAGAAAACGAGAAGGTCTTCAATATCAGCCTCTAGCCTGGACTCGGCCGATTTCACTTTATCCTCGACCTCAGTCTCCACCTTGCGGACTTTAGCCACGGCCGCATCCCGTTCACCCCTAAGCAGAACAGCTTGTTCGCACGCCTCCTGGGCTGCGTTGTTTGCATCATCCTTTTCTTTGGCCATGTCGGAAAATTTAGCTTTAAGCTCATTGAGTTCCTTGACCGCCGCATCCCGCTCGGCAGTGACTGTGGTATTCCGGTGGCCCATCTCCTCCACCAAGGCAACATGTGTTTACCTCAACCTCTCCATGGCCACGTTCGCTTCGTCAGCTTTTTTGGTGGCCTCAATTTCAGATTTCCGAGAAGACTCGGCCTCAGCAGTGAGCACTTGAATGATCTGATCCCTTTGAGTGAGTTCGGTCTCCATTTTCTCAAGCGCTTTGGCTCGCTCAAAGGCCACCTTAGAAGCTTTCTCTACAGCCTTCACCCACTCTCTGTATTGGGTGTAGATGTCATGAACGTAATCATGCATCGTATTTTCCAACCCTGATGGAATTCTTTTTAAGTGTGGTGGGAAGACATAGCCATCGAAGCAAATATTCGGAAAATCCTTCCTCATCTGAGCCAATTTAATGGCCCCTTCTCCTGTGGGCTCAGTGGGGACCTGCTCTGCAATTATGGAGGCCGTGGTCTCAACTCTCTAAAGATGAGTCTCGGATCTAGAAGTATGAGAAGATGGCCTGTGACGAGGAGGCTCTGGTGGATGTGGAACAAGAACGGGAGGTGGAGATGGGAGTCTAAGAGGAGGAGAGCGTGATCTAGACCGATGTCTGTATTCTCTGTCCTTGTCATGCCCGTATCTATCTTGGTTAGAATACTCGCGATCGCGGTCTCTATCTGAGTCCCTCCTGCGGGAATCATAATAGGTAGAAGACTTTCGGGCCGAGCGAAGATTCCCGAGCATTGATCCTCTTTTGGACATCGTACCTGAAAATGAGAGACGAAGGAAAAGTTAGTGGTTTCTTAAGTTGGACGATTTACAGTTAGGAATCATGTAGTGCAGTGAAGTGTATACATGTGCAACCCCCCGACCAACCGGAAATGTCGGCCGTGCCCATAGCAAGCGACCCACCCAGCTCAAGAGCATTGTCAAGCTCCTCCATCCCGGTGTCGTGTTGAGATGACACATAATCCGGAATCGGAATATCAGCAAGCCCTTCAAAAGGATTCTCTGCTGGCGGGGGAGGAGCCTCCGAAATTCTAATCCCTGGGACGGACAAGGACACAACCACGGATTTTAATCTCTCGGATTTAGAACGCTTGTGAGCAACAGCCTTGCCTTTTCTCTTTCCTCTTGAATCCTGGACGTCGGAAGAAGGCCCAGCTTGGAGCTCGTTATCGGTAGGTGTTCTCTCCAGATTAACTTCTTCGGCTATTACAACTCCGGGCGCTTTGCGCTTCACCCGTTTCTTCGAGACCACTCTAAGTGTCCCTTCCAGCCGTATACTTTGCCTCCGTTCAATTAGCCCAACAGTCCTCAAGTTTCTGTCAGTCAGAACCAAGTCGATATGCCTCTCTTCGCCCGGAACCGCTTGGAGGATTCGGACTAGCTCTCTAAAATACCCACCATCGGGTTGAGAAATTGCGGCTGTAAAAGGAGAGAACTATGTCAGTTTTGGAGTCAATTATTATTATCTCGATAATTCAAGAGAAAGATTGCAACGCTTACGTCTATCCAACCATCGCCTAGCAAATCCAGGGGGGCATCGAATGTAGAACCATTCAGTCTTAAAGTAACTTAGCCTTCCCCAGGAGCCCATTACAATGTGGCAGTTCCTGATCGCTTCCAAGACGGTGAAAGAAGGGTTGTCTCCACAACTCTTAACGTTAAATAGATATCTGATCTCGATCGGCTTTGGCGGTCGAAAGAGAATCTCCATAAACAGAATGAAGGTGCTATTCAACAAAGCATACCCGTTGTGGTGTAGCTGGGATGGAGCTATTCCAAGAAATGATAACATCTCCCTTATATATTGATTGAAAGGAGGAAGTGTTCCCACCGTACACGCATGACGATTAAAAGCAGTAAACCCCTCTGGGGGATCATGTGGCCTATCATTTGGCCCAGGCAGTAACACGTCGTCAAGCGACAAGCCGTGCCTTAAACAAATCCGTCCCAACATATCTTCAAAGATACCAGACCGCACAGAATCTTGTGGACGACAAATGAACCGGGCACCTGGACGCTCGTCCGGAGCTGGGTATATAACTTCGGCTTCAATGACCGGTATCTCGATGGTTGAAGGAATTGAACTCGGGAGTTCCTGCTGCTGTGAACTTGAGGGTTCCATGACTAACTAGCTTATGAAAAATCATTGTTAAACAGACAATAACGCCCGTGCATCCCCCAGTGTAAAGTGTGTGAGTGTGTTGTGCAGTGCAGTACTGTATATCACTTGAGAAGTTCTACAGAATTGGAGAAAGCATGTAAATGACGAGACTTCGAAATTCGGTCCGAATGACCGTCATCACTGACCATCACAACCGTGCCATCCAGAAATTAGCAATCAATCCAAGTTAAAGTTTGTTAAAATTTTGTTAAAGTTGCAGTTCCATCGACGCGCTTCGAAGGGAAATCAAGTATGCAGTCCAAAGGTCAAGTCTAATTATGCCAAAATGAAGCTCGTCGGAGTTAGATGTTCAAATGCACAAGAGTTTTCGATGTCATCGAAGTTAGGTTCATTGTCAATCATCAAAAGTTCAAGTTCGAATCGATCGCTCAGGTTCAAGTTCGCATCAATCAGGTTCGATTTCGTATCGATCGTTCAGAGACGCTTTCGTATCGATCCCATGGCTGCGTAGTTCGAATCGATCGAGGCCCACTACTTCGTGTCGATCAGAAAATCACCTACTTCGTATCGATCAGAAGACATTTGTTTCGTATCGATCGACATCGACTCGAAACAACCAACACTCGGCAACTGGTCCGTGACCAATACGAGATTTCCCTTCAAGATCGATACGAGGCAGAACACCTTCTTCCCCAAGCAATTAACGAGTCGTTGCTCCTTCTCGATTCAACGACGACCAAGTCCCAACATCAACAGTGACGGAATCGGCGACGACTTCGAACGAACTGGCACTAAGATTCGAGTCTCTTCATTTTCAGAATGGATTCGTTGTTTATTTACCTAAAGTCAAATGTTGTCACGCTATATTAAGGAATGAATTGGATCGATTCGAAGGATCGATGGATTGTTTGGATCGAAGGCAATGTTTCTTTCTCAAGTTCTTTTATCGATACAAAGACAAGGCGGGAGAGTAAAGTGGAAAAAGTGAAAAGTGGCTAAGTCCATGGTATTTATATGGACTCGAAGTTGAAGGCAAAAAACGATTCGCATCCCCGTAGGTTCGACCGGTTGCAAAACATCACCCCGGGATCGAATCGAACAGGCCCTTCAAATCCATCAAACCCTCAGATGACTACTATTTCGTATCGATCGTGGGACTTCTGTTCGAATCCATTGAGCATTGTGCTGTTCGAATCCATGGAATCGAGTCTGCACCGATACGAAGTCTTCACCAAATCCATCGATACGAAACCACTGTTCATATCGATCATCTTCGACTCCATCCCCAGTTTAGCGACACGAAGTGTGCAGTTCGAATCCATCGAACCACAGCATCCAGAGGTCAATATTCATCGATACGAAGGCACGTTTCATATCCATTTTAGTGGCTCGCGCCGATTCAAAAGTGAATTCCACCAAAGTTTGTAACCATCGATACGAAAGTCAATTTCGTATCCATCAAATCTTAGACCTACCGATGCGAGCGACCGCTTCGTATCCATTGAGTCACACATCCATCAATTCGAAATGCTCATTTTTCATCCATAAATGCAATGAAAATCGATGCAAAGACAATGTTTCAACCCTTCACATCGATTCAGGAGAGGATTGTTACGAAGGAACATTCAAGAATGCCCATCGAGCATTGTTACAACGAATTTCACATCGGTTCAGGAGAGGATCGATACGGAATTCGATATAAAATAAACTGACAACGACTCGTGAACGTCAGCGAGAGTCGGATTAACGTATATGCATATGCGTCGGACTAATATTCAATATTCCAGATTTACAGGAATTAGAAACTCATTTGATAACGATTACAACAAAAAACGGCTAATCACTAGCATACAGCAATTAGTTGCAACAATACAGGGTACAACAGTTGACAGTCAACAGTTTACATGATCGAGAAAATCAGTCGAGGATTACAAATTTTGTCAAAAAGACGATAACTATTCAGGATGAAGATTGCAGCATTTCAAAGCACATCATGTTTCCACAAGACATACTTTAGGGGGCAAATGTTATCCCGCCTTTTTGCAAGGCCATGACACCAATGAATTGACTAGTAACCAATGACGGTCCGTCCTAGAGATCGGTTACGCACAGGCTCACTATGGATATCGACGAATTTTGTCCGAGTTCGGATCGAGCTAAAATTGATATGACTCGACAAGCGAAGCTATGAGAGCCAACGTTCCAAATTTCAAGTCAATCCGAGTTCGTATGCTCAAGTTACGATCGATGCAAAATTGAATAAAAAAAGCCTCGCGTTCGAATCCATTGAATAGCATCTGTTCGACTCGCTCCGCTTCGCATCCATCAGAGAGCCTCTATTCGACTCGCTCCGCTTCACATCCATCAAAGAGCATATGTTCGACTCGCTCCGCTTCGCATCCATCAGAGAGCCACATTTCGACTCGATCATCCAATGTCCACTTCGTATCCACATAACATAGCATAACCATCGATGCGAACTGTGCACCTTTCATCAATGCGAACAGAGTCACCATCATCGATACGAACAAACCACCTCCATCGATTCGAACAAGGCGTGCTACAGATCGATGCGAAGGAACAAACTGTTGATCGATTCGAACTGGGCAACGGACTTCGATACGAACAAGGCAAGGTCCAAGAATGACTCAGCCAACTCGGCATCAAAGGTGGAGTAATCTAGAGATTCAAGTGCCACGTCATCGAGTCGAATAGGATCGAGTCGAAATGAGGGAGTCGAACGAAACAGCCGACCGAAGATCCTAATTCGTATCGATCATATCTCCTAATCTACAAGTCCAAATGCTATGAAATTTTCACAGAAGCTTACGTGCATGCTAAGGAATGTCCATGCCAAATTTGGACTCCATCGGACGCAATCTTGATCGATACAAAATCCGTTCATATCGATCATGGATCGGACCAAAACTTCGCGGGCTTGGGCGCGCGGGCCTGGTCACGTGCCAAAAGGAGCCTCTCGAGATCTGAGCGAAATATCAGCCTCCTACACCTATAAATAGAGCCCCAGGGCATACAGAAAAGGGGCTTCTTCTTCTTTGAATTCTCCAATGCCCAGACTCTGCCGGATCTAGACCTAAAACTCCATAGCTGCTGCCAATAACGAATTTCACTGCTGTAAATCATAATTATATGCTGTAATTTGCTGAATTCACTTGTAATCATCAAAGAAAGATCAATAAAGCAAACAACTTCATAGTGGACGTAGGCAATACGCCGAATCACTCTAAATTCTTGTGTCTCTGTACATTTTAATTACTTTCATATCTTTAATTTGGAGTTTTTGTTAGATAATCCTCTTTTTCCATTTAATTTCTTCACTTTATCTCTTCAAAAACTTCCGAAGAATGTTGTGCCCAATTTTGGTACAAACAGATGCCAATCACATATCCTTTTGAGTTGTCTCCAAAGTTGACCAATCCACCATCTTGATATATAATGTCATTGAGTATCTCGGGATTTCCAGTCATATGCCTTGAACAGCCACTATCAAGTATCCATTTATCTTTCTGAATTTGCACAGTTTGTCCATTGGTTGTTGATTCTTCAAAAGCCATGTAACATGTCTGTTCCTGCATAACAAACCAATTCGGTAGATAACTTGATTTTTCATAAAAACTATATGCAGACCTATGATACTTTGATGAAATGCATAAATTCAAACTAGTATTAACAAAATTTTCTAAAAATTCCATTTTCAACTTTTCAAGTTTCAGATTATGAAAACTATGAAAACCTATGCTCTGATACCAATTGAAAGGGAGTGCGGAATAAGGATCTTAAGGCTAATTTAACACTAGAGGGGGTGAATAGTGTTTAATGGATTCTAAGACTTATATGGACTAAATTAAAATTATGACACAAACAAATGCAGAACTTAATCACAGAACAATCACAGAATCAAACACAGATGCGGAAACTAAATAAAAAGCAGTAAAAGGAAAGAACACACCGGATTTTATACTGGTTCGGAGTTACCCTACATCCAGTCCTGTACCAAGGCAGAACACCTCGTACATATTTTTATTATACCAAAGTCGAGATTAAAATCCTCGGTTTCTAAAGGCCTTGAGGTACCCTCTTGTATCACGAGTTCGGGGCAAACTCTCTTGATTTACGGGCCATAAGATTACCCAATTGATTTCCAGGCACAACCACACCTTCTAGAGAGACTCGATAAACTTTTGATTACAAATTGATCCTATAACTCTGAATAGCACTTTGATCTTCGAGAGAGGGCAGAGAAGCAAACAAGAATGAGATTCTAATTTGATTCACTTGAGATTTCGACACGATCTTAAAAATATAAAAATTTTAGAATATGGATTTTTGGAGAAGGAGTGAAGAAAATATGAAATTAGTTAGTTAAAAAATTCGTTTGTGAAGGCTATTTATAGACTAGTAACGGTCATAACCATTCATGAAGAGATTTAAACGAATAGACACTTCTTTTGAAAATTGAAACTTTTGAATTTAACGGCCACCATGTCGACATGGGGTATCCCATGATGTCGACATCCCTTAGTTAAAAACAATGTAAAATTTGTTTTGAAAATGGTATTGAAAGGAAAACAAGATGAAATGATTCTGGAGTAAAATAAACTAATTTTTCTATGTTTTAAAATAAAGAAGAGTAGAAAAATATATTTTTAGAATGTATATATAAATTTGATTTTAAATCTCAAGTATATATATATATTATAAAAGAATATTTAAAAATGAGAAGATAGTTTTAAAAACAAACGAAGTTTAAAACAAGAGTTTATTTAAAAACAAAGACAAAGAATATTTTAAGGCTAAAATATTTTGAAAAGCAGTTTTTAAAATCATTTTGAAAAACCATTTTGAAGTAGTTTTGCAAGCTTCTTCCTGCAGAATATCTCATCACATCAGGACTCGAGAACTTGTACAAAACCAGGATGTTCGTGGGTTTCTAAACCACTTGTCGTAGGTTTGTAAGCTACTTGTCGTGGGTTTGTAAGCCACTAAGTAGGTAGAAATGGGTTCCATCCCAAATGAAATATGGAATGAAGATTTCCGTGCTATTATGAAGTTTAACAATAAACTAGGCACTTATCTTGAAATCTTGATCTTGATACTCATGAGTCTTCAAACTTGATTTCTTCATCCTTGATCTTTATAATGTACAGTCTTCAATAATCAGTACCTGCCTTATATGTATCCTGCATAATAACATTCATATATATCTAGACAATAGTGTTAGTATATAAGTTATAATAAAATAAGTTACAAAGGTTGTTGTCATCAAAACTACTATCTCCAGTTCCTAACATTCCTCATCCTTAGAGTATATCAAAATATCATCTATGAACACCGACACGAATCTATCCAAGTGCTCTTTGAAAATTCGGTTCATCAAGTCTACAAAAAATGCCGGTGTATTAGTTAGTCCGAACGGCATAACTAACCATTCGTATGATCCGTATCTGGTCTTAAACGCCACCAAAGGTATACTATCTTCTGCTACTCTAAGCTGATGGAAGCCTGTAGCCAAATCCGACTGAGAAAATATCTTGGCGCCACTTAACTGATCGAACAAATCATAAATTCTAGGCAATGGATATCGATTCTTTATCTCTTCTCATTTAACTTACGATAATTGATACATAACCTTAACGATCCATCCGGCTTCTTGACCAACACTGCGGTTGCCCCCAAGGTGAACTACTAGGTCTGATAAAATTCTTCCCTTTCAAATCCACCAATTGCACCTTCAGCTCTCTCATCTCTATAGGTGTCACCCTACTTGGCGGTCTACTAACCAGTTCTGCTCCAGGCACCAAATCTATTCGAAACTCAATGGCTCATTTCGGTGGTAATCCTACTACCGGCTCGAAGACATCTGCAAATTCTCTAACCACGAAAACTCGATTCAACTCGTCTTCTAACTCCATAACACCCAACAAAGCATTCACCTCACAGCTAGGGCTTTCTACGGTATATACAATCTGATCTCTACAATCAGGGTGTCTAAGTGATGTTCTCCTATCGTGGAGAAATATCCTAGCATCGTACTTACTTAACCAATCCATGCCCAATATAATTCCAAAACCTACAAAGTCAAAGATATGCAAACTGCAAACAAAGGTGTAACCTAGCAAGTCAAACTCTAAGTGGTCACCCAAGTGTCGCATACCCTCCTATCAGATTTGCAACTCTTAAGGAAGTAACTAAATATGAGGGTTCTAGGTTAAGCTTATCTACCAAACATCGAGATATAAAAGAATGCGATGCACTAGTATCAAACAAAACGCTAACAGACATAATCTGAAGCGCACCTCCCAACACTTATTTCCCTTTCTCCTATGCCGTTGGCCTCGAGGTAGCTGGTTCCAATGCAAATACTTTTCATCTCCCTTCCTTTGTTGGTTCCTTGCATTGGTTCTTATAGTGGCCAATCTGATCGCAATTGAAGCACTTGATGTTCTTCTTCCCGATCACTTCCTTCGCCTTTCCAGTGCGGCATTCATTAGCAAAGTGCCCTTTCTTTTCGTACTTATACAAACCACTTCAGACTTTCCCTTCTTTGCTGCTCCACTCTTCTGAGCACCCTTCTTATGGAAGAACTTTCTCTTCTGGCTTTGCCCAACTTGGACCTCCTTGGCCTTATCCTTCTCTAGACAAGCAAGCATCTCCTCTTGTCTTAAAGTTATCTCCACTACGAAATCACATGGATCTCTGATATGAGACAATGTAGCCCTTGCCAACTCAGGCTTCAACCCCCTTGAACTTCTCATTTCTCTTCAGCATAGTATCAACAGTGGAATATCCATATCTAGCCAACTCCTCGAACCTTCTAGCATACTCCAAAACAAACATCTCTCCTTGCTCTAACACAGCGAACTTTCTAAGCAAAGCAGATTGCATCATCATAGACATGGACCTCTCCTGAAACATTCTCCGAAACTCAGCCCAAGTCATCTCCTCTTTATTAACTCCGGCCATCACACTATTCCACCAAAATAAAGCTGCTCCTTGAAGCTGTCTCGAAGCAAGTCTCCTCTTCTGCTCATTATTGAGCCCCATGTCTGTAAAGATCTTCTCACAGTGTAGCAACCAATTCTTTACTTCTATAGCATCCTCGGTTCCAATAAATGGCTACTCTCCATGTTTAGCATAATCTCCGCTCAACTTAGCATAATGGTTGACCACCGGAGCTTCCTAAACTCCTGCTCCAGCATTTCCTCCAACCACACCAGTAGCAATTCCAGCTTGCATCATATTCACGAAAAACCGATACATAGCTCCCATATCCACTTGTGGGACTCCTGCACCAACATTTTCAGCTTGTGCCTGACCTTGGTTCCTTCTAGTATTCGGTCTAGCATTTCCATTTGTGGTGGTACTTCCTCCAAGATTCGCTCTTCTCGAATCCATATCTGTATTCAATCATCATGAGATACAGAAGAATAGCCTAAAAGAGATAGGAAACTAGAGATATAGCGTATACTTATAAATAGCAAATACAAGTACGTTACTATACCGTTAACCCATACCCCGATCTTAACACTAATTCCTAAGGATTATGTCTTTCAAAAATCATTTTTAGTTAAATTTTTTCATAAACTCTGCTCCGATACCAAGTTCTAACATCCCATATCTGGAGGCCCGAAGCTAAGCGTTACAGATGCTACAATCATCCATAATATTAACTTCTGGTGACCAAATACGGTAATGTTAATGGTATATAATATCAGCATCACATGAATATGAAACAAAATCACAGATTTCAAAAACATATTTTCACATTACATGTTCCATATTCAAATTACATAATCTCATCGCTTTCCCAGGTTCAAATAAAATAATTATCACATAAGTACGCCAAGAGCAACATATGAAGATCCCCCTTGGTTGATCAGAGTCACTAAATAGTCATATCTGACTTAATACAAACATAGCGGAAATACATCAAAATAGAACTGCAACTCCTAAATAGTTATCCGTAAGCCACCTGCTCGTCTTCGGAAGCTTTATTCGTCATCCTACTAAAACCTATAAACCTAAACCTTCAGCCTACTCAAATCAATTTTGAGCACCCGAGAGTTTAAGGGGAAAACATAAACTTCGAGTCAGATATAAAGCCTGGTGTGAATAATACTATACATCTCGGTATTTGATATTAAGTGAGACTACGCCGCATAGCGAAACGAGTTTCCCCTCACTAATATCCTTTTAAAACATATCTTTTGCAAATCCATTTCCTGCAACCAAAACTGGTTAAAACCGTAAAGCATTATTATGTACATACATATCAGGTAACAAATGGACTATTTGTCTCAACTCTATAGTTTTGTTTGGCTAACTACTAACCTTTGGCTGACTCGGGCCTACCAGATAATATAAACAAAATAATCTAACATCCATTAGACACTCCTCTTCCGGACGTCAGTCCATAACTATTTGTTAAATACTTCTCTTCTGGACGGTCTATCCTTAACTTAACATCTCCCTGGGTCACCTGATCCTAATGGTTTTGCGGGCTCACTAATAACCTATCTGTATACAAATATATATTCCCTTCTATGTGTAACCATAATTTTAGTCTTACGTATGACAAAGCCCTACACACTGGAATTTTGGACTAAATTAGCTGGGGCCAATAGCTAATGTATAGGGCGCGACCCTATACCAGTCTCATTTGGTATTTTAATATCTGAGTCATTTTACTTAGGGATACCTTTCCAAAATTTTCCTTGAAAACCCTATCCTCTGAAATTGATTTAAAACCTTTTAATCCAAACATAAACAAGGAAAACACATATACTCTATGCTTTACTCAAAATCACCTTGCCATGATATATTTATATATACTTTACCCAAATCATTGTTGATGAAAACCTTTAAACATTTAAAAGTACCCCTTTCGTTCCCATTGAAAGTATCCCTTTCGTAACCAAATAAACCCTTTCTTTCATCTAGGCTGAAAAGCCAAAACCTTCCTTTCGAAACCATTTACATAATCCTTTCAAAACCATTGAAATACCTTTTCCTTCGAAAGCTAAAAACCTTAGACATCCTACCTTTAAAACCATTAAACATAGCCTTTCGAAACCCTTGGAAAAACCTTTCCTTTAAACCTTTCGAAACCACTGGTTAAACCTTTTGAAACCATTGGGGAATCACCCCTTAGAAACCTTCCTTAAAACCTTTCGAAAGGATCAAACCTTAAACCCTTCGAAAGCATTTGGATTCAATTTTTAAAACATGTGGAAACACCTTTCGAAACCATTCAAAACCTTATCTTTTGAAACCTTTGGGTTAATCTTTAAAAATCTCTAAGGGTCACAAACAACAGGGTCGAAAGCAACTCTTTCGAAAGCCAAAAATAAAACAAAGAAGTGATGATGTCAAAACAATCCTTCCGAAAGCATTGGAGAAGTGGCAGGGTTTTTATAAAACAAAGTATACCCTTTCGAAGGCATTGCTTCGAAAGGTAAGAATCGATAGCTAAGGCTTCGACCCAGTCGAAAGCCTATGCTTAAAACAAAGGCGCAATCTCTTTAAAACCATTCTTTTTAAACCATTGACCTAGTCGAAAGCCAACCAGGTCGAAAGCAATTTGCTCAAAACAAAGGTGCAACCATTTCTTTAAAACCATTAATTATGTTGAAAGCTATACAGTCGAAAGCAAAGTAGGCGCATTTTCAAATTAAAACAAAGTAGCGCTTCGACCTCCTTTGGAACCCATGGTTTCGACCTTGTACCTTCCGCCCCTTATCCAATTCACTACGCACCAATGTATTGATACCAGACGCATTGGTTTCGATGGTGACAAAGGCAGAATGACTAAGTCGAAAGAGATCAAAGTTGAAGGCGGGGTGCTGAAAGTGGCGAAACATGTTTTTGGCATGAAAATCTGATTTTTAACCTTTTTAAGTAATTTTTTTAGCTAACTTGCCATGTTTGTCAAAATTCTTATTGGCTGCTAATTTTTCTTTTCTAAAAGCACTACCCTAATTTCAGAAATAACAATTAAATTTATTTACAAAATACCCCTTCTCCTTTTATAAATATATAAAACATTTAAGTCTCATACCTTAAATAATTTTATATATTCATCAAAACACTTTGAAAAATTCTACAAAAATTCCAGAAAATCCTTTTTAATATGTTTTCTAACATATATAAATTTCAGATCCAAATTATTTATAACCTAATAAATCATTTTCTTCACTAGAAAATTAATATAAAATCCACATTAATTCAGAAAATTATGAAAATTGAAACCCATCTCTAAAATATCATTTCTGATCTATCTCTAAAATCGCAAGGCATTTGGATGTCATTAAATAAGGTTTTCACGTCAAAACATATCATAAAATCTATATGAATAAGCATAAATCATCAGCAAGTATATATAATCATTCAGAAACATGGCATAATCATGCAAATAATTTGGGTTTTTCCTTAAAACCAAAAATCATTAAGAAAAGTGAGATGTAGTCATTATTGACCTTAGCTTGAGATTAAAGAGTTTTAGATTTGAAATGAATTTGATGTTGATTAAGCTTCCCCTTTATCTTTCTTTCTCTCGCTCTTGAAAATGGTGGTCGGCCTCTACTTAATTTTGATTTTTGTAAATGAAACGAAAGTGATGATACACGGCTAAGGGCTTTGGGTATTAGGAAGCCCCTTTTTCCTACTTTTCCCTTACTTATCCTAAATTTTTTTTATCTTCGTTCATTCATTTATATGGCACGGATACCCCTTATTAATCGCAAATCTCAATCCCCTAATCAACTTACATTATTTTATTTTATTTAAATAATTAAATTTCCTAAATAATGTTACTAAAAATATGGGGTGTTACATTTCTAAAAGAAGTTTTATAAATGGAGAGAAGAAATTTTGGCAGAGCTTCAATACGATGTTGATTTCTAAGGAAAGTAGGGTTAGCTTAGGTGTTAATTTATAGTGGTTAAAGATTGAATTGGAATATTGGATTTTCCCTAGAGAATCTTTGTTCTCATCTCACCCTCACATCAAAAACTTGGCAGGAAAGAAATATATTTAGTTTAATCATTGCCATCAAATCACACGCTCTAGTCCGTTAAAATTATACGTCAATGGTCGACTATCTATGGGCACCGATCGACCGCTATCGATCGACCATTGAGCCCTAGGGTCGACCGCTAATAGTGTTAATTTTGGTAAGTTTTTATTTTTATTTTATTCTGTTTTCAAGTTTTCAAACGTCTATATCTTCTCCATATTAACTCCGATTTCGAAGTGTTATATACGAAAATTGCCCAGAAAATTGCTACGAATGCAATGGTTTAAGTTTCATATCCAAATTCGGACATCTATGAAAATTTTATTTAGCCCTTATTTTATTTAAATTTAATTTATATTGAATTTTCTGCCAAATTTTTTGGGGTATTACATTACCCCTTTAAAAGGATTTCCTCCCTGAAATCTTCAAGGATGGAAAACTGTAACTCGTAAACACAACAAACAATAGCTGCAATCATCTACTCATCCATCATCCACGAACAATCATTGTCCTTAAAAAAAATTCTAATGCTATTTATATATGCAAGCATGAAATGCATGTGATCCTATACTGATGTAAAGATTTGGTGGTCTCCTGATCTAGTCGACCTCCTACCATGCTAATGCCTATGCTTATGCCATATATCCAAGATGTATGCAACATCCTAAGTAAATATATTTGCAATCCCACATGTATGCACAACCATTCAATCCATATACAACATCCATATGCATAATGCTCAACAAGGTAAACAACAAACAAGAGATAACATGAGCGTATGTGCACTACTTAGAGGGTATATTGTCCTAAATATGTAAAAGAAATAGTCCAACCAATACATCCAAAGTATCCACCATCCATAACATGTCCTAATGACACTTTTACAACCATCCATATCGTCCAATAGTGTCTACCTAAAGGCTAAACCAAGCTAAGTCCTAACATATAAGTAACCTCTACTTATTAAACTTAAATTGGAAATGTACCAAAGGAGTTGTGGGTAGGTAGATCTGATATTCTTCTCAGGCTCCCATGTACTCTCCACTGGATCGTCTTCTTATTGGACCTTAACAAGTTTGATTTCCTTATTACAGAGTCGCTTTGTACCATTCTCAAGAATACAAGTGGGTGCATGACGAACAAGTGACTACCTTTCTACCTCCACCTCCTCTAGCTGACTCGGCTCGACTACGGTAGTTGAATCATGCAAACACTTTCGCAAGTGCGACACATGGAAAACATCATGTACTCTCGCTAAATTCTCAAGAAGCTCTTCTCTATATGCCAACTTCCCTATCCTCTCTATAATAGTAATAGGTCTACGAACCTTGGTGCTAGCTTCCCCGAACTACCAAACCTCTTGACGTGCCTAAGTGGTGAGACCTTCATAAATACCTTATTGCGCACTGCGAACTCTAACTCCGTACGTCTCCTGTTAGCATAAGAATCTGCCTATCTTGCATGGTTTTCATTCTTCTACAAATTAAGTCTACTTTCTCCAATGTCTCTCTCACCATATCCGACATAAAAATAATCCTAGCCATAGTGTTCCACCAATATGACGATGATCTATGAGGTTTACTGTATAGCGCCTCAAATGGTATCATCCTAATGCTCGCCTGATAGCTGTTATTATTAGGTAAACTCCACCAACGGCGAGTGATCCTCCCAAGATCCTCCAAAATCTAAGATACACATTCGAAGCAAGTCCTCCAAAACCCGAAACACTTTTCTATGTTCGTCCGTCAGTGAATGATAAGCGATACTCAATCTCAACTTGGTGCCAAAAGCCTCGTGTAGACTCCTCCAAAACTCGCTGGTGAAAAGCAGATCTCGGTCGCTAACTATGATAGTAGAAACTCCATGTAATCTAACAACCTTCCTCACATATAGAGTCGCCAACGATGTCGCCGTCCTCATGCTACTAACTGGTATAAAATGAGCGCATTTGGTCATTCGATCAACTATGACCTAAATACTCTCATTCCCTTTTCTACTCCTTGGTAATCCATCGATAAATCCAAAGAGATATTCTCCCACCTCCACAAGGGAACATCCAATGACTGCAACAAACCTCCCAGCTTTTTCTGCTCCCCTTTTACGCTTCGATAAGTCATACATTAAGCTACATACTCTGCTACTGCCTCTTCATACCCAGCCAATGAAAGATCCTCTTTATATCACAGTACGTCTTATCTCCGTCAGAATGAATTGTCATCCTCGAGTGATAAGACTCTGCTAATACTAGGTCAGTCAACTCCATAATGAGAGGAACACACAACCTACCATCTCTTTGTAACCATCCCTTCGAGTTAATGGTATAACGCCTCAAATGACTCGACTTCTCTCCCCTATCAAGCTTCTCAAAAATATCCACTAGCTCCTTATCTTGCTTCTGGTTGGATCTAATATGTTCCACAAGTGTAGACTGCACATATAAGGCTGCTAACAATCCCAGGGTAATATCGGATGATGGTTGGAAATAAAATGTAGAAATTAACTCCCAATGCCTCCACACTAAGAACAAAGGACTCATTACTGCATGTTGTCTACTCAAGGCGTCAGCCACTATATTGCCCTTTTCCTAGGGTATATGAGATATCGAAATCGTACGATGCCAAAAAATCCCTCCATCTCTGCTACCAAAATTCAAGTCCTTTTGGACAAACAAATACTTCAAAGACATCCGATCCATATATAGCTCAAACTCCTCTCATAAAATATAATCCATGACTTGAGTGCATAGACAATGGCCGCTAACTCAAGATCATGGATATGGTAGTTTCTCTTATGAACCTTTAGCTGTCGACTAGTATAGCTCACCACTCTTCTTTCTTGTACAAAACTGCTCCCAACCCCGTACCACATGCATCGGTATATGTTGTAAATGTCTTTGCATCATCGGGCAATACAAAAACTGATGCACTAGTCAACTCCTCTTTTAGCTTAATAAAAGTATCCTCACACTTCGCATCCCACGAGAAAACTAGATTCTTTTCAGTGAGGTGGGTTAGAGGGGAAGAGATTTCCATGAAGTCCTTAATGAACTTCTGATAATAACCTGCCAAACCAAGGAAACTCCTCACTTCAGTGGCATTCTTCGGCATGTGACAAATCCTGAACTGCTACAACTTTACTGGGATCAACCGCCAGCCCACTTTCTGAGACAACGTGTCCCAAAAAGTGTACCTCCTCTCGCTAAAAGTGGTACATCGAAAACTTTGCCTTCAGCTTATGCTCATAGAGTGTAACGAGCACTTCTCTTAAATGCAACGTGTGCACCTCCTCGCTCTTCAAATAGACAAAAATATCATCCACAAATACCACGATGAACTTGTTAAGCATGCCTCTGAAAACTTGGCTCATCAGATCAACAAAGTAGGTGGATGCATTGGTCAGTCCAAAGGGCATGACTAACCACCCATAAAGTCCATCAGGTGTACGAAAGCAGTCTTCTGGGTACTATCCTTTGCTACATGTAACTAGTGGAATCCGATAGCCAAATCAACCTATGAGAACATCTCGCTCCAATTGACTGTTTAAAAAGATCGTTTATACAGGGTAGTGGATACCAGTTCTTCTTTATCAATTTATTCAGCCCCCTACAGTCAACGCAAAGTCTCAGAGAACCATCCACCTTGGTAAAAAAATTGGTTGGTGCTCCCCATTCTGAAATGCTTCTCCTATTAAAGCCCTTTTCTTATAACTTATTTACTTGCTTACTCAACTCGCGTCTCTTCTTAGGAGCCATATGCCATAGGAGTAAGGCAACTAGTCTGTTGTTCTCTATAAGATAAATTCGAAACTCGATCTCTCTCTTGGATGGGAGATCGGTTACCACGGTAAAGGTATCTGGGTAACCTCTAACTACAGGCGATGAATCTAGCTCATCATGTGATAGGTCTAAAAAAATATAAGTAGCTTAAGATAACAGATCCTCGGGAATCGCAATAAACCTCCAAGCTATGTCCACTACACATACTCAATCTAATAACCTTACTATCACAATCTAATATAGCTCCATACATCGTCATCGAATCCATGCCCAATATCAACCTAAATCCAGAAAATCCTAAGACAAAAGCATCGCAATCAAAATCGACCCCCAAATTGAATAATTTCAAACCCCTACATACCATAGACAAATAAGTCAATTCTCCTACAGGGTTTGACACAACTACAGAGTCTGTAACTATGCTAGTGTCTAAGTGTAACTCATGAACAAGTCTACTGCATATAAAAGAGTGTGGTACCCCCATGTCAAATAAAGTGTGAATAGATAAACCAGATAAAGTCAACACACCTTCGGTCGCGACCTTCTTTCCCTTGTTAGCAACTGGTGGTGCACTCGAGTTAGATACTGCATCCAGTGCATGTGATGTAACTATCTAAGTAGAGGTTTTTGGATGTGCTAGAGACTCCCTTTTTATATGCCCAAATTGATTGCAATTATAACACTTGCCTTCGAACCCTCTGATCTACACTCCTTTGCAAAATGTCCCTTCCCGCCACACTTCCTACAATGCATACTATGTTTCTTGATCTTTCCCTTAGGTCCAAATCCTCCCTTGCGTTGATTTTGCTGATGCACTTTCCATTTAGTCTTCTTAAGTTCTTCCTTTGTTTCATCCTTGGAGATGGTATTCAGCAAGTCCGTATCCACTAAACCCTCGTATGAAGCACCCATGGGAGTATGACTCAGAGCTAAACCTTGAAGAGATTGGTTCAGCCCTTTAGCAAACTTCAAAGCCTTTTTATATGGGGTTCGATCAGTCACATCCTAAATCTAGCAAGTTCATTGAATTGATTGACATACTCCTTCACCGATATGTTTCCTTGCTTCAAGTGGATAAAATTCTTTAACCATTCTCCTTCCTCGGCCCTAAAAAGAAACTTCATCTCAAAGCATCTCTGAAACTCCCTCCATGTAATTCTCCTCCATCGGTCTTTGCCTCAAATACCTCTCACCAACTTATCTTCACCCTATAACTGCCAAGTAGCTAATTGCCTCCTTATCTCATCAGCAAGACCCATCAATCCAAAGATCCTCTCACAAGTATGGATTCAAGTCCTCGAATCCACATATGACTCAGCCCCCACATACGGCTTTCCTTCAAGACTAAGGAAGTCTTTACATAACTTAGCCAAATATGTGGTAGGTGGACGGGCATGAACTACACCCGTCGCTCCATCTATAGGTCCTCTAATAGGATTAAGCTCTAGTCCCCTCTCCTGAAGATACCGATGGAACCAAATCAGAACGTTCATGCCTAAAACCTCGGCTGCGTCGCTTAAGTCTGAACCTGCGGGATCGTTCATCTTCTATCTGTGATTTTTAAGAATTTTAGTAGCAACTTTCGATAGATAGATAGGGATGAATAAGGGATAGCATATGTGTAAGTTTAGCGGAAGATGGATCTTAAGGCTAATTTAACACTAGAGGGGGGTGATTAGTGTTTTATAATTTTTATGAATCATTTTGAATTCTTTGAAGATTATAGTTTAAGCAATGCAATTAATAATCACTGATTCAAACACAGATAAATATAAATGTAGTAACAGTAAAAATGAAAGAACACACCATAATTTACTAGTTTGGAGTTACCCTAAATCCAGTCCTATATAATTCCTTGTACAAATTTCTTTTCAAATAGCAAAGCAAATACAATCTCGATTTCAAGACAATGAGACACACCCTCAAGACTTTCTGACCTCCGGGTAGATTTACTTAATTTACACGAACCACAAGCACACCCACTAGATTTCCGGGCTACTAAGCACACCCAATTGATTTGCACGGGCTACAATCACACCCATAAGTATAACAGTATGATTTGATAGAGTTTTATAGACTTAGATCGTTGATCTTGATTGCAAATGATCCTACATCCTCTTGAACAGCACTTTGATCTTGTTTGAGTGAGAGAAATGAGAGAAATCAGAGAGTAACCAATAGAGAATCAAATCAATGGAGTTTGAATTTTATTTTGATTGAATTTGACAATACATTGAGTAGATTTTCTTTTAGAATTTAAGAGAGTGAAAGAGGAGAGAAAATATGAGAAAGTAGTTAACAAAAATTCGGTGGCTTAACCCCTATTTATAGAGAAACAACGATCATGTCCGTTCGTGAGGAGATACGAGTAAAGACACTTCCATTTAAAATTTGAATTTTGAAAACTATGGTCACCATGTCGACACATAGGAATTGGATATGTCGACATATTCTTCACAAAATTGAAAAACACTTTATAAAAATTATTTTCAAAATATTAAAGTTTGTGAAATATTTTGATACTTTGTAAAATCATCTAAACATAGTTTATACATATTTTAATCATATCAAAACTTAAGAAAACTTTATAGAAATATATTTAAATATATAAAGGATGAATTTCTTTTGAAAATAGTAAATATAAAATAAAAGTGAATATATTTGAAATCAAAGTAATAACAATTATTATAATAAACTTATAAATATTTAGAAATCTTTAAAAACCTAAAATTATAATAAAGTATAATATTCAAAAAATATTTGAAAACTTAAAATATAATAAAATCAAAAGATAGAAATAATTTGAAGGCTATTTTGACAAATTATTTAGAAAAAAAAATTCTTTTTAAAACCATTTTTATGATATTTGAAAATCATTTGAAAAAGAGAAATAGAGAGAGAGAGAGATCAAAGAAGTACTATCAGGGTTTTAACAAAAATTCTAAGACTCTATAACATATTTGGGATATCTTGAGTTCTTCAATACTCATGAGTCTTCAATCTCTAACTCTTGAATCTCTATATCGGCCTCTTGAATCTTCTCTTGATACTGTACAGTCTTCTTAATTAATACTGCCTAATATCATGCACTATATGCTAATATAACTTAATAAAAACATTAGTATCTATATTTTATATAATGCCATATGGTTGTTATCATCAAAATCAGTGCATAAGGTACTAACAATAGGCATGAATAAGAGAGAGATTACAATAAATAAAAAATATGGAAAACTTTTGAAAACACACATACACAGATATATATATATGCGTGTGTGTGTGTATACACATACACACACACACCTTGGAAACCAATTTTGAAAACTTTTAGGAAAAAATTTTGAAAACCTTTTCAAAAAACCATTTTCTTTTAAAAAAACCTTTCAAGTACGTTCTCTTAATATGCTCCTAATGCCTAAGAAACTTCGAACCTCGCACTGATACCAAATGTGACAACCCGCATCCCTTGACATATGGATCCAAAGCCTAGGGTGACTTTCGGACTCACGTCGGTGCCAAAAAGTACGAGCTATCGAGTTTTTATAACATTACAGAAAATAAACATATATGATCTAAGATATACTACACTTTCGATACTCACAGCGGAATGGAACAAAATATAAATATTAAAAATATCCATCTAAGAAAATATCCCAAAACATAGTCTCAGAACAAAAATACGTAGTCAGATATAGAGTACGTAGAAATACCACTCAAAGTCCGATAAAAGAAGTACTAGTATTGATAAGATAAACAGTTACGTGGAGGGTAAATAAAGGATAAGCAACTCCTATGATGAGCTCGCCTCTCCACGTACTAAAATCGGGCCAAATCACTTGCTGCCCTACTCTCTTGTGGGGGGAAAGAAAGGAGAAAGGTGGATCAGACAAAAGACTATTGAATGAGTATAGGTTTAATATATGTAATCATGTACAGTTAACTTTAATTCTACCCTATGTGACCTAGGGTGTCTGATTACCCGCTTTTTGACCAAAGCGGCTAACTTAAAATAGACCTAGAAAACTCATACGGAGTCGGATTGACTTGAAATTTTGGGAAAACACTTAGAAGACACAAAAAAAGTACTCACCAAAAATGGGCTTGATTAGATAAGGCTAGATGGATCGCTAGCGACCTAACTAGATGGATCGCTAGCGATCCATGTAGATTGGGCCTCACCACCTTGAAAATTTTAGGGCAGGTCCCAGACACTCTCTAGAGTGTACTTGCAAAGTTTTGTCTGATTTTATTAAGTTTTGAGCGAGTTATGAATGATTCTTCTAGATAAGATAACCCATGAAGATGGATGATCAAACAAACTCCAAACGACTTGATATTTGGACAAGGCATTCAAATAGATAATAGGAAGGCAACCCAAAAGGGTAGACTCAAAAATAGATTAAGGGCATGGATCGCAAGCAATCCATCACCCATGGATCGCGCGATCCATCATGTTAGCTCGGGTCGCCTTGAGTTTTTCTGGACTTCTTCCTAATGTTGAGTAGAGGCTTCTAACAAGTCGGCCTTAGCCCAACTGCTTTCCTACTCCTATAAATACAATCCTATCTGCAACACAAAGAGGATCTTCTGAACTGGCTGTTGGAACTCTATAGAGATTATTCTTCGCTCTTCTCCTCCCGCACAATAGTCATCTAGGGGTTCACTGTGATTCTCTAGTGAACTCTTGTACTTGTAACTTGATCTAACCTAAGATATTCAATCATATTGTAATCCGATTCAGCCTGTAACAACAGTTAGTTAATAAAAAGTTATACAGTGGATGTGGGCTTCATTAACAGTCGAACCGCTATAAAAACCTTCTGGTATCTTTATTATTTATGCTCTTTTTACATTTATTTTCTATATTGTTGCTCTGTCAGAACAGGGTTGGTGCTTTTACAAACTCATATCAAGTGTTGATCCATTTTTTGGGTTAACAGTGTCCTACCATTGTTCGTGCATTCCTGGGGTCCATTACTTAAGGGTTTTATCCAACACGCACCTACACTACAACTTGTGCAGGCAACTACAAGGATCGAACTACGGATCGAACCTCAATAACTAACAATAGGCCCACGCTCCTAGAATTATTCAATATGGAAACACCGCTACTAGAACTACTCAATATGGAAATACTATCACTAGGCTACTAAATATGAAGACACAGCTGCTAGGCTACTAAATATGGAAACCCGCCATTAGGGCTACATGGGAATAAATTTCCTAAAACTACGATTACACGTAACCCAATGACGCATCAAGGGGGAGTCCGCAATGCTGACTTGCCCGTGTGTCTTATCGTCTGCATCTGTGTCCACCTATCAATCGTAGTATACACCTCTTATTGCACGCATCAGGCTCCATCAACAACACAATATCATGCCGTGTCAAAATCATGAATACCAAGGAGTCCCGTGGTGCCTTACCCACACACTTCATCAAGCATCAGTCAGTGTTGTGCATCCACTGTAGAACCTCCTATAAGTGTCATTTGCGATAGAATCGCTCCCCGTCAAATAATCGACCCCTCCATTAGTTAAAATACATTTACCCAAATCTGCAATGTCCTAGCGTCATCTCATTGAGAACTAGCTTTCCTATTGGCTCTAACATCCACACACGTATACAATACAGTTATACATACAATTGATAATTTTATAATTTTTATTAGTAACTTAGGCCTTAGACCGAGGTTCAAATATTGCATTTCGGACCTCAACCAGTCGACCGCTACACACTATCGGTCGATCGTTCAAAATGAACTATCGACCGCAGTGTAAAATTTAGGGTTTTTTGATTTTTAGCGATTAGAATAATTATTTGTTAATTTGATTTACACGGTGAAGCCTAAGCAATTTACAGCGAACATGCTTTGAAGTTTTACCCTATTTTTTATTGATTTCAATTTCGTAGATTTTAGCAAATTAATTATACTAGTTTCTAATCACATATGTCCATTTATACAATTTCTAATTCAAATTCTGACTTAAACTCTTAGGGTTTGCAATTTAGTTATTAACATCCTAGATCAGATAGAGTAGGTTAAAATTAACTGTAAATAATCAGCTTATCAAACTTGTTCCCACTCACCTCGGATCCAAGCTCTAACTCTAAGGTCCGTCAAAGAATTGTCACCAGTTAGTTCGCCTCCTCCTTGATCTGATCTACTAGTGCTCTTTTACTTTGTTTTTTAATTTGTTTTTGAAAGAAATTTTATAAATGAAGAGAAGAAATTTTGGCAGAGCTTCAATACGCTATTGATTTCTACTGAAATTAGGGTTAACTTAGGTGTTAATTTATAGGGGTTAAAGATTGAATTTGAATGTTGGATTCGCCCTAGAGAATTTTTGTTCTCATCTCACCCGCATATTAGAAACTCGGCAACAAAGAAATATATTTAGTTCAATCATCGCCGTTAAATCGCACGCTCGAGTCCGGCATAGTTATACGCCAACAGTTGACCGTCTATGAGGACCGCTCGATCGCTACCGATCGACCATTGCGCCCTAGAGTGGACAGCTCATAGTGTTAATTTTGATAAGTTTTTATTTTTATTTTATTCTGCTTTTAAATTTTCGAACGTTCGTGACTTCTTCGTACTAATTTCAATTTCGAAGTGTTATATATGAAAATTATCCAGAAAATTGTTGGGGACACAATGGTGCAAGTTTTATAGCCAAATTTGAACGTCTGTAATTTCATTTTAACCTTTATTTTATTTAAATTTAATTTTCTTATTAAGTTTTCAGATAAATTGGATAGTTACAATATAGGTGGCCACTTTGTTGGTGAGAATTTCTAAATGGAACAGGGTTGTCAGGACACAAAATATATATTAAAAATGATGTTCGGACGGTAAATTCAAATTGAAGAATTTTATTTCCATCACCGGGATAGTATTTGAATGATAAATACATAAAAATGAATTTCTGTGATAAAACTGTTCTGTGGGAGTACAAATAAAGTGTAATTGGAGCACAAAAAAAAAAAAAAATACAAAACAAAGCCCCAGCTTTATGAATAAAATCAGAAATAAACAGTATGCCAAATAGCAAAAATAGTCCAACTACAATAATTGCAAATGGTCCCCTCAAGCCTTCTTTAAGCCTCATTGACATTATTATAGCCCATTTGTCGTCTTTTTCCAACAGTATGCCTTAATTTGGTCGCCGTATTACATTTGATGAGCACCACTTATGATGCAAAAATTTCAATCTGCAAATTTGGAAACGATCTCTTCACGCAAAATTTGTGAGGTTCTTTTTTCTCTTCATACAAATCTAATCATATCTGATCAACTTTGGAATACATCAACATCAATTCAACATTACTGATAGACCATCTTCATATATGTAGTTATTAATCATGACTCTAGTTTCAACATAGCATTTGAAACACAAAATATACACCCCTTACAAATTGCATTATTGATAAGCCTACTTGTCCTTCGAATCGATATCAATCTACATACTCTTTTGATTAAAACCCTAAAGTACTTAAAAGAAAAAGCCGCCTCCTTCGCAATTTAATAATAACAAACTAACTTTTTCTTACACAAATTTATCAAGCATGCACCCTTATAACTTTGGGATAGCATCATGCTTCCTTGTGCGTAAGACCCGCGTCCTAATACACTTTATATATATGAACTTTATATAGTATTTTTCTTTTATTTCACATAGATGTGTGTTTATACCATGCACGTCATCTATTTGGAATGAAGCATGTATAAATATCAGTCAATAAAAAGGAATAAAAAAGAAAGAAGAAAAAAGTTATTGTAAATTGCATGAAGGTACCTTCAACTATCATTATATTTGCCTGATGTATAGCAAAAGATTTTGGATTCAATGTATGTTTATCCTACAAGAGCTAAGCTTAGGAGCATGGTATCATCTTAATATCATACTAACTTTATCTCCAGCCTGGTATGGTTAAAACAAAAGATGTATAATACCAAGTGCAGAAAACGTCCCTTGAATATCCATACATTCAAACTTCAGCTCTTAACCCCCGATAATTACATTTGATGCAAAGTGGTTTAAAGATTTTCAAAACCAAGGCAGCACCAAACATCTTCATTAACAAGTTGAGTTTCTCAAATGTTTCAAATGAAGTTAACTGGATTTGCTAATGACACTACCACCCCTATAAGAAACAACATTGTTTCCGACGACTTTAAACCATCGACGGCCGTCAAAAGCTGTCAGAATAAAGATCGTCGAGGATCCGTCTTTCCGCCAGCACCGTCGATCTATTTTCGACAGATATTGATGACATTTCCCAAAAGTCGTCGTGTACACTTTTTGGTATCGCAAGCCGTCGAAAACCGTCGGAATACGACCGTTGGAAGCCATGGGTTTAAACCGTTGATACCAAAAGACCGTCGGAAGCTATGTAAGATTTTTTTTATTTCAGAAGTCTTTCAACCTCACACACACACATCAATATAATTTGAAGATCAATTTCACACATATAAATCTATATAACAAAATCCAAATCACATATATAACATCAATAATGATAAAACATCAATATTTACAATAAACCAAAGTCAAACAACCCACGATATACTCAAACATCCAATAACATCTCAAAATAACTCAAATCGACCTCACAGATCCAACATCTCAAAATGTATCAAACGAATCAAATCAAATCAACTTCACCCATCTTATAGTGTATGTAACTCTCAAACACCATAGCAACAAAGTCAAACTACCTCACCCATCTGAAAAGTGTATATATGTACAATGTCTCAGTACAAGCGGAAAAATCAAACCTAGCAATTCTGATCATCGTCTCTGAATCCTTTTGATGAAGAAAATGTGTCATGCTCCTACATATACGCAACAATATGCTCGTCCAACTTGGCTATCTCCAAAACCTGATGCCTGTCTCATTCCTCCGGTTCAAAAATCCCATCTCTCACCTCTTCAATCTCCATGTTGTCCTGGGCTTTTTGTAGGCGTCTAGCCTTAAACATTATTTAACAAAGTGTATGAGTTTCATATGGTGTGATTAATAAAATCAATATTTTTACGTTATTCATAAATATATTACACATAAACATTACTTTTTGATTCCCACCATAACGCATATTCCGCGTTGGCGGCTTCATAATTACATCAAAGATTCAGTCCTCCTTATCAGCAATCAGTTCTTTCCATCTCGATCCCTCAAGCAGTTTCTCTCGTTTTTGCATGAATTTTTCCTGCGATTCCAAATAAAATTACAATTAAAATTCATACTTTTAATTATTTATAACTTATTATTTAAAGTAATTATTAATAACTTATAATTAAAAATATGCTTAACATGGCCAGTTGTGATTTTGAGTCGTGCCATGTGTATATTATTGTGCCATCTTCATTTTCATACTCGATGACATGAGTACGAGCAAACACGTCCATATAAAAAATCGGTTGACCACGTTCGTCGGAATTCCTATCGCTTCTTGCAGTGCACTCTACTTAAAAACTACATTGATTTCTAATGACTCACGAAATTTTGATGTCATATTCAAAATCACTAGACGACATGTGTATTTAATTTTTTCTTTTTAAAAAAAAACATGGTCATGGTCATGGTCTTTTCTATATATATTATAAAAACTAAAACAATGTCCCTTTAACTTAGGCCCCGTTTGGCTTGTTGTTTATAATTTTGTGTTTTCGTTTATACAAAAACGCGTCGGTTATATGTATAGTTGGAAAACAAAAATTTTGAAAAATAAAATTAACATATAAAATAGAAAAAAGTTTATTTTATTTTTCGTGTTTCGAGATAATAAAAGCATGGAGAACAATCAAACTCTTTCGTTATCCGTTGGTTGTCCCAACGACTAAGAATTATAAATCTTCTCTCTTATTTCTTGCTATTTTTTAGTGCAAGTTGAAAACACAAAACTCAAAATACAAAATGAAAACAAACGAGCTCTTATTTTTTACACAATTTTTGGAATTAAATCGTTAATTCTCGTAGATTTATGTTGTGTACGGCTCCTACGAGACACATCTTCTGCGTTTGCTTTTTTATTCTAGACTAGACTAGACTAGATTTATTGGGCTTGAATAATAATTAAGGCCCAATACCTACTCATTTATCTCCTCTTCCGATCTCTACTCGTCTTCTCCAACGTATTATCAGGTAACTGTGAAAGCAAAAATGTTCTTTAATATGAAATGCGTTGATGTAAATGATACAGGTTATTGTTCAATTTCAACATGTGACATTGGTTCTAATCTTTTTGAATGAATCAAAGGTCTAATTTACTTCAATTTTCATTATCTATCTCTACTTAGCCATCCTCAATCCTCATTTATCGCTACTGACGCCTCCATATGTATGCTCTCAGGAAGTTACTGCTTTTCATTGTTAAGCTTCATCTTTCTTTTTTCAGTTAATGTTATGTAAAGCATTATAAAATTTTATGTATTTTAAAAGAATCATTTTATCGCTTTTGTTTTCATATTTTCCAGTAAACTCTAATTTGTTTTTCAGTCGTCAGGTATGTTCATCTACATACCTCAATTTCTTCTGTTTCTTTTGATAGCCTGTGTATTTCACCCTAGCCTGTTGGTACTGTGTATTTTAGTTCTATTATTCTAATTTCTTTGTGATCCCTTTGGAAATAGCAGTAAAACCATGCGTGTAATTAATTTTTCCAGTCCTATTCTACTTGATTCCTAAAACATCTTTGCTCTTAGAGATTTTGGTTGAACTTTGATTGTGCTTCTTTGTTTAGATTCACTTTAACATATTTGAAGTACATTTTCTTACAGATTTGCAGGGTTCTTTACAGTTTACACTGCTCCCAAAAGGACATGGAAAGCAGGATGAAATAGATGACAACATGTGTGAAAGTTTCAGAGTGCTCTATGTTTCCCAGTTCCAATTGATATTATACTGCCGAATGAAATTTGATTATAAAAAATGAACTTCATTTGGCAGTACATAGTCGAGCTGACTTCATAACCATTCGACCGTAGAACGCCCATTTTTGGGCACTACAAGAAAACGTACAGTTTTTTATGGTTGGCTGCCATCGGCGACCATCGGAAGTCGTCGGAAATCGATGCAAAAAGCCGTCGCAACTATACTCGTCGCCGCACAGTTTTTTCGACGGCTTACAACAACCTCCGTCGTTGAATTTCCGACGGTTTCAAACGGCCGTCGAAGACACGTGGACGATCACGGAAGTCCAAAAAAACCGTCATTAACCGTCGAAGTACGGTCATCGTAAGCCGTCTGAAAATTTCGACCTACAGGCCGTCGCCAGCCGTCGAAAATTCTGAAGCTGTTTTTTGCGTTTTCTGATGCGTTCTAGCCTACTATACATAATCCAAAAACATAATACATTCACACACAAGCACGTATCCAAGTTAGATATTCAATATAATATCAAATCATACAAATATAATCAAATCACATAAAGAAATAAATCAAGCATAACCCGCATAAAATCAAACCAACACTTCATTAACATAATGTACATGCATCTCATTGTACAAAATATACGTGGAATATCAACTCCCCACCATCAATACCCAAATGTCAAAATTACCATCACCAAATATATCATCAAATAACATACACAATATTTCAAAATATCCAACTCCACCAACTCAATGTATCATCAAAAATCACTAAACAATGACGCAAAACAAAAAAACATAACTATCACTCCTGTCAATCACCTCCAGAATCTCTGAAACCAGCTGAAGCTGGAAAGCGACCACCATGCAGCAACTAAGCAATACGCTGGTCCAGCAGCTGTGTCATCTTAATGGTCTGTCGACGGTTCTGCTTCTCCAGCTGCGTCACCCTAGCTCTCAACTCTTCGATCTCTGCTAGATCGATCCGAGCTCTGTTTTGGCTGGCTCTCCTCTGTCTACCCTGCGATACTTATTTAATTTGGTAAAAGTTCAATTACTATAGTCTTACTATCAAAGCTAGAGCATAATATGTTAATTGTTATATCTATAAACTTATTATTGAAACTAAAGCGATGTGGAGTTTTTTAGAACTGAAAGATTACTAAATTGTTATATCTTAATATATTATTCATTACCACTTGGTTGCCAAAGTCGTAACGCCTGTTTCGTGAAGGTGGATCCATGACTGACTCAAAAATGACATCATCCTCGTCCGTAGTCAGCTGCTCTCAACCAGTTTCCTCCAGGAGTTTCTGCCGTTGTTCTATAAACCCAGCCTACATGATCAAATAAAAATATGGTTAAAATTAATAGCATGATATCTTAATTCATTATACTATAATAATCAAAACAATTACTAATAGTATATGAACTAAAATATGCTTACATGGCTCTTCCTCGATTTATCGTCATGCCATGTATATGAAACTGTCCCGTTTTGATTTACATGCTCGACGGCATGAGTACGGGTAAATAGACCTAGCGCCTCAGCTTTCTGAAATTAATTATTATGTACTATTAATGTATATTCAAAATTATACAACACAATAACTATTTACAATTGACATTTAATAAATTTACCAACTCCTGGCGATATTGTTGGAATGACTTGGACCCTCCTCGATGAGTGACAACATTTTTGTTTCTATTTGCCGAGTTTCTTTGCGACTCTGCCTGTACATTTAAATAAACAATACATTATTTACTTACCAAATATTTTTTGGTATTTACGCATGAATCAAATAATTAATAAAAGTTTAGTATACTTACATTCGCTTCGTCACTATCCCAATGCGCCAGCGACCTTTCCCACATGCTCGCTCTCATCCAGTTCGGCTTATCCCCTTTATGCTTCACAGCCGACATAGAATCCCGATAATCCTTCCTCATCTTCTGCATCTAGTAGTGTCGTACCAGCTGCAGGTCATCTGATTGTACGTCGACTGCGGCCTGCATTTCATGTTAAACAAGCGACAAATAATTAAACAATAAAAGGTGAACAATAAATAAGCGACAAAAAAAAATTAAGAATGAAAAATAGAAGATTATATTTACAATGAAATCCTGCCATATACACTCCATGATGTGGGAAGAGATATTATTCCACTTGGTCCAACAAGCCGTTATCCTACTCTTGTACGAATCTTTCGAAACTGATAGAACTATAGCTGACGGCTGTAGGTCAAATCCCCTATGTTAAATATGACATAAATTATTATATCGTACACAAAATATTTAAGATGCTGAAATTTTTTTAATACTTACCTCTCCGCTCTATGTACCAGATACAAAGCGGGACGCTGTGGCGACAGCGATGGGCCGCTGCCATCGCCTCCTCATAAATGGGAAAAGCTCATCTTTCTGGACGACATTATACCAGTTACAGACACATCATTTTAAAAAAGAATAATAACATAATAATAAAATATATTGTATAATAATGACATAAGTGACATAAAGTACATAAAGTGCAAAATATACTCGATTCAGATTGAGTCTCATATTCCGACGATAAGCAGAATACATGGCATTTTTAACATAAATTGCTAAATTAATGACAGAAATGGTAGTGACAAATGATGTAAATGACGATAAACAGATTCGGTTTCATAAATGACATAAATTACATAACTTGCAAAATAAATCTCATCAATTACATAAATTGCATAATACATAAAAATTCAACATAATATTTACAGGAAAATAAGCACAGGGAAGAAGTTGTAAAAAAATTTAGTCTTAGAGACAATAAGTTTGTATTTTAGTCTGAATGACACTTTATAGTGTAAACGGAAAATGATAGTTGCAACTATCATTCTCTGAGTTACACTAAAAATTGTCTTTCAACCTAAAAAGCAAACTTCTTGTTCCTGAAATTAAATTTTTATCTAACTTTTTCTCTGAGCCTAAAAACCCATAATATTTATATCAATTCTCATCGTCTTCTGATTCAGATTTGGTCTCATATTCTACGTTATTTTCCTCTCAACTCTCAAATGCTTCTACCAAAATGTATGATTCATCATTCAGAGGTCCAAAATCAGTACGATCGTTTGTTATTATTATTTCGTTGCTTTGCTCAAGATCTGCCTAATAAGCTTGTTCGTTTGGAATATTCTTCCCATCAAACGTAAACCTTGCCTTTGTTTTAAAAACTGCTGACCAATCTGTTTTATCTCTTTTTAGAGACGGATAAGGAGCGTAATAAACTTGCAATGCTTGTTTGGCTAGTACAAAAAGATCGTACTTGTGATAATGCGATGTGTGCTTTATTTCAATAAGATTATAATCCTTGTACACATCAATTCCAAAACTTGAAATATTGTTGAACCAATTGCATCTAAACAGAAAAACATCTTCCGCAGGTTGTGAGAAATACGTCAGTTGCAAAATATATCAAAATGCAGTCAATTTCTTTTTGAGACTTCACGGTTTAAAATTTACTAATTTTATATATTTCAAAAAATTATTAATTTCGCACATTATTCCCGCGTATTTTATCGAATAAGGTTGCTTCAATATTGTTATCATTTTCCAATATAGTCAATTTCTTTTTGAGACTCATGCATTCATTTTTATACAAGTCAAGGTGTTTAAAAGCAATGGACATGGATGATTCTAACTTCGACCGAAGTAGAATTTATCTCTGTTTTTCGATAAGTAACTTGTTTTTAAGTTTTATGGCTTATTCCAATTAACAGAAGACAATGCTAGAAACAACACGTATATAATGGTTTACACATACACATAAAATGACAAATTATACCCATTCTTTACAATTTCATGCTAATAAATCAGATAGGTATACCATGGGATACTATAAACTATTATTAGGCTATTAGAAACAATTAGAATTACTAATTAGCCCTAATCTATCAACTTATGCAAATCTAGGTTCAAGGTAAAAATTAGATTTTCAGCGAAAATAAGATATTATACTTGAGATTGAAAGCAATAGAGTGTAATTAGGCAGTCGTGGATGATCCGAAAACTTGAATTTGGAGATTGAAAGCAAGAAATTTGGTTTTAGAGGTTTTACTATTTTTTTCGTACTGAGGAATGAGGAAGAAAGGTCTCAACTGAGGCCTGTAATTTGCGAAATTTGCGACGGCTTCCGACGGTCCGTCGGAAGCTGCCAGTTGCTGTCGCTATTCAGTCTTTTCTACTAGGGGGAGTACCATTGCAGTGTACTTAGTACCACTCAAGTTTTACATATATGTTCTTCTATGTATATTATTATTATTTTAGCTTTTTAATTATTTTCATGCTTACGTATGCTAGTTTTTTTTAATTCGTTGATATTAATTGACAGATTTTGATAATGCACACGTGCCCACTAATGCTTAATTAATGTTATTATCACGGTGAACAAAATATTTCCTTCCACATCCATAAGTTAAGGTAAGGGACCCTAATTTTTCAACTGCATATGCAGAGTTGGATTATGGTATTATTACAACAAAGTTGAGTTGGATTGCGGAACTTCGAAACTTTAACCTTTAGAGCATTCCCAGCCTTATAGGTCTCCACACATCAATGCAGCTTCAACCAACCCCCTCGAAACCTCAACAACAAAAAAGCGAAGACCCAACTGGGACAAAATTTGTGTTTTTAGCCGTTTTTATAAAGCCGACTAAGACACTTAAATGGATTGCAATCTACAACAGTTGAATTGCAATCCATGTGATGATGTGAAGAGCAATCCACATCGTATGGGGTTTAGATCGTATGAGGTTTAGCCGGCTATCATAAATCCAGCTAAGACTAGTTGGCTTTATGATAGCCAGCTAACCCATTGACTCGCAGGGTTGCTATGATAATTTTGTGGGTTGCCAAAGCAACCCACAAAGAAGCATCCGATCCATATTGGAGGTCGGTCAATTTCCAATCTGGACACGGTTGGGAATGCTCTTAGTGGAGAATTCTACAAATGGATCTGATACTAATTAATTGTTTAGGCGTATAATATTTTTGTTAAGTATGTGATATTGGGGTAATTTTTTAGCATAAGTATTTTGACTTCTGAAGCTCAAAAGCATATATCACATCAACATCCTCCAAAACTTTAATTTCTTGGTTGTTTCCGTTAGGGCTGCACAAAGTATGGGTTGGGTCGGGTCAGACCAAATATTTCATCCGACCCGCATAGGTATGGGTTTAAGGTAGCTCAACCTGTATCCGACCCTATATGAGGTTGGATATGGGTTGGGTCGAAGTATGGGTTGGGTCGGGTTTAGTAGAGTTGGGTTGGGTTGCATGAATCTAATAAAAAATGAGAATATAAGGGAATATTTTCAAAAATTAACATTAAAATGTTCAACATAATATATTAGATTTTAGCTAGCATAACGCACTTAAACTAACTAATTCATTATAACATATATTTTATTAAAATTTCATTGTAAAACACATCATATGAAATTAGTTCACTACATAGTAGAACAAGTGTTTCATTTTAAAATACATTAAAATGCCCTTTGGAATATCTTTGCCAAATTCTATCTTGTTTGGGTTGACATAAAATATGCTTTTTCATATATTTACTGTGGAATACATAAACATTATTCTAGGATTAGATTATTCTAATTTTTAGTGTATTGATATTAAATTAGGTTTTTAATATAGGGTTGGGTTGGGTTAAAGTAGGGTTGGGTTGAACAAAATAACACACCCGACTCATATATAGTATGGGTTACAAATTGTAACCCATATCCGACCCGAACTAGGATGGGTTGGGTTGGGTTTATGTGGGTTGGGTCGGGTTGGTGGGTTGGGTCGGGTTGGATATGGGTTGTGTGCAGCCCTAGTTTCCGTTGTTTGTTTTCTTACGTAGTAGAAAAATTGTCTAGGTGGAATATTTACCAAGGAGTCACCCGCCTTTGATATAGTTCAACGATCCAAGGAAAATTTGATTGGTATTGTTTTAAGCATTGAATGTGCAATTGTTGCATCATTTTACAACGAAATGTTTTGTGTTCAACTATAATGGATGTAATAACTAATAAATGTTTGTGTTACAACTCAATGGTAGATAAAATTATAGCATACATTGATATCTCGTTTCATGGAATATCTTATGTTAGACCAGATTAATTGCATATTTTCAATTATTAACAATAAAAGAGATGTTAATAATTGAAATAAAAGGAAAACTTACGTATTGTAACAACCATGTGATATGAGTAGTTCCCATTTCTAACACTAATTCAGAATCCAGCAATCATAAGCCTACCACATCAAGAACTGAACTAATTAAAAACTTAGATTAAAATTTTGAATGGTTTAAAATGACCAATCCTGTTGGAACTAGAGGTAAGCAAATAGGACATGTAAATTTCTTAACTATCATAACAATATCAATTATTTGTGAATTAAATGTCTAAAATACATACATTTTTTTATCTATTAAACAAACATTCAAACATTAACAAAATTTAATTCAACGCATTCCTTAAATCAGTAAATAAAGCAGATAGAAATAAAATATATTGTAACGCTATACAATCTCAAGTGATGAACGTTTACAGATAACTCATACATAATTTGATAATATCTAAAGTGACAAAATACGTCAACCATATACAAAATATATTACAATTGAGTACAGATCCAAGCAGCGCATGTCAAAAGAGGTGGAGGTTAGGTAAACATTAGGTCGAAGTTGCAAAAAGCGGTAAAAATATCAATCAATTGTGATTGATGGCAAGTAGTAGAGTTTTGGAACTAAAAGGTGAAAATTAGCGAACGAATGTGAAAGATTCGAGTGAACCGATTAAAGTAGAAAGAAGAAAGTACCTGAAATCACAATCGAAAGCATGCAAAGATGTGGAATACTGAGATTATTGAGTAATCGAATAGGGTTAGCGTATGGGTAGTGCGGATTTGATCTAGGCAACAGCGTCGGTCGACGTAGTAGGAGAATAGCGGTGAACCGCATTGGAGATTAGAGATTGGAGATGAGGAGGATGAGTGATGCGAGCGATTTAGTAGGAGGAGGCGTTTGATTTCTGGGAGGATGAGCGGTGAGTCGCGTTCGCGTATGCGAATAGATGTGGACGAAATAAGACAGAAGGAAGGACATTTTTGGTACTTCAGAAAGACACGGTTGAATCATGTTCAAGGAAGTCTCATTATTAGTAGTAAAGATGTGACTCGCATTGTAAATGGAGTGAGTGCGTGGATTGAATAGGTTAAAGTTCCACATCGCAGAATATTTGAAATAATCATGTATGTATATGTGATTGGTGACACGTAATATTGGAAATTTCTTTTGTTGCAATGTGTTGCCAAATTCATATTATATGCCCGATGGGAGACGATGGAGAGATGTTCAATCGGAACGTCGACATGGAAGACTTCAACCGTTGATGACACTAGACACTTTTCACGTTTGAGTAGCTAATTGGCAGAGTAGTTGAGAAGGTATGCTATGTGTTGTTCAGTTTTGTACAGATCTCATTAATTGCAATACATTTCATATTATTGTTATTTTAGCAAATCCAATGACTTGGTACTCATACATTATACCATCCAGGTTTTGAATTTAACTTTTCTAGCAAACCTATCTTTTTCACAATACCGCAAACAATGAAGAAGTAACAACATATATGGGCTTATCCCTGTAATATAATATATTTATTAAGGAAAATACATAAGTTCGGTTTCAGAACCCATCAATGTTAACTTATGGTTTCTCTTTTAAGAATAATATATATTGATATATGCTAGGCTTATTACTTTAACATGCTTCCCATTTTAGTGTTATGCTTCATCCGATTAATGTATGAAGTATTGCTGATTTCATCTTTAATATCTATTTTTGGGTTTTCTATTCATGATCTGCTAATTAAATTACGGAACTAGGTAGCCGTTGGCGTACAAACAAACTCACAAGTAGTGCGGTGAGTAGGTACAAAAGGTGATGATTCTAAAGGTGCAAATGTCTACTTCTTTAATAGAAATGTCACATCAAATATGATGATAATGTGATCTATTAAAAATTTGTATATCAACCACGAGAAAATTATATCAGGGGACATTCAAATTATGTTAAGGGCATTTTTGTAACTAAATATATAAAAAGAGAATAATTTGTATTAAATGCATAAATTCATATAAAATTTGTACAATTACCCTGTAGTGCTAATATTAGGAAGCAGTTTCAAGTATTTGCATTAGGACGTAGTTTCTAATATTTTATGGTTGTTTTCTCATTTGGATATTTTATGGTGGTTTTCCAATTTATCTCCTATTTGAAATGTAAAACTCATTCCTATTCGATACACGGGTTAAAGACTAGTGTAAAATTATGTTGATTGCTAAACAGATTACCTAAAAATTACACTATTAAGCTAATATTGCAATGGCTCCTTTTGTTTATGCTGCTCTAAAAGAATGCAACAGCAATAAAATATACACTCTCATTCTACTAAAAAGAAGAGAATGATATAGGGATTCTACCTCATCTCGTACAAAAGCAACAATAAATATATATGTGTGTGTATATGTATATACAGGACTTGAGTATAGAGGTTGTGATCGGTAGTAGCTTTATCAATAGAGGGAAGCGAATGTAACATCTATTGTCTGTTTAAACAGAAAACACATGATCTGATTAACAGTATAACTTTTAATTTTGTTATTTAATTTTTGGACATAAAAGAAATAAAAATTGGTCCATGTCATTCAGCCCCTTGTGGAAACGCTATAGAAATTAGCTTATTCTGTGATGTTTTTTTTAGGGTGGGCACGGTCGGTTAATCGATTTAATCAATTAATTTTTTCGATTAACCACAAAATTGTGGCGGTTTGGTTAACCGGCCTTCGGTTAATTATGGCATTGGTTAACCGACGGAACCAATCAAAATTAACTGCGGTTAACCAATTTATTTAATCGGTTAACCGATTAACATGAACGGTTAACCGTTTATGTTAAATGGTTATAAAACTGCAACATATATATACACTAATAAATGCAGTTTCAAACTTCAATAATTCAGTTCATACGTTAGTAATACTTAATACTTCTGTGCATGCATTAATACCTGATGCAATACATTACAAGCATCATTAGTCCGTACATTAATTACAATTCATACTTCATACTTCAGTACTTAGTTCATACGTTACAACTTACAAGCATCATAAAATATTTACAATTACTACATTACATTAGTAAATCAGTCGAATTTCAACAAATAGATAATTTAGTAATTCAGTTCTTACTCCATTCTCCAACTCCAGTCTCCACCTTTCTTCAACTTCAGTTTCCATTCTCCACATCTATCCAAACAATGGTAAACGGGATAATTTAGTAATTAACTAAAGCATGTGTAAGCATATATAACTATAAACTATAGGAGAATAAGAATTGAACTGAAGCATATAATTGAACAAACATATAAATAGTATAACATAGTCCAAATTATCTAAGATAATGGCATAATGTAGTTTAATACACGGTTTGTAAACAAATAGATAATGTAGTTTAATACACATTCATATTAAACTGATATTACATGTACATGGCTATAAACATATAAGGTAAACAAATGGATAATGCAATATAGGTTTTATATAAGTCTGTCCAAACAACAAATAAGTGAACCTGAAGTGTATATATGTAATAACGAAGTACAAACTAAACCATATATGTGTGCAACTCATATATGCAACTAATACTGTATAGTTTAATTGTATAACAGATATATGAGCTACACAGTTGTAATCTAGTATCAACTATATAATTATATATGATATATGAACTGATTGAGTATACAAACTGATATGGTATGAAACTGATATATTCACATAGTCACAACTGATATTAGATATCAATACTCATAAGCCAAACTACAAACAATCCACACTCACTCCACAACAAGTCAACAGCTCAAAGCTTTGAAGTCTCAATGACAAACAGCAAGAATGACAAACGACATGTTAGTAGCTCAACTTCAAAGCCATGTTTACTGTAGTAAAAATAGCAAGAATGAGAAAGAAAGAGTTAAGTGATAATCAATTAGTTCGTAGCTGATATATGCATTATGCATGAAGCATCATTAGATGCATAACTAATAGTCCAACTTATGTATATTTAATAGTTTAATAAATTAAAAAAATGAATTTGCTTTAAATATATACATGAAATCAACTTATGTATGCACAAACTATGTTCATTATTCATGAACTGATATATGCGTGATCTATCAAAACTGAAGCAACATTATACATATGAACTGTATGTATAATACATATCTATTACTGCATATTCTATTGTATTTAACTTAAGAATAACCTGATGATCTCTAAAACGAAAATAGTTTAAATCTTTTTTACTATTTTAAAGTGAAAAGTGACGTATTCTGTGTTAATAGAAACAAATATTTAATAAATCATGAAAAGGATTTTTTTTAATTGTTTGGGCAGTTAACACATTAAAAGCTCATGAAGCCATATATGAAAAGGATATTTGCTTATCCATAAACCATATATCCATATGCTTGAACCAATATAATTTTACCCCAGCAATTCAATCCATATGCTAGTAACAAACTTTTATTTGCTTTGTACATCAGCTACTAGCAAAAGTTAATTGTCTCCTATTTTTCATGTATTGTGAATGTTTGATTGAAAAGAAGGAGGTTCGAGAGCGTAAAATTTTGATATATTTAATGAGTACTAAGTTTGAATCACAATTCCAAAAAAAAGTACTTAAGTTTTATAAAACTATATTCTAAACTAAAACTATATTCACTGATATACACTCACAACCTTATTCACTTTAATTCACAACTGATATAGTATATACATTGACACAACTGATATATATCAACTATATTCAGTTTCATTCACAACTAATATACATTCACAACTTAGTTATACATGTTTGCATATATATTAACAAATAACAGTTTATAACTATATGTTAAAAATCCACTAAGTTCAAAGTATCGGTTAATATATGATTTACACATGACTAACACATCCACACACTAATTTGGTATATGATTACTATAATTACCGTAAATTCAGTATAAAGTTATTATAACTCTGTAATCATATTACTGTAAATTAGTTGTAAAAATACATTTACTTACATAGTAATTAGTATATGATTACTGAATTGCAAATACAATAAATACAGAAAAGTATACATAGCATAGCATACAACTGAAATCAACGAGTAACAAACTAGAAGTAACAGGCCGATAGTAGAACGTAATACATTAGATGAGCTTTCATTTAAAACTCAGATTCGATAAGTCAATTTAGAACTTAAGAATTAAATCTAAAAAACTAAACTCGAGATGTTTCATTACCTTATTGACGCCATTAATTACTGCAACAACTCGATGATGGTGGCGGTCGTCGCTAACATCGTGAAGCATCGCGACTAAAATCAGCATTTAGCAGACGCGATCAGCGAATATATTAGATCTACGTTTTGAGTTATCTTGTTTATTCTATTTTATCTGGAAAATGAGAATTGGATTAGATCTGGAAGAGGAATACTAGGGCACGCTAATAGTGTGGTTCGGGTATGCATTGTTTGCAGATGGGCTGGTATTGGCTGCCATTTCATTTTATAAAAAAAACAACTTTTTTGGTCGGTTAACGGTTAACCGATTGAGCAAATTTCATTAACCGTTAACCGAACCGAAAATGTTCGGTTATGGTCGGTCGGTTAACCATTATGTCGGTTAACCGAATTTATCGGTTAAGTCGGTTCGGTCGATGTCGGTTAACTCGGTTAAGTCGGTTAAATACCCACCCCTAGTTTTTTTTGCTGAATGCATTGAGCAAACCAAAACATCTCAAAGGGCGTTGAGTTGAATATACCTAACATAACAGTATATATAACTGCATCTTTATTAATAGTTGGTTTAGAAACGCAAACTTTTGATCCAATCATGAACTTTCAAAATTACCCTTTATATGTAATTCTTTATTAATTTTCTTTTTTTAATAGTAGTTGTAATATCTTTGGTGTCGTACTTTTTTAGTGTCAGCGTGAATTACCAAAAACGCCTCTAATACCAAATTCAAATTTTAATATCACTTGAAACTAAGATCTAACAATTAAAATACTTTTACAAATTCAAAGCGTCAGTCTATTATAAATATTATCAAATTTTAATATCACTGAAACTAGATCTAACAAATAAAGTTCTTCTACAAATTCAAAACGTACATTTACAAATACTATCAAATTTTAGTATCATTTAAAAAAAGAATCTAACAAATAAATTATTATTTAATAATATAAATAAATCTTTAATAATAGTTGTAGTATATTTGGTGTCACACTTTTTTGGTGTCAGCATGAACTACCAAAAACTCCCATAATATCAAATTTTAATATCGCTTGAAACTAGGATCTAACAATTAAATTTCTTTTACAAATTCAAAGCGTCTCTCTATAAATATTATCAAATTTTAATATCATCGAAAATAGGATCTAACAAATAAAGTTCTTTTACAAATTCAAAATGTCCATTTACAAATACCATCAAATCTTAGTATCATTTAAAAATAAAATCTAACAAATAAATTATTAATTAATAATATAAATAAAAATTCAAACTTAAAAATTAGGTGTTGAAACTTAAAAATAAAATTAAAACTAACAACAAATGATTTCAATGTAAAAGTATGGTTAAATATTTCTACAAATCATTTTATTTTGAATGTGTTGAATATATACAATTTGTAGATAACAATTCACGCGCGAAGCGCGTGTTGTAACGCTCGTAATTGTAATATATTTGTTGTCACACTCTTTTGGTATCAGCATGAAATACCAAAATTGCCTCTCTACAGATATTATTAAAATTTAGCATCGTCTAAAATTAGGACTTGAAAATTAAGTTTCTTTTACAAATTCAAAATTTTCTCTACAAATATTTACCAAGCCTTATTATCACTTAAAAATAGGATTAGCAAATAAATTACTTTACAAATTTGTTTTTTATTAATTAATGATATAAATAAAAATTTAAACTCACAAAAAATTAGATACTGCAACATAGAAATAAAATTTCAAATTAACTACTTATTATTCAACATAAAAATATGACTAAATATATGTGGTTTCTTTTGAACGTATTAAGTAAATTAAGTTTGTAGAAAAACAATTCAGTCTTCTTCATCACGCGCGAAGCGCGTACTCTGTGACGCTCATATTAACGCTTGTATATAATAAGAGGTATAATGGGTATGAGAAACATGACACTTACCATGTATTTCCATTTTCCTCATTTTCAGCATTATCAACCAAAATTAAAATAATATTTTAAGAAAAGGACCGCCAACAATAGAGAAGGACTATATCATTGTATAAATGGTTCCTATCAACAGTAAGAGCATCTCCGATGGACAAAAGATCGCATATTTAGCCTTTGATACTAGGAGGTGACCCAACAATCAGACATCTATTTAATTGACGTCTGACTTTATACTTTGATTGAATAAGACATAAAATCTCATACGTCTATTAAAGCAGTAGATGCCTATTCATCTGAATACACCGAATACATGCGTTTATTAAACTGGCTATTGAGATCAATTCAGAATTTTGAATTGGTCAATGAATATTCCCCCGAATATTCAGGATAATACAATCTGTTGGAGTAATATTCTCTACCGCTCTTGAATATTAAGGCTCAATTTGCTTTTGTTGGAGATGCCCCATAGATTGAAGAAAAACTGTAAGAAATATTCGTTTCTGATAACAGGCTAAAAAATAATAAAGACAAATGATTTGTATTTGCATTAATTGTTCAGTAACAGCTATTTATCCAAGGATGCAGAACATTAATTGATATGAAAAATCTTTGTTAAAAAGGAGAACGAACTTGATTGAGAGTCAAAATACATCAATTAAATAAAATATGATTTCTTACAATATCAAACCCAACAATTTTCTTTCATTCTTAAAACACTGCCAAGTTGGAAATACCAACTAAAAATAAACAGCAAGATCTCATGTAATTGTTAACACAAGCAGCATAGAATTTGTTGTAGTTAAGGCTATGATGACACGATATATTTGATGTGCCAATAATATGGTAGTAAAAGTACACGAAAATATGGTATTTTACAGTATTTTAACAGACTCCCCGACAACAGTATTTTAAAAGGGGGCTTTGCACCGAAGGTCCTTATTTTTAAATGTTGTTGTAAGAAAAGTCCTTGTGATAATGAGTATGTAAATTAAGTCCCTGTTTTTTTTTTAAATAAGAAAGCGCAAAGTATCTTGCGCTTTTCTTATAGAAAGTGCAAGTTAACTTGCGCTTTTCGAAAATTTAATTTTTTTTGAAAAGTTCAAAATTTTTAAAAAAAATTCAAAATCAAAAAGCGCAAACTAGCTTGCGCTTTCCTAATAAAAAGTGCAAGTTAACTTGCGCTTTTTAAAAATTTTAAAATTTTCGAAAATTTTGAAATTTCAAAAATAATTTCAAAATCAAAAAACGCAAACTAGCTTGCGCTTTCCATCAAGAAAGCGCAAGTTAACTTGCAACTTTGAAAATTTTCAAAAACATAATTCAAAATAAAAGCGCAAACTAGCTTGCGCTTTTTAAATTTAAAAGTTTTAAAATTTTCAAAATTTTCAAAAAAAAAATTCATAGTCAAAAGTTGCAAGTTAGCTTGCATTTTCTGTCAGAAAAATGCAAAACACCTTGCGTTTTCAATTTTTCAAAAAGTAGTAACTAAGTTTACATATTCATATCTTTAGGGATTTTTCTTATAACAACATAAAAAATAGGGACCTGTAACACTTTTTTTGTTTTAAAAGAGTCCTTAACTACAGTATTTTACTACTATACCGGTATTTATTTGAGGATCCATGTCATCTAAAAGAGTCTGCAAGCTTTAATCAAAGTGTACCTGTAAATACCAATATTAATACTGTAAAAGTGTCGAGGAAAATAAATTTGTACCAATATAAAGTTATAATCTGATAAGGTGGTTTAGTTAATTACAGTTAGCTAATAAACTGAATTTAATAGAATTCTGTTTTTGGTGGAAAATCTGTTACAAACAGATTTCCAAAATTCTGTTATTCAGTCTGCGGAAATTCAGGGAGTTTGTTAGTATTTTGTTAGCTGGGAAGCAAGTGAGAATCCTTGTATAAATACTCATATCACATTGTAATAATTCATTCATGAAATAAAACACAATTCTTTCTCTTATTTTCTTAATTCTGATTCTATTCTTTCTTTGTTTTTCTGTATTCCGCTAAGCCAATTAATTGGCATACCTTACAGTGAGCTAACCTCCTGTATCATAATCCAAACATAAATTTATGCTACTAGATTCAATCGTTTCAGAAAATGACATTGATTATGATTATAAACTGTATGCATATCATACATATTTTATTTGTAGTTCTTGTTGAAAGTAATGTTTAAGTTGACGCAGCATCAGTACTAAAATTCCAATATTATGCTAACCTACAATTTGTTGCTCTAAAATATTCATCTCTTATAAGTTTAAACTTTACAGTATTATATTTATATACATATGTATAACATTGAAAAGTAGAGTAATTTTGTAAACAATTTTTCAAAATATCAAAGCTATATATAAAGTTGCTAAGATTTCTCCACAGCCAATATATATATTATATTAAGTATATACTATAAAGACTAAAAGTAATCAAAATAATTAAGATAACAAAACATACTTAATAGAGAGGAGGTAAAAGATATAATTAACCAGCCATCAAAATCACAAAATTTCTTATTCAACAAAAGAAAAAGCAATAATAGGCAAAAGAATTACATACCTCACTGCATTTGAGCAGTGGTATTTTGTTGCATCATTTGCATCAGTTTTTGAATCGGAAAGGTTATTCATGGAGGCATCTATTGCTGATGGAATAGCAGTATACCACCATTCTATAATGATGGACCTCTTCGATTTTGATTTCTTGTGATCATCCAATGCACTAATAGAGACCACAGAGAGTCTCTTAATTAGCTAGGTTGATCTATTGAAAATACAAAATAAAACGGTACACTGACAATGTGGATTAACGTTTTTTATTCGTACAACATTTTTTTCCAAACCACGGATCTTTCTTCAAGTAAGGATCTAAATATACCTCACAAATTTTGATACTTTCGCCAAGAATATATTGTCTGCGATGAAAGAAGCAATGCATTTCATCGGTTGTCATGAATAAAGTATAATAAAATCGTGAAAATTTGGTGTGTGCATATTTCGAATAAGGGACACGACCATAGTTATATTATCACTAATAAACAGTAGGAAGTTGGCTGGCATAACGTAGAAGCACTATAAAATAGCTAATGTTTATTTTTAAAAGTTCAGATAAATTAGAATATGCTCAAACTTGACAATGCTGACACACAACATACACTCAAAAATATGCTCAATAAAGTTTTAACGCTTTAGATGATTTTAAGAATATGTTATCTCGGTAAGTTATAAAATCTTGGTAACTAGCATATTGAAATGAATGATATAATGCAATCAGAGAACGTACACAATACTTATTTTCTCATTATATTGGATAGCGGGTCTGGGCTTGATGTCTCAGCCCATCTAGCATAATACTGGCGGTATAAAAGCAACGCATATACACCGCTTGCAAATGATGTATCAGCTGCAATATCAATAAAACAAATTACATTCTCTTTTCTTTTTCAATATCTACGTTCAATCCAAAATCCGAAATCATCAAATCATCATTCGAAATCCTCTAACCCATCAGGTGAAAACTCATCATTTGGGTTAATTATTGAATTTGTTGTTTGAAAAACAGGTGTCATAACAGGAAATCAATTTGATTTCTGATTGCAACAAGCTTTTTAACAAAGAGATAAGTAAATTCACAAACAAGAAAGTTCAGAAAACCAGATAATCAAAATCAAGAAAGCAATCAAAGGCAAAACGGAAGTAATTGCCTGGCCAAGATTTCATCAGAACAAATTCATTATATGAATCTTGGCTGCAACCGACCTGCCTATGCAACAATTGAAGCAATCTTGAATCAGCAAGCATCTGAACCTTCAAGTTTGAGCATCATTTTCTGAATTCTGTCATTATGGCTGAAGGAGATAACGCTTCAGCAACCTCAAATAACACTGATAACCCCCAACAACAACACATCACCGAAGCAACAAAGATTTGATCAAGACAGTCATCAGTCCTCAAAGTCAGCTAATCACCATACATCTTGAGGAAGACAACTATTTTCTATGGAAATTACAAGTTGAAACAGCAATGCAAGGATATGGCCTTGCACTACAAGAACACAGGGCTATTCCGACGGCAAATAGCCGTCGTCGACCGTCGGAAGCTGACGGTATAGCCGTCGGAATAGCGTACACGGTTTTTGTCAACTTTCGACGGCGGCGACGACAATCTTTCGACGGCTTCTAACGGAAAATAGCGACGGTCTTCGACGATCAATGAGGTAAACGTGGATCCACTTGTAACCAATAATCCATCGGTAGCCGTCGGAAGATAGTGACCCGTAAGCCGTCGGTAGCCGTCGGAAATCTGGATTTATTTTTTTATTTCTGCTCCTATTCGACTTCCACCAAATCTACATATATCAATATACTTCTCAACTCCATTCCACACAGGTAATTCGGATATATATATATATATATATATATATATATATATATATAACAACCAACAACAATATTAACCTTAATCTCCAATATATACAAAATCATAAACTCCAATATATACAAAATCATAAACTCCAATATATACAAAGTCAAGATCATAAACTCCAATATATACAAAATCAACCATCCAACATCCTCAAACATCCAACAAAACACTGGCCAATCAACGTCAACCATCAAACAACTCCACAAAATGTACCAAATCAATACAACACATCCAATCTCTTACCAAAGTGTATCAAACATACCAAGAAAAATCATCCTCACCAACTCCAAGTCAACATATACAACATCTAAGCACAAACATAGAAAAGCGTACGTACCTATCAAGAGTCGTCCTCGCCTCCGGAAGCACCAGACGACGAAGGAAATGAACAATGTTGTTGCACGTACTCCGCCAAGCGCTGATTCAACTGCTCCATCTGTATAGCGCGAAGACGGTTCTGCTCCTGCAGCTGCTCGACCATGACTCTCAGCTTTTTTATCTCGGCTTTGTCCTGCTCTTTTTGGTACGCTTGTTGAGATGCCCTAGCTTGCGAATAGAAAAAACTGTTATAGAACTTTTCGACGACTTTTATAACAATCGTGTAACTTTTATAAGATAGTTTATTATTATAAATTACCGCTTGGTTTCCATAACCAAAATGCTGATTTCGCTGCGTCGGATCCATGATGGAGTCAAAAATAGCGTCTTCCTCCTCGCGGGTCAACTCATCACAATCTGATCTCTCTAGCATCTGTGCCCGTGCCTCTTGAAACTTTTCCTACAATGCCAAAAAAATTATAGTTGAAATCAACCCAACATTATTTTAATTCTTCAAAGCTAATTACTTAAACTAATCAATATTAATAACTTAAAATTCATAATATGCATACATATGCAGCCGTCGCCTTATCCTCATCTTCCTATGTATATGTAAGGTTGCCAGCTTCGTCCGTTTGCTTTATGGCATGGGTATGAAAAAATATTTCCATGTATGAGACCGGACATCGACGCACCAACTGTTTATTAATAACTTATAACTTAAACTATATAAATGTAATAACTGTTTATAATCGCAATTAATAAATTTACCAAATCCTCATGATGATGCTGGAATGACTTGAAACCACCACGATGTGTTAATGGGTTCTTTTTTCTATTCGTAGAGTTCCTCTTTGACTCCGTCTACAAATTTAAATAATTGAACAATATATTTAATAGTTGTAAAACAAAGTAATGAGATATATATGATAGATTAATTACCTTGAACTCATCGTTGTTCTACCAGGCAACCCAAGCATCCCATACACTGCACCCATCCAGTTCGGTTTCTTCCCAGCTCTCCTAGGCCCGACATCGTGTCCCGATAATTCTTGGCTATCTTAGAATTCCAGTGGCGCTGCACAAGGGAAATGTCCGCTTCCTGCAGATCTACGGAACCCTACAAATTGAGAAAATTAAATATAAGTTGTATATTTTTAAGTAGTCAACAAATTGTAAAACGGTAATTTGCAAATATGTAAATTTAAACTCACCAAAAAGTCATGCCAGATGCTCTCTCTTATCGGGTCGGGGATCTTACTCCATCGGGGCCAACAACCAGTCATCCTACTCATATATGCCTGCTTGGAAATACTAAGAACCACTCCGGATGGCTCTAACTCAAATCCCCTGTGTTAAATTTGAAACATGCTTTAGACTATTTATATATCGTACATAAAATATTTCTAATACTATGCTACCAAATTTAATACTTTCGATCCATCAGCTTGGGGCTGTAAATACACTACTGGTCGTGCTGCTGGCTCTGAAGGGCCACTGTCATCACCTCTATTCACTATTCAAGAAGAAGAGGGGGAACCAGAGTGAGAAGAGCTACGCCTTCGAAAAAAAAGACATAATACCTGCCACGTACATATCGAGTTATTATGTCAGAACATATAATTCATAATAATTATGAGAAAAGATATCATAATTGATGAGAAAAATGTAACATGAATAATCGCATAAATTACCTTATATTAAATTGTATATTAGCAATCAGTCCTCATCGTTTTCTGATTCGGACTCGGTTTCGTACTTGTAACGACCTGCTATTTTAAACCATTCGCATCCGCACATGTCGGACTTGAATTGCTCAAAATACCAGATTGTTAATTTAAATTTGGCAAAACTCAACATATACAGTAAATAAAATAATTACAGAATCACAGATACAGAGTATATAACAGAATGCAGTGGAATAGATTAATAAATAGTAGTTCATGAAGCTACTATATAAACAACAGAACTTGAAATAAAATACAACAGAATATCTCAATACAGACTGATGACATCTCTGAACAAATCATCTGGAAAAGCTGAAACTGAATCGATAGTTGGATCTCCACGCGAAGCTCCAAACTTCAAGGGTGAGTCTCAAATGTTGTATCACTCAGTCTGACCCGAGCGTAAAGCAAAACACAAAACACTCGAGTCAGGATTAACATTCTTATATCAATAAATCCAACTCAAGTGAAATATCAACTGAAATACAAGTAACTTAAAGGACGTTTGGGATAACCATCCTCTAAGGATCCGTGGAATTATCTACTAAGTAGAAATATACGCTATTAACAACCAAACGTTATTATAACACCGTGGTCATTTCAAATTAAATTATACTTCAAAACCAAAATATCATTTCCATTTCAAATATATATATATTTCCAAATTATAACACTTTCAAAACTAAATTGATAATTTCATACATATTATTTTAACTTCATTATTATTTAGTTTTGAAATATTCACTTAATAAATTCATTACCAATTAAATAACCTTAAATTACATTAAACTAAATATTTCCTTCGATTTATTTAAAACTTGAAATATCCATTTAATCGCTTTAAATCAAAATCAAGTTATAGAATCATATCTTAAAACCCTCAAATTTAATAAGTTTCAAATCGATTTAATTAAGCAAAATCTTAATTAAATACAAATTCGAATAAATTCAAATTTATCTTTCCCACCTTAACTTATAGAATCATTATAAAATCTATTTAAACTAAAATTTTCAAATAAATACTTAAACATATTGTATTTTACTTAAATTCAACTCGACTAAATTTAAAGCTTATTATTAAATTTATTTTGTATTAAAACTTATTCATATACATGATATTTTCAAATTTAAATAAACCATATATATTTCCTTTCAAAACCATAGAGATCATTTTCAAAATATATATAGATAGACCAACGGTGTTTGTATAAAAATTTCTATCTTATGGCCAAGTGATACGGATATTTATCATTTCAATCCGTAATTTAAATATGTATACGGGTATATCATTTCAACCCGCAATCCCAAATTCAATTCAATTGAAAATCGCTTGGGTTTATCATTTCAACCCATAACGATTTTCTCCTATTCTACAGATCGTTCGGGTATGTATCATTTCAACCAAAGTGATTCTATAGTAACAGAGAACTTGCAGAGTGATAACAGATATGACAATAATAAAACATGCATATATCATCAATATAAATAACATATAATGGTGTCAGATGTCATAGGTGAACAGAAACAGATAATAGCATATATATGGAAATGTAAATAACTAACAGCAGCATATTTCAATTGTTGTTTCAATTGAAATCAAATTTAATAAATATAAGAACGTTAATTGTGAGTGATTACTCACCTTTCGAGGCTAGAGATGAACGAGAATGAGATGAGTTACGAATCCAAAGCAAAGTTAGATTGGCCCGAGTTTGACACACAAAGCTGGTAAATGGGAATCGATGAAACAAATTAGAACCCGATTGATAGAAGTAGCAATTATATATATATATATATTATTATAGTTATTTCCATGAAATCAATATTTAATTTAAAACAAATATTAAAATAATAATAATATATATATAGTTAAAACCATTGTTTTAAATTAAACAATATATTAAAATCAATGTATATACATCATATATTTTGAAATAATCATATATATATAAACATACGCTTTGGAATCAACAATATACATATCGCTAATATATTAGTTATATACCATCCAACATATAACTAGTATATATATATATATATAACTGCAACCAATATATGTAAACTACAAACCTTACATAAACCTATATATAAACATGTATGCTTATACTCATATCAAAATTTAAGACAACTTATATATTAAGTAAGCACCGATAAAATCAAGTATGCAGTATACATAATATATACAAACTGACATAACTATATAATATAATATATATTAAAACCATCTTTCTTTGATTCAAAACCCCCACTTGTTTTCAAAAATCAACTTTCTAAGCAAATACGTACAGTCTTAGTAAATATATATTATAAGCTACATATATATAACATATACTTACAACTCTATATGTATTAGACTTATAAAATAAAATATAACATTTTCTGTGACTTTTTATATATATGTGGACTGGCAAACAATACTTATAATTTTACTTAAAATTGATTATAACAAACATATATATACTATAACTAAATATTATAATACACTCACTGGCTATAAACTGTTCAACATATATATAATCAACATCACCATATTTTAGAATTTGTACTATAAGTCATATACGCAGTACAGCCTAATATAGACATATATCATATTATAAACAATACCTGACCTATATAACAGTTTTGATAGCAGGTTAAAATCATAATATAGTATTATTTACATGAACTATTACATAATATACACATTCAACAGATTAACATATATATTTATATAACTTGATCTGATATATATAACTATATAACTTTCAAAACATATTACTTTCATAAAACTATAAATATGAACTAATATGTATTAATAAATAATATATGTTTAAAGTATATTCAAACTGTAAAACTAATATGTAGTGAATGTATAACATATATATATACTAATACATAAGTATCAACTATATATGTATGTAACATGTAATATTTTATGAAGTATATTTTTATATGTATAAAGCAGTAGATCCAAATATATATATAAACAACTAACGTGTAAAATAAAATCTATACAAACATAAAATAAAAAATATATGCAACGAAATTTTAAAACAAACAAAACAACAGTTGCTGCTTACCATATATATAGAGAGAGATATACGAATCAACGAATAGGCCGAAGTAGTGATGCGTGGAAGGACGAGCTCGTCAAGGAGGCAAGGCGGCTGAGATGGTGGTGTTGATCGGCTTTGATCGGATGTAGTGCTCGACGAAGGTTGGAGGTGGAGCTACAGGCGAGCGAAGGCTAGCTGCGAAGGTAGCTTTGAAGTAGGGCAGGTCGGAGGGTGTTAAGGCACTGGGTTGGTGGCGGCACTCGGTTAGAGGAGACGGAGCTGCTGTCGCGGTGATGTGCGTGTCCACGAGCATGGTGGAGGCGCAGGGCCGACGACGTGAATAAGCCGGCTCGGGCTCGGAGTGGTAGAGGGAGGAGCGGCATAGAGAATGGGTAGGCGACACAAAAATAAGAGAAAGGAAAGGTCAGGAAGAAGATGGAGAAAAGAAAAGAGAATACACAAAAATTAGCCGTCATTAGGATAAAAATAAAATGTTTCAACGTAAGGAAGGAATGAAAGAAAACAAACAGGCACAAGTTGAAACCAATGGAAAAAAAAACGACCAAAAGCTGATTTTCAGGAAATTTATTAAAGCAATCCACTTGATTCCTTGAGCTGCACGTTTGAAATTTGAAAAGGCACGAAATTTAAAAGTCACAATTTCGATACCGGTACGACGCACAGTTTTATTGTTTCCGCTACGTACCGGACCTCAAAAATACAGAAATAAATATACTGTGAAGATCAGCACGATGAGACGATCAAAACAGTATACATATATCAGTGGTACGATCATCCGATCAAAAGTCGATAACCGGTACCAAAAATACTGCTATTTTGCTAGAAATAAGATAAACGGAGCAATAACAGTCAAAATTTGGAAAACGAAAGATGACGTCTTACTCAGAAGATGATTTACAAATTTATCGTATAAAAAGATTCAGGTTTGAAAAACATTTTATTATCATCATCAAATATTAACTAACTTAAGTTGAAATAAAATTACACAATAAAATAAATATTCATATAATTAATTGAAAATTTTCCATTTGCTATGTTTAAATAGACGCATTACAAATATCAATTTTTTTTATTTCAAAATATTATTATTTAAAATTTCTTAAAATTCAATTAAATATGTTATAAAAATTATTAAAATTTACGAGTCGTTACACTCTCCCCCACTCAAAACTTTTCATCCCCGAAAAGGAAGGAGGTAGGAGAATAGAAACAACCAGAAAGAAGATGGGTTGAAATACCAAATACAATAAATTAATTTAAAACTATATAAATTTTACTTGAAATATTCATTTGAAACTTCATTTGCAGTTCAATTATCTTTAATACTTTAAAACTTTTCAAAACCCATCTGTAAAATTTCCTACTTCCTTTATAAATAACATTTATATGTTTAAATAACACCTTTATAAATATATGAAAACTATTTGAAAACAATTATCTACATCATTAGTTATATTTACAAAGAAGCTATTTGAAGACATTAAATCCATAACTCATAAATATATTAATTTATCTCAAGATACCTTCAAATATTATCAATAATCATTTGCTTTAAATCTGTTTTATTTAATTAATAACTTCTAAAATATTCATAACACTAAAAAGTTTCTATTAAACCATGTAGTATATAAATAAACAATATTTTAAAAGGATATATTCAAAAAGGAAAAGAAGGTAGATTCGGAAAAACAGAATATAGGTGAATAATAAAGCTGAGCAGATAAGGTAGATTCAAAAGAATAGTATCGGGCACGAATAATTAATTTAGAACCATAAGAATTTCAATTTCAAATATTAATGCAGAATTCCTTTGTTGAAAAATACTTTTGTAATAAAATACCTTTATATCGAAACAAATTTTCCTTTCGAAAATACTTTTATAACTCGATGTCTCAACAAGTTTATCCTCGTTCCTGCAGACTCTGGCCATGCGTTGATTAGGCGCAAAACTAGAATTCTCCAGGTACTTAGTAGACTCGTTTCAACACCCAGTGAAAATACTGGAAAAACTTTTTAAAACAGATATGGAAAGTACAATCCAAACAAAACAAACAACCGAAACATGTCGGATCATGGATCGCAGATACACAATGGTTACGCCTGGATCCTGTTGGAACCTCCATTCTATGGTTTCAATGACAACAACTATACAATATTATATATATAAATATATATTAACATATGCAGGTATTCAAGATATTCATCACGTCAAAGAGCTATGATTTGAAGATTACAAGGAGATTATTCTGTAAACAAATGTGTAAGTAGTATATAGAATTATTGTACAATCTCCAATGAAGTGACACGCACAACACATTATAAATTCTGGAAATAACATACTCCAGACGTCTGCAGTATATACTCAGACGTCTGCAGTAAGTTTCAGGAAATTCTCTGAAAAAAACTCCAGACGTCTGAGCTTTTCTGCAGACGTCTGGTGACGAACATTTTTTTAATAAACGGCTATATTCTGAAAGGTTGCGAAACTTTAAACAAACATTCTTCTTCTTCAAACAGTTGCAACCTTTCACCAATGGTTTCCAGTCACTTCTCTTTAAATCATAACTCTTCAAATTCTATAAATACTATCAAATTGATTTGAGATTTACTCACTCAACTTACTGATTTCTACTCTCTTGAATTATTATTATCAAGTTGATTTCTGAAACCTAATTTATAATATTCTCAAATCAAAACTATAACCACTATTTATATTGGTTATATTCTTCCTCAAATCTGTGCTCACACTTACACAATCACTCAAAGGAGATTATAGGAAGATTTGTATTATCAGTCAATATCAGTGTTGATCAGAACACAAGATTGTCAAAGAAAACTCTATTGTAAAAAGAACTGTTCCTCCGGGTGAAGAGAGGGTATTTGGTTAGTGAAATACCGAAGGGGAGCTTCGGGACTGGACATAGGACGAGAGGTCCGAACCAGTATAAAAACTTTGGTGTGATCGTTTTTTTTTCTTCTTACATTAACATATCTGCTTATATCTTTGCTATACTGTTAGTACACTTGCACATTAGTAACATATATACGATCCGCAAGACTTTCATTTGGTATCAGAGCTTAGTTCAATTCAAGTTACAGTAACACGTAGTTGAATTATCACTAATATGGCAAGTACTTTTCAAGAAGGTCAATCTACTGCACGTCCTCCACTATTCACTGGTTCAAATTATGCATATTGGTCTACACGTATGCGTATTTTTATGGAGTCTAACAGTCTAGATGTTTAGGAAACAACTCAAACTAGATTTGAAGCACCAACCACTGCTAGAAACACATGGACAGAAGCACAAAAACTCTTAGCTGGAAATAATGCAAAAGCTATGAATCTTTTATTTTGTTCTCTTGATAAAAATGAATTTTCTAGAGTTATGTTATGCACCACTTCATATGATATATGGCATACACTTCAAGTCACTCATGAAGGAACTACAAAAGTTAAACAAACAAAGATTTCAATTCTACAAAATTAGTTTTCATCATTCAAAATGAAAACCAATGAGACTATAAGTGATATGTACATGAGATTTCAAACTATACAACATGATCTTATGGCTCTAGGAGTAAAATTTACTCAATTTGAACTAGTTACTCGAATTTTAAATTCTTTGACTACTGAATGGGAAAGAAAAGTTTTGGTTATCGAAGAAGCTAATAATCTTTCCGAACTCAAAGTTGAAGAATTAATAGGAAATTTGATGTCATACGAAGCTAACTTGCAGGCACGAAAAGAAGCAAATCAAGAAAAGAAAAATATTGCTTTTCAAGCCAATGATGAAAATTCAGATCTCGAAGAAGATGAAATTGTATTCATAGCAAAGAACTACAACAAATTCAAGAAATTCAAGCAAATGACAAAGTTTCGAAACGGAGGAAATTCAAATTCAAAAACAACTGATCTAACTTCAATCAAATGCTTTGGATGTGATAAGTTCGGACATATGAAGAAGGATTGTCCTCAAGGTAACAATGATAAAAGAAAGAAAAAATTCAATTTCAAGAAAAAGAAGAGAGCATTTCAAGTAACATGGGACGATTCTGACTCATCATCATCAGATAGTGAGAGTGATTCTGAACAAACAAATGTTTGCTTTATGCTAACACTGATAAGGTACTTTCCGATTTATCTTATAACGAACTACTTGAAATAAGTATGGAATTAGATGATAAATTTAGAGAATCAAAAAAATTGATCAAAGAATATAAAGGAAAATTTGCTCGATTAGAATTAGAAATCGGAATGTTAAAAGATGAGAAAACAATTCTAGAAGAAGAATTAGAATTAGCTCAAGATGAATGTAAAAAATTGTCTACAATTAATTCTGATTTAAATCATGAGTAACAAAAAGAAGTAATTACAAAGGATGTTATTCTAAAAGAAAATATTTATTTAAAAAAAAGATAGAATCTGACAATATTGAAATATCTAACTTGAAAAATAGTTTAGAAAAAATAACAAATAATGTTTCAAAATTTAATAAAGGGAAATAAAATTTAGAAAGTTTAATTAAAAATTCTAAACCATCAGGAAATAAAAATGGATTAGGATTTGTTAAAAATCAAGTCAAAACCAAGAAACAAAATTTGAATGCTGCAACTAAGTATAGTTCTCTCTACACTAACTTTAAGAAATCAAGGGTATTTCATAAAAGCAACGAATCTAAAAATATTAAAATCTGGATTCCAAAAACAAATAATAATTTGATTAGAAAGAAATTTATAAATGAATATTTGGAAAAAGTAGTTCATAACAATAATTATTTGTTTAAAGGCCCAAACCATCATGGGTATGGCTACCTTCCCCTACTAACCCTTAGGACCCTAATGGAGGAAGTGGGTACCAATTAAATTATTATTATTTTTTTGCAGGTACTCAAAAATAAGAGTAAGGGAAAAGAGAAGTGGATACTGTGAGAAATGCGGATTAAGGATCTTAAGGCTATAATTAACACTAGAGGGGGGGGGGGTGAATAGTGTTTTAAGAAATTTGTTAATCTTTTTGAGTTTATCTAACTTTATTAACAATGTACACACTAATTAGACATAGATATGAACACAGAATCAAACATAAAGTAAAAGCAGTAAAGGAAAGAACACACCGGATTTTATACTGGTTCGGAGTTACCCTACATCCAGTCCCGCACAACTAAGTACAGATTTCTTTTCAAAAGCAATTCAACAATTACAACCCTCGATTTCAAGGCTACGAGGTATACCCTCCAGAATACCAATCCTCTGGGTAGGGATACTTGATTTACCGGGCAACAAGTTCACCCAATTGATTTCCAGGGCTACAATCACACCTTTTCTCGCTTGATTGATTTACAAGGCTATAATCACACCTTTTCTCGCTAATATATAACAAAGAAACCTATAACTCTGAATAGCACTGAGAACCTTGTAGAGATAGTGATGTAGAATCAAACTAGAAGTAATCGAGTATGATTCGATGTTGATTTTGGCAGAGTAATGGTATGATTTTGTAATAAGAAATGTGGAAGATGAAGAGGAGTGAAAACCAGAAAAAAGTGATTAAAAATTCGTTGAAACTGACCCCTATTTATAGAAAACCAACAGCTATGACCATTCATGAAGAGTTATGGCGAATAGACACTTCTTTTGAAATTTAAATTTGAACTTCAACTGTCACTATGTCGACATACTACCTAGGGGCATGTCGACATCCCTCAGCCAAAAATGATAATTTGAATTTCTATAAAAACAATATTTATCTTATATAAAAACTATTTAAAACTTTATAAATATACTTGAATATAGTTGAAATTCATAAGTAAATATAAAGAACAATAAATACATAATTTAACTATAATTTTATATTTAAATCTAAGTATAATAATAAAAGTTAAATATATTATTTGAAAAGACATTTTAAAAACAGGAGTATTTTGACTTTGAAAATAAAGATGTTTTGAGGCTAAAATTATTTAAAATCAGGATAGAGAGTTTTGAATCTTTTAAAAGGAAAGTTTTGAAATCATTTTGAAAACAAGATAATTTTGTAAAAACATGTTGAATTAAAATTAGTGGATACAAAACAATGTCCCACTAGATTTTCATAGGTTCCATCCTACTTAGGGTTCCATCCCTTTAACAGGCTCGAAGTGGATTCCATTCCACGAATAAATTGGATATTAAGATGCCAGTGCTTTTCTACGAGTTTTAACAAATATTTCTAATAAAACAGACTTAACCTTGAACTCTTGAACTCTTGATAATCTTGATACTCATGAGTCTTCTATCTTTGTATCTTGAATCTCTATACTGTACAGTCTTCATTCTTGGTACCTGCATGGTTAGATTTTGCAAATACATATATATCTAAACTTGTAATGTTAGTATTTATATTTTATAATCTATTCTAAGGTTGTTGTCATCAAAACCATCATCTCAAGGACTAACAATCTCCTCCTTTTTGATGATGACAACCTTTGTTTATAAAATACCACTTCTATCCTAATAACTCCCCCTAAAACTAACAACTCCCTCTTAATCTATGCCTAACTACCCTATTTTATACTTCTCCCCCTTTGTCATCAACAAAAAATTTACTCCCCCTTACTCTTGGACTTTAGTACCTGCATTGATAAACTATACAACGGAATATATACAGATTAAGAAATAATGATACATATAAGCATAATAACTTTAACTTAAGACTATATTCATTTTAATGTATATATATACATGTTTCACACAACAAACTTTAAACCAAATGAAATCAATCCACACAAAGTATCAATCCAAACCAAATCAAACAAATTAATTCAAACAATTCAATCAAAGAAAGAAAATTAAACATTACGAGGAACATCAACCCATCCTTCTTCTCCAAAGATAGGGTCTTGTTTGATGGCATCCCAATTTTCATTATCAACAGATAGAGAAACGGGAGGATGTGCTTCGTTATCATCCTTGTGCAGGGAGGAGATCATCCATCGAATTGCATCGAAGTGTCTCTCTTGTTCCTTGATCATCTGCATTTGACTTAATTCTAAGTGACGCTGATTATGGAGGATGATAGAGAGAATATTCTTGAATGAATTGAGTGTTTTTTCAAGATTTTCAGATAGATTATGAATAGGATTGGCCATAATTGAATTAGAGAAAGAAATGAAGGATATAGTTAATGAAAAATAAATTTCAGTGAAGATTTCTGGAAGACAGAGGTATATATAGGTGTAGAAATTCGTTTGAAATGAATAGACATTTGGTAGTTATTCAAATTTCAAATTTCAAATCAATAGTCACTTCTGACCAGTACATGTCGACATGGTCTAGGGGAGTATGTCGACATACTTTAGTGAAAATTGATGATAATTTTATCTTGTGAATAATGATGTATATATATTTCTATAATATATTAACATTTATTCTAGATATAAAATAAACTAGATAACAGGAAGGAAATTCAATTTCATTGCATAATTGGATAATACAATGATTAAACATAAGGAACTACACGAACTTTCGAACAAACTAAGACAAATACAATAAGATACTAAAAGATAAAACTAGTTAGAAGATGAAGATGATGAAGATAGTCCAAGTTTCTTGCTGACTTTTGAAAAGAACTTGTTCATCTTCGAAGACATGTTATCCAACTTCTTACTAACGGATCGTTTTAAAATTCGTTGATTCTCCACAATTATCTTTTGGTTTTTGAGAAGGGTTTTGTTGGATGGATTGGAAGGATATTCAATACTTTCTAAGGATGTTTCATCTTCTTCTTCTTCTTCTATTTCCATTTCATCCCTTTCTTCTTCTTCTTCCTCTTCCATTTCTTCATTAGCCAAACGCTCTTCCTTTTCGGTAAGAGTCTCATAAGGTTGAAAAACATATGGGATTTTCATGAGAGAAATGTTTGAGATATTAAAAACTTTTCTAGAGACAAATTCTTCACCTTTGAAATCCACTCCAAAATAGTTGAAAATCCGAGTAAGATAAATTCCATGATATAAAGTGTTTTCTCCCATTTCAAAATTTTTAGGACGAAGTTCATCCAAAATAACTTGCGCCCAATTGATATCATAATTTCCAAAAATACCAAAAAGTGCTTTGCACACTTTTGAGGTAGGATTGTTAAAGTTTCCCGATCTTGGGGTTAAAGTATGTTGCAAAAGAAGATTAACAATCCTTGCTTTATGATGAAAGTTTCGGTTTTTAAATTCAAAATTTTCATCTCCTTCAAAAATATGATGAAATGTCTCACGATCATGTTCATCGATTTTAAAACTAGAAAGATCCATTCCCGTGTTTTTGCAATTAAGAATGGTACCCAAGAGATCACAATTCAAAACAATTTGAGTCCCTTTGACACTACTCCAAATCTCATTCTCATTTCCATTATAAAAACCACGGTTTAGATTAGCATAAAAGATTTTGACAAGATTAGGATAGCAAACAAAATCATTTTGAGAAGAGTCAATAAGACTTAAAACACCATTGTTTGCGAAAAGAGAATCAATTTCATAAGAAGAAAAATCTTGAAAAATAGCAAATTTTCCGGGATGGACTTTGGCATAATTAGCATAATTGATGTATGATTTAATTGCCTACGGATCATTGAATAATTGCTCTTTGATTTTTCTGGAAATTATCATGGTTGAGGGGTTGCTTGAAGAAGCCATTAGAGTAGAGAGTAGAGTGCTTGAAGATATGAAGAGAGAGTTTGAATTTTTTAAAAGGAAAGTTTTGAAATCATTTTGAAAACAAGATAATTTTGTAAAAACATTTTGAATTAAAATTAGTGGATACAAAACAATGTCCCACTAGATTTTCGTAGGTTCCATCCTACTTAGGGTTCCATCCCTTTAACGGGCTCGAAGTGGATTCCATTCCACGAATAAATTGGATATTAAGATGCCAGTGCTTTTCTACGAGTTTTAACAAATATTTCTAATAAAACAGACTTAACCTTGAACTCTTGATAATCTTGATACTCATGAGTCTTCTATCTCTGTATCTTGAATCTCTATACTGTACAGTCTTCATTCTTGGTACCTGCATGGTTAGATCCTGCAAATACATATATATCTAAACTTGTAATGTTAGTATTTATAATTTATAATCTATTCTAAGGTTGTTGTCATCAAAACCATCATCTCAAGGACTAACAGATACTAGATAGTGGATGCTTCAAGCACATGACGGGAAATAAAACAATGCTTACAAATATCAGAAATATAGATGGCGGAACAGTAACATTCGGAGATAATTCCAAAGGATTCGTCATTGGCATTGGTGAAGTCATCAATCTAGGTATATCTACATCTCCTATAATTACAAATGTTTTACTAGTAGAAAATTTAAAACATAACCTTCTTAGTATTAGTCAATTATGTGATAAAGGTTTTAAAATTGATTTTGAAAACAATATGTGCAACATCTATGATCAAAATAAAAGTTTAATATTTGAAGGATTTAGAAAACTAAATATTTATGTTCTAAATATGAATATTAATCATAAAAATGATGTATGCTTAGCAGTTAATCATGATGATCCATGGTTATGGCATAGACGCTTTTGTCATGTAAACTTTAAAAATATCAATAAATTAGCTAAACATGAATTAGTTAGAGGTTTACCTAAGATCAATTTTAAAGTTAAAAATCTTTGTGACACATGTCAACTTGACAAATTAACTAAAAGCTCTTTTAAATCTAAAAAGGAAATTTCCACTAAACAACCACTTGAATTACTTCATTTAGACTTATTTGGACCAACTCAAGTACGATCTATAAATCATAGTAATTACGTTTTTGTTATTGTGGATGATTATTCAAGATATACTTGGACTTTATTCTTAAAACATAAAGGTGATACTTTCGAAATGTTTAAATTTTTTGCTAAAAGAATTAAAACCTCAACGGATTTAAAAATAAAAAATATACGAAGTGATCATGGTGGAGAATTTGAAAATGAATTATTTACAAATTTTTGTAATAAAAAGGGTATTAGTCATCATTTCTCCTTTCCCCGAACACCACAGCAAAATGGTGTTGTTGAAAGAAAAAATCGTACTTTACAAGAATGTGCACGGACACTATTAAATAGTAGCGATTTACCAAAGAATTTTTGGGCAGAAGCAGTCGCAACGGCATGCTATGTCTTAAATCGTGTAACTTTAAGACCTATGACTAAACACACGTGTTATGAAATGTTTTATAAAAGAAAACCAAAAATAACATATTTTAGAGTATTTGGTTCAAAATGTTTTATACTAAACACAAAAGATAATCTTGGAAAATTCGATGCAAAAGCAGATGAAGGAATATTTATTGGATATTCTGATAGAAGTAAAGCATATCGAATCTTTAATAAATGAACAAATATAATAGAAGCAAGTTTACATGTATCATTCGATGAAGACTTTTCTATTAAATCGAAAAATGACGATGAAGAAATTCCAACTTTATCAAAAATTCAAGATATAAACTTAGAACAAATTTCAAATGAAAATAATGATATTAATACATTAAAATCACCGCCACGAATTTTAAAAGATCATCCTACAGATAATATTATAGGAAATTTAGATTCTAAAGTAACGACAAGAAATCAACTAAATCAAACGAGTCAAGTAGCGTTTATATCTAACTTTGAACCTAGAAACTATAAAGAAGCGTCTAATGATGATTCTTGGATTTTAGCAATGCAAGAGGAATTAAATCAATTTGAACGAAATAATGTTTGGGGACTTACACCCCGACCAAGTGATCAATCTATAATAGGTACAAAATGGGTTTTCAAAAATATAGCAGATGAACACGGTAATATCGTTCGAAATAAGGCAAGACTAGTCGCACAAGGTTACAACCAAGAAGAAGGAATTGATTATGAAGAAACCTTTGCACCAGTAGCTCGTCTCGAAGCAATACGAATCTTACTTGCTTTTGCTTGTCATAATAATATTAAACTTTTTCAAATGGATGTTAAAAGCGCTTTCTTAAATGGTTTTATAAAAGAAAATGTTTATGTTGAACAACCCCCGTTGTTTGTTCATGAAAAATTCCCGGATCATGTTTTTAAACTTAATAAAGCACTATATAGTTTAAAACAAGCACCTCGAGCTTGGTATGATCGCTTAAAATCTCATTTATTAAAATCTAGTTTTCAAATTGGTAAAATTGACACAACATTGTTTATTAAGAAAAAGCAAAATGATATTTTAATAGTACAAATTTATGTTGATGATATAATTTTTGGATCAACAAATGAACTTTTATGTAAAGAATTTTCTCAAATAATGACTAACGAATTTGAAATGTCACATATGGGAGAATTAAATTTTTTCTTAGGATTACAAATAAAACAACTAGAAAATGGAGTTTTTCTAAATTAAGAAAAATACTGTAACGATTTATTAAATCGTTTTGGTATGAGTAAAACTTACCAACACCAATGAGTACTACTACTCACTTGGATAAAGATGAAAATGGTAAAGATTTTGATCAAAAACTTTTTAGAAGTATGATAGGATCTCTTCTTTATTTAACTGCCAGTCGACCCGATATAATGATGAGTGTATGTTTATGTGCACGCTTTCAAGCACAACCAAAATAATCACATCATCGTGCAATAAAACGTATTCTTCGCTTTTTAACAAATACAACAGATTACGGCTTGTTCTATCCGAAAAATAATCCATTCGAACGCATATCCTATAGTGATGCAGACTTTGGTGGATGCAAAATGGATAGAAAAAGTACTAGTGGTACATGTCATTTTTTAGGTCAATCACTAGTTTCATGGTTTAGCAAGAAACAAAATTGCGTGTCTTTGTCTACTTGTGAAGCTGAGTACATTTCTGCCGCTTTAGCATGTGCTCAAGTAATATACATGCAACAGACATTACAAGACTACGGTAGTCAATTAAATAATTCTATAATTTAATGTGATAATACAAGTGCAATTAATTTATCTAAAAATCCAATAAATCATTCAAGAACAAAACATATTGATATAAGACATCATTTCTTAAGAGATAATGTCGAAAAAGGAACAATCAACTTAGAATATGTAAGTACCGAAAATCAAATTGCAGATATTTTTACTAAACCATTGAATGAAATGACTTTTATTAAACTAAGAAGAAACTTAGGAATTTGCTCATTATCCGAACTAGAATAGAATTTATATTAAATTTATTTTTATGTATATCTTTTCGTTTAAATAGATTAAATAAAATATACCTGTTGTTTTTATAAACTACCTTGTATATATAAACATTCTTTTAAAAACTTAAAGTTTTTCTATTTATAGCAAAACAGTTTTTATATTATTGGTTGAAATTTTCTCAAATGTAATTCTAACAAATGGTTGGTTTCATTGCTTAAAATAATGCATGGCTCAAAAACTTTTTATATATTACTATTTTTATATCATAAGCATATATAAATTCAAGAGTCATTCGTATATTTAAATTCATAGTTTCATTTAACTAGTATATCTTCCTTAAACTACAATGTCTTCTCACGAAGAAATTTATAATTCTGCCTCATCTCCAAATGAACACTCATCGATCAATCATTCTTCATCCGCCTATACCGTTCCATCACCACCATCTAACTTTCCTGATGTTGATCACCTGGAACGCTATATTATTCCACCCGGATTCACTGTTCAATATCCGGATTATGCTCCGCCTCCTCGCTACAAAGGTTCTCTACGAATCTCGACTCCTCCAAAAGATACTACAACTGGATATTCACCTAAAGGAAAGAAGGTGAAATCTGCGATTGAATTTCAAGGAACAATCATGCAAACCGATGACTATCGGATTAATGATTTACATCATTTTCAAAGGGAGAGCCTAGGCCTTCAAAAGGAAATGGCCTGGGAATAGCGACGCCAAGGAGAACAACTGAATTTCTTAACTCGTCACATTGCAAAAATATGTGGTCGTTCTCCAAAGAAAGATACAGTTAATTGCATTCAACGTACTCCTTCTTCGGTTCACCCCAATCGTTGGTCGCCCATTCGACCAATGTATGATCCTATCATCAAGGATGAACCAAACTCATGGGATCAAGGAGGTCCTTCTGGAAACAACTAACTCTTTCTTTTATATAATTTTTGAATAATTTGTGTGTACATCATCTTGTTTCAAAAGTTTTGATGTATATTTATATATATATATATATTTGAATAAATCATTTTTTTCTTACATTAAACTAAGAAGAATAGTATAACAAATTCAACAGATTACCAAAATACACAAATAAACAATAAAAAAGCAAAAGTCTGTTACCTCAGACGTCTGGACCCCTATTCCAGACGTCTGTAGGAACATTCGGGCCAAAAATTAACAGCTCAAAAAACACTAGTTTTTGCCTCCCTATATAACATATTTTACCTACCTATCTCATTTTTTACCAGCCCCCAATATTTACCAAAACCCTAGCTCTCTAAATTTCTTCAAATCCTAATCAATGCCACCAAAGAAAGCAGCTTCCAAGAGACAAAAGCAAGGTCAGTCATCATCTTCAGCAAACCTAGTCTCCGAAACACAAATTCTTCAATGGATGAGACATGAAGAAGCAACAATCAAAAGATTTGAAACCATCAAGAAGAAAAAGATTCACAATGGTCCTTTCTACAACATTCATCATCCTTTGGAATACCATCTTTATCAACTAACTCAAGCTTCCGGTTGCTCTTCCTTGATTGACATTGAAGTAAATTCGGTAAATATAGATCCTCTAGCTATCTATCTATTTTATGCAAATCTTTCAAGTGCCGGTTTATCACAAGAAGAAGAGAGTAATAATACTCTTTGGACATCCGTCTATGGAAAATTTATAAGACTTGATATTCCAACAATTGGGGCAATTCTAGGTTGTAGTTATGAAGGTATGATGTTTGATGATATACCCGATATGTTAGGAAAACCTAGAAATAGAATTACTCACCTTATATGGGAAGACAATATGAAATGGCGCTCAAACTTTCTACGACCCCGAGCTAGGTTACTAAATCGGATGATAATCAACACTATTATTCCTAGACTTGATAGCCATGAGATGGTCTACGAAAATGATCATAAGGCATTGTACACTACGCCATAAATGGCCTACTGCAACACAAAAAAAATGTTGGCTCAGGCCCGAAAAATGTTGCCATAGGTCTATGGCAACACTTTTAGGGTGATGTAATTTTTGCCGTTGCCTTAGACCTCAAAGGCAACATTTTGACTATCTAAGGCAACATAAGTAATATTATTGCAATAGAACCCTATTTGGGTCTATGGCAACACCCATAGGTGCCTGTAGCAACATTCAAAAATGTTGCTATAGATATTGATTTTCTGAATTTGTGGGGCCCACAATATAGAGCATATTTGATTTTTTAATAGAAATAAATATTTATTTAATAAAATGCTATTTGCATAGAATTTGATATTCAAACAGTAATTTATTTAAATAAATATTTTATTTCAACATTTGAAATAGTACAAATTCCTGACTCCACTATTTTACAATTCAATGATATATAACACTGATATTCACATATACAGATATTCCTCACTACATCACTCAGTTCACTCATTACATATGCAGTTTCAATTTATACAGACACCGACACTGACAAATATATGCCGAGCCGAAGGCGAGCCGAGAAGCGGGTCCGGGCGCAGTGCCGACGGGGGTCCGGGGCACCGCAGTCCCGGCGGGATCGACCAAGTGGGCACCGCCCGATTCATCCGATTTCGGAAGATCGAGCCTTCTTTGAAACGACGTAAAATGATGCACCACACATACTTCTAAACCACCAGCCTCCATCCTCTAATTGCCTCACCAACAAACTATTTCAGTTGCCAAATCGTCTAATCACCTAATCACAATCGCTGATTACCCATTCCGACAACCCAAACATCTTCAAACTTTCACACTGCAAATTCGTAACAAAACCAAGCACGACCCTTGGCTGATAGCAAACAACATTGCTTCTCACTGCAAGCTATATATCTACAGATTTGGACCATCAACTCTAAGCAGACTGCTTCGCCTTTCATCATATTGGGACCATCATTAGCCTACAAAAGAAAAACCAAACTCGTTTACTCAAGCATTACAATTCATATAAATTCAATTCAATTCAATTACAATTCATACCCATCATACAACGGTGATTTCAAGCTTCAGATCTACTTCATTCACCCAATGATAGCATCGACTCTGCATCATACCATTAACTGGAACAACCATAGCCCGCTACATCACTTCACCGACCGCATCCAGACACATCGCCACTGCCTATCTTATCACCGCATCCAAATACCCTAACACAGCATTGACCCTATCCTCAAATGCTACAGACTTATTGTACGCAGGGCAAAACAGATCTGGACAAGTCCAGTTGCCATTTTTCGACTTCGCCACCTGCCCAAAAGTAGACGGCCGCAGGAAGTCCGTGGTTCGCGACGGTCTCCCAGATGGGTTCGCCGAGCCATCCTTTGGGGTCGTGGTCGCTTTTGTCGAAGGTTTTGGACGTATCGGGATCAGTGAACTTATTGTTGATGATGCCGTGGTGAGGGGGGTAGAGGCCGGTGGCGATGGAATAGTGATTGGGGAAGGTGAGGGAAGGGAAGACGGGAATCAGGCCGGGAAAGGCTTCGGTGCCATTAGAGATTGAATAGAAATGTAATGGAAAACGAAATTAGGGATTTGGAAATGGGGGGAGAACGAAAATGGTATGAAAAGTAAAGCGGGAAAACGAAAATTTGGGGCAAATTATAGCGGTGATCCAGTTTAACAATCAGCTTAAATGTAAACCGTTGGATCGTATTCACGCGGATTGCTAATTTTATTAATTTTTTAATCTGAATACATCTATAGCAACACTGTGTAAAAATGTTGCATCGTGTTACACTTTTTTAGCTAGAGCAACACATTTTTATGGCTAAGGTAACACCATAAATACAACGTTGCAGTAGGACCAAAATTTTATATCTATCGCAACATTTTAGCTGGCAACACCTTGCAAAAATGTTGCAGAAGGTCATTTATGGCGTAGTGGTATGCCATCTTTGGTAATGTCTCGGTTAATTGGGCACAATTTATCTTGACTCAAATAAAAGATTATTGGACTAATCCCAAACCAACCATTCCATATGCCGCATACATTATGCGGATTTTAACGACATTGGAAATACCTTCATATCTATCTTCTTTTGAAGAAATTCCAACAAAAGACGGAGGAAAACGATTTATTTCATTAATGAAAATCCCGAGAACACCACCTCCTGTCATGTCTTTCCAACAATGGGAAAACCGACCGCAATCTTCTCAACCTCAACAACAACCAGCCTCTTCATCGCAACCAACCCCACAATACTATTCTGACTCAGAAATCTTGGAAATCCAACCAACACTTGCTTCAAACGAGTCAATTAATGATGTGTTATTACGCAACCAATCCATTTTAGCAAGAAACCAAAAGAAGCTTGAAAGGTCTTTTTCTACATGAATGACCAAAGTGGAGAAAACTCTTGACAAAGTGGTTTCGAGCTTAGGAAAAATGATGAAGAAGTTTAGAGGTCGGTCTAGTTCAATTTCATCATCGTCACCGTCTCCTACTCCTCATGCTCCTACTCAAGGACAAGGATCCCATCATCCTTCTTCAACCAATAGAGATAAAATGGTTATCGAAGAAGAAGAAAAAGAAGAGTACGATGACTCAACCGAAGAGGATAACGATGACAATGATGAGCCTACGGAATCATATCTATCATATGATCCTTATTCATATTATGGTTCTTCTTATGGAGGCTATGGAGGGGCATTCTTCTATGAAGGAGAATAATATGTTTCTATATTTCTTTAATTTTTTCTGCATTTCATATGTATTAACTTTGAAACTTGTCTGCGTCTATGTTATTTAAACTATTTGTTTTATGTCATATTTGTGTGCATTCATTCTGTTTTGATTCTGACAAAGGGGGAGAAAATATATTTGCACATATTCAGGGGGAGATAACATATTTAGGGGGAGTAAATATGTTCATATCTCTAACAAAATATTGTATAGTTGTCATCATCAAAAAGGGGGAGAATGTTGGAACCTCCATTCTATGGTTTCAATGACAACAACTATACAATATTATATATATACATATATATTAACATATGCAGGTATTCAAGATATTCATCACGTCAAAGAGCTATGATTTGAATATTACAAGGAGATTATTCTGTAAACAAATGTGTAAGTAGTATATAGAATTATTGTACAATCTCCAATGAAGTGACACACACAACACATTATAAATTCTGGAAATAACATACTTCAAACGTCTGCAGTATATACTCAGACGTCTGCAGTAAGTTTCAGGAAATTCTCTGAAACAAACTCCAGACGTCTGAGCTTTTATGCAGACGTCTGGTGACGAACATTTTTTTAATAAACAGCTATATTCTGAAAGGTTGCGAAACTTTAAACAAACGTTCTTCTTCTTCAAACAGTTGCAACCTTTCACCAATGGTTTCCAGTCACTTCTCTATAAATCATAACTCTTCAAATTCTATAAATACTATCAAATTGATTTGAGATTTACTCACTCAACTTACTGATTTCTACTCTCTTGAATTATTATTATCAAGTTGATTTCTGAAACCTAATTTCTAATATTCTCAAATCAAAACTATAACCACTATTTATATTGGTTATATTCTTCCTCAAATCTGTGCTCACACTTACACAATCAATCAAAGGAGATTATAGAAAGATTTGTATTATTAGTCAATATCAGTGTTGATCAGAACACAAGATTGTCAAAGAAAACTCTATTGTAAAAAGACCTGTTCCTCCGGGTGAAGCGAGGGTATTTGGTTAGTGAAATACCGAAGGGGAGCTTCGGGACTGGACGTAGGACGGGAGGTCCGAACCAGTATAAAAACTCTGGTGTGATCGTTTTTTTCTTCTTCTTACATTTACATATCTGCTTATATCTTTGTTATACTGTTAGTACACTTGCACATTAGTAACATATATACGATCCGCAAGACTTTCAGATCCCCTAGGAAACATCCATACCCATAGGCCACCGCAGCCCTGCGATTACGCCATGATGACTGGTAGACCGCAGATACACAATGGTTACGCATGGATCCCCCCGGAAACATCCATACCCATAGGCCGTTGCAGCCCCTGCGGATTACGCTACCAAGCGACCCAATAGATCACAGATACACAATGGTTAAACTTGGATCCCCCAGGAAACATCCGTACCCGTAGGCCATCTCAGCCCCTGCGAATTATGCTATGCAATCACGCTCGTAAGACCATGGAGATCGCCATGGAATTCGATGGACACTCGAGTATCATATCCGGAAAACCCAAATCAGAGAGAATAATATCGATAGAATGAATCCACAATGTGGCCACAAAGCGGATATCAAACATAAGGCACTTTCCATATCTTTACTTCGAAAATATGTATCATATAGTACCTTTTCAAATCAATTTCAAATACCATACTTATATAAAGTACATTATATATAAGATTTCATTTTCAAATCAAATACTTTCCAAAATCAGAAGTATATCAAATCACACTTATATAGACTTCGATTATATAAGATTTTGCTTTTCAAATTGAGTACCTTTCCAAATCAATAGTTATCGAATCAACATCATACTTATACAAATCAATTTTATATAAGTTCGATAACTCCCAAATCAAGTATTTAGTAAAAATAAGGTTCTCGATTTCAAATTCGTTTCAATATCAGTTTAGTTCAAAATCATATACGATTTCACCAAATTATTTCTTCCAAATTAAATATCTTCAGTTTCAAAGTTTCCAAGGAAATAGGTTTAGAAAATAATCCAAGTTTGTTTCCAAATCAACATAATTTAGGTCAACAACTTCATTTCCAAAATCATCATATAAATACTGGGTTTTAAATTCCAATCTATGTTCGAAACCAAATATTTTTCTCAAAAATCAATTATACCCAAAATGATTACCAACTTCATAACCATCCCTTTAAAACCTTTAACTATTTATTTCTATTTGAAAGATCCAATTTACCCTTTGAAATTTTTTATTCTATATATATATGGTTTTATCAAAGATGTTACTAAGTTAAAACATTTTAAAACTAAATTTTTTTATTAGTATAATTCAAAATAGTATTATTCATTTACTTAACAAAACAGTTTCAAATTTATTTAAATCATATTACTTCATACTTTAAACATACAAAACTAAACTTATATACTTTATCAAATACTTTATACTTTTCGAAATAACTTAGCTTTGAAAATTAAACCTCGATTTGGAAGTGTTCGAACATTCAAAATAGTCGGAGAAATCAAATTTCCAATCCAAGAGTTGAAAATCAGCAACAAATCAGTAGATCAATTTCAAAAGATAGGATTATACCAAATCAAATCCGAAACTCGAGGACTGAACACCGGCTTACTTCAAATCATTTCAAATATATATATATATATATACATGTATCTTTTGAATATCAAATCATTCTTCGGAATTTGAAATCAAAATTGGTTTCACAATATCAATCGCTTAGCAAAGCTACTAAAATGGCCTATCCCCCACTCTGAAATTCGAAAATCAATATCGATGATGCGTGCACTCATCATCGAAATTATTCTCCAGCGACATAAGTGAGTTTTGGACTTCTATTTTTCTTGAAACTTCTTTGAAATTTCTTCGAAATCATTGGAACTCATTTGAAGTCATTTGAAACATTTCTTATTCGGAAAATACTTTCAAATCGTATTATTATATTTTTTTCAAAATCTTAAAACCAGTTTCAAAATGCCGGAGTCCAATCTCTCAAATTTCAAATTCAAAACCCTTCAGTTATAAATCATTTTTATATAAATCAATTTCTTATATAACTTTCAAAATTTCAAATCCTTTCAAAACTTCAAATCCTCATTTTTAAAAGGTATATAATCCTTATTGAAAACATTTTTCACTTTTATATATAGAACATGATCATACTTATCAAAATAATAATTTCGATATATAAAACAATTTCTAAAATACAAACAAGCCCGATTTTTCAAAGGATGATTCAAGAATGGATTTCAAACAAAGATAGAGATTCAAATTAATGGAACTCTAATCAAATAGAATTATGATTCGAAGATAAGCTCGAACGAAGATGAGATAATTAAATTTCAAAATAGAAGATGAATATACTTATATAAATCGCGGGCGACCTTAACCGAGTCAACCGTGACTTCAGGAATATAATCGATGCAGAAATCTAAGGCAAATCGACATTCGATCGCCAAAGGTAGACTTCAGCATAACAAAAGATAGCAGCATCAAAACCGAGGGTATCGAAATCTCTGGTGAATCAATGCCAACTGTAAAGGAGTTTCACCCCTTTACAAATCATTCAAAGATTGGCGGGATCGCCGATTTTTATAGAGATCATTCGAAGTGGAGTTATGGGATGCTCCAAAATCAAAAGAATACAAATAGGGGAAGACAAGAATGGATTTCAGAACAAGTGGGAGCGTTCCAAAATTCAAAGGAAACCGAATCAAAGAGGAAGTGATTCAAGCACGAACGAAAGTGATTCCATAATTAAATTTACCATATATGCTAAGTTTGCCTAAAACCTGGCTCTGATACCAACTGTAACGACCCGCTATTTTCAACCATTCGCATCCGCACATGTCGGACTTGAATTGTTGAAAATACCAGATTGTTAATTTAAATTTGACAAAACTCAGCATATACAGTAAATAAAATAATTACAGAATCACAGATACAGAGTATATAACAGAATGCAGCAGAAAAGATTAATAAATAGTAGTTCATGAAGCTACTATATAAACAATAGAACTTGAAATCAAATACAACAGAATATCTCATTACAGACTGATGACATCTCTGAACAACTCATCTGGAAAAGCTGAAACTGAATCAATAGTTGGATCTCCAAGCGAAGCTCCAAACTTCAAGGGTGAGTCTCAAATGTTGTATCACTCAGTCTGATCCGAGCGTAAAGCAAAACACAAAACACTCGAGTCAGGATTAACATTCTTATATCAATAAATCCAACTCAAGTGAAATATCAACTGAAATACAAGTAACTTAAAGGATGTTTGGGATAACCATCCTCTAAGGATCCGTGGAATTATCTACTAAGTAGAAATATACGCTATTAACAACCAAACGTTATTATAACACCGTGGTCATTTCAAATTAAATTATACTTTAAAACCAAAATATCATTTCCATTTCAAATATATATATTTCCAAATTATAGCACTTTCAAAACTAAATTGATAATTTCATATATATTATTTCAACTTCATTATTATTTAGTTTTGAAATATTCACTTAATAAATCCGTTACCGATTAAATAACCTTAAATTACATTAAACTAAATATTTCCTTCAATTTATTTAAAACTTGAAATATCCATTTAATCACTTTAAATCAAAATCAAGTTATAGAATCATATCTTAAAACACTCAAATTCAATAAGTTTCAAATCGATCTAATTAAGCAAAATCTTAATTAAATACAAATTCGAATAAATTCAAATTTATCTTTCCCACCTTAACTTATAGAATCATTATAAAATCTATTTAAAATAATTTTTTTAAATAAATACTTAAACATATTGTATTTTACTTAAATTCAACTCAACTAAATTTAAAGCTTATTATTAAATTTATTTTGTATTAAAACTTATTCATATACATGATATTTTCAAATTTAAATAAACCATATATATTTTCTTTCAAAACCATAGAGATCATTTTCAAAATATATATATATATATATATAGATCAACGGTGTGTGTATAAAAATTTCTATCTTATGGCCAAGTGATACAGATATTTATCATTTCAATCCATAATTTAAATATGTATACGGGTATATCATTTCAACCCGCAACCCCAAATTCAATTCAATTGAAAATCGCTTGGGTTTATCATTTCAACCCATAACGATTTTCTCATATTCTACAGATCGTTCGGGTATGTATCATTTCAACCCATAGTGATTCTATACTAACAGGGAACTTGCAGAGTGATAACAGATATGACAATAATAAAACAAGCATATATCATCAATATAAATAACATATAATGGTGTCAGATGTCACAGGTGAACAGATACAGATAATAATATATATATGGAAATGTAAATAACTAACAACAGCATATTTCAATTGTCGTTTCAATTGAAATCAAATTTAATAAATATAAGAACGTTAATCGCGAGTGATTACTCACCTTTCGAGGCTAGAGATGAACGAGAATGAGATGAGTTACGAATCCAAAGCAAAGTTAGATTGGCCTGAGTTTGACACGCAAAGCTGATAAATAGGAATCGATGAAACAAATTAGAACCCGATTGATAGAAGTAGCAATTCTATATATATATATATATATATATTATAGTTATTTCCATGAAATCAATATTTAATTTAAAACAAATATTAAAATAATAATAATATATATAGTTAAAACCATTGTTTTAAATTAAAAAATATATTAAAATCAACGTATATACATCATATATTTTGAAATAATCATATATATATATATATATACACACGCTTTGGAATCAACAATCTACATATCGCTAAAATATAAGTTATATACCATCCAACATATAACTAGTATATATATATATAACTGCAACTAATATATGTAAACTACAAACCTTACATAAACCTATATATAAACATGTATGCTTATACTCATATCAAAATTTAAGGCAACCTATATATTAAGTAAGCACTGATAAAATCAAGTATGCAGTATACATAATATATAAAAACTGACATAACTATATAATATAATATATATTAAAACCATCGTTCTTTGATTCAAAACCCCCACTTGTTTTCAAAAATCAACTTTCTAAGCAAATACGTACAGTCTTAGTAAATATATATTTTAAGCTACATATATATAACATATACTTACAACTCTATATGTATTAGACTTATCAAATATAATATAACATTTTCTGTGACTTTTTATATATATGTGGACGGGCAAACAATACTTATAATTTTACTTAAAATTGATTATAACAAACATATATATACTATAACTAAATATTATAATACACTCACAGGCTATAAACTGTTCAACATATATATAATCAACATCACCATGTTTTAGAATTTGTACTATAAGTCATATACGCAGTACAGCCTAATATAGACATATATCATATTATAAACAATACCTGACCTATATAACAGTTTTGATAGCAGGTTAAAATCATAATATAGTATTATTTACATGAACTATTACATAATATACACATTCAACATATTAACATATATATTTATATAACTTGATCTGATATATATAACTATATAACTTTCAAAACATATTACTTTCATAAAACTATAAATATGAACTAATATGTATTAATAAATAATATATGTTTAAAGTATATACAAACTATAAAACTAATATGTAGTGAATGTATAATATATATATATATATATATAATACATACATATCAACTATATATGTATGTAACATGTAATATTTTATGAAGTATGTTTTTATATGTATAAAGCAGCAGATCCAAATATATATATAAACAACTAACGTGTAAAATAAAATCTATACAAACAGAATATAGAAAATATATGCAACGAAATTTTAAAACAAACAAAACAACAGTTGCTGCTTCCCATATATATATATATATATAGAGATATACGAATCAACGAATAGGCCGGAGTAGTGATGCGTGGAAGGACGAGCTCGTCAAGGAGGCAAGGCGGCTGAGATGGCGGTGTTGATTGGCTTTGATCGGATGTAGTGCTCGACGAAGGTTGGAGGTGGAGCTACAGGCGAGCGAAGGCTAGCTACGAAGGTAGCTTTGAAGCAGGGCAGGTCGGAGGGTGTTAAGGCACTGGGTTGGTGGCGGCACTCGGTTAGAGGAGACGGAGCTGCTGTCGTGGTGACGCGCATGTCCGCGAGCAGGGTGGAGGCACAGGGTTGACGACGTGAATAAGCCGGCTCGGGCTCAGAGTGGTAGAGGGAGGAGCGGCATAGAGAATGGGTAGGCGACACAAAAACAAGAGAAAGGAAAGGTCGGGAAGAAGATGGAGAAAAGAAAGAGAACACAAAAAAATGAGTTGTCATTAGGATAAAAATAAAATGTTTCAATGTAAGGAAGGAATGAAATAAAACAAACAGGCACAAATTGAAACCAATGGAAAAAAAACGGCCAAAAGCTGATTTTCAAGAAAGTTATTAAAGCAATCCACTTGATTCCTTGAGCTGCACGTTTGAAATTTGAAAAGGCACGAAATTTAAAAGTCACAATTTCGATACCGATACGACGCACAATTTTATTGTTTCCGCCGCGTACCGGACCTCAAAAATACAGAAATAAATATACTACGAAGATCAGCACGACGAGACGATCAAAACAGTATACAGATATCAGTGGTACGATCTTCCAATCAAAAGTCGATAACCGGTACCGAAAATACTGCTATTTTGCTAGAAATAAGATAAACGGAGCAATAATAGTCAAAATTTGGAAAAACGAAAGATGACGTCTTACGCAAAAGAAGATTTACAAATTTATTGTATAAAAAGATTCAGGTTTGAAAAACATTTTATTATCATCAAATATTAACTGACTTAAGTTGAAATAAAATTACACAATAAAATAAATATTCATATAATTAATTGAAAATTTTCCATTTGCTATGTTTAAATAGACGCATTCCAAATATAAAAAAAAATTATTTCAAAATATTATTATTTAAAATTTCTCGAAATTCAATTAAATATGTTATAAAAATTATTAAAATTTACGAGTCGTTACAGTACTCTATAACGTTTTCCTCTGTAGTTTCAAATGCTTGTACTAATACATTTGATTCATCATTTAGAGGTCCTAAATCCATGTGATCGTCCATTATTGTTATTTCAACATTTTCCTCGATATCTGCTTGATAGGCTTGTTCGTCTGGAATATTCTTTCCATCAAACATGAATCTTGCCTTCGTTTTAAAAACTACCGACCAGTCTGCTTTATCCTTTTAGAGATAGATAAGGGATATAATAAACTTGTAGGGCTTGTTTGGCAAGTATTAAAGGATTGTACTTCTGATAACGCAAGGTATGTTTTATTTCTATAAGATTATAATTTGGATGCATGATAACTCCAGAACTTGGAACATTGCTGAACCAGTTGCATTTAAAAAAAAACATCCTCCGTAAGTCTAGTGAAATATGTCAATTGCAAAACCTGTGTTAACACGCCATAAAAATAATTTATATGATCATTTGGATCATCATTGCCTTTAACAAATACACCAGTATTGTTCGTTAATTTTTCAGCACCATATTCTTTGATGTCGAATTTATATCATTAACGAAGAATATTGGATATGTCTTAACTTTTCTTTGTGGTCCCATCACTAGATGTTTTAATCCTTCATCGACCACACAATTTATCGGATTATAAACGTAGTTCGAAAACCAAGTAGCGAAATCTTTGCTTATAGTACACGTATAGTATTAAATTAAATAAATATATCCAGACTTGTAATTTAATATTACCTAATAAATGGTGCAACTTCAGTATAATTAAGAAGAATATATGTGTGTGCTACATAGTAATCTCTATCGTTTAACCATACTTCCACACATTTTTCAGCAGGTCGACCATGTTTTCTAAAAATAGATAACATTGCCTTAGAAGAACAATCTTGTTCAACGGCTTCATCATTACGCGTAGCACTTTCAAATGATAAGTTCACATGCATGGTCACTGAAATAATGAGAAAAAAAGAACGAAGCTTCTTCTTCGATATATGATTTGCAAATTGAACCTTCAACTCAAGCTTTTTGTCTCACTTTTTTCTTTAAACGATTTAAGTAACTAATAGAAAATATTCCAATTCAAAAATAACTTATATATATGTAATTAAAATAATATTTACCATACTCGATATTAATACCTTACCTCTTCAATGGATACATCCATCCATATTGCACAGGACCTCGAAGACGTGCTTCATATGGAAGATGAACAGGTAAATGCTCCGTTACATTAAAGAAACCTGGAGGAAATATTTTCTCCAATTTGCAGAGTAGTACATGGATTTCTTCTTCAAGTTTACGTAGACGATCCACTTTTAATGTAGTCGAACAAAGCTCCTTATAAAACAAACTAAGTTCCGCTACAACCTTCCAAACTTTTCCAGGCAAAAGTTCTTTGAAAGCGACGGACAACAAATTTTCCATCATTATATGACAATCATGGATATTCATCCCACTTAGTCTCCCATTCTTATAGTCGACACATCTACGAAGATTAGAGGAAATCCCATTGGGAAATCGTAATCCTTCCACCCATTTTAACAGTACTTTAACTTGGTTGTTGTCTAACTCATAGCATGCTTTAGGTTTTTTAGTGTCATTTGGCTTGATATGAAGCTCAGACGGTTACAAATTTCTTCTATATCACGTCTTGATTTCAGATTGTCCTTAGCCTTGCCCTTAACATTCAAAACTGTATTACATAGATTACCAAATAAGTTTTTCTCGTTATGCATCACGTCAATGTTATAACGGATTAGGAGACTTTTCCAATAAGGCGACTCCCAAAATATACTTTGTTTGCACCAATTATGAATCGTTGATTTACCTTGAATTTCATTTTGTTGTCCCGGTTTCATGTATCTTTGGATAATCCTTTACAACTTCATATATATCCTCGCTTGACCAAATTGTTGGTGGTCGCAAAGTCTCATGTCTATTAGCTGTGAAGTTTTTTTATCTCTTCTAAAAGGATGATTGATATGGAGAAAACACTGATGACAATCAAACCATGAAATTTTCTTCCCATTTGATAAAGAAAATGCTCGTGTTTCTTCTATGCAATAAGGACACGCTAAATGACCGACCGTACTCCAACCTGAAAGCATTGCATATGCACGAAAATCGCTAATAATCCACAACAAAGAAGCAAACATCCAAAAAAATTTTTTTGATGCGTCGTATGTTTCAACTCCTTTGTACTACAATGTTTCAACTCTTCGATTCACGGTTGTAAGTAAACATCGATTGTGTCGGATCATCTGGCCAGGGATGACAATTGTGAGAAACGTATATGGAGTTTTCATACACATCCACGGAGGTAGATTGTAAGGTGTAACGATTATAGGCCAAGATGAATATTTAGAACCGAACTGGGAAAACGGTGAAAATCTATCCGTACATAAACTAAGCCTAACGTTACGGCTCTCCGCTGTGAAAGCGGGATATTTCTTATCAAAATGCTTTCATGCTTCTCCATCAGCTGGGTGTGTTAACGTACCTTCTTCCTATGTTCTCACATTGTGCCATCTCATATGATGTGCTGTTACAGATGATGTATATAACCTTTGAAGTCTAGGAGTGATAGGTAAGTAATGCATACGCTTGTATGGAACTTCTTTTTCCTTCTTTTTTCTTGGTTTGTATCTTTCCTGGTTACATATTCTGCAATTCTTAAGATTGATGTCTTCTTTCCAAAACAACATGCAACCATTTAAATAAGTATATATTTTTTGATACGGCAAACCGAAAGCAGACATAAGTTTTTTTTACTTTGTAATGATTTTCGCACATTAAATTATCGGATGGCATATGCCATTTAGTAGCTTGTACAACACCTGTAAATCCGGCTTCTGTGAGGTTGTATTTTAATTTCATCGCAATGTATTCTGGGGTTACTGATAATTGAGTGCTGCTTGTACAGCCATTCCATAAGGGTTTCTTAGCAGCATCCAATAAATCATATATATTTTTCGCTCCAACAATTGGTTCCTCTTCCATGTTAACATCGTCATTATCAACTTCAACGATATGGAACATTGATCATGCTGCATCTTCAACCATATGTTCTATGAGATTAGTCGTACTAATTTCATCACCAACTTCCTCCTCTAGCTGTTCTTGATTAGGTGCAACAATTTCTCCATGACGATCCCACACCAAATAATTCGACACGAAACCATATTGGCGCAAATGAACTCTAACCATATTCGGTATCAAATGCTTCAACAGTTTGCACCTACTACATGGACAACAAATTTCTTCATCGTTTCCATTATTACTTAAAGCGAATTCAATAAACACATGTACCCTATTACAAAAATGTTCACTTATTGAGCCTCCCATTTCCCTTCGTTGTTTATACATCCAGCTCCGATCAGTAAAATAATTGACCATTTTTCCTACTTTAAAACCTATGATAGAAATTAAAATTAGTATTAATCATTTAATTTTATGGATTGACATTTTATTTTTTAATTAAAAAATATTTATAATGTTATTGAATTTGCGCCTTTTTGCATCTTCTTGCACCTTTTTGCGTATTGAAATTGCTTTTACACCTTTTTGCGCTTTCTTGCGCCTTGAATTGGTTTTGCGCCTTGAAATGAATATAATATTAAATTTTTAACTTCTATATTATTTTTTGCTTTGATGATCGGTCATCCTACTATCCATTACAAACACAATAGTAATTATATTTCATAAATCAATTCATTTTAAACGATTTCACAAAATTTTGGCAGCACTTCCCCCGTGTTCCCTGTATCGTACACAAATGCGTGTACATAAGGAACAAAAAGGAAGTGCTGTCAAAATTTTGTGAACCGTTTAAAATGAAATGATTTACAAAATGTAATTACTTTATAGTGTTTGTAACGTCCAATGCAGGGACAAATCCGACAAATATTGTATCAGATGAATATGCATGTCTGTTTTGTAGTAAAAACGAATATCCATATAACGATCATATACAATACTTGTCAGATGGGGCCAAAAATTCTCTAAGGGATATTAATTTTATATAATATATTAGCTAATTCATTTATGCATTGCAATATTCTAATAATTATATAATATATATTTTTTCCATTTTATATAAAATCTTTTATGTTTTTAATTAAAATAAATTATTGGTACAATATTATATTTCAAAAAATAAACTTCATAGTACTCTCATTTATTTATTTTATCGGATTTCACATCCAAGTAAACTGGATTTGTTATATAAACTATCAATGGATAATCTTCAATAATAATATTTAAGTTGACATTTTAGCACATTAACTAAAACTAAATCATAACACTAATTAACACATAAAATAATCATAATAAGTTGATCATAATTATATTTTAATTATCGGATTCACACACTTACAACCGTAATTAGCATACAATTAGTCTAAAATTAGGGTAATTATCGGATTTATACATTTACAACCATAATTAGCATACAATTTCAATTAACATACAATTGCAAACAATCAAGGAGCTAATATCATCAAATATAACTATAAATTAACACTAATTTAACATATTAGGGTAGATAAAATTGGAGAAAAATACCTTTTTTTTCGAAATAGAAGCGTCGGAGGTCGAAGAGGAGAAGTCGGAGGTTCTTCCGGTGGTGGCGGATGTTGGCCGGCAGTTGGTGGTGGTGCTGGGTGAATTGGGAAAGAGAAAGGGTTTTGGATTGAAGAAGAAGGAGGAGGAAAGTGAAGTTTCAGGCTACTGTAATCTCAGTATACTCATGAAATTCTGACGGCTATCGATGGCCGTCAACGGCTCTAGTTCTGTCGGTTACCGATAGCTATTGACGGTAACTACATTTTAATTATAGAAAAGTCACGGAGATGACGAGCCGTCGAAAGCCGTCGGAAAATCCCATCGGCGGCCGTTGGAAGGTTGTCGTAGCTATATACTGTTTCTCTTATAGTGTTGAAGGCTTTATTCTTGGCACCATTCCAATCCCCCCAAGATTCATCACTGATCCACAAAATAAAATGATTAGCAATGAAGAATACACAAAATACTACAGACAAGACAGACTAATAAGTTCTTGGCTGCTATCATCCATTAACACTAATTTACTGTCTCAAGTAATAGGTTGCAAGTCTGCAAATGATATTTGGATTACTATTGAAAGGATATTCAATACTTAATCAACTGCAAAGGTGATGCATTATAAAAGACAATTGCAAAATATTACTAAAGGCAATCAAACTATGAGGGATTACTTATCACAAGTCAATAAGGTATGCAACATGCTGGAAGTTGCAGGGCACAAAGTGTCAGAAACTTAACAGGTACTGAGTATTTTGAATGGACTCAGTGAGGAATATGAAGCTGTTGTTGCAGTTTCATCTTCTCAACCAACTCTGCCACCAATATTGTATGTTCATGCAACTCTTCTTGCTCATGAGGCAAGATAGATCACAAGAAACCACAAGATACAGATTTATCAATCAATTACACATTAAGCTCCAAGAACAAAGGCCAAAATCAAAACATACAAGGTCAATCATATCAAAGAGGAGGTTATTCTAACAGAGCAAGGGGCAGAGGGAGATGGAACAATAATAATAATGTACCAAAATGTCAAATATGTGAGAAAATTGGTCACAGTGCAGAATGTTATTTTAGATTTAATGCCAATTTTGTGCCTAACCAAAACTCAAATAATCAAAGAAATGGCAATATCAGTGTCATCATGGCTCAAACACAATCAAAATCAAGCACTCATGTTGATAGAAGTGGTGTAATCAATCAAAATACAATCATAAGACCAGAACATATTCAGGATGAGAGCTGGTACCTAGACTTAGGAGCAACTAATTACATAACAAGCAATCTTGACAACTTAAATCTTGGAAACAAAGAGTACAGAGGTAAACATTCAATATGCATGGGGAATGGTGAGTCAATTAATATCACTCACACTGGTAATGCATGTATCAGTGGTACAAGACAATTATTTTTAAACAATCTCTTGAGAGTGCCAAAAAAAGAAAAAATCTTATGAGATCCCATTTTATCTCTTTTTAAAAATGCAAGACTAGAATAGTAACCAATCTAAGAAATCAAAATAATTAACTAATCTTATTATTCTTAATCATAACATAATCAATGACTTCTTATATAGCTAGAACGACCCTCACAAATTGCAGATACTAATTTGTTAAGAATCAATCGGATTGATGCTATAACGTCACCATTGATTGGAATCGAATTATCTGCAAGATCCGGGTCACAATTTGTATTGATTAAACAAATTGTTGGAATTCCCAAAATGACACATTCTCGAAGAGCTGTATATTCTTTATGCTGATCAACGATGATTACAGTATCGGACAACCCAGTCAGATATTTGATCCCACCTAGATATGTTTAGAAAGTAGATAATTTGTGTATCACAGTTTGCAAAGGATAATAATGTATACTTTGAATTTTATCCAAATTATTGCTTAGTTAAAGATATACTAACTAGGGAAAATCTTTTGCAGGGTGAATCAGTCAAAGGATTGTATAGATTCAATCTTAAAAACAGTGACAAGTCTAAGAGAGAACAAAAATGTTGTAATGTGATTGAAATTGCTCAGTTAGAAAAGAATTGAAGTGTGTTTGATTTGTGGCACTATAAACTTGGTCATCCAAATATAAGTGTAGTTAAACAAGTGCTTGGAGAAAACAAAATTATGTTTGATGATATTTTTCTACCATATGTTTGCACTTACTGCCAAATGGGAAAAAGTCACAAACTACCATTTAATGACTCTTTAACCAAGTATTCAAAACCTCTAGAATTAGTTGCTACTGATCTGTGGGGACCTCCCCCCATTTATTCAGATTATGGTTATAGATATTACATATCATTTATTGATGCATACTCTAGATATACATGGATATACTTTCTAAAAGCTAAATCTGAAACTTACAATGCTGTAATACACTTCATATCCTTTGCTGAAAAGAAAACTGGTAATCAAGTCAAATTTATTTAGTCTGATTGACGTACTGAGTATAAAACACTCGGTAATGTTTTCAATAAAAAGGGAATAGTTTACAGAACTACATGCCCTTATACATCAGAACAAAATGGTTTAATTGAGAGAAAACACAGACATGTCGTAGAGACAGGGTTAACTCTACTTGCACAAGCATCATTACCACTAAAGTTTTGGCCTAATTCCTTTAATACTGCAGTTTACTTAATCAATAGGCTACCTACAAAAGTTTTCAAAGGAATCAATCCATTAGAAAAATTATATGGTGTTAAACCAGATTATCAGAGTCTAAAAACATTTTGATGTCTGTGCTTTCCCTATATAAGACCATACAATACTAACAAATTAAGTTTCAAAGCAAAACCATGTACATTTATAGGATATGGGACAAATCAGAAAGGCTATAAATGTCTTGATGATAGAGGAAATTTTTTCACAAGTAGACATGTTGTATTCAATGAACATATTTTTCCTTTTAGCAATGCAGGTATAAATACAACTCCGAAGATATATAACTCAAGAGTATCTATACCCAGCATACCTGTTTGCACCGATGACCTTCAACCAAAGGAGGTTGAAAGGACCGCTGGAGTCCATGATCCACAACTCACAATGTTAGGTCAACCTGGTCATGAACCACTAGAGTCACCCAGCTATCACAGTCAAACCCTTGCACATTCAAAAGAGCAAACACAATCAATTGATGAAGGAAACTCTGTCAGTTGATAAATACAATCAGAAAATAATAATGATTAGACAAGTGCAGAAGCATCACCACATGATAGAACAAGTCATCCAATGGTTACAAGATCAAAAAGTGGGATCTTTAAACCAAAATTATACACAACAGTATCTGTCTTAGAAGAACCAGAGACATTTGAACAAGCTGCAAAAGACAGATGCTGGAAGGCAGCAATGGATGAGGAGTATAATGCATTAATAAAAAAATAAAACATAGGATCTATTATGTCCACCAGACAACAAAAATGTCATTGGTTGCAAGTGGACATACAAATTAAAGAAGAATCCTGATGGGACGGTGGCTAGATACAAAGAAAGACTGCTTGCAAAGGGGTATACACAGCAATATAGGTTTGATTTCAATGAAACATTTTCTCCTGTAGTTAAACCAACTACCATAAGAATTATTCTAAGTATTTCCTTATACAATCAGTGGAATATCAAGCAATTTGATGTCAATAATGCCTTTTTAAATGGCACACTACAAGAAGAAATATACATGGAGCAGCTATAGGGGTATAGGCAGAATCCAAAACATGTGTGCAAACTAAAAAAGGCTATATACGGCCTTAAGCAGGCTCCAAGGGTCTGGTTTGACAAATTGAAAGCCACTCTGTCTCATCTTGGTGATCAATCCACCAAATCAGACAACTCTCTATTTATTAAAGTTAACAATAAATCCAGTATTTACATTCTAATATATGTTGATGACCTTGTTATTACAGGAAATGATGAGGATGAAATCAAATATCTTGCTCAATATCTAGACAAGAAGTTCTCAATCAAGGATTTAGGCCCATTGAATTATTTTCTGGGGATAGAAGTCAAGAGAAATTCAATGTCAGAAATAATTCTCAGTCAAAGAAAATACAGTTTATAGTTGCTGGCTAAAAATAAGATAGACAATGCAAAGCCACAACCAACTCCAATGATAAGCCATCAATACTTATCTAAAAACAGGGGAGAATACATAACAAACACTAAACAATATAGAAGTGTTGTTGGTGCTTTAAAATATTTAACTATTACAAGACCAGACATCTCTTTTAGTATTAAAAAGGTTTGTCAATTCATGCAGGAACCAAGAGATGATCACTGGAGGGCAGTAAAAAGAATACTGAGATACATAAAGGGAACAACAAACTATGGATTATCTATGAAGAAGTGCAACAATCGCAATATAACTGGTTATACAGATGCTGATTGGGGAACAGACCCAGATGATAGGAGGTCTACAACTGGATACTGTATATACATAAGTGATAACCCAGTGTCGTGGTGCTCAAAGAAACAATCGACCATCTCCAAATCCAACACAGATGCTGAATACAGGAGTGTCGCGAGTGCAACAACAGAAATAACGTGGATACAATCTCTACTACATGAGCTAAACATCAATCTTCAAACCAAACCGACATTATGGTATGATAATCAAAGTACGGTTTACATGTCAGCTAACCCAATATTGCATTCGAGAACGAAACATATTGAAATAGATCTCTACTTTGTCAGAGAGCAAATACAAAAAGGAAATCTACATGTAAACCACTTACCATCTGCTTACCAGCGAGCCGATACTCTTACCAAAGCCTTATCTAAACCAAACTTCATCAGATTTAGGAGTGACTTAAAAGTCAAAGCAATCTCAACAGACATGAGCGGATCTGAAGAAATTACCGAGTCTCAATGAGGAAAGTTAACAACTTTACTAAAGCTCGGCAAACCCACCAACAAGTCTTGCAAAGAGATGAAGAATGAAGTAGAGAAAGCTTCGCATGTTGATGAAATCACTCAGATCTAACAAGAAATCACTCAGATCCGACAAACATCAAGAGATTTTTTAAGGCAGCGCGTAGAGTAGATGAATCGCCATGGAACCCTAAACCTAATGTCGGTTTGAGGGGGAGTATTGAAATGAAAGATATAATGTAATCAAAGAATATACACAATACTTATTTATATTGGATAGCGGGTCTGCGCTTGATGTCTCTGCCCATCTAGCATAATATTGCCTGTATAAATGCAAGGCATATACACTGTGTACAAATGATGTATCGGTTGCAATATCAATAAAACAAAATACATTCTCTTTTCTTTGTCGATTTCTGCATTCAATCCAAAATCCGAAATCATCAAAGACAGATTCATTAAATTCTAACATAGCATACCGTTTTGAGTAGACAAGTACTACCTGGTAGTGATGCAGACTTCAATAGAGATATGAGCATATGCCATGTCAATAAAGAACTGTTATTATAATCAAAATGAATTTTCTCGCATCATCAATAGTCTAGGGCTGGATTTCATGATCACTCTACTAAAAAACACACCCAAACAATTTATGTTAGAAATTGACTTTTTTGTTTGGAAATACTAAATCCTATTATTTAACATTTAAAAATTGCGTAGTAGATTCAAATTGGAAATGCTAAAATGATCAACAGAGATATAAATATTAACCCACATCAAAGATTTAGTTTTCTATTTTAAAAATTGAGAAGTAGCATGTCTCAAATATTGTTCTTTAGTACCAAACTGGCGGTGTTACTATGGGATTTATTTAACTTACTTTTGTAGAGTTGTCTATGTTCTCTTTTTTATTCAATATATGTGTAGTCTTAGAGCATTCCTAACCATGGTCATGATTGGGACATGACCCACCCCAACGGGGTAAATTGCTCCAACTAGGGTTGTCTAGGAAAACTGTAAGGTTGCCAAGGTAACCCTGGAGGTCACTGCTTTAGCCGGCTTTTATAAAGTCAGCTATACTTAGCCGGCTTTATAAAAGCCAGATATCTCCTTGATTGTTGTGATTCCCTATATCAGTATGCGGATTATAATTCAACGGTTGAGAATTACAATCCATGTGCTTGACCTTAGTCAGCTAAACACGTTTTTTTACTTCAGTTGGGGCTTTGGTTTTTATTTATTTATTTTTGCATTGGGGTTGTGTGGGGGTGGATCAAGGGTGAATTGATGTTCGAAAACTCTAACGGCTGGAAACGCTCTTACTATAAGAAATCATCGAACTATGAACTCAATATATGTATACTTAAAGATTTATCAATGTCCTTGAAAAAGCTACTTGTCGCAGTACTTTAAAGTGAAAGCTAAGATCCAACACGGCAGAAGAAATATAGTAAATGGTAAATTTGTTGCCTGGTAATGATGAATCATAATCCCAGAAATATACCTTTTGAGGAATGATGGTAGAAGAATTTTATATGTTTTGATTGGAAAATAACGGATAAGCATAACAACTTCATATTTGCACGTCTGAAAAATAAACAAATCAGAAACCAATTAAAAAATAAATATTGAAATAAAAAACTAAGCTTGAGTTGGACAAAGACATTAAAAAAGTAAATTCCTACAGAGTGGCCGACTTAACAAATTTTGATGATAACTTATCAAATTAATGCAAAGAAATAACTCTAAAAAATTGAAGTTTGAATCCATCACCGAACCAAAATATGGGACTTAATATGAAAGTGTAAAACCTTTAGAAATAAAATTTACACGGTGGCTGAAGTGATGGTCAAATACAAAGGACATAGGTTATTAATTGTAACAACCACATATTGGTTGCCATGATTTTGGAGAAAGAGAACTACTATTTGCGGGCTTAAAGTAGAGAAGAAACCAAGTTTAGGTGCAGTTCTCCAGAGTGGGTCGAGGGATCATCAGAGTCGGTGGATAAAGTTTGCAGGAAGGTGTCAGGTGTTCCAGGGGTTGAAAACAAGGTCTGTTGTTGAATTTATCTACGTGTATCAATGTGTGTAAATGTGCACGTGGACACTTGATACTGTCAGGTTACGTGTAAGTGCTGAGTGGTATGTGTTTGTAGTGCATTGTGAGGTGAAGAGTAATTGTTTAGTGAGTTGAATTGGTTAGAGTTGGGTCTTTGTGGGTTGTGTGAGTTGATTGAGTCAAGGTGAGTGAGTGCTTGAAGTTGTATATAAATACATGTACAAGCTTTGTAATCTGTTTGAAGAAATCTGAAGCAATTTACCTTCTGTTCATTTTCAGTTACTAGCCTAGTATTAGTTTCTTGCCTTTAATCTTGTACTTAGTCTTAGCTTAGATTTCAGTTTAGTATCAGCTCTTTCTTGTTCTCAATATTGCTATTATCATTTCAATTCATGTTCTTCTTTGATATCATAGTTATCTGTTAATTTTCATTTCTGCAGTTACATAATTCTAGTTTTTGTTCATTTTATATGCAATTATTATACTCTGTTTGTTATTTTCTGCACTTTAACATCTCATTTACCTTGTTAATCTTTGCAATTTGACTCTCTGTTCAACTTTATTAGTCATTTACCTTTCTTGTTATACCCAGTTTAGTTGATAATGCTTGCTCTTTTAATTCCTGATCTTGTAATCTGTAGCTTATAACTTTCCATTTCATATCCAATCTTACAATTTTAGTTTCAGTTCTATAACCTTGCTAGATATTCTTGGTTAATTCTTGCAATTTTTCTCATCTTTGTCCCAGTTCTTGATAATCTACAAAGTCTTGTACATGTTCATGAAACTGTACATGTTCACTTCAATTGCCATATCCATCTTTATACTATGATCTCTTATCCTCCTAATTCCTGCATCCATACATCTTATTTCTCTAAGTACAAACCCATTTCAATTCAAACTCGATACACCTTTTTTGCTTGTGCAACAAGTCACTGCTATATCACTGTTCTTCTGCACATTTGCTGTCTGTGCACATATATCTGCCTAAAAAATCCTTTTGCTCAAACACCTTTACCATCATCAGAAAATTCACAATTCTGCCATGAGCAAAGATCCAGAGCCACCATGTTCTTTCAACTTGGTGTTAGAGCCGCTGATTGGAGCAACCTCTGACAACCAGTTAGGTCCTAACCTCACCACCACCTCTTCCTAAATCCTCCCTCAAAATCAAGATCTTTGGGCAAGGCAAGAGGAAATCTATAATAGGAGATTGGAGTAATCTACTCAAGCTTTAAACACAAAATTAGAAGGTGTGACGCCCCACCCCGAGACCCACATTAATAGAGAGTATTACTGGATAATACTGTCAGCTAATGCGGAGAATAGGGCTGGTTAGGAGAGACCATCTATAGCTTTGTCTTAAACATCTATTAAATACGTCGATTTAGTGCTTCTAATTTTTTTCCTTTCTCAAGTGGATCGACATATTCCATAAATGCTTAATCCAAAACTACAGTGGCTAATGGATCTATCAGAACAAAATACAACAACAATATACACAACATATCACAGAACAGTAGCCAAACATATATATATACACACACATATACACAGATACATCCCATACAATACAAATGATACAACAGAATTGGTACAAGGACCACAATATATACAACGAGTCAATACAATAAATACATATCAGAGTCATACAAAACAACTATAAAACTACAAAAAGCGATAAGCAGATATCCATGGTGGAAGCAACAAAGCAAAGTCCTATGGCAGGTATCTAGCCTGAAACAACTCGGTCTGACCCGAGTATAAAATACACGGGTCAGTCTAGTGTAACAACCCGAATTCCAGTGGGTCTAGATTTTTCGCAAAGATGCTAAAACCCAAGCCCTCTGAAACCCGAGTTGGGAATCTAGTATCCTGCAAATAGGCAAAAACAAATATATCAGAGCTCAATTAAATATCTCACAATGGAATTGACTCAAAAATATAATAGTAAGTAAATACTCACCAATTTAATAACACTTTCTAAACAAGTGTCTTAAAGCTGGGAAGTCTCTGCCATCTACCTAACCTGTAGGATGTTATGAGGAGGGGGTCAGAACTAAAGTTCCGGTGAATGGATAAATTATACACTTTTAAGCTTAATTCTACATATACCGTTTTATTTCCATTTACTGTTATATTAGGTTCACTAGGTTTATCATACTCTCGCCTCTGTGCGTGAATCGTACCCATCTACTCCTTAGTAGAATAAAACCTAATAAATGATATATATTTTTACTTCCCCAAGCACAGTTTACATAAGAAAATATCTCTTTTCTGTTGACGTTTCTATCGCTTTCTTCAAATTTGTTATTTTCCTTTTAGTTATCTTATTCTACTTTTACGTTTTTTTATACAGCAACTAAACACATCTATCATCTAGGGCAAGGAGGTCTAGGACCATGTCCACTTTAACACAGAAATGTCCTACTCTAGGAATCTAAGTAACTCATATGCTTCTCCTACCACCTATTACTTGTTACCAACTTACACTGTATTATTCATGACGAATAAGATCTATTCATCTCTTCTATTCCATGCTTAAAAAGGAATAACTAAGTCTCATTTACTGAAATGGATAAGGGTTTCAATCTATGTAGTCTCTATCTAAAAAGACAACTAAGCTTGGGGAAATTTTCTCTTTACCTTTCATTTTTCCCCAACTAAGGTCAATCTATCCCAACCACGTGTGTCTTATCATCTTACTAATATCATTTCACTATTCTTCTATAGGCTACACACATGAAACAACATTTCTAGGTTTCCACTAGTGTCCTATACACCTTACGGGAACTTTTATTATTACTAAGAGTAATTACTGCTATAACCTTATACCTTTTCCGTTACACCTAGGAAATGATTCCTATCTACTCCATATTTAAAAGTCTGATTTGGTTTGGTATTTATCAATTTTTCTTCAAAACTTAAAACTTCTAAATTTTATCTTTTCAAAGACTCATTTACTTTTCCACCAAACCATATTTTTTTTAAACATGTCTTGCTTGTTCTTAAAACAATTTTCTTTTTTCTTGACTTTAAAAAAAATGTCCTCACATGTTTTCAAAATATCCTTTTTTATAGATTTTCAAATTTACTAAAACTGGGGTAAATAAGAACAATTATTTTATCAAAAACCTCTTAACTTTTATACTCTTCCAATTACTTAACCTTGAAGGAGCTACTAACTTACTACACTTAATGGTTTTATACCTTAATGTATTGGAATTACTTTCTCTTATGAGAAATCATTAACGCTAAAACCTTCTATGAATCCTTTAAAGGAGGATTTCATGTTTATGTGAAATTATAAGGAATTTATTTTATATTTTATCGAAATAGGCTATACAAAATATGGTGCTTTCCATACCTTGTACATCTCTTTCACGTATTCCTTATAGCTTACACAAAACATCTTTATTTGTGATTCATAGAAAATTATATCATTATTCATTTCATTCCAATAGATTAAGGTATGTTTACTTTATATTTACTTACATAAGATATTTCCTACTAAATTCATTAATTTATCGTACATTATCTTTCAAAAGAACTCATTTTTAAAACTTCTTTATAACTAGAAAATATTTTCATGTGCTTATTTAAATAATAAGTGTACATACAAACCACTTTAGAAATTATCTCCAAAACTCATTTGGGTTAAAACATGTGTTGCGTAAAACACCGTTACTACAACCCATAAATACAAATATATGGATTCAATTAAAATAAATATTAATAAATCTCGTATGCTATGTAAAAACATTTACTTTGGGAGTCACCTACTATAACAATAGTGTCATAGTCTATGCTTCCTTTATTTTTACTAAAAACATTTATTACAACAATAAATGTTGTAACCTACGTTTTCGATACTTAACACACTCTAGGTTTTTATATTTAAAATCATTGTTTACCTACAAAGAAACTAGCGATCTATACATGCTCTATAATTCTTCACTTTTAACAAAATTTACATCATATAAAAACCAATTTAAATTTCATACCACTTATTTTTTTTAAAACCAAATATTTACTTCCTCAAATATATTAACAATTATATTTTTCAACTTTTTTAATTCAAAAGTTTCATTTTTATTGGGTTAGACATAAAGTGGATTTTCTTCATACTAAAACATCTTATTCTTCCCGAAATAAAAACACTCTCCCTACTATACCTAAGGAACTTCCCTACTTCCTAAAACATATGGATACAAATTTTCTCTCAAAACATGGCTTATTTGTATGCTATAAATCGGTAATAACATAGGGCTCTACATACTTGGGTCATCCTAAACCCAACTAGCAAACTATGCACAAATATACTTCTAAAAACTTTCCATATGTTAAAATCTATGGTTGGGGACTATTTGGATTTTAGTACATAATATATTTATATTTTATTCAAAAATACAAATACGTTCACTCACTCTCTACCTAGGAATCCTAAACCTAGGCTCTGATACCAAATGTAACAACCCGAATTCCAGTGGGTCCAGATTTTTGCAAAAATGCTAAAACCCAATCCCTCTAAAACCCGAGTTGGGAATCTGGTATCCTGCAAATAGGCAAAGACAAATATATCATAGCTCAATTAAATATCTCACAATGAAATTGATTAAAATATAATAGTAAGTAAATACTTACTAATATAATAACACTTTCTAAACAAGTGTCTTAAAGCTGGGAAGTCTCTACCATCTACCTAACACGTAGGATGTTATGAGGAAGGGGTCAGAACTAAAGTTCCGGTGAATGGATAAATTATACACTTTTAAGCTTAATTCAACATATACCATTTTATTTCCATTTACTGTTATATTAGGTTCACTAGGTTTATCATACTCTCGCCTCTGTGCGTGAATCGTACCCATCTACTCCTTAGTAGATTAAAACCTAATAACTGATATATATATATATATGTGTGTGTGTGTGTGTGTGTAGCTATATGCCTAATGACCATATTGGTCCTAGGTAATACTCATAGTACCTTCCGTATCCTCCTCGCAAAGGACTCCATCGTCTTGCTCCTATAGCATTCTGTGACTACATCTGTAAAGGACAACTTCGTGAGGCCTACAATACAGATGTTCCATCGTCCACTATGAAAACGTAAAACTGCGTCCGCACTAGTCTATACTAATGCTCGGACATCCACAACTTACCACCCAGTGCATACATTGAGGACTATACGTAATCGTTCTGTCTACTCTCTGAATCCCGCCAACAAGGTCTACCTTGTACGGAACTCAGTTGGGGATTTACTATATCTGTAAAGGACAACTTCGTTAGGCCTACAATACAGATATTCTAGTTGGTCTGTCTCTTTTCTCATCGTGGCTATGGCCCCACGCAGCCACCCCTCAACTAATCGAAAGACCTCTAAAGAGTTAAGTGGCCGTGCCCTACTACAAACAATCTAACATCCAATTGGCGGTGCCCCTCATCCAATGTCTCGATAGTGAAAGAATCATTGGACTTTTGGTTTTAACTCTAGTCTTTCCCAAACTCGCTCTTGGTTTTGATGCTAGCCGATATCCGCATGCGTCTATCCTTTTGGGTCCTGCCCACTATACTTGTAAGTACTGGGACATACAAATATCCTACTCCGAACACCAACCACTTCTAACTGCCTACAATGGTCCTGCCATGCAAAAAGCAGTCAAGGCATACTCTCTTGATGGAACAACTACATACCTGCCTCTGGGGATGCAGCTTCGTTAGGTCTGCCCAGAGGGCCATCCTAGAGTATCCTCACGTCCCGTTGAAGTCTCGTACTTCCTTCTAGCCCAAAATAACTAAGTTGGACGTGCTTCTCCTTTGCTGAAATCTGTGATGAACTGCTTCGTTAGGCTCTTCATCCTTTGGGCTACTCCAAAAGCATCTCACTCTTTTATTAGACCCTAAGTCTAATCTTTTAATTTGCGTTTAGTTTACTTTTCTGATTCTGTTGGCTACTTATTTACCCTAATTAGCATATTCTTGCCCTCGTCTCACTTCTAGCTATTATGAGACCACCATTGATCTAATAGGGAATGCTGTTGGTACTGCCACTTCTATTACCTTGCTTATTTAACTCAATTTAAGTGTTAAGTTTATTAAATAAGCATCTTCTATTATCTATGTTCTATTTGCTTAGTAACTTAACTTAAATCTTAAATAAGCCTTTTCGTTCTTCCTACTTTAATTATAACCTATGTTATAATTTTACGTGTAATTGTCACTTTTATCTTCTTTAATAATCTGTATATGATTGCAAGTGTCTCTCTTCTGTTCTAGGTTGTCTTCTTTTATTATGATATAGAATTCTCTTTAATTCTCTTATATTATATAATTCACTTATCATAATAACTGTTTTATTGTATAGTCTGCGCAGTAAATGCAGATCTAGGTTCATTATCGTTTACAGCTTCAAATATTTTTCTAATAATTTAGTTGATTCCTTTCATACTTTACTTTTTTTTTCTTCTATTCTAGGAAGTAATTCTATTTTATTTGGTTGGGTATGAAAACTATACTAAAAATCCATTTCCATATTTTAATACTAAATAATGCTATAAACAATAATTCGTAACTGCAAGGTATTTCTTTTATTATTTTGGAATAGTGTAAAATAAAGTAGTTTCTCTATTTTACACTAGTTCCCTTTTTCTTTCTTTTATGCTTGCAGTTACATTTATCGTTATCTTTTAAATATTAAATTATAGAAATATATCTTATTTTCTAAACCAACCAATTAATCTATTACTTACTTCCAAATCAAGTTATTAGATTAATTTATTATTCCCGTTTTCAGCGTAATTTATTGCAGAATTCCATTTTTCTAGCTTTATTCCAACTTATGTTATTTTACATCTAATCTAATATTTTCCCATTTTAATCCATAATCGCGAATTTTCTTTTTAACTATATTATTCGCGTACAAAGAGAATAAAAAGAAACTAGCATTTAGGCTAAATTATAACTTCAAATTAGATGTAAATAACTGTAAATTTCTTTCAGTTCAGCATAACTAATTAACAGAATTAATTACTGAAATACTGAATATAATTATTTAACGGGAATTTAACGATAATATATCATAAACGTAAAAGATATAATTAAATCCACTCACATTGCTAGCTTTCCAAATCTCCCTGTTTTTATTTCAAATCTGTCCCTAACATCTATATTCACCTCCCTTGTAATCCCTATTTAGAATTACAAACGATTATTTACAGATCTATAATATTTTAAAGAGAAAAGGAAGAGATTTGGATTAGAAATAGCAAATAAAACTCAGATCTAGGGTTTTACCTTTGACACAGCCTTCTGATTTGAACCAATTCCTAATTACCTAATTAATTCTATTCTCTTTCTATTTAGATCTAAATTCGTGTGAATTAGATCAAAAATTTTGTTATTAAGAAAGTGTAGAAGAGATAGAAAAATGGCAGAGCTTCTGTAGGCGAGAGAAAAATAATGAGAATAAAAATGAGGCTCTGCACCTATATTTATAGTGGTTCAAATCAGTGCTAACCATTAGATATAAAACCCTAAAATCTAAAGCGTACACTCAGTCTATGGACACATTTGTTTTTATTTTAAATTAATTCTCTAACAATCTTTTCATTAATCACTTTCCCCTTCTCTCTCGCAATCTATGGAAGCATATATTTTTAAATGTGACGTTTCATTTAAATAAGATTACCCTATTAATCACCAAATTAATAGATTTCATATATACCTAGAATTAATTTACTCTCCAATTAATCCCTACCTACATTGTGATTTCTTACCAAATTAATATGCCAATCTACACCATATTAATTCATCACATATATGCATATTAATTTATTTTATTCCCATAATTATTGCATGCATATATTCTATAATTGAATTTTGAATCACAATCTTAATTATATATGTTACCATAAGTTTCCATGTTTATTAATTGAAAATTGATTACTTGCATAAAGTACTTTTCCTCCATTTTATTCTCTTGCACTAACAAATATGTTTCTAATCATATCAGTTAGTTGCTACAATATATGTTCCCTTTCTTGTCAGTTCCTATCAATTAATCACCTCTACTAATTAATTGAATATTAATTTCTCTTTTAAACAAACACCGTCAATTAATCTTCCCTGTTAATTGATTTTACATAATTTCTCTCTCTAATTTATTTGTTACACAAATATATATGTATTCCAAATAATATTAATTAGTTGCCCCATTTACAAACATTTTTTTTAAAATTTCAAACGTATATAACCAAATTAAATTATTTGCATATATAATTGTAATTTAACGCAGAGTGTTACACCTGGCTAAAGTAATTAGTTTAGTAAGGATAAATGATAATATGATGCATAAGGTAAAGGGTAGGGTATCCTCTCGAATGAGAAAAAACAATAATAAGAGCATGCCACTACTTCAAATAAGGTAATTACACTAAGTGTATGTCCTCGAAATAGGTAAACTCACCAAATAACACTAAGTATAATAAACGCCTCATATCATCGGTGAAATCCCAAAAGCCACTAAAATGGTTTCTATGAACCATATCTCCAAAATAGGAGAATCCCAAATCTCAAACTCAAAACTCGCCATAAATGGCAATCACAAAAATATTCTCTAAATAGAGAAGTGTCAAAACACAAAATACGCCAAAAATGGTAATCTCATATATCTCCAAATAGGAGAGTATAAATCTCAAATAAACACCAAGTGTTGGCAAACCCAAATCTCAAATATAGAACTCGATAAGGAGTTCAATTTCCAAAGATGTAATCGCCATATATAATATCTCGAACGGCTCAAATGGCCATTAATGTAAAAAAGGCGATACACTTGGAAAATCACAAAGAAATCAATGAAATCATCTTAAAGATATAGCACATGCTTATGGCCGAAGCCTGCCAATTATTGTTCTCTTAAAATAAGGCGCCACGACTCTTAGACAAACGTCCCGAAGGACAACATCCCGAAGGACAAATAAAAACGTCTCTTAGACAAACATCCCGAAGGACAAATACGTCTCAATGGACAAATACGTCTCTTAGACAAACATCCCGAAGGACAAATGACCCGAAGGTCCAGTACTGGCAAATACGTCTCTTAGACAAATGTGTCACAAACTCTCAGATAGGAATCCGAAAAGTGTTAATAGTGTGTCCCATACCACATGTTCTCACTAATCGGTTTACTAACCGCTAGCCAATGCCACACCAGAAAGCAGTAAAAATATTTGCCTCATCTCATCAGCAAATACGACCCGAAGGTCAAAATGATTAAACAGACAAGTCAGGAATTAACCGAAAAGATAAACGCACGTGTCCCATACCACGTCTTTTACCCGATCGTTTAATTCTCCTTCTCATACGCTCGAATAGTGTAAAAATGTGTATTTTATATAGAAAATAATTTATTTGGGAAAACTAGTTTTTAAAACAATTTTCGAAATCGTTTTGGAAAACAAATCTTTGAAATACTCTTATTATAGAGAAGATATAATTTTATAGCTTTAAAATAATTTATTAATATTATATAATATTTATTTCAGAAGCCTTTTATACTTATATTTACAACATATAATTTATTAATATTATATACTTATATTTACAACATATATACAAAAGATTTCAACACAATAAAATTATACAATCATATTTTCAAGTTTAACAAACATTTTATCAACAAATCAAAAGATAATTTAGCCTTAAAATATTTTTCATTATTAAAAACTCTTATTTTTAATTAAATACCCAACTTACACTATAATTTACATAAAACTCTGTTTTTGACACCAAAAATTGTACAAAAATTATTTACTTGTATAATTAAATACAACAAACCATTTTAACATCATTTTTACTTCCAGAAATTATTTTTAAACAAAAATCCACCTTTTTGTTTATATAATACAACATATTCAAATACAATACTTCATTAAAAATCAATAAAAATCACATTTGGCAATAATTACTAAAATTATTGCATTTCACTAATAAAACCATAAAATGTTTATTTTTAGCACAAACAACCAAAATAAAGTTTCTAAAACTTTATTTCAACATTTTACATTTTAATTCCATTGTTTATTTAAAATAAACAATTTTAAATCTCCAATTTAATTTATTTCTCAATATTAAACTATAACCACCGTTATAATTTAATATACAGGTAATCACCAAAACCAGGGTTGTTACAGACTCCTCCCTTTATAAAAAATTACGTCCTCGCAATTTCTAGAGAAGAGCTGTATTCAACATGAATTATTTCATCAAGCAAAGGAAGATAGATAAGCTCGAGTTTAAATTTCTCAGTCTCATCACAAGATGATAGAAAACAAGAATAAGATTGCTCGATAAATTCTCTGGTTCCCAAGTGCAGTCATTGGGATCAGCGGACCATTGAATTTTTCACTAGCGGAACATCCTTATTTCGAAGGTATTTCACTTTCGAAGCAAGAACTCGGATTGGATGCTACACAATAGATAAATCGGGTGAGATCGATTCCTCAAAAGCTTCACGAATAGAGTTGCGATGTAGTCACGACTTTATCCCGGACTCCAACTCACAAGATGATAATCGATACGACTTTCCATATAACACTACGAAGGGAGTCATACCGATATTAGATTGACAACTATTACAGAAAGAAAACCCAATAGAAGGTAGGTGTTTTCTCCCAATACCACTAAACTCATACGACTGCATAAATGCAAGCCGTAAAATAATTGCACAAAGGCAAAATAAACTAAAGGAATAGATTTTTATACTTCTTTTACTAATCAAATATTCTTAGAGTTCACAAACCCATTATCTTCAAAATAATTAAATTCTTAATTTTCAACATTTGAAAATTTCTAAAGCTTCTTACTTATATTTTTAATTTAAACTCATTACTCTTTATTTAGAGTAAATAAAATTTTTGAGTTGTCTATCCTCTAATTCTTCCATAAATTTTAATTGGCAACATATATTTTCCATATTTGTTTCTCAAATTTTCTAAGTGTTAGAAATTTTCAAAAGAATCGGCGGAGTCTCCTTTACATGAAGGGTCGTTTACAATATTACAAAAATGATTTATATAATATACATCGACCACTAGGTCGAAAACACAAAATACATCATCATTTAACACTTTAAAAATTAATCTGAAAACATGCTTCCTTTTTAGCATTTTAAAGAGAGTTTGCACAATCTTATATATATTATTTTTGCTCAAATATAGTCCAACTATTCTCTTTCACCTGTAGTTAACTCAAATAGATGATATTAGTTCATGTTTATAAATAAGAATTACTACACTTAACTATTAAGGGAAATAGATCAATTTCATTTCAGACCTGCTGAAGAAGACAAGTTTTGACACAGCAAACAACAAAATCTGAAAACTTTTATAAAATGAAAGTTGTTCTACTAAGTCTAAGATTTCCAGCAATATAAAGATCATCAAAATCAGATTTACGGTTTGAAAGTTATGTTAAATTTACTTTCAGCTTAAATCTTAGAGAATTTTGTAATAGGGTAGAAATGCCTATCCACTTTCAAACCTATTTTAAACTAAATAAAAAGCAAAATATTCCAAAATGGTAAAGAAAATTTATAGCTTACTAAAAGCTCTTTTATTTACAAAAAGATTGAACTCATTTGGAGTTTTACATCTCAAGTTATCGCTGTTTTAGTACAGCACTTTTTTACAAATAATATTTCAACTTTTAAATCAATTTAAAATTTGAAATTTTCCCAAACCATTTTAATTTCAAACTACATTTTCAAACAGTCTTTTTGCTAAATCATTTATTAAATGATTTTCTTTTTCCCCGGAAAGCTAAGACATACAAAATTATGATCAACTTTATGTAATCATCATAAAAAACATTTCATTAAGTGGAAATATTTTCATTACTTTCCAAAATCTAACTTTAAAACAATTAACTATAAAAACTCATTTTGGAAGAGATAACTAATCTCTTCCATTATCAAGAGATGATTATTGATTATCCCTCAAAATAAATTTTTGGGATATATATATATAAAGTTAAAAGTTTTTTTTCTCACAATTTAAAATGATTGTACTACATGAATTGTTCATTTATCAAAAACAATTCAAATTCACATTTTCACTTGTCACAAAATTAAATTTCCATATAATTATCAACATAAAACTAATTAAAGTTGATAATTAATTCAAACCCGTTTTCAAAAGAATTTTACAAATTCATACCAACTAATTTTTAATACAACCAAAATTTAAAACAAAACTTGCTCACAACTTCATGCTAAAAGTTTAAAATTAGCATTTTTTTAAGACAGAGTTTTATATCTATCCTCTACTATTACTCAAATAACTAAGTGTCAAAACAAATTTTATAGTCATCATTAATAACCTGTACTAAAATATTCAATTAATATTTTAATTTTTCAAACTAAAGTATTCTTTTATCTTAAATACATCATTATATTAATCAAAGCTTCAAATGATATTTTCTTCTAATTAAGACATCCCCTTAATTAGAATTATTCACTTTACTTACCCAAATTACCATATTCAATTTCTCAAATTTCTAGTAATATAGGGGTATTGCCTCGCCATTGATTTATAGTAAATGACCCCATTGATTGGCTGTAGAGTTGATCAAATGATCAAAACTGCCTCGCCACTCATCCAACACTCACTATGGTTCAATGGCTTCATTAAACATTTAACATAAAAATTAATACTCCACCGTATTAATTATCTCCCAACTTTACTTATTAAAACTCAATTTACCATGTCTGACTATCTTATCATAATGTTTAGGAAATTCCTATCGATAATGTTGATCAGGCGCATCGACCAGAATTCTTAAAGCACTCGATGGACAATCCAACACAAAATCATTTTTAAATGATAAACATGTCTCTCATATAATTTTATAAAATATTCTTTGCTTATCCCAATAAAAATAATCCATTTTAGACTCATAAGTATATCTTCTATTAGAAAGATTTACAATTTAAATTATTGCTGCTTACACTCATTATCAAAGAACACAAGGAGAGTTCATCGAGATATTCCCAGAATACTCGATTCACAAGATTGACGAACTAAGTTGGAGCGTTCGTCAAACCGAATGGTATAACAAGCCACTCATAAGATTTATAACGAGTGCGGAACACGGTAAGAGGAACGTTATCCTCAGTAACTCGTAGTTAATGAAAACCGGTGCAAGGTTAAGCTGAGGAAAGATACCAGCACCAATCAATTGATCGAACACATCATCGATCCTAGGCAATGTATACTCGTTCTAAATGGTTAACTTATTAAGCTTGCAAAAGTGGATGCAAAGCCTAAGAGTGCCATCAGATTTCTTAACAAAGATGACCGTGGCACCCCACGGTAAAGAACTGGGCTGAGAAAATTGCTTGGCTTCAAGCTCCATCAATTTCTTTTGAGTTCCTCATTTCCTCTGTGGACATCCTCATGGGAGGATGACTAACAGGCTAAGAACCAGGAATGAGGTCAATACAAAACTCAATTGCCTGATTGGGTGACAAACCCGAAACTGACTCACACACATCAACAAAATCACAAACGACTGGAATTCGAGATACATCATCATTATCTCGAAACTCAAGAGCAAATAAAGATACTTCGGAATTATCATCAACATTCCGAAGGACAAGAGACAACTAATCAGCCGAATTAGGATGCCTAAAATATAGGATCCTTTCAGAACATAGGATTGGGCTTGATAACAAGCAAGCCAATCCATCCCCAAATCACATTTAACCCAAGGTAATGACTAACGTGCAGATTTGCACGGAAAGAGAAACTACAAAGAACAATCTCAATATTCTCACACAATATGCTAAGTGTTGCGAATCCCTTAATAGGATTCGCAATCCTCGAAGAAGTACTAAGACAAGAAACATCCAACGGTATCAACAAGCTCCTTCGATACGAATGAGTGTCAAGCACCTGTATCGTAGAGAACTAGAATAAAATAACCACGATAAGGATTCTTCACAGAATAAGATATCATCAATTTAATTGTGGAATACTACGGAATTAAAATGCATTCCTAGACGTATTCCCAACATATACCTACCCCAAAGGACTCGAAAAGGTTAAGGACACGATGATTAAGGGAAATGTAACACTTATACTGTACTTTGATGTACCGTAATATATGTTCTGTTATGTGTGTATCATATTTTGTTCTGAACTCAGCTCTGATACCAAGCTATAACGCCCCACCCCGAGACCCACATTAACAAAGAGTATTACTGGATAATACTGTCTGCTAATGCGGAGAATAGGGTTGGTTAGGAGCGACCATCTATAGCTTTGTCTTAAACATATATTAAATACATCGATTTAGTGCTTCTAATTTTTTTCCTTTCTCAAGTGGATGAACATATTCCATAAATGTTTAATACAAAACTACAGTGGCTAACAGATTTATCAGAACAAAATACAACAACAATATATACAACATATCATAGAACAGTAGTCAAACATACATACATACATACATATATATATATATATACACATATACACATATACATCCCATATAATACAAATGATACAACAGAAGTGGTACAAGGACCATAATATATACAACGAGTCAATACAATAAATATATATCAGAGTCAAACAAAACGACTATAAAACTACAAAAAGTGATAAGTAGATATCCATGGCGGAAGCAGCAAAGCAAAGTCCTATGGCAGGTATCTAACCTGAAACAACTCGGTCTGACCCGAGTATAAAATACATAGGTCGGTCTAGCTAAAACAATCAGTTTGGTAAGGATAAATGATAATATGATGCATAAGGTAAAGGGTAGGGTATCCTCTTAAATGAGAAGAAACAATAATAAGAGCATGCCACTACTTCAAATCAGGTAATTACACTAAGTGTACTTCCCAAAAGCCACTAAAATGGTTTCCATGAACCATACCTTCAAAATAGGAGAATCCCAAATCTCAAACTCACAACTCGCCATAAATGGCGCTCACAAAAATATTCTCTATATAGAAAAGTCTCAAAACACAAAATACGCCAAAAATGGCAATCTCATATATCTCCAAATAGGAGAGTATAAATATCAAATAAATGCCAAGTGTTGGCAAACCCAAATCTCAAATATAGAAGTCGATAAGGAGTTCAATTTCCAAAGATGTAATCGCCATATATAATATCTCGATCGGCCCAAATGGCCAATAATGTAAAAAGGCGATACACTTGGAAAATCACACAGAAATCAATGAAATCATCTCAAAGATATAGCACGTGCTTATGGTCGAAGCCCGCCAAGTACCGTTCTCTCAAAATAAGGCGCCACGTCTCTTAGACAAACGTACCGAAGGACAACATCCCGAAGGACAAATAAATACGTCTCTTAGACAAACATCCTGAAGGACAAATACGTCTCTTAGACAAACATCCCAAAGGACAAATGACCCGAAGGTTCATATGTCTCTTAGAAAAATGTATCACAAACTCTCAGATAAGAATCCAAAAAGTGTTAATGGTGTGTCCCATACCACACGTTCTCACTAATCGGTTTACTAACCGCTAGCCAATGCCACACTAGAAAGCAGTAAAAATATTTGCCTCATCTCATCAGCAAATACGACCCGAAGGTCAAAACAATCAAACAGACAAGTCAAGAATTAACCGAAAAGATAAACGCACGTGTCCTATACCACATGTTTTACCCAATCGTTTAATTCTCCTTCTCATATGCTCGAATAGTGTAAAAACAGGTATTTTATATAGAAAATAATTTATTTGGGAAAACTAGTTTTTAAAACAATTTTCGAAATCGTTTTGGAAAACAAATATTTGAAATACTCTTACTAAAGAGAAGATATAAATTTATAGCTTTAAAATAATTTATTAATATTATATAATATTTATTTCAGAAGCCTTTTTTATTTTAAAAGTCATTTCAAAATTATTCAGAAAAACTCGTGCTCGAAATCAAGGAAAATCACCGAAATTTTCCAAAAACCGACATTCGAAATCATCTAAAAAATGATTCGATTTGAATCCAAATTCACTATAATTTTGGTTCGCCTATTGCTAGGCTTCATGGCCATCAAATCATCTCAGAAAGATCATGAAAATGAGTTAAGAAATTTACTGGAAATAGACAAATCGATCAAAACTAAGCACATGAAGTAAGAGAAGTGACCTGGGCTAATTCAAAAGCCCAGGTCGGCATGCAGGTCGACCTAGGGGTCGACCTTCATGGTCCACAGGTCGAACCTAGGGTCGACCTATGAGAAACTTGGGTCGACCTATAGGTCGACCCTTGTGGTCTTTAGGTCGACCACTTGAACGCGATTTATTTCAGGTTTTCTTCTTGTTCGATCTGATTTTAGAGCGCTAGTTAGATCTACTTCCAGAGCAGATATGAGCATGAAAATTAATATGCAAAAACTACAACAAGCAAGCTACAATCCGGAAAAATTCTGGTAGCATTTCATGATGAAAACAAGAAGATATCATCACACAAAGAAGCAACTCAGAAAAGAAATATACTGTAAACTAAAAATTCAACAAAATGGTTTACAGTAAATGATTTTTGCACAGATTTTGGCTTCCAGAGCATTGATTCAGCTAGAGAATGTGAGTTTAACACTCACCTTTGCTATTGCATAAGCTTCAAAAGCCTGTAAAATGATAGGACAGAGACATGCAACCAAGATAACAAAGTTTAAACAAACCCAAAATCACAAAATCAGAATTTTGATGAAGATATCTTTGTTTTGGAATCGATTACCTGAATTTGAAAGCTTCAATTTGTTTATCAGCAAATTAGTGGAGAAATTGGGAATTTAGCTATTAGGTTGAAAGAGGAAAAGTTTCCCTCTGGTTTCTTCTTTTGTTTTGTTTTTACAGTAAGAAGAAAATGAACGTATTAGATATGAGAAGGAAGAAACTTATCTTTACTTTTCTGGTTAAGTTAGGCAAATGGGCTTAGACCCAATAACAAAATAATTAGTTAATTCTAATTATCCCAAAATGAACTAAACACTAATATACTTATATTTACAACATATATACACAAAATTTCAACACAATAAAATTATACAATCATATTTTCAAGTTTAACAAACATTTTATCAACAAATCAAAAGATAATTTAGCCTTAAAATATTTTTCATTATTAAAAAATCTTATTTTTAATTAAATACCCAACTTACACTATAATTTACATAAAACTCTGTTTTTGACACCAAAAATTATACAAAAATTATTTACTTGTATAATTAAATACAACAAACCATTTTAACATCATTTTTACTTCCAGAAATTATTTTTAAACAAAAATCCACCTTTTTGTTTATATAATACAACATATTCAAATACAATACTTCATTAAAAATCAATAAAAATCACATTTGGCAATAATTACTAAAATTATTGCATTTCACTAATAAAACCATAAAATGTTTATTTTTAGCACAAACAACCAAAATAAAGTTTCTAAAACTTTATTTCAACATTTTACATTTTAATTCCATTGTTTATTTAAAATAAACAATTTTAAATCTCCAATTTAATTTATTTCTCAATATTAAACTATAACCACCGTTACAATTTAATGTACAGGTAATCACCAAAACCAAGGTTGTTACAGAAGGAATATGCAATCTACTCACTATTTGGTTCAAGAATTCCATCAGTTCAAGAACCAAACCCCAGTTATTCCTCAACCACCACCTATACACCATCAAAATCCTCTTCTACATAATTCATACCCTATGCAAGCACTAGTATATCCATAACCAGTACGTCCACCACCAAGAATTCCTACAACTACTCCAAACTTTTATCATGAACCACCACCACCTCCTTATCAACCCAAGCCTTCTTACTAAAACAACTACTACCCCTATAATTATGTACGATATTCCCCTTTATCATCCTTGAAACTTGACCTTCCCACTTTCTCTAGTAAAGAAAGAGTAACAGATTGGTTAAAAAAAGTGGAATAGTTTTCCAGATTTCATCACATAGAGGTGAAGTATTGGGTGGACGTTTGTTCATTTTCCCTAAAGAAAGAGGCACTGCAGTGGTATCACTGGTATACCAACAATGTCCCAAATCATGGAGCTTGGCCAGCATCCAAAGAAGAGAGTATGGTTAGGTTTAATCCATAAGAGATGGAGAGGCCATATGAAGCATTAGTAGGTCTGAAGCAAACCACCACTGTAAAAGCATATCTTAGCAAACCACCAATGCATTATCAAGTTCCTCATGTCCCGAACCCAAACCCGTACACTCATCTTCCTATGCCAGCATTTCCTCAACCCGCTCCACCAAGAATTCCTGCAAATGCCCAAAAAAAATATCAAAACCCTCTTAATCTTCATTAAGAACCTCTCCTACCTAACCTGTATACCACTAACAATTCAATTCCTATGCCAATAGTTCATTATTCAGAGCCAAGAATTCCTAATGCTTCAGCTATCAAATTTAATGAGGGGGTGGTATGCCAAATTTTGAGACTGAACATGATACATGCAATGGAAATGTTCTTCAGTTAAGTATCGGCAATGATGAGAGTAGGTTTTAATGTTAAAGATAAGCATGTTGTTTCAGAGATTGATGAATCAAATGAGAATCAATTTAGTTATGATGAATTGGAAGGAAATGGCGAAGTTGATGAAAACGGATCAAAAGAAAAGATAAAGGAGGATAAGAATGCAACTAATGATTTTGACAGGCCAACTCAAATCATTGAATGCGTTTTCAGTTCTGATTTAACCATAAATTGGGTGATCAATACTTGTTGCTCTTTTGAATGGCATATGCATTGTAGAAAGCCTTATAATGAAGAAACTATTTTCATATTCGATCTGGGCAGTGGTCCATTAGAAGGTGTAAGAGAGTTATAGTATTGGGTTATCAATCAACCTTAAGGACAAGGTCATTTTTAAGGAGAAGAAATTGTACTACAAACTTTACTTTCATTTCCATTTCCAGTTCTAGTACAAATCTTTAGTAATTAGCTGTTTCTTCTTCAATTTAGTTACTTAGTTTTATTAGTTATTAGTTGTAGTTTCAATTTGATTCAAGTTCTTCTTTTTGTTCATCTTATTTGCAAGTATCAGTTTTCTGTTGTTATAATTTTCTGCCTTTACATACAATTTAGTTTTTACTTTAATTCCAGTAGTTTTAATGTTTCATGTTCTTTTAATTCTTGCAATTCGATCTTGTACCTATTTAGTTCCTTGTTAGTTTGATCTTATATCCAATTTTTGTTCAATTCTTATTTTGTACCTAGTTAGTTCCTTGTTAGTTTGATCTTATATCTAATTTTTGTTCAATTCTTGTTATTTCGTGTGCTTCTTGTTAATTCTTTCTACTGCAATTCATAATTGCCATTACTTATTCTTCTATGCAATTTGTATCTGTTCTTGTTCATGCAAATTAAGTATTGTTGCAATATCAATTCCATTGTTCAGATCCTTATTTCCTTTCATCATTTCCATTTCTTGCTTCTTTTCTTTCGTTAGCATGTTTATGCTAATACAATTCCAACACTAGTTCATCACTGTTCTTGCTCTAATTCATTTTCCTGCATATCAAACTGCCACAATATCAACACCACATCTCTCCAAATCTCCACACATCATGACTCCCCCGTGAAACCAAGATCAGACCCACCTTGCCCTTACATATTTGTTTAGAGCCTCCTCCAAGAATGCCTGCACACCCACCAAGCAATTATCAAAACCCTCCAAACTACCCTCACGAACCTCCACTGCCACCCTATGTGCATAAACCACACTACCAAAATCACTACTACTCAGATCCAAGAAATACACCACTGACCACCCTCAAGCTTGATTTTTCTATGTTTAATAATGAGGAGAGAGTGACTGATTGGCTTAGACAGGTTGAGCAATACTTTAGATTTCATCAACCAGATGAAAGATTTTGGGTGGACATTTGTTCTTTTTATCTCAAGATGGAGCCACTACAATGGTACAACCGGTATAAAAAAATGTGCAAAATCATGGAGCATGGCAAGTATTCAAGGAAGAAATTATGGTCGGATTCAATCTTGAGGAGATGGAAAGACCCTTTGAAGCCTTAGCTGGATTGAAGCAAACCTCTACTGTCATCGCCTATCTTTACAAATTTGAACAATTGTAGATGGCTACTGAGTCTTTACCTCCAAAATTTGTTCTAGACAAGTTTGTTGGTGGACTGAAGGAAGATTTGAAATATGATGTCCTCACCTCTAGGATAGCGGACTTCAGAGAAGTAGTGTCCTTGGCCAAAATGTTTGAAAGAAAATATGCTCACACCAAGAACCCCAGCCTTAACCACTATACCTAGAAATACTACCGCGTCTTCATTCCAGCCCCCTCAAATTCCTTCCAACACTACTCCCCACTACAACACAAATCCTAAAGACACCCAATTAGAAGCTCTCGCTGTGAGTAAGGGGCTTAACACCAAGTCAGTTGATAGAAATGAGGAGGCAAAACTTATGTTATGGATGTAAGGAAAGTAGGCATAAATATCATAAATGCAAGAATTCCCAAGTTTATGCACCGGAAGGAATAATGTCATTACAGGATGAAGATTGTTTAGAAGATGATGAAGCCCATGATGTGCCAGGTCCTGAAGTTAAAGAGGAGAAAACTCCATCGATCACCCTACAAGCTATGTGTGGGATTCCTGCCATGTCCACCATTAAAGTGAAAGGGAATATTCAAGGTAATCCAGTCTAGATCCTCATTAATTCTGAATCTACCCACAATTTTATTAATGAAGATTTGGCCAGAAAGCTAGGGTTGAAGATTGATGAGTCCAATTTTTTTGAAGAAGTGGTGGCAAATGAAGAGAAGTTGACTGGGTCTGAAGTGTGTAATGATGTAGTTCTCAAATGTCAGCGGCGTACCATGCCTGTTGATCTGCTCTTGTTCCCTTTAGAAGTTTGTCAGGTGGTGTTAGGAGCTCAATGAATAAAAAGCTTGGGTGAAGTCACTCTTAATCTAGAATAGTTACAAGTCAAGTTTTGTATAAAAATAAGCAATATGTGTGGCAAAGGTTGAAGATAGATGAAATGAAAGTGGTTAACAAAAATAAATGACTAAAGAGTGTGCACATGGACAATTGGCCATGATGTTGTATTTTCAAGTTCCTTCTGCAGAAAAGCCCACTCCTCTTATGCCCCTAGAAATTGATGAACTCCTCAAACTTAATACAGCTAATGAAGTAGGGGATGAGAGAATATTATTTTCATTTGTAGATGTCATCATCAATGAGAGTTCATATAAACCACCATGGCCGCCTCTTTTGCTAGGACTCGACCTTGAGGACAAGGTCGTTCTTGAAGTGGAGATGTAACAATCACACAATGGTTTCCATGATTTTGGAGAAGGAGAACTGCTGTTTGTAGGCTAAAAGTAGAGAAGAAACCAAGTTTAAGTGCAGTTCGGTAGAGTGGGCCGAGGGATCATCAAAGTTGGTGGCTAAAGGTTGCAGGAAGGTGTCCGGTGTTCCAGGGGTTGAAGACAAGGTCTGTGGTTGAAGTTATCTACATGTAGTAGTGTGAATAAATGTGCGCATGCACAATTGATACTGTCAGGTTATGTGTAAGTGTTGAGGGGTATGTATTTGTAGTGCATTGTGAAGTGATGAGTAATTGTTTGGTGAGTTCAATTAGTCTGAGTTGGGTCTATGTTGTGTGAGTAGATTGAGTCAAGGTGAGTGAGTGCTTAAAGTTGTATATAAATACACGTATAAGCTTTGTAATCCGTGTTGAAGAATTCTGAAGCAATTTACCTTATGTTCATTTTTAGCTATTAGCCTAGTATCAGTTTCTTGCCTTTAATCTTATACTTAGTTTTAGCTTAGATTTTAGTTTAGTATCATTTCTATCTTGTTCTTAATATTGCTATTGTCATTTCAGTTCATGTTCTTCTTTGATATCATAGTTCTCTGTTAATTTTTGTTTCTGCAGTTACATAATTCTACTTCTTGTTTATTTTATATGCAATTATTATACTTTGTTTGTTATTTCCTGTACTTTATCATCTCATTTACCTAGTTAATCTTTACAATTTGACTCTCTATTCAACTTTATTTGCCATTTACCTTTCTTGTTATACCCAGTTTAGTTGATAATGCTTGCTCGTTTGATTCCTGACTTTGTAATCTATAGCTTGCAAATCTTTCAATTTTAGTTTCAATTCTATAATCTTGCTAGATATTCTTTGTTAATTCTTGCAATTTTTCTCATCTTTGTCCCAGTTCCTGGTAATCTACAAAGTCTTGTACATGTTCATGAAACTGTACATGTTCACTTCAATTGCCATATCCATCTTTATACTATGATCTCTTATCCTCCTAATTCCTACATCCATACATCTTAGTCCTCTAAGTAAAATCCCATTTCTTTTCAAACTCGATACACCTTTGTTGCTTATGCAACAAGTCACTACCATATCACTATTGTTGTGCACATTTACCGCGTGTGCACATACATCTACCATCACTTCAAAACTCCTTTTCCTCGAACACCTTCACCATCATCAGAAAATTGAAAATTCCACCATGAGAAAAGATCTAGAGCCACCATGTTCTTCCATAAATGTATAAATCATTACTTGGAATATAGATTGAATGTTCAATGGATTGATTAAATCTAGATTATTCAGGATATCCATGTATAAAATTTTCCTATTATATAATTAATGAACATGTAACGAAATAATAATGGATTATTTTAATAAAATAGTTAGTCATCAAAGAGGCGAGGAGCCATAAAGGGCTTTGTTGAGGAAAAATATAAAGGAATGCGAAGCCTTGGAGGAAGGACTAGTGTTTTCTTGAGCACACAGAGAACCGTTTGCCAGTCTGTTTGACTTCCTGGAGAGAGAGATTTTAGTAAAGGGCAAAGGGGAAAAAACTAAAAATTCCATGGGAACACGTGAGTTCTCAATAACGCTCTTACCCAAAAGAAGAAGGGTCATAAGTAATAAATTATTTTTTAAATAAACATTAAATCAAATAGAAATTTAGTAATGAACTAGCGTATTTCAATTTGTAAATGGATATGAATTCGTCATGAATGGCACACGCACACACACATATATGAGTATTTGGAGAAAATTATTCCGAATGGAATCGATTATATAATGCTTTAATAAATGGAAACCAATATAGAGGAAATAAATAATTATTATTTTTAGAAAATTGGTACATTATTACTACAATAATAACAATTCACATACTTCAATAATATGCTTTATCCAAATCTTACAACCCCCTAACCTAGATGAGTGCTTTGTAAGGAATAAGGGTACATATTATCTTCATATATCAACTTACAACCACAGAGTTATTCGAGATTGCTAGTTCTACTTTAATCCCAAACTAAAACAATAACGACGATAATAAATTCCATCTCCTCCTCAAATCAACTAAAAATCGAAATGCCCACTTCGATGAACAACTTTAGCCATGACAAAGACTCTCCTACCTTACTCCAACAGGTCCCACTTCACCGGATCTAAGGGGAGAATAGTTTGAAAGTATAAGTCAACTTCACCTGATATCCAGGGAGATCCAGAGACGAGTACAACAAGTGACTACCGCTCCTCTACTAGACAGAATGCAACAATTTCGCACTACTTTCCATTTGCTAATGAATCTAGCCAAGATTCGTGCAAATAAGATTAATTTTTTTCATAAAATAATATCATTCACACAAGCTGTAGTAGTGTATTTAGATTTTCTTAGCACTACTTTCAGTCATCGAGTAGTCGTTGTAATTTAATTACCACTGGGAAACTTTGGTTTTTATAGAGTCTCTAATTACGTTCGATCCATATATGCCATACAGTCATACTTAATGCAATGTCTAATAGATCCATGTAGAAACCATTTGCCTTAAGCTTGCTCGGAGTCTCTATGGTATGTTTTGAGTTTGTTCATGGAGTTGGGTTGCATTGTAATTTTGGATAATAGTCTACCACATCTGATTAGAATATATTCACATAGGAAGAATAGATTCATGAGATTCCTCATCTTTATTGCACAACTTACATACCATGTATTGAACAGTACCCCAATTTGCAACTCTATCATGTGTGTTTAGCCTGTTCAAAGATGCTAGAGAGACACATTGCCATTTTAGTAGCATTAACACGATTCCATATATGATGATTTTCTGGTTGAATAGTATCATGCAGTCTTATGTAGTTCCAGATTGAGTGAAATGTGAATTCACGATCAGAACTGGGTTTCCACCACCAAAAGTCATTCCCAAAATTATTATATATAGGGATTTTCCTGATTTGGTTACGAATATTAGGTGGGAGATTGAGGTTGTTGAGGCACCAAATAATGTCATCTATAAGAGCAGATACATCTTTATTAGCTCTCTCTAGAAAACTCAAATGTTACCACCGTACCAAGTTAATCAATGATTCTCCATTTATCCAAGGGTTAAACCACAAGTTTGTATCTTTGCCACTAGCTATTCTCCTTTCTAAGCATGATTGACATACTTTTCTTGTTTTTAAGATCAATTTCCAAGTAAAAGAAGAATTGGGATCATCTTGAAGAATCCAAAAATTCTTCTTATTACAATATCATTGGTGCATCCACTTAGACCAGATGTTTTTTACTCTCTAAATATCTCCATAACAGTTTAACTGACAGAGCTGTAGCTACATCATGTAGACTCCTTAAACCCATACCTCTCTCTTCCTTAGGTTTGCAATCAATGGCCCAACCAACTAAATTTTTCCTCCCTTTCCATAAAAATATTTGTGCAGATATTTTCAATGTGATTAATTAAATTTTTTGGCATTTGACGAATTTGCATCCAGAAAAGAACCATAGAGTGAGTAATAGTTTTAATCTACCACTTAAAGTAAGCAATCTTCCATTCCAGTCACTCATCCTCCTTTAACCTTATGAATAAGAGATTTAAAATTAACTCTTCTTAGAGAAGAGCAACTAAGAGCAGTTCCAAGATAGGTAATGGGTAGATTTTGAATTTCCACACCAAGAATGTCAGCTATTGTAATTTTCAAACCTACTCCTTTACTGAATTTGTTTTCGACTTCTGCTCGTTCATGACAAGAATTACATGCTTTTCCAAAATCAGGTGCATTCTTTTAATACTCTTAGCAAAAACCAAGAGATCATTTGCATATAACAGATGGTTAATGATTGGATCATTTTTATGAACTGGGGTTAACTTTCCTATCAAATGTTCTAAGTCTAGTAATAAAGTCATATGTTCCATAACCAGAGAGAAAAGATAAGGGGATAATGGATCTCTTTGTCTTAGACTCCTGCTACTAGAGATGAAATCACATGGAGAACCATTGATTAATATTGAAAGGTTGGGGTAGAAATGCATTTATGGATGATTGATAAATATTTTAGTGGGAACCCCATGGACTGCAAAATATGACAAACAAAATCTCTGCTTTATCATAGGCCTTTTGCAAGTCTACTTTGAGGCATAAGTTATTAGAGCCTTTTCTATTAAAAGATCTAACCATCTCATAAGCTAATAGAGAGTTTTCACTAATGTTTCATCCTGGGATAAACACATTTTAATTGTATGAAATTAATTCATTCATGTAGCCTTTAAATCCGTTGCATAAAATATTGCAGATGATTTTGTAAATGATATTGCAACAAGATATAGGGCGATAATCTGATATGGAATGAGGAGACTCTTTTTTAGCACTACTGTTATGAAAGTATGATTAATTTCATTAATGAACTGACCTGGATTAAACACACCTTTGATAGTGGCACACACATCATCTTTCACCATCTCTCAATGAGTTTTGAAATTTTTTGCACCAAATCCATCAGGGCCCAGACTGTTATTGTCGTCTATTTGAAAAGTAGCATCTTTAACTTCCTCATCAGTCACTATAGCTTCTAATTTAAATCTGGCTTGTTAACTTGTGGGAAATTTTCATGAATAACATTGGAATTAAATAGCTCGTTATAATAATCTATTGCTGCGACTTTTAATTCCTTTTCCTCTGAAATAATTTGACCATTTGAACCCATGAGCTATTTAATCTCCTTTTTATTCTTAGTAGAGGACATACGAGTGTGAAATTTTTTTGAGCATTGATCTCCTTCCTTTAACCATTTAAATAATTATTTTGATACTCGTATGGGTTTGAAAATTTATAAATTAGTTTCGTAATATATCCATTTAATTCAATCTTCCATCTTGGATGATCATGGTTTATATTTCCAATGCAACATGTTGTTTACCACATCCATGTTTAGACTATGAAATGGATGAAAATGGACAATCGGTTCATAACAAGGTTTAGCAGACAATTCATTTATATGAATTGTTTTCATTAGATTAATATCAACAAGCAACCTGATACTATACAATATTTGCGGCACTGGCCACTTAAATCGGGCTATGTTCTTAAACATTTTAAAAGAATATCCATCCATATATGTTTCATACTATACAAGATTCTTCGTCATCTTTGATACCAAAGCTTACAATTTTCATTTGACTTGTCAGTTTTACATTTAGTAGAATTACTTTTCGGAATTGTTATGCACATATGTATTTTATGGATGCCCATTCAGAGTATAATAAGATCATTATGCACGACCTAGATAAAGAATACACTTCATTAAACACCAGCGCCGGACTTTACTGGTACAAGGTCATGTCCTTTGGTCTTTGGAATGCGAGGCTAGCTTATCAAAGGCTCATAAACAAGTTGTTTGGCGAGCAGATTGGGAAGTCAATGGAGGTCTACATCGATGATATGTTGGTAAAGTCTGAAAAAGATGAGCTGGGCGTGTACATAACCTGGCTAACCTTTGGCCTCCACTGAAAATATAATATGTGATAGAGATAGGGGCATGCTCTATGTGCAATTATGTAATTGTTACATACGTTGACTAATCTTGTTCGAAATAAAGGTGTTTTTTCTATTATATACTTGATATAATGTGTTATATTAATTAATTAACTTAACTAAAAGTACATTTAATAGAAAATCCATAAATGATATGTTTTGTGATAGTAGTTACAAAGTGTTGTAACTGTGTATAATTTATCGTAATAAAATAAATATACCATTTTAAATGTTCCTAGTCAAGATGCATCGAGATTGGATATCGATATATCCATTGAGACTAAAGTACGTAACGCTCTTTAAATGTTGGGCAATGCATTACTCATGACCGTTGGGGCCCCTAGCGGTTATACCAATAGTTATTAGATAACTATGGAATGACTCAATCGATAGTTTTCTATTGATTAATATAACTAAGATCAACAGAAAATATCGATACGACTGATTTTATGTAGTTCTCTCGACTTAAGAATACTATAGATCTTCAATATGAAAGCTCCGCTTTGATTATAGTCAAATCATGGTACAACATCCATTAAATGACTATATTTATGTCGAGTGAAAGTATTAGAAATGAAGCACTATTCAAGAGAGGATTCGTCTCCTTAGTTATATGAGGTTAGTATCACGGTCAACTCAAGTTAACTCAAAGTCAAAGTCTCTAGCCAGAGCAGTCCGGTTAATAATAATTGTTATTATTGAATCAAAGATTTTATGTTTGGATTATAGAGTTGAATATGGATGATATTAAAATTTTGACCATTATCAAATTCCATAAGTCCAAATTAACATGGTTTTAACGAAGAGAATTGATGTAAATAAACGTCACAACTGGATAACACTTAATAAGGTGAAATTGAATTTTATAGAAACTAAGTAAGCAATAAATTTGACCAAAATTTCACACCATCTGTTAAGTGACCTGTGAACATTAACATTCGAATAGTTCGATGTCAATCGCTGACCAAATTTACACCTGACGAGTCATACAATCGGAATGATGAATTTTCTTTAGACCAAACGATTTGATTAGTTTATAATTGTTATACATTAATTAAATTAATTAACGTCTATGAAATATTAATTATAAAATTTTGAATACGATTTGAGGAATTAATATTATTAAAAATAATTATAATAGTTATAAATATATTGGTCGATATGTGATATCGATAAGCAATTAAATCAGATTTAATTAGTAATATTTATTTGGATCTAAATAGTTTATCAACCCATGATATTATGGTGATATTTCGACAACTATGGGGATGTAGGAGGCGGCTAAAAATGGGCTTGGGGTATTTTTGATGGATGGCTTGGATTTTGGGAGAATGGGTATGAGATATGATCCACCTTTCTCTATATTCCTTGCACTATAAAAGGACTCATAACCTAATGCAAAATGGCTTTTTTGGCTACCATTTCCCATCATTGCTGGCCGAATTTGTCTACATTGGAGCTCCAACAAATTCTTCTCAAATCAACTTCAAAGCAATAACTATTGGATAGTCAACGGTCTAAGATTCAAGGATTAGCAGTCTACTGCATCGAGAAGAGTTCCGAAGAGGGAGATTCATCATTACAAGGTGTACTTCAAGGCATTGGTTTTGGTATGTGTTTACTACACTATGTGACTTATGATTACTGTATAATATTCTATTGTTTATTTGTATATCATTATTATACTATTAGTTAGGTGAGATTCTTATAAGTATCGATGTTGTCACATATTAGATTGGTTATATGTATGTATATTATTATTAATAAAAAACCATATTTTATAGATCTGATGTATACACAGCCAAATAAATATATTTTAATTATTATTCTTTTATTAATTTATATATATATATATATATATATATATGTATGTATGTCATATAGTATAAATTAAATAACTTATATTTAATTGTATCATCGTATTATGTAAATAATGCATCTTATATTTTATATATGTATATTTACAATAATTATAATTTTAGGTAACAGCAAAGTATTTATAATAATTATTTACTGTTATTTTATATTATTTAAACCAAAAAACAAGTTGAATAATTCATACAAAATAATATATGTTTTGAAAATGATATTTTAAATTTTATAAAATTATTTCATCATCATATTAACTCCTGACCAAAATCTTAGAATTTTAAAATTAAAATTTTTATTTTTAGAAAATCATTTATATGTGCGGTTGATACTAAATAAGTAATAAAAAAATTGATTTTAACTCTGAAAATAATGGAATTTTTTGTTGACCTTAAAATATCATATATGAATTTTTGAAAGTTTAAAATTTGTAAAATATATTACGAAATTATTTTTAACATCATTTTAATGCTTTTTTGCTAATTAATATAATAATAATAATAATAATAATAATAATAATAAAGCTTTGTTTCTATTTTAATGGCCTCTTTTCTTGCCTCTCCTCCATCTCAATCTTCAAATATCCCTTCCCTCCCTATCCCTTTGTTCCCATAGCCCGTCCTTCTGATTGATGTTCCCTTTGTTCATGTTCCTCTTTCTTCTTCTTCGTCGGTTAATCCTGCTCCTACTGCCCCTTATCTTCCTCCTCCTATTTCCAATCTTTTTACTTTGCTTTCTCCTGTCCCCCCTTGGAATTCTCTCTTCAAATCGAAACCCAGTAATGCTGACTAGTACTAACCTGTTGTAATTCCGATTATTTTCGAAGGTGCTGTCATGGTCCCCCCAATGGACATCATCAAAGCTGGTAATAAGGTATGGGGTGGGTACTTGGTTGGTTTTTTTCTCGATAAACCCCTCTCTTACATGACTATTATACAACATCTCAAGAGAGCTTGGAAATTGAAAGGTGCCATTTCGGTTAAATCTGATGGATTTTTGTTCCTTTTCCATCTGTCTTGTGATGAGGATAGAAGGAAAATAATCAAATTTGATCCAATAATCATGAGGAACAAGATATTCATTGTTAAGCCTTGGGATTCTTCAATAGGAAATAGTTGTAATATAATAAAATCTGTTCTAGTATGGTTGAAGTTCTCTAACATACCATTATGCTCATGGTCCCATCTTGGAATAAACTGGCTAGCTTCTAGGCTTGGTAGGTTCCTATGTATGGATGAATCCACTGAGAAGTTGGAGAGAATAGGATATGCAAAATGTATGGTTGAAGTTACACCAGAAAATGATTTGCTAGATGAATTTCCAGTTAAGCTCCTGGATGGTTTAGTTCTGATGGTTCAAGTTAATTACCTTTGGAAGCCCGAAATTTTCACTTTTTGTAAAGAGTTTGGTCATTTAAGTTGCAATTGTTTGAATGCAAATAGGATGGAAGAAGCAATTGAAATATTAGATGAGACTATGGCTGTGGACCAATCAGATAGGAAAGTTGAAAATGAAATAATTAGAGTAGTTGTTAAAAAGAAGCAAGTTTGGAAAAAGGTGCAACAAAAAAGGGCAAAATCAATTCATGAAAAAAGGAGGGAAGTGCAGGTTGATAAGGGTAGAAATGATGAAGTAGGCAAGCACCCAGCTAATATGCCCAGTAATACTAATGCTAGCTTATCAACATGTGGTTTTGATATAGAAGTAGTGGTTGTTGAACAAATAAGAACTAATAACAAATTTGACGCTCCGCAATATGATAATTTATCTATAGTGGGGGATGCCATAAGTGATAATGAGGAACAAGAGGAAGAAGGTGAATTTGTAGAAAATGGATTAAAGTCACTACCTAAGAAATCTGTTTTGGTGTGCTTAAATGAAGATGGAAGTGATACTAACGAACCTTACAAAAGTGTGCAGGTGCACAAGGAAAGGGATGTGCATGTGAGTGAATTAATGCAAGCAAATAATCCCTTATGCCAACATTTACCAAAACCCCATGCAGATCTAATATTACCACGTGATACAAACCTTATTTCAACTTCAACTAATGTTTCTTTTTGTGCTGAATTAGAAAAGCATATTTTCCAACTCCTTTTATCCATGCAAGAAAATCCAGCAACCTCATCTAATTCAGCTTCCCCTGTCTTATCTCCACTTCCTATTCAATCTCCCCTATATTTCTATGATGGAACCATTCCTGGTTGGATCTCACCTCCCCCATTCGCTGATAAACCCCTGCTATTTCAACTAGTGAAAAGAAGAAGAACAAGGTTGTGAAAATCAAAATGACTGATCCACCTACCCATGGATCAGTTAGAGCTGGGTCTCCTTCAACAAGGAGCATGAAAAATGTTGTGCATAAATCATTATAGTATAATAAATGACACATCACTTTGCTACATGGAATATAAGGGGTGCTCACAACACCTCCAAACTTGATCAAGTGAAAATTCTTATTCTCCAACACAATCTTTCTCTCTTTGCCATTCTTGAAACTAAACTTAATCTTCCTCTTTCACTTTTAGCTGCCAATCATATCAATTCATCTTGGACCCTTAACCATATTAAATGAAGCCTCTTATGGTAGAATCAAGGTTCTCCATGATTCTACTGTTCTATCTTTGACTCATATTCTCTCAACCTCCCAAGTCATGCATTTTCATGCATCTATAATCAATTCTAGCCGCTCTTTCTATCTCTCCATTGTTTATGCTCATAATTCCCTACTCTCAAGACAATCCCTTCTTAATCTGCTGCCTTCTTTCAGGCAGGACACCCACCCATGGTTGGTTTCTGGGGACTCTAACTATTGCCTTAATTTTCATAACAAGGATGGTGGTCTTCCACTTCTTCCTAAGGATATTCTCCCCTTGAATAATGCTATAACTGATTCATGACTCCTTTCATTTAGAAGCTTTGGTGCAAAGTACTCTTGGAATAATAGGATTAGAAGTGGCATTAGAACCTTCACAACAATTGATCACTCATTTTATAACTTTTAAGCCTTATCGTCTTGGCATGCCTTATCATCATTCTTGCCTTATCCAATTTTTTATGACCACTCTCCCCTAATCATATCAACTGGACAAAAGCCATATAAAGAGAAAAGAAGCTTTAAATTCTATAATGCTTGGGTCCATGAACCTGAGTATACTAATATAATAAAAAATGCATTGTCTAATGGATACTTTGGAAACCATATGTATATTTATTGCAAGAAGCTAAAAGCCACTAAAGTTGCCCTAAGGAATTGGGCCAGAAGTAAGTTTGGTGATGGAAGTCTCATTTCTACAAAGCTTAGGATTCAGCTCAAGGAGGCACAAGAAGTTATGATGACAAACCCTGATGATCCAGCTGCTGCTAATGATGAGAGCAGGCTTTTTGCTGCTCTTAATGAAGCATTGCTTTTAGAAGGGAGTATGAGAAAGTAGCAGCTTAGTCACAAATGGGCATCTAAAGGCAATAATAACACCACCTTTTTTCATGCTTCTCTAAAGATTAAATACTCTAAGGAGCAGATAGGTTCAATTTATGATGAGATGGTGGTTCTACACTCAACCCCATAGGATGTGGACACTGCTCTTCTGAACTATTATACAGGCTTGCTTGGTATCTCAAATAATTTTGAACCAAAACTTGATGACCTTTCTCAAATCCTTATGCCAAGAATTCTTCCTGAAGAGGCAACCCAATTAGTCAGCAAAATAACAAATGAAGAGATAAAAAGTACTATATATTCTATGAATAAGAAATCAAGTGGGGAGCCTGATGGTTCCAATGTGTTGTTCTTTACTCACAGCTGGGACATAATTACTGTTTCTTTCTGCAAAGCAGTGCACAATTTATAAATTCAAATTGCTTGGGGAAGTCAATGCAACTAACCTTGTCCCCATCCCCAAAACTAGCCCGACCACCTCTGTATCCTCTTTTAGACTCATTTCTTGCTATAATGTTATATATAAGTGTATCTCTAAAATTCTAGCTTCGAGACTTGTCAAAGTGTTGAGTAGAATAATCTCTAACAATCAAGCTGTATTTCTACCCAACAGAAACATTCTTGATAATGTTATGCTGGCACATGAGTTACTGAAGGGTTATGGTCGAGTTCAAGCAACACCCAGTGCAATGCTCAAACTGGATTTGAGGAAAGCTTATGATAGTATACACTAGTCATCAATAGTTAGAATCATGTCCCTTATGAGATTCCCCAAAGTTTTTGTTGCTTAGATATATATATTTGTATTTCTACTCCAGCTTATTCCCTCAAATACAATGGTTTTACTTCTGGTTATTTTAGAGGCAAGTAGGGAATTAGGTAGGGTGATCCTTTATCATCTTATATTTTCATTCTTGTAATGGAAGTTTTCACTTCCATGATAACAAAGAAATACCTTAATAACGAAATTCATTATCATCCAAAGTGTAAATCTCCTCATGTTTCCTCTCTTCTTTTTGCTGATGATATCATGATTTTTACCAAGCCATATCATGAGTCCATTTCTTGCATTAAGATTATTTTACTTTCATTCTATTTGATAACTGGATTGAAACTAAATTCTCAAAAATCCCATATTCTATTCTTTGGAATATCTAATGATGTTGCTGTCTTGCTAACTTCATTCTCTGGAATGTAACAAATGCAGAATGATATGACATACCTTGGTCCCCCGCTCTGTTCCTCTAGGGTAACAACAACAAACTGCCTCCCTATATTTGAAAAGATAACTGCCATCATGAACTGCTGGGCCAACAAATTCCTATCTCAAGTAGGAAGGCTTGTTCTAATAAAGGCAGTTATTTTCTCTATGATGGTGTATTAGGCCAGGACTTTTATACTCCCCACTAAGCTTATAAAAATGGTTAGAAGTGCCATGTTAAGATTCTTCTAGACTGGAACCATTCACTCTAGGAAAACAGTGCCATGTTCTTTCTCTAAATTTGAGAAACCAAAGTGTAAAGGTGGTCTTAGAATTTTTAATATTAACACATGGAACAAGGAAGCTTACAGTTATCACTTTAATGCCTTGCTCTGTGGGCATGATAGTATATGGATTGATTGGATTAAGAGGCATAACATAGGAACCAATCATTTCTGGTCTATGGAAGTCCCCCAAAATAATAGCTGGATATGGAGGAAGATCCTATATCTGAGAAGAACATTCATTCCATATATTAAATATTCTCTGTCAAATAACAGTGAAAAGAGTTTCTGGAATGAACCACGGATGGACTATGGTTTGATATTATCTGATAAATTCTCTCCCCTGCAAAATTTTCAATCTGGAATCATCAAGAATGCTTTGGCTATTGACTAGATTGTGAGTGGCAAACTTCTGTTGCCCCACACCAGTAATCAAGTCATTAGGGCTATGTGGAATAGTGTGGATGGTAATCCTTACCCTCCAACAGCTTCTGATACTCTTTTCTGGAATGGTAAGACTCATACCGTATCTTTGGTTTATGATCTCCTTACATACTATAATGATATGCCTGCTTTTGTGTGGACCAAAGTAATGTGGAGTATGAACTCTCCCATCAATGACAATCTAATGACGTGGAAGGTATTGATGAAAGCCCTCATGACAAAAGATAAGATGAAAACTTATGGTATGAATGTGGATCCCCTGTGTGCTTTTTGCAATTCTCATGTTGAGAGTGCACAACATTTATTTTTTAAATGTTCTTACCTGATGATTTTATGGACAAGGCAGATGGGGAAGGTTGGCAGGAATGATGTGTTTGGTGTCTCCTCAATGGAATAGGACCTGATTAGCAAGGCAACAAAATGGAGGGAAGAAGATCTTATTATGATATTCTTCATTCTAAAGAAATACTTGAAGCTTGTATGGGAGGAAAGGAACCAACGATGTTTTGATAAGAAGTTTAGGAACCAAGTGGCTTTATGGAATGTGCCGAAGCATGCAATAGAATCTGAAATGAGGTTAAACAAGCATTCTTTCTCTAATCTTCAGATGGCTATTTGGAAGTAGTTTTCTTGTGTTCTTCCTTTATTATTGTCTTGTATGTTTGATTTATGTTCTCCTTTGTGTGTTTTTTAGTTTGTTTGCATGGTTTTGAGCATGTTCTGAACCATGTTTTTTTCCTCTCTTTTGTAATAAATCTGTAAGAGCCCAGTCAACCCTCCTAGCTTTGCTAAAAAAATTTAATAATATAAAATTATAGTTAAATATTTCATGTGTTGTGTATTCGATCTGGAGTGTAATAAAAAAAAATTATTTTTTATTTAGTTTTTAATAATTTATATAATTATACACACACATATATCTATAAATTCTTTAGATATTATATATATATATATAATTTTGTTATTGTAAAATATATGTGTATATTTTATTTTTAAAAAACTTTATATATTATGTATATATATGCATATATGTTTATATGTTTATATAGTCATTTATTTAATTAATATATAATTCAATATATATTATTAATATTTTACATATATGGAATACATATATTTTTCATATATATACATATAAGCATATATCTATATTATTTTAATATTTATTTAAATAAAAAGTTTATATACATACATATATTTAGACAACATATAATACATATAAGATGAGCTAACATGTCCGTTGCGATGCAAATTCCAATATATGTGTATGGGCATGTTATACCTTGCATGGATTATTATATTACACATGCACACACATACATATTTGTATATGATACATATGTGTACCATTATATATAATTGAATATAAATTAAATAAAATTACATCAATTACTCATAAATTTAAATGAAATAAGAGATTTTATTTAAACTAAATTTAGAAAAGTTCTAAAAGCATTAGACTTCAAAAAGCCAATATAGATCCAATAAGGGATTTTTTTTTGAAATTCACCCATATCTTCCACTGCGGGCTGGACTAGTTCCAACAATGGTATCAAAGCCCAATAGCCTATGTGGTCTAAATTAGTCATTTTAGCATTAACTATTAAGCTCACAGCCTAAAAGTGTCCCTAATAGAAAAGGCCCAAATTTGAATAGGTCTTGTGCTAATTTTTAAAATTGTTTGAAAATTAAAATATAAAATTTTAAATCTAAATTTAAAATAAGATATATAAATATTATAAAAGTTATAATATAATAAAAAATTTCAAAATGTTTGAAAATAAATATTAATATCAAAATTTTAAAATATATTAATAAGATTAATAAAATAAGTTAATAAAATAAGTTTATTAATTAATAAATGCATACATGTATTATATATATGATATATGTTATGATGTTTTAAAATGTTTAATATAACATAAGTATACATGTATGCATATGTATTGAATTTTGAAATTAGTATAATTTAATTAAAATTGTTTAATTAAATCAATTAATTAAAGGTTAAATAAGTAAATAAATGGTTAATTAATTAAATAAAGTAATTAAAGGTTAAATAATTAATGAATATACATATATATAAGATATATATATGTAATGCTATAAAGGTTATAGAATATAATAAAATTAAATATAAATGTAATATTAAGTTAATATAAAATAAATTAAATTGTAAATTAATTAAAATTAATTAAATAGGATTTAATTAGTATGTTATTATACATAAGACTATTATACAAGTAATATGAAATATAAAAGTTATATAATAATAAAAACTAATATAATACAAACATACAATAAAAGGTGGAATAGTAGGAAACCCAAAATAGACTTAAGGGATAAATACATACGTATATTACCTATACCGTGATTTCAGATGTGTTAGACACTTGAATCACGAGGGTATTTTATAAGAATACATTATTCCATAAGTCTATATCACTCTATATAATATATTGAAGATTATGAATCTTCAATATAATGTTGTCCTCTACCATGTGTGTGTGTGTGTGTAAATTACTGCATACTCCTTAGTTGTTGAGCAGATTCAAGTTGGAGATGTTATGTGTAGTATTGTTAATATATTAAATAGACAAGGTAAGATAACTATATGTATTTGTTGAGCAGACTTAAGGTACATATACTATACTTAGGCCATCACAATATGGTAGGTACGAGTGAATAATTTCGTTTCGATTTGTTGAGAAGACTCAAGGCCGAAGCAGAATCAAGACAAGGTACTAAAGGGTTAGGAGTTGTATATGATACGACCGATAAGGAGTTATCCATCGTGCGAAGAGCTATGACTTGTTGAGCATACTCAAGGTCAAAATTCCAGGACGGATGAGTCCTAACACCTACTGTGAAGTCGAAAGACTTCTATGTTTCAACTTAGGGTTTAGCGAAACATTAAAGACTACTGGGAGCATTATTAGAAAAATGAAATGATAACATTTAACCTTTTTAATTTTTTAAGAATATATGCTATAAAATGTTATAATAATCTACACTGATAAATTTGTGCATTTAATACGATTGATAAAATGTTTTATCAATTAAGATATACAAATGATTTGAATTAAAGATTAACAAATAGAAATATAATATATACACACACACACACACTTTTACTAAATACTTCTTGCATGTTAATGTTTTCTATGCCCATGCAAGTACCTAATTTTATAACTACTTAATACATTCGTAATTTGGTCGCTTACGTGTTTATTTTGTCAAGACTGTTTATTGCATTCAATGAGTTTCGAACTCTAAAAGCAACACAAGACTATGGATATTTGATCCATATATTATCGCATATAAGTGTTATATGGGGCACAATCACAATTCGTGATGCATGATATTTTGATGAAATTAGTTCATTTGAAATAATCCAATAAATAGCATTGCGAGATCGAGTATTCAATTTGGTTGACTACAAAAGGATCATATTGTGTTAATGTAACACAAGACCAAAACTGCAATTTAGACCTAAGAACTCGATCACTGAAACGTTAGTTTGATCAGTTTACGCAAGGTGCAACATATTTGATGTCCTTAAATGTTAAGGATGATCGAGTGCACTTTTGGAAAGAGTTCATTATGATGTTGTAGTAAGGATATTCTTTTGAATGGTTTGACCATTTAGAAAGAATAATGAATGTACAAGAGTATATGTGATTTAAGGTATAGTTCGGATGAAGAGAGTGAATGTTCACTTCTGCTTCATACAGAAACACCAGAAATGAGAATTGTAAAATGATATACTTAATATTGAAATAAGAAATATGATTTCTCTGAAATGTATTTTCATGTAGAAAATTGTTTTCCATACGATTTAATTCTTTGAGTTCAAGATATTTGATCAAAGAACTCCCCACTGTAAACTAGTTGTATTATATGAAATAATTTATATTAAGTGAATGATGGACCTCAGAATTTTGTATTCTATTACAATAATGGTGGAAATAGTGGGAGCATGCGATATAGTACTTATTGATTGCATCAAGTTACAAAAATTATTTTGTAAAATATATCGAACATTATTTATGAAATAACAACTATTGTTTGGTGTCAGCCGTAAAATAGATAGTTATATTTCAATGTGAATATTATGAATATCCATTATGAAATAAAATGATATTGCTGTATTTGTTTTCACAACCAAAGTGATGCATTGGAAAATACCGAAGTATTTAAAATTATTTATAATTATTTTGTAATTATATACTTAATCGTAGTCTTGAGGAATAATCTTTATTATATGATTATGAATCATATGATGTTGGTTAATTATGTATCAAAAAATTAAGGGCTATGCACCGATTTAGTAGGAGCATCATAAGAGTTAATGGACTCTTAGGATTGCTACATATAGATATATGCAATCATAAGTCTATTAATACCAAAACGGTTCCACATACTTCGTCATATTCATCGATGAGTTAGCATAAACATGAACATGTGTTTTTGATACACATGTATAAATCTATGATGAGCTAATATAATATAAAACGGAAGTAAATAATAGAACATGTAGAATAATTGATTCGAATTGGTTGTGGGAGTATGTATATTAGAAAGAGTTCTAAGCATACCAAAAATGAATAAAGATTCATTTTCAATGGTAACTTCTCCCTATAATGCATAATAATGTACTGATAAGGAGTAGTCGTACTTTATTGAACAAAGTATGATTAATTATGAGTGAAGTTAAGTTAACTTCTTTCTATAAGGTCATGTACTTAAGAGTAGTATACAAGATTAATATTATTTCATCTAAATAATAGTTTACAAAATCATATAAGATAAGGGTTTATAGGAAACCCCAACATATCTTAGGTCAAGGAGTTGGTAGATTATGCAAGTCGAAAGTCTGCACGTAATAATTATTCATAAGGGATCTTGTATGAATCGCCCAAAAGAAGTTTAGGTACAATAGTCATTGGATGAGCAATTTATCCTGTGAAAATAAATATATTGTGAACTAATGCATAATCAGTTTTATATAAGGTAACTCATAAAATGTTTATGATTGCACGTTCCATTGCACTGAGAAACAGTTGTTGTTTGAAGAAATACCAACTTCATAACAAAGTAATTTCTTTGTGAAATTGTTGGTATTAGAATGGATATGGATATGATCCAAAGATGAAACTGATTACGTGGGATGAAATGAAATTAACCTATCCTAAATAAACACATCACATTAGAACATCTAATGAGTATTCTTGTACAAAGAGAAACCGTGAGTTTTTATTAGTGGCAAGAATAAATAATCCTTTGTTGTTTAATTAAACCATTAAGAGTATTGGCTCTATGATATGATACGATACGCTAATCTGAAATGGATTCCAAGTACATTATCAAAATACAATTTTGATAGCTGTACTCAAAGGGATATGATCCATTGGCCACAAATATGTCTTTAAAAGAAAGACAAATGTAGTTGGAATATAGTGAACCACATTGATAAGAATAATACAGTAAATTTCAATTGTTGAAATTAACGTAATAGATTCACAATTCGATATGCTCAAGTTGATTCGGATTTATTCACAAAACTATTGCTTAGTATGACTTTGTGTTTGGTACGTATGTGTTGAAATGGAAAATTCTAAATAATGATTTAGACAAGACTGCCTGCACATAACAACCAAAGTGTCTCGAAGTCAGTAGGAGCAATATTTGAGTTTGTAAGTTTTTGGATATGATCCAAAAACATATATGAAAGTGTCATCCAACAAGCATCAAAATTGAACAAGTGATTTGACAGAAATATCAAATAGTTTGATTGTCAATCAAAATGCAGAGGAAGCGTGTGCTCAAAAGAAAGAACGTTAGTGTGTGCTCATAAGGAAGAATGTTAAAGGGTATATAGATATTTCTAAACCATAGGTAAACAAAACATTGCTGATTGTTAACGATGTACTCATGTTAAAATCAGCTTTTGTTGTTTTAATACTCGACATTGGATTTATAATTGATGTCTTTTATAGTAAGTATAAAAGATATTGGGAATGTCCTAAACGATATGCAAGGACACATTATTAAAATATTTGATACGAAACATGTAAGATGGATTCCTTATGCATTGGCAATAGGAATTATCATACACATCATATTGTCTACGATATCATGATTTGTTTATATATTTAACACATAAAACAAATGTCAAATCCAAACAGATATCATTAAATGGTTGATTGAGGTTTTCTCGTGTAATTTTGAAATACTAGAGAATTGTTTACAGAAATAATGAACTCCTTATAAAGGAGTGTTCGGACTCAAACTTCCATAAGTGATATTGTCACGACCCGACTTCCTACGCCCAGGAAGACGTATCGTTTTGAAGAAAAGAAAGAGGTGAGAAAGTAGAAAAGAAAGAGAAGAAGAAGAAACAACAACAGAATCTCAACAGCGGAACGAATAAAATATAATATATCACATAAATATCATATACATCTGAGTACACAGATAATACAACACATACTAGACAGTTATAACACCTGTCTAGTTAATACAACTCACACATCACAGAGATACAACACAGCGGAAATACAGAAATAATCACTGACACAGCGAAATCACTATATATCTATAGGCTGAAGCCTCCTGCTCCATTGCTCCTCCAGAATTCGTCAAAGCTAACCTGAATCCCTTGGCTACCCGTAAAAATTTGGGTACCCGAGAGTTTATGAAAAACAGAAATAAACTTCGGGTCAGACATGGGTCTGGTATGAGTAACCGGTTAAAGTTGTTTAACCTTGAAAATCATTTGAAAACAAGGGTATCACGTAAGACTCCCCACAAATAAACACGGGTAAGTTTTTACCTTACGCTAACCAAAACACTTTATAGGAAATCTAGTGATATTATAATAGTGTCTAGGGTTTTCAAGTAAAGCTAGAAAATAGCTGAAATGCTTACATCTCACATTCCAACATAGTTGGGCACAATCAAAACGTACGGCGCTTATTGGAGATTGGATTCCATACAATGGCTGGGCTACTGGGGTACCGCCCGTCACAGTACGTGGCCTAGATCACGTACCGAGGAGTACGCCCGCTCCCCTGCAACACAAAGCCGGACCCGTTCCTTACTGAACAGTTCCAAACAAGACAACCCCAGCAGTTGTTGCGATCAACTGCCCACACAATCAAATATAAAGGGACATCTAGACAGGAGTATATCTTGCTCTCAAGTGGGTGCTACCCACGAAGCTTTGCTGCACCTCCCCTGTTTTAGCCATTCCCGGTTGATGAGGCTTGAGGTCACGATTACCTGAATAGAACTCATCACTTAGAATGCTCATCGTCCACCTGACGATGTGCTGAAAGCATTCAATCCATACAAGTTCGTTCCGGGTTCGAACGAAACCGAAGGCATTATCTCGTTACACTCGTATTGGAATCACCCTCAGAGTTAACGACAATAACCCTTGCACTCTGAATCACCATCTCGAATCTATAAGTACTATCACCGTCAAACTCATTACGGAATCACCCACAGAGTTATACTGACGTATAGTTCTTATACCTCGAGTCTTCACTTGCTCCATTTGAATTTCACGACCTAACGTTATTTTGGATCGATGTGGTTTTCGGGTCTCCAGACCTGGAATCCCGGTATACGGAAACCCGATCCCGGTCTCATCGAAATCCAAAACGTGTCTTTTAAGGCCAAGTTGTTTTAAAGTTTAAAACAATTCAATTCAATTATCTATATCAACACAGATAGATAAATCACAATATCATATATGGATGATACACATATCAGCATATATGAATAAACTATATCATCACCATACATCAATCAAACATCCATATCACAACAGATATTACTGATCTCATATCTGAGATCACAACCAATCAATAAATGGGATATCAATCAATCATCATACATAAGCAAGGATTACTAATCACATCATTGATAATTAATTTAAAATAAATTAAATTAATTACCTTATCTTTTTAATTAATTTAAAATAAATTAAATTAATTACTATAGCATTATTAAACTTGCTTATATTTCTATTAATTAATTATCACTAAATTAATTAATCACCACCCCATTATTCCATTTAATTAATCATCCCTGATTAATTTCCCTTAATTACATTGAAGAAATTATCCTTTAAATTATTTCCCAGATTAATTATTTTTAATCACAGATAGAAATAAATCTTTACATTACCACATTTATTAATTAAATAAAGTTAATTATATTATTTAATTTATTACATTAATAAATCTTTTCATTTATTCATTATACTAGATGAATCCATTTTAATTCCAACATTAATTACATTAATAATTGGTCTCAAATTACATTTCCAATTTTATTATATCAAAGAAATTAATTTCTAGTTAAACCCAAACATTAATCACTCTTGATTAATCAACATATAGTAATTAACTTCCTTAATTACTTTATTAATTACACTCCATAATTAATTATCTCAAATTAATCCTTTGATAAATCTTACAAAGTAATTATACTCAAATTACTTTATTCATAAAACAACATCCCGTTAATTACATCCAGTAATTATTCTCCAATTACTTCTCTAAGTAATTATAATTATCACCCAATCAATTTGATTAATCCAAATTTATTAAAATAAATTAATTAACTCAATTTACTCAAGTAATTAATTTCTTAATTACTTTCCATTTATTAATTATATTTAACAATTACAATGTTGATTGTTAAATTTATATATCCAATCAATTATTAAAATCAATCAATTAATTATAAATTAATCTGGTTAACATTTATTTAATATTCTAAATAATTAACTTACATTAATTATTATTAATTATAAGTTCAATCTATTATTCAATAATTGATTTGAGTCTAATCTATGATTTCTTCATAAAACATTTTAATTACATATTCCATTATAAAATCTTAATTTAATACTTTAGAACTTATAATTACAATTTAATTATTTAATTCACCCTTTAAACTTGAATTAATTCATTTAGCTTCAATTCCCAACTCATTCAATAATTTATCAATTATTAACCTAATAGAAAATGAATTTTCCATAATCGATAAAACTTCACTTCAAAAATGTTTTAAACCACCATTTAAAATTTCAGTTCTAAACTAATATTGATTTCAAATTTTAAACATTTTATAAACTAACCTTTTTAAAATCTTAAATTACAAATTCAAAAATACTTTGCTATGAAGGGGTTTTAAATCGAGCCCCTTTAGCCCAATATTTAAATTTATTAAAAAGTATTTAAAATTTAAACTTTTCTTTTTCTTTTCCAAAAATCTGGATTTAAATCATTTACTTTAACTCAGTTTTAGCCTTGGTTTCAAATTTAAACTTAAAGATTTAAAATCTGGAAACTTGTCACTGACCCGAGTTCCCATCAGATTTGCTTCGAGAAAAATTCAAATATACCCGAGCCAAACCAAAGTTTACCCGAGTGAATCTCGAGTTATACTAGCTACTGTCAAAACTGAGAATTTGACTTACCTGAGACTTCCTTAATTTACTTCGAGTAAAAATACCAAACACCCGAGTAAAACATAAGTTTTCCCGAGTAACTCCCCTCGTTTTTTTTTCCAGTTGCAATTTCACCAGCCTGACAACGTGGTGCACGTGTACAACCTAGGTCGCCATCTCCGGCCAACACTTCATCGACGAGCACGTCGACTTTCGCCTCAACATTAATCTCCAATCGTCTGAATTTTGAATTAACTACCTAAACACGATTCGAACAAAATTCAAATCCTGGAACACAACACCGTTCCCTCTCGAGACCTGTCAACTCGCCGTGCTCTGAGCCTCGACCATCATACGGTCTACAACTCCGGCATCGTCTTCCTCTACCCGTCAACCCCCTTCTCCCTGGAATTCGCTGCACTCGATCGCCTCTGGTCATCGAACGAGACCAAAATACAACTATAGCAAAAAAACTAGGTTTCCCAAAGAAAACCACTGCCGCATCTTCCTCGATGAATTCCATCACCACCACCCATTTTTCCCATCACCTGGGTAAGCTCCTCCGTCACCTCGCTCAACCCGACCGCCTTCTGTCATATAGATCACCAGGAATTTCCAGAATACCAATACCAGTTCATATACAAACTGCTCTCAACCCTTATCACTAAAATTCTTGATTTTAGTTTTAAAAATCAAGTTTTGATTAGAGTATTTATTTTATAATACTGAATTCATAATTTACAGGGTTTGAGTTTTCCACTTTGTTAATTTACATTGTTATTTCCATACTTCTGTGATACTCCGACTTGACATTTCAGCTAAACTAAGTTTTAAACACTAGTCCATAACAAATCAAACAGCTTTGGTTGTAATCCATACCCTAACAACAGTTGATTTAAGAGGATATGAATTAAATCTTAAAACAGGTAACTGGTAAACTAAACAGATAACATTTATATGGACATAGACAGTCAGACATCAGATTTCATTTACATGTATACCCACTACAATGTTTACAGAAATAACAAGCAACCATATTAAATCTTAAGCCTGAAAAAAATATGTTACTCACCAATTTTTATGAAGCAGAACAGAGCATTCATTTTGCAAACAGCTTGAACTTGAAAACTGGAAATATGTTTCCCACTTTAAATCTTCCTGCCCATCCTTTGCTTTTGTTTAGTTGCTTGGTGTTTTGTTGAAGCTTGTTTTGAGATTAAAAATGGAGTTTCATTTTATATTTTCTTTACTCGAACTAGACATGGAAAATGATATAAGCAGAGTTGTTTTCCAGGCTTTGTACAAAACAGTTTACAGGGTTGTATATATTTTTTTCTTATTTCATTTCTAAGGTCAGAGATATTTTGTAAAGTATGGAGGCTGAAAAGAAATTTATGCAACTCGAACCGGATTTGTTGGCTGCAAAGAAATGGAGCATTAATTGTTATTGTACTTGATGTTCTTACTTTATACTTATCTCATACTTGCTTGTGACTTATATTGCAAGCTACAAATATATTTATACTTTGCTTTGCTTTGATCTTTCTTATCTCGTTCCCAGGCCTGCCTATCTGTATTCGACATCAGTTTCTATGCCATCCCATACAAGCTTTTAGACTAGGCAGATCATATTTAAAAGCTGGAAATTTCTCATGTATTCTATTTCTTGCTTATATTTTGAATTGTGATAAAAAAAATAATATTGTTTTCCATTGTTCACTTGCCTTTGATTCTTTTGGCTATGCGATATATATTACAGAGTTGAAAATAAAATGTAATGGGTGTTGTTTTTAATATATTGTTTTGTTATATTCACCTTATTGTTTGATTGTATCCACTATGTTATTGTTTTATTGTCATACTATTTGTTTATAAATTATGGAGGATGTTTATCTTGTTATGTTTACTTGTTTGTAAAGATGGTAATTGAATGTTGTTTAAGATGTTTAATGTGCATTTGTTTCATTGTTAACTTATATATTTATTTCTAGTTTACATACTTATGTTTATAGATGTTTCATTTTATTTTTATGTTTATAATATTTGAACTTAAACCATTAATATATATAATTTACTTTTGTTATTTGTTTTATTGCTTGTTATTTTAACATGTATATTTATATTTACTAATATTATAAAGGCTCATTTATAAATTTTAAAATAATTTAAACAAAAGAATTTACCACTTCTATTTATTCAAAATCTATTTATAAAAGTATCATATCAATTTAAAATAATTTACAAAGAATTTATTTCCATAAAAAATAAAACTCATTATCAAATAAAATGATTTTATAAAAGAAATTATTACTATATAAATAAATTACTTATTTTATCAATCTATATTCAAAAAGAAAAATAAAACTTTTAAAACAGATCTCATCTATTTACAGTATATACAAATATATATAGATTAACAGAAAACAATTTATCAGTTTTTAAAATATGAAATATCAGTCAAATATTTATTTAAAAGAAAATTATTAAATCATTTCAAATTTTATTCACAATTATTGTCAAATCAATTTAATTTTAATCACAGATTATTAAATTGATATTGCCAAAATTTCCGGGATGTCACATTCCTCCCCCCTTAAAAGAATTTCGTCCCCGAAATTTAAACAAAGGTAATTTAATAATCCAATTAAAAATTTAATTTTAAAACATAAGCACATATCAAACATATGCTAACAACCATGGCAACCAATCAAACAAATCTAATTATCCAGATAAAATTTTGGGTAGAATTCTCTCGAGTTTCCCCGAGTATAAATACCGGGTTACTCGCTCTATAGAATCCAAACCATCAATACTACCAAGCTACAGAGCTACCCCTTAGCTGGATCTGCACAACAAGACAAGATATCCGACTATAGATGAGCCTGACTCAATAACAAAGCCCCCGAACTGCTGGTTCTACAACCAGAGATAGAATTCGTACGTACTCCCTAAGAGAATACGTGAAATACAATAAATCCCAATCATCCAAACTGCCAGTTCAAATCTGAAGACCCAACACTTATCCTCAGAAGAACCACAGAAAAGATCCATAATATCTCGGAGTTGGTTTTCCACATCTAACAAACTAAAAGCTCCTTGAATCAGAGAAAACTCCAATAACAATGAAGTCTCCAACTTCGAATTCCAAACCTCTTCGATTCTTATCCACACAACTTTTCAGACGATCCTGGGTCTTCTACATCTTCCTGATCAGCTCATCCTTGCTGATGCCCCTCAGAAACAAACTGGACCAAACAATTATCAAAATGATCTTTCTAAGATCAACCCAAAACTCAGAACACCAACTCGATCTCAAAATCAGAAAATAGATCTCACTTCTCCCATCTAGAAAAGATAAGCAGGTGTACTCCAAACGGATCTCAGATCCTGAAAAATTTCCTGTAAAAACTCTCTAATCCAAACACTGCAATATCCAATTCTTCCACACTGAACTACTGCCACCATGCTTCCACTGCGCTACTCTGATCTGAAACAGATGAGAATGTAGATGATGCACTCAAGCACAGACTTCCACTAATACCAACTATGACAGACCTAGGCTTTGCAACCATCAGTTAGCAATCACAACTGGTAAGCTTCTCAACAATTCCAGAAATATGGTTCAACAGATCCAAAACAAAACTCAGAAGTTCCACCAAACTGAGCTGCTTCACCCAACTCAAACCATCCTACTACTAAGCTGAACCATCTATATCACTTTTGAAATCCAGCCGATACCAAACTCAAACTCCAGATGCCGACAACTTCTGACTTTCTGAAGACATCCAAAAAGAAGAATCTCCAAAACACAAGAGAACGCTCAAACTATCGCAAGTCACTTTTGCGATTAATCTGGCCTAATCCCAAAGAAAACTGTCCTCACTTACCCAACAGAACAACTTACACCTAACTGGCCAATTCAACGATAGAACGGAACCACTCGACTGCTTCTGAACTCCTACTAAGCTAGAAAACTTCTTGCCAACACACAGAAAACTCGAGCTATACTGCTGACATCAATGCCAAGAAATTTCTAATTCAAAGCTCTTCGAGAAACTCGGACCTCAAACCAAACAGAACATCCTGCTGAACACAACCACCACCCCGAAACAGATTCACTACCTTAACTCATCCCAAAGAAATATCTTCGGAGATATCCACAGTCACTGCGCCTCATCACACAGCCACTATATCCTCGAGAGATCAAAATACCACTACTTGCTTCAGCCTAACTGACAGATCCAACTCCAGCTCATCCAAACTCTCGAAAATCCGCTCACACTAGCGCGATCATCTTACACTTAAATGCTAGACTCCGAATCCTTAACAGATTTCCTTCAGAGTTCCATGAAGTCCCTACATCACAAATTTACTCGAGACGAACTGTAGACCCAATACCGTCTCGGTATATATACTTCCAACCTCAACAAATCCAACCATTGGTAGTCGTGATACACACACCACCACTACCACCCTATCTACCTTTATAACTTATGTTGGAAAACCCGAACAGGTAACCCAATCGATAGGTAGAGATAAATAAATCTATAGATAAAAATTACAAATACGCTCTCTCAGGATAGACACCACTCCAGAGCCTAGGTATTCACTCAACCTGGCTCTGATACCAACTGTCACGACCCGACTTCCTACGCCCAGGAAGACGTATCGTTTTGAAGAAAAGAAAGAGGTGAGAAAGTAGAAAAGAAAGAGAAGAAGAAGAAACAACAACAGAATCTCAACAGCGGAACGAATAAAATATAATATATCACATAAATATCATATACATCTGAGTACACAGATAATACAACACATACTAGACAGTTATAACACCTGTCTAGTTAATACAACTCACACATCACAGAGATACAACACAGCGGAAATACAGAAATAATCACTGACACAGCGAAATCACTATATATCTATAGGCTGAAGCCTCCTGCTCCATTGCTCCTCCAGAATTCGTCAAAGCTAACCTGAATCCCTTGGCTACCCGTAAAAATTTGGGTACCCGAGAGTTTATGAAAAACAGAAATAAACTTCGGGTCAGACATGGGTCTGGTATGAGTAACCGGTTAAAGTTGTTTAACCTTGAAAATCATTTGAAAACAAGGGTATCACGTAAGACTCCCCACAAATAAACACGGGTAAGTTTTTACCTTACGCTAACCAAAACACTTTATAGGAAATCTAGTGATATTATAATAGTGTCTAGGGTTTTCAAGTAAAGCTAGAAAATAGCTGAAATGCTTACATCTCACATTCCAACATAGTTGGGCACAATCAAAACGTACGGCGCTTATTGGAGATTGGATTCCATACAATGGCTGGGCTACTGGGGTACCGCCCGTCACAGTACGTGGCCTAGATCACCGTACCGAGGAGTACGCCCGCTCCCCTGCAACACAAAGCCGGACCCGTTCCTTACTGAACAGTTCCAAACAAGACAACCCCAGCAGTTGTTGCAATCAACTGCCCACACAATCAAATATAAAGGGACATCTAGACAGGAGTATATCTTGCTCTCAAGTGGGTGCTACCCACGAAGCTTTGCTGCACCTCCCCTGTTTTAGCCATTCCCGGTTGATGAGGCTTGAGGTCACGATTACCTGAATAGAACTCATCACTTAGAATGCTCATCGTCCACCTGACGATGTGCTGAAAGCATTCAATCCATACAAGTTCGTTCCGGGTTCGAACGAAACCGAAGGCATTATCTCGTTACACTCGTATTGGAATCACCCTCAGAGTTAACGACAATAACCCTTGCACTCTGAATCACCATCTCGAATCTATAAGTACTATCACCGTCAAACTCATTACGGAATCACCCACAGAGTTATACTGACGTATAGTTCTTATACCTCGAGTCTTCACTTGCTCCATTTGAATTTCACGACCTAACGTTATTTTGGATCGATGTGGTTTTCGGGTCTCCAGACCTGGAATCCCGGTATACGGAAACCCGATCCCGGTCTCATCGAAATCCAAAACGTGTCTTTTAAGGCCAAGTTGTTTTAAAGTTTAAAACAATTCAATTCAATTATCTATATCAACACAGATAGATAAATCACAATATCATAGATGGATGATACACATATCAGCATATATGAATAAACTATATCATCACTATACATCAATCAAACATCCATATCACAACAGATATTACTGATCTCATATCTGAGATCACAACCAATCAATAAATGGGATATCAATCAATCATCATACATAAGCAAGGATTACTAATCACATCATTGATAATTAATTTAAAATAAATTAAATTAATTACCTTATCTTTTTAATTAATTTAAAATAAATTAAATTAATTACTACAGCATTATTAAACTTGCTTATATTTCTATTAATTAATTATCACTAAATTAATTAATCACCACCCCATTATTCCATTTAATTAATCATCCCTGATTAATTTCCCTTAATTACATTGAAGAAATTATCCTTTAAATTATTTCCCAGATTAATTATTTTTAATCACAGATAGAAATAAATCTTTACATTACCACATTTATTAATTAAATAAAGTTAATTATATTATTTAATTTATTACATTAATAAATCTTTTCATTTATTCATTATACTAGATGAATCCATTTTAATTCCAACATTAATTACATTAATAATTGGTCTCAAATTACATTTCCAATTTTATTATATCAAAGAAATTAATTTCTAGTTAAACCCAAACATTAATCACTCTTGATTAATCAACATATAGTAATTAACTTCCTTAATTACTTTATTAATTACACTCCATAATTAATTATCTCAAATTAATCCTTTGATAAATCTTACAAAGTAATTATACTCAAATTACTTTATTCATAAAACAACATCCCGTTAATTACATCCAGTAATTATTCTCCAATTACTTCTCTAAGTAATTATAATTATCACCCAATCAATTTGATTAATCCAAATTTATTAAAATAAATTAATTAACTCAATTTACTCAAGTAATTAATTTCTTAATTACTTTCCATTTATTAATTATATTTAACAATTACAATGTTGATTGTTAAATTTATATATCCAATCAATTATTAAAATCAATCAATTAATTATAAATTAATCTGGTTAACATTTATTTAATATTCTAAATAATTAACTTACATTAATTATTATTAATTATAAGTTCAATCTATTATTCAATAATTGATTTGAGTCTAATCTATGATTTCTTCATAAAACATTTTAATTACATATTCCATTATAAAATCTTAATTTAATACTTTAGAACTTATAATTACAATTTAATTATTTAATTCACCCTTTAAACTTGAATTAATTCATTTAGCTTCAATTCCCAACTCATTCAATAATTTATCAATTATTAACCTAATAGAAAATGAATTTTCCATAATCGATAAAACTTCACTTCAAAAATGTTTTAAACCACCATTTAAAATTTCAGTTCTAAACTAATATTGATTTCAAATTTTAAACATTTTATAAACTAACCTTTTTAAAATCTTAAATTACAAATTCAAAAATACTTTGCTATGAAGGGGTTTTAAATCGAGCCCCTTTAGCCCAATATTTAAATTTATTAAAAAGTATTTAAAATTTAAACTTTTCTTTTTCTTTTCTAAAAATCTGGATTTAAATCATTTACTTTAACTCAGTTTTAGCCTTGGTTTCAAATTTAAACTTAAAGATTTAAAATCTGGAAACTTGTCACTGACCCGAGTTCCCATCAGATTTGCTTCGAGAAAAATTCAAATATACCCGAGCCAAACCAAAGTTTACCCGAGTGAATCTCGAGTTATACTAGCTACTGTCAAAACTGAGAATTTGACTTACCTGAGACTTCCTTAATTTACTTCGAGTAAAAATACCAAACACCCGAGTAAAACATAAGTTTTCCCGAGTAACTCCCCTCGTTTTTTTTTCCAGTTGCAATTTCACCAGCCTGACAACGTGGTGCACGTGTACAACCTAGGTCGCCATCTCCGGCCAACACTTCATCGACGAGCACGTCGACTTTCGCCTCAACATTAATCTCCAATCGTCTGAATTTTGAATTAACTACCTAAACACGATTCGAACAAAATTCAAATCCTGGAACACAACACCGTTCCCTCTCGAGACCTGTCAACTCGCCGTGCTCTGAGCCTCGACCATCATACGGTCTACAACTCCGGCATCGTCTTCCTCTACCCGTCAACCCCCTTCTCCCTGGAATTCGCTGCACTCGATCGCCTCTGGTCATCGAACGAGACCAAAATACAACTATAGCAAAAAAACTAGGTTTCCCAAAGAAAACCACTGCCGCATCTTCCTCGATGAATTCCATCACCACCACCCATTTTTCCCATCACCTGGGTAAGCTCCTCCGTCACCTCGCTCAACCCGACCGCCTTCTGTCATATAGATCACCAGGAATTTCCAGAATACCAATACCAGTTCATATACAAACTGCTCTCAACCCTTATCACTAAAATTCTTGATTTTAGTTTTAAAAATCAAGTTTTGATTAGAGTATTTATTTTATAATACTGAATTCATAATTTACAGGGTTTGAGTTTTCCACTTTGTTAATTTACATTGTTATTTCCATACTTCTGTGATACTCCGACTTGACATTTCAGCTAAACTAAGTTTTAAACACTAGTCCATAACAAATCAAACAGCTTTGGTTGTAATCCATACCCTAACAACAGTTGATTTAAGAGGATATGAATTAAATCTTAAAACAGGTAACTGGTAAACTAAACAGATAACATTTATATGGACATAGACAGTCAGACATCAGATTTCATTTACATGTATACCCACTACAATGTTTACAGAAATAACAAGCAACCATATTAAATCTTAAGCCTGAAAAAAATATGTTACTCACCAATTTTTATGAAGCAGAACAGAGCATTCATTTTGCAAACAGCTTGAACTTGAAAACTGGAAATATGTTTCCCACTTTAAATCTTCCTGCCCATCCTTTGCTTTTGTTTAGTTGCTTGGTGTTTTGTTGAAGCTTGTTTTGAGATTAAAAATGGAGTTTCATTTTATATTTTCTTTACTCGAACTAGACATGGAAAATGATATAAGCAGAGTTGTTTTCCAGGCTTTGTACAAAACAGTTTACAGGGTTGTATATATTTTTTTCTTATTTCATTTCTAAGGTCAGAGATATTTTGTAAAGTATGGAGGCTGAAAAGAAATTTATGCAACTCGAACCGGATTTGTTGGCTGCAAAGAAATGGAGCATTAATTGTTATTGTACTTGATGTTCTTACTTTATACTTATCTCATACTTGCTTGTGACTTATATTGCAAGCTACAAATATATTTATACTTTGCTTTGCTTTGATCTTTCTTATCTCGTTCCCAGGCCTGCCTATCTGTATTCGACATCAGTTTCTATGCCATCCCATACAAGCTTTTAGACTAGGCAGATCATATTTAAAAGCTGGAAATTTCTCATGTATTCTATTTCTTGCTTATATTTTGAATTGTGATAAAAAAAATAATATTGTTTTCCATTGTTCACTTGCCTTTGATTCTTTTGGCTATGCGATATATATTACAGAGTTGAAAATAAAATGTAATGGGTGTTGTTTTTAATATATTGTTTTGTTATATTCACCTTATTGTTTGATTGTATCCACTATGTTATTGTTTTATTGTCATACTATTTGTTTATAAATTATGGAGGATGTTTATCTTGTTATGTTTACTTGTTTGTAAAGATGGTAATTGAATGTTGTTTAAGATGTTTAATGTGCATTTGTTTCATTGTTAACTTATATATTTATTTCTAGTTTACATACTTATGTTTATAGATGTTTCATTTTATTTTTATGTTTATAATATTTGAACTTAAACCATTAATATATATAATTTACTTTTGTTATTTGTTTTATTGCTTGTTATTTTAACATGTATATTTATATTTACTAATATTATAAAGGCTCATTTATAAATTTTAAAATAATTTAAACAAAAGAATTTACCACTTCTATTTATTCAAAATCTATTTATAAAAGTATCATATCAATTTAAAATAATTTACAAAGAATTTATTTCCATAAAAAATAAAACTCATTATCAAATAAAATGATTTTATAAAAGAAATTATTACTATATAAATAAATTACTTATTTTATCAATCTATATTCAAAAAGAAAAATAAAACTTTTAAAACAGATCTCATCTATTTACAGTATATACAGATATATATAGATTATAACAGAAAACAATTTATCAGTTTTTAAAATATGAAATATCAGTCAAATATTTATTTAAAAGAAAATTATTAAATCATTTCAAATTTTATTCACAATTATTGTCAAATCAATTTAATTTTAATCACAGATTATTAAATTGATATTGCCAAAATTTCCGGGATGTCACAGATATTGAGTATAATATGTCAATAATAAATTCAAGTTAAAATCTTTAAATTGGAAATGTTCCAAATGAAAGAAGGTGGCTGATTCAATGAAATGTCCAAGTACATCACCTTGGATAGCACCATAGTAAAACAATGTATATAAATATAAATACACAAATTTATAATTGAGCCGATGATGATTCCAAATGTTGAGAATTCCATAAAACTGTTATATGATAACAATATCGTGCTATAGTTCGTAATAGAACTTAGAGCTCATTCGAAATCAAGAGATCTACTTCGAATTGTTCCAAATAAAGGCAGTTTATCTGCATCAGAGAGAGTTGATTGACAAAGTAGATAATTTAAACACAGTAGCCATTCATTGAGGGACTGACCCAATTGGCTTTGTGGTAATCGATTAGAGAAGTTGGAATAAGATTCCATAAATGACCCCAAGTGCAAGTGGTAGATTGATAGAGTTAGGGGTATGCCCCAGGGGCAATTATGTAAATTGTTACATAAATCTAACTTGTTGACCAATCTTGTTCGAAATAAAGGCGTTTTCTTTCTATTATATACTTGATATAATGTGTTATATTAATTAATTAAATAAATAAAAAGTATATTTAATAGAAAACCCATAAACGATATGTTTTGTGATAGTAGTGACAAAGTGTTGTAACCCATGAGTAATTTATCAAAATAAAAACAAATATACCATTTTGAATGTTCCTAACCAAGATGCATTGAGACTAGATATTGTTGTATCCATTGAGACTAGAGTATGTAACGCTATCCAAATATTGGACATTGTATTATTCATGACTGCTGGGGGTACCTAGGGTTATGTACTAATAGTTATTAGATTACTATGAAATGACTCACTCGATAGGTTTTTTTGATAATATAAATAAGGTCAAATAGAAAATATTGATGTGGCTAATTTACATAGTTCTCTTAACTTGAGAATACTATGGATCATCAATATGAAAGCTCCTCTTTGATTATAGTCAACTCATGGCGAAGCGTCCATCGAGTGACTATAGATGGGCCAAGTGGAAGTATTGGAAGTGAAGCACTATTCAAAAGAGGGTCCGTCTCCTTGGTTATACGGAGTTAGTATCATAGTCAACTCAAGTCAACTCAAAGTCAAAGTCTCTTGCCAGAGTAGTTCGGTTAATAATAATTATTATTATTGTACCAAAGACTTTGTGTTTGGAATATAGAATTGAATATGGATGATATTGGAATTTTGACTATTACCAAATTCCATAAGTCCAAATTGATAAAGTTTTGACGAAGAGAATTGGTGTAAATAAATGTCATAACCGGGTAACACTTAATAAAGTGAAATTGGATTTTATCAAAACTAGGTAAGCGATAAATTTGGTCAAAATGTCACATCATCTACTAAGTGATGTGTGAATATTAACATTCGAGTAGTGCGATGTTAATCGCTGACCAAATTTACACTTGACGAGTCATATGACTGGAATGATGAATTCTCTTTAGACCAAATGATTTAATTAGTTTATAATTGTTATAAATTAATTAATATCTATGAAATATTAACTACAAAATTTTGAATATGATTTGAGGAAGAAATACTATTAAACATATTTATAATAGTTACAAATATATCGACCGATATAGGATACTAATATGCAATAAAATAAGATCTAATTAGTGATATATATTTGGACTTAAATGGACTATTAGCCATGGAAGTATGGTGATATTTAAGCAGCAATAGGGATGTAGAAGGCGACTAAAAATGGGTTAGCAGTATTTTAGATGGATGGTTCAGATTTAGGGAGAATGGGTATGAGATATGATCCACCTTTCTCTCTATTCCTTCCACTGTAAAGGACTCACAACCCTAATGCAAAAATGACCTTTTTAGCTGCCATTTTCCATCATTAATGGCCAAATTTATCCACATAGGAGCTCCAGCAAATTCATCTCAAATCAATTTCAAAGAAACAACTATTGGATAGTCAATGGTCTACGATTCAAGGGTTAGCAGTCTGTCGAATCGAGAAGAGTTCTGAGGAGGGGGATTCATCATTACAAGGTGTACTTCAAGGCATTGGATTTGGTATGTGTTTACTATACCATATGACTTTTGATTACTGTATAATATTCTATTATTCGTTTGTATATTATTATTATATTATTAGTTAAGTGAGATTCTTATAAGTATCAATGTTGTCTCATATTAGATTGGTTATATGTATGTATACTATTGTTTTAAAAAACAACTTTTTATAGATCTGATGTATACACAGTTGAATAAAAGGTTTTTGGGCTAGATGGATGAGACAGAGGTACATAAGGGACATTTTTGGCAAATGGCTATAGATAATAACACATCTGCCACCTGGAAAGCTATCATGAGGATTCGAAATACACTTGTGTCATGTTATACTAGTGAGATTCCAAAAGGAGGGGAAATTGACTTATGGAAAGATCCATGGATTAAAGGGGAATCAATGATTGATAAATTGGGTTTGAATACATATTCTGCCAATGGATGTCTAGTTAAAACTATTTAGGAGTTGATTCAAAACGACAATAGGGATTGTTCTTCCATCCTAATTGGTCAAGAACAAAAATTGCGAATTCAATTTATGCCTTTTTCAGTGGAATAGAGAATGATATTTGGTCATGGAGGCCTACCAGTCACAATTTTCCTACTAAGTCTGCTTAGTCTGAAATTAGGACGAAAGATCAAAAGCTAAAGTGGAGTAAAATTATATGGGATCGGGTGAATAATCCAAAACCAATATTTACAGCTTTTAAAGCGATGATGAGGAGACTGATTACATGTGATAGGCTATATAAATGGGGGATTACATATGAAATCATCTATGTTTCATGCAATCAAGAGGTTGAATGTCATTCGCATTTATTTTTTAAATGTGTATATTCTACAAAAAATTACATGTAACCGCATGGCCAAATTAGACATTCAATCGAATAAATTGCTGGAAATAATTGATTACCTTTCCGATGCTAGCCACCACATAGAATTGAAATCTAAACTGAGCAGAATTATTCTCACTATTTCTATTTGGAGTATTTGGAAAGAAAGGAACTGTTGAGTGTTCCAACGTAAGAACAAAAGCCCATTAGCATTCAATAACCTAACCTTTGGTGACATGCAGTTGGTGATGAAAAGACTTAGGGAGAAGACGTTTACCAAGCAGGGACGAGGAGTAATTGATACTAGAGTAATGGATCTGAGCTTTCCATCATCAAAAAATCCAAGTAGTAGTTTTCCATTCCAGCCGCCATGATTCTGATTCTTGAGCTCGATATTTTGGAAGTAGAAGATGAAGCATATTTGGAATTTTTAGACTTCAGATTATTCTTTGTATGTTAAGTTAAAGTAGTTACTTTTTTCGTATGTTCTGTATATGGCTTTGGGCCGATCAATATGGGCTGTATGTGCCTAATAATGCTTTTACCCATTTTCAAAAAAAATGTCATGTAGCATAAATTAAATGACTTATATTTAATTGTGTCATCATATCACGTTAATAATTGATCTTATTATGTATATATATAAGCATATTTACACTAGTCATAATTTTAGGTAAGAGCAAAGTATTTTTTAATAATTATTTACTGTTATTTAAATCAAAATACAAGTTGAATAATTCATACAAATTACTATCTGTTTCAAAAATTATATTTTAAATTATATAAAATTATTTCATCATCATATTATCTCTCGGTCGAAATCTCATAAGATAAAAATTAAAATTTTTATTTTAAAAATATCATTTATATGTGCGTTCGATAATAAATAATTAACAATTAACTAATTTTGACTAGGAAAATTATTGAATTTTTTTCCTAACCTGAAAATATCATGTTTAAATTTCTAATAATTTAAAATTTGTAAAATATACTAAAAAATTATTTTTAACATTATTTTAATGCTTTTCGGCTAATATATATATATATTCTAAGAACATAAAATTATAGTTAGATATTTCATGTGCCGTGTATTCGATCTGGAATGTAATAAAAAAATAATTTATTTTTTATTTAGTTTTCATAATTGATATATTATATATATACATTTAAATACATATATTATAAATACTTTTAACATTATAAATATAATTATATAAATAATTTTGTTACTGTAAAATATACACGTATATTTTATTTAAATTTTTATATATTTTGTGTATATATGTTTTTTTATTTATATAGTCATTTATTTAATTAATATTTAATTTAACATATATGTATATATATATATATTATTAATATTTTACATATATGCAATACATATATTTTTCATATATATATAAGTATATATATACTGTTTTAATATTTATTTAAATAATAATTATATATATATATATATACATATATTTGGACAACATACAATACATATAAGATGAGCTAATATGTCCATTGTGAAGCAAATCCCAACATCTATATACCAGCATGTTATGCCTTTCTCAACAAGTTTGCCTGTACTTCCATGTCCACCCATCAAATTTCTCATCAATCAACCACTAAAGAAAATCCTTAGTTGGCCTAACACAATGAGCTGACTCCTAAAATGGACGGTGAAACTCGACCAATGTCACATCACTTTCCACCATTACACCTCCGTTACTAGCTTTGACTGACTTTATTATTGAGTGCTCTTTCCTGCACAATGGTGAAGAAGAAATAATAACTAAACAATGCTCCTGGTAACTATATTTTGAAGAGGGCGTTGAACTAAAAAGAAGTAAGGATCAACATGATTCTTGTCACCCTTGATGGACATAAAATCTATTTCATTGTAAGGCTGAACTTTACATCTACAAAAAATGAAGCAGAATACAAGACCATACTAGCCAGCCTTAGAATAAAAAAGAATTTAAGGTTGAGTCCCACAAGGTCTACAATAACTCCTTGCTTGTGGTCAACAAGATCAACGAGTGCTTTCCATTGAAAGGGCTCAATGTAGAGGCGAGGCCAAGAAATTGATTAGGACCTTCTTCGATTTCAAGTTTGAGCAAATACTAAGGGAGAAAAATGCAAAGGACGACAATTTGTCTAAGATGCCAAGCAACTCTATAGAGAAAACCCTTGTGTCCCATTGGAAATCCTAATTGCCCATGCATCGACAAGGGGACAACGCTCTTGAAGTACATGGTGAGCGGGTGCTATCCGTTATTTAAACCAAGTGGCAGTTTGATGGAATTGGACTACAAGAAATAATGAGAGGATGGATCAAGAAGCTTGAAAAAGATGAACGAAGTAGTACCAAGAAAAAATATCAAGTATAGGAGCAACATTATCGATCCTTATCGAATGACCCAATGATCGGTATCCATCAAAAGCTTGGTATGAGCCCCACTTTGCTTCTACTATGATTCTACATGAAAGTTTGAAGAAAAGAATTTTTTTTATAGAAGGAACAATGATCGATACTGTAACACCTCGCAAAAATCAATAAGAAATTAATTAATTAATAACAAGGCTAAAAATAGAAATTTTGTAAACGTCAGAATTTGGCCATGAATGTTACACCATTGCGTTCATGGCAATTTTACGATAAGCCTTAATATATAAAGTTTTGTATTTGGAGCTCAAACAGAAAAGTTATTGATGTTTGAAGTTTTCGAATTTAAAATAATTCAAAATGAATTCAAATTAAAAAATTTAATTAATGTTAGCATTTGAAATTTAAAACACTAATAAATATTTTAACATTGAAATCTTAGGGTTTAAGGAAACGTTAAAATAAACGTTGATTATAAATAAGAAAGAAGTAGAAATAAAACCGTAGCAATTAATATTGTTCCAAATATAGGGGACCGGTCGACTGCCTCCCTTGGGCCGGTCGACCAGTGAATGTGTGCCAGCTAGGGTTTTGTAAGGCATGAACAACCTAGATTTTATGATTTTAAACTGACTTAAATCCTATGGTCCGGTCGCCTTCTAACCACTATAAATAGGAGGGTTGCCCCCTCACTTTTATTCACAAAATTATTTAGGACGCTAGCGAAGCTCTACTAGTCTTCTTTCTCTATTATATTCAAGGGTTTAAGTTCAAGGGTAAAAGGTAATAGTTTTATTTTAATGTACATTTTTTTATTCTTCCCAAATCTTTGACTTTTGAATCTAATATACAATTGAATTATTTTACATTTCAAAGAGAAGAAATCTGAAGGAGCAATTAGGAAATGGCATAATCAAATCCAAAAGGAAGCTGGAAACCATCTATGAGTGGAAATCTTAGTTTTTCACATTCTAGTATTTGTATAATAGAAGTTTGGATTGTTTTATGCCTTCGGGAATTTTGTTCACAAAAACCCTAAAGCTAAAACCCCAAATTCCCTCAAATGAAATGTCAATTCTTAAGTTTATTGGAATCACAATTGAATTATATTAAAATAGTAGAATTTGTTTTGTTATTGCAATTTGAATATTCTATATTCTATTTTACTTCCAATTTTTCTCTTTTGTTTTGATAAAGGGTTCTGAAAAGAAAATAAACTAGTAACTGGTGTGTAAAATATGAATTTTCCATTCATAGGTTGCACTGCCTATTTTCATAATTTAAATATCAACCCCTGTTTCGTGGTATATGTAAAAGCTGAATAGATATAAAGGGCTTAAATCGTAAGATTTATAGTTGCTGATTCTACTATATTAATATAAAATAAGTTGGTATTTGATTCTATTTTTTTAATGCAAGTCTATTGTTTGGCTAAGGATATTAACTAATTTGTAAATTATTGTATGGAGTTAGACTTGTATGAATTGGAAGTTTTGACCTTTAAAACGATTAGTATAGGATGAGAAAATCTTAGCACGATTAGGAATATTTAGTTAGCCAAGGTTACATATATTTAAATATATTATTAATGTATAATCAATAATGTATTAATCATATCGTATAGAATAAGTAGATTAGTAATTAGTATTAAACCCCATAGAAAGGAAGTAAGGATAATTCTTGAAATTAACCCATAATTAAAGGTGGAATATGGGGTTTTCCTAATATCGCCTTAATTGGAAATGCTGTGAGGGGTGTGTGTGTGTCTATATGGGTGAAAACTATCTCTGCATTGCCTAAAAATCCTAGCGATAACCCTGATTTTGAGGCACACAAATCTAAAAATGTGGATGACAATACTGGCTAGAAAAAGGTTAGAAGAAAAGGCAAAGACAAATATGATTAGACTAGGGTCTACACGCAACAGTAGATGAATGGAAGAAATAAAGTTTCGATCATTAAAAACCCAAAATTCAAAGCAGACATCAGAACATAGGCAGACGCTATAGCTGGTAACACGTGCACTGAAGGTGGGGTCACCAGATTTGACACTTTGGATGATGAGGATGTGGAATATGCTGACCTAGATGATGAAGTATTCTCAACTGCGAAATCCATGTGTGGTAATACGATTTATATACACTTAGTTGGTAAGGGACTATAACGACTCTAATTTTTAGTAATATTATTTAGGATATTTAGTTAGCTAAATTAAATTAAATAATGTGATTATTAGGGGATTGAGATTTGTGATTAAACTAAGGGGTAGTCGTGCCTAAGAGAATAAATGAAATAAAATGAACTAAAATAAAATAGGTAAAGGAAATAGGTGAGGAGAAAAGTTGGAATAAGAGTATTCTAATACCCTAAACCCTTAGGAATTCAATTCATACGTTCATTTCATAATACAAGATTTAAAATAGAGGCCGACCACCATTAGCAAGGACAAAAGGAAGAAAAGCTAAAGGAAGAAAATTAATCAATTCAAATCCATTCAAATCTCAACTCCTTAATTTCAAAGCTAAGGTGAATAATGACTACATCTCATATTTTCTATTGTTTTTGGTTTTAAGGTTAAACCTGATTTATTTTACAAGGTTATGCCATGTTTTTGAATGATTAAATGTTTATATATGCTTGTTGATGATTTATGTTTATTCATATAGGCTTTATGATATGTTTTAATGTTAAAACCCTATTAAATGACATCCAAAAGCCTTGCGATTTTAGATTTAGATTAGAAATGATATTTTAGAGATGAGTTTCAATTTTCATAATTTTTTGAATTAATGTGAATTTAATATCAATTTTCTAGTGAGGAAATTGATTATTTGGGTTTAAAAATTATTTACGGCTAAATAGTATATGTTTGGGGTCTGAAATTATTATATGTTAGAAAACATTAAAAATGATTTTCTGGAATTTTTGTAGAATTTTCATAAATGTTTTAATAGATATATTAAATTATTTAAGTACGGACTTAAATGTTTTATATATTTATAAAAGCAGAAGGGGTATTTTGTAATAAATTGTTTAATTCTGAAATTTCAATAGTGTTTTTGGAAAAGAAAATTTGCAACCAATTATATTTTAACAAACAAGGCAGGTTAGTTGGAAAGATTACTTTAAAAAGATAAAATTCAGTTGAAATAGGCTTTCTACCTGTTTCGCCACTTTTAGTACCCGGGGTTTCGACTTAGTAGTTCCGCCTCCATCACCATCGAAACTAATGCACATAGTATCAAAGACCTGGTACATAGTGAATTGGACTTAGGCGGAAGGTACTGGGTCGAAGCTATAGGTTTTGAGGGGGTCGAAACGTTGCATTGCTTTTAAATGAAAATGCACTTGCTTTGCTTTCGAAAGGGATTCTTTCGACTTGGTTGGCTTCTGACTGGGTCAAATTGATTTAAAGGAATGGTTTCTAAGAGGATGTGCCTTTGTTTTTAAATAAATGCTTTCATTGGGGTCGAAGCCCCTTTGCTGCCGCTTTCTACCTTTCGAAGCAATGCCTCCGAAAAGGCTATTTTGTTTTATAAAACCCGAACCGCTTTTCCAATGCTTTCGAATGGTTGGTTACGACACCATCACTTCTTTACTTAGGAAATGCTTTCGAAAGAGTGCTTTTGACTTAAATGTTTTATGGCCCTTTTGCTTTGTTGGAGGTAGAACCCAAAGGTTTCGAAGAAGATAGTTTTAAATGGTTTCGAGAGGTTTTCCACATGTTTTACTTGAACCCAAATGGTTTCGAAAGGTTTGATGTTTTATTGCTTTCGAAAGGTTTTAATGAAGGTTTCGAAGGGGTGGTTCCCCAATTGTTTCGAAAGGTTTAACAGGAAGGTTTCCAATGTTTTCGAAAGGCAATGTTTAAGCGTTTTAAAGATATGATGTCTAAGGTTTTGAGGCTTTCGAAGGAAAGGTTTTTCAATGGTTTCGAAAGGTTTATATGAATGGTTTCAAATGGAATGTTTTGGCCTTTCGGCCTAGGTTATAAAAAGGGTTTACTTGGTTTCGAAAGGGGTACTTTTAGTGGATTCAAAAGGGGTACTTTCAAAGGTTTAAATGTTTTCATCAACAAAGATTTGTGTAAAGTATATATAACATGGCAAGGTGATTTTGAGTAAAGCAGAGAGTATATATTTTCCTTGTTTAAAGTATGATTTAAAGATTTGAATCAATTTGAGAAGAAAAAGGTATTAAAGGAAAATTTAAGGGAAAATTACCCTAAGTAAAAATGACTCGGATATTTGTATACCATATGGGACTGGAATAGGGTTGCGTCTTATACATTCCCTATTACCCCTAGCTAATTTAGTCCAAAATTCCAGTGTGTAGGGCTTTGTCATAGGTAAGACTAAAATGACATTACACATAGACTGGAATATATTTGTACAGAGATAGGTTATTGGTGAGCCCGCAAAACCATTAGGATCTGTTGACCTTGAGAAAGTAAGTTAGGGATAGACCGTCCAGAAGAAGAGTATCTAACGTATGTTAGATTATTTGTTTATATTGTCTGGTAGGCCCGAGTCGGCCAAAGGTTAGCCAAAAAACTATAATGTTTAGACAGATGGTTCATTTGTTACCTAATATGTATGTTTACATGATAATGCTTTACAATTTTAACCAGTTTTGATTGTAGGATTATGATTTGCAAAAGAATTGTTTTAAAAGGATATTAGTGAGGGGAAACTCATTCTGCTAAGCGGCATGGTCTCACTTAATATCAAATAACCGAGATGTATAGTATTATTCGAACCAGGCTTTATGCCCGACTCGAAGTTTATGTTTTCCCTTAAACTCTCGGGTGCTCAAAATTGATTTGAGTAGGCTGAGGTTTAAGGATTTTCAGGTTTTAGTAGGTCGATGAATAAAGCTTCCGAAGATGAGCAAGAGGCTGATGGCTAGCTATTTAGGAGTAGTTTTGTTGTTTTGTTCCGCTATGTTGTATTAAGTCAGTTATGACTATTTAGTACTCTGGTCATCCAAGAAGGCATCTTCATATGTCGCTTTTGGCGTATTTTGTAATAATTATATTTGATCTGAACTTGGGAAACGTTTGGGATTATGTAACTTGGATATGAAAAGTTGTTTTGGAATGTAATTAGAAAAATGTTTTAATCTGTAATGATTTTATTTCATATTCAAGTGCTTCTGATATTATGGATACCATTAACATTAACGTATTTGGTCACCAGAAGTTAATACTATAGATGATTCCAGCATCTATAGCGCTTAGCTTCGGGCCTCCCGATAGAGAATGTTACAGGGACCCTATTATATTCATCTGAATGCTTACATTAAGAGGGAATGGAAGCCCATGGGTAAGTGGGATGCATTTGCTAGAGAGAATGGATTTTACTTGGTTAAATTTAGCAACAATTCTGATTGCAAAAAAGTGTTGGATGGTGGTCCATGGTTCATGGATAGTAAACTCATTTTTACAAAGAGACGGGAACCAAATCTATGCCTGGAACGGAATATGCTGGAATCCCATCTAGTCTGGGTAAGATTGATGAATTTAGAATATCCCTTTGGAAAGTCAGAGGCATTAGTAAATTAGCCAACTTAATAGGCACTCCGCTGGCTATTGACAACAATATGAGGCATGTAAAACATTTAAAGTATACTAGAGTCTTAATAGATACCAAGGCAAGTGAAATTTGGAAAAAATAGGCGAGAGCTAAAGATAGCAGTGGCAATATCTATATATAGGATGTGGAGTATCAATTTATGCCCCTAGTGTGTAGTCAGTGAAAAGGTTTTGGATACTCTAATGCCCAATATGCTATTACATCCCCTCATAAAGCAAGTTTGGAGACAAAAAGTGGTACACACTATAGAGACCCTTCAAAATAATCAAAATCAAAATGTGGACATATCTGAATCCACTCAAAAAGGGTTAGCTTCAACCGGTCAAACACATACTACTATTTACAAGAATAATTACATAACTGAAGCTAGTAACCATAAGGGACCCTCTCATCCCAAGCAGAGGCAGATAGTGTTGCCCAAGAGGTAGCAATGGAGAAGGTAGGTGCTGAGGTGGAGACAGGTGCTCAAATGCATTCTGAAAAGCGTTGAATGCAAGAATCTGTTACAAATGAACATACCGGTGAAATAAATAATGCTACTTTAGAAACATATGCTTATGATGAAGAGGAAAAGGATCCTATATCTAGAAAAAAGTATGCTACACAAAATCAGGAATACGAACTGCATTTTAACAAAAAAAAGACAAAGGAAAGGCGATTAACTCGCGTGAGGTTTCTCTTAGAAAATTGAGGAGTAGGTCTCTAACCTCTAAATGTCTCTGATAAGTTGGAATGTTAGAGGTCTAAATAATGACACGCGACATTTAGACCTCTATAATCTTAGGATTTTGCATTCTGCTTCTATTTTAAGTATTATTGAAAATAAGTTTAGTGATGATAATCTTAGGATTTTACCGAATCTATGGGTCATGAATGGAAGTATACTCATAATAATGATGTGGGGGAGGGGGAAGGTCATATTCTACTTATGTGGAATTAATTAATTTGGAAACAGGATCTCATGGATAAAGATGATCAAGAACTCACTCTTAAAGCTATTAACTCGGGTAGTCTTACTCTATTTATCACTAGTGTATACACTAGTAACTGTGACGATCGCTCTATACCATTTGCACCAATAATATATAAATAAGTATTACTTACTCTCTAGGAGAAATGAAAACAATACTTTGTCCGTGCCCAGCTGATATAGGACTATCATCAGGGTTGAAATAAACTAATATAGCATATAACTTTTCATATCTCACATTGCATGGATAAAATACAATATCACATATATAACAGAAGAGACAATAATAACTATATGAACAAATCATCATCAGAGCAATAAATCTACAAAGTTATACATCAACTAAAGTTAAGTTTATACAACAGAAGTAAACTCAAATAAATTGTCTCAACAAATAGAAATAAGCAAGCACTGTCACGGCGCTCCTTAGCGTTGCTCGGCGGAAAAGCGTAGAAATCCATATACGTATATAACACGAGATTGTTCCATCCAGCTCGTCCTCCGAATGACTACCGCATCACCTAGACCTGTTATCTAGTCTACTCATTTAAGAGTACCCAAGATAATAAGAAACAAAGAATAAAACCTTGGTTTAGACAATAGTCTGGTGTGAGCGGTAAATGCATCCCAAAATACTATACAGGTAAATATGGTAAGAACAAGAGTACACGAACCATAACTAATCTGTCCCTGCAACTGAAGAGTTAGCATATAACACTATAATATGCTACTCTACAATATCATAAAGATATACCACAAACCAAATAAAGGATATCAGTCTTCCATTTATTCATATCTCCAATTCCTACTTTCCTTGATACCTATGAGTGATGGCTTACTAAAGAAAACAACTAAAGCATCCATAACCAATCCTAACTATCACTCCTTATGCTCTGAATATATGATAACTCATATGACCCCCAAGTCAGGGACTAATGGAAAGCTTGGTTCTCTGTTGCACTCTCGTATCTCACAAACAAAAGTTGGATACATGTTTTACAGCCCAAAGCTGGACACTAGACCCAAAGCTACATGTCCAAGGTATACAGGTCCTTCAACTGACCCATGGGCATCCCCACTTACAATATCCCTACTTCGAGTACAACTAAAAACTTTCCGACATCAATTATTCCTTAGCACATATACCCCGAGCCCACCTTTGCTCCATTTGGATACTGTTATCCCGCCTTTTGGCAAGGCCGTGATATCAAAGAATTGATTGGAAACTAAAGACAGTTCATCCCGAAGATCGGTTATACGCAGGCTCGCTATGGATATCGATGAATTTTGTCTGAGACCGGATCGAGCTACAATTGACAAGACATGACAAGCAAAGCTATGAAAGCCAACATTCCAAATTTCAAGTCAATTCGAGTTCGTATGCCCAAGATATGATCGATAGGATTCAAGGAATTCAACACAATCGCATCCATCTATTCGTATCCATCAAGTCTCAGCGTCATCTGTTGTTCATACCCCTCAAGTCTTAGCATGTTCGTATCCATCAGTAAGTATCTCTTCGTATCCATCAAGGCGCACTACTTCGTATCCATCGAGAAAATCATCCTTAGTCGTATCGATCCTGTTCGAATCCATCGGCATACGAGCGCACTTCGTATCGATCGGCTATTACCTACTTTGCGTCCATCAACTGCAACACGGAAGTCCACTTCGTATCCATCTAGATTCACATACTTCGTATCCATAGGAAGCGGCCTTCTTCATATCCGTGATCTTCAACCTGTTCGCATCGATCAACAAACTTCACTCTGTATCCATCAAAACCAAACAAAGCCACTACTTTGTATCGATTGGCTAGTGGTCGATACAAAAAGAGTAGTTGCCATCGATACGAACAGAGTAGTTGCCATCGATACAAACAGGGCAGAGTAGTTGCCATCGATACGAACAAAGAAAAGTAGTTACAATCGATACGAGCAGAGGCGAACTGGGTCGATACGAAATGGGGCTCAACCAGGTCGATACGAACAAGGCGTATACTTAGGGAAGACTCAATCATTCGGCATAAAAAGTGGATCATTCCGAGGAGATAGCCCCACGTCGACTTACAGGCACATGCCCGGATCGATTCGAACTGATCGATACAAAGGGTATCGATACGAACAAGACAGCCCACATAAAACACAAATTTGTATCGATCATAACTCAGAATCTACAAGTCCAAATGCCACCAAATTTTCACAGGAGCTTACGTACAACTTAAAGAATGTTCATGCCAATTTCGACTTGATTGGACCAAATCTTGATCGATACGAAATTTGTTCGTATCGATCACAGATCGAGTGCAAATCACGTGGGATCGATCGTGTGGGCCCACCCACATGCCAGAAGAGGTCTCCCGAGATCTGAGCAAGATATTTGCAGCCTACGCCTATAAATAGCATCCCAGAGCCTATATAAAAAGAATCTTTTGGCTCTTTGACGTCCAGACTCTGCCGAATTCACCATTGTACTCGAATATCACTGTTGTACTCGAGATTTACTGTTGTAATCCGTTGTAACCAGCAAGCAAAAGTTTATAAAGATCAATCATTTCATAGTGGATGTAGGCAACACGCGAACCACTCTAAATCTCTGTGTTTCTCTGTTGTTTTTCTGATTATTGCCTGGAGTGTTTGTTAGATAATCCTCTTTTTACATTTACTTTCTTCATTTTATCTCTTCAAACACTTTCGAAGAGTGTTGTGCCCAATTTTGGTACAAACACTTTGGTGCTTTCACTGAGAAAAAACCAGTTTTTTCTCTTGCTCGTTGGATCTACTATCGATATCGAATTGCATAAATCGAAGAAGAAGATCCAGATCTCAAGTTCAAAGTTCTTCCATCCTATTCAGATTTGCATCAATTCTAGGAAAGAGCTTCACTACTCATCATGTTTAACACAAGGACTACTTCTACAGCTGCAGATCCAGAAGGACGGGACAGACAGAATCTCGTACAACCACTTCCAGCCGACCCGAATGCTGCCGGACCATCGGATCTGCAAGGCCCTGTCACCAGGGAAGAATTTCAGATGTTAATGCAAGAATTGACTGAGAGCTGCCAACAGCTCACTCAACAGCTCCGTGCTAATGCAGAACTAACCAACCAACTGAACCGTCAACGACGAAGAAGTTCCAGGAGGGATCAGGCTTCCTATTCGTCCATCGAGAGTTCAGCCTCTTCTGACTATCATCATAGATCTACGCACCCGCGACTGGACGGAAGTTACACTCAAACTACTGGACATCAGCATGCACTGAACCTTGGGCAACCGCGAGTTGGCCCGTCAACCAGCCATCAGACTGGACCCTCCTCCCGAGGAGGTACTCTTCCATATCATGTTACAGACAACCGCACTAACACCACTGCTACTGAACCAGGAGTTGATGCCCGAAATCGGACAGATCCGAACCACGCCCAGCATGAACATACTCCCGAACCATATGTCCCCGAAAACATAGAACCAAGGAGGCGAGATATGGACCATCGACAGCGACAGACCCCTCCTCACATTGTGGAACCCGACCACACCTTGGCCCAACGTGCTCAAAATGTCCAGGTGCCTGACATTCCGACGATGATCCATCAAATGATCCGAGAGAGTCAAGGCCTCACTAATGACGACTGGGGAATCTCCTAGAGTCATACTCCTTTTACTGATGAGATACTTTATGCTGAACCACCTCGATGATTCAGGATGCCGACTTTACCAATTTATGAAGGGAGCTCTGATCCCAATCAACACGTCTTAAAGTATGAGTGGTTGATGAATGCTGCACAAGCTGATGATGCAGTTAAATTCCGAAGCTTCCCAATCTCTCTAGGGGGCTTAGCAACTATGTGGTTTAGCTGTTTACCACCTCGATCTATCTCTTGTTTTGATCAGTTGGCAACAAAGTTTATTGAGCAATTCCGTATGCATGTCGCAAGACCAAAGGATGTTAATACTTTATCTAGTGTCACTCAAGCTCCTTGGGAGACACTCAGGCGTTATTTAGAGAGATTTCATGCTGCATGCACTGAGATCAGCAACCCTAATGATAACTCTATTCTTATGGCACTGACTAAGGGAATTGACCCCGATTTCGAATTCGGCAACTGGTTGGCCGGAAAACCCCGTGCATCATTGAACCGTTTCTATTCTAAGGCACCCCAATTTTTGAGAAGGGAGGATGCGAAACAGTCTAGGAAGAAGGATGATGTGGGGCCTAGTATGGAAGGAATTCAGAGTAATATTGCTGTTAAACAATCCGAGGAGAGCTTCGGGAAAGTGCAATTGAACATTCATAATAAACAAAATCAGTAGAAAAGCAATGGTAACCAAAATAGAAAATGGGATCAAAACCGTGGTCCGCGACGTAGGGCTCCTATGTTTGATAACTACACTCCTTTGAATACGTCGCTAGAGAATGTGTATTTACAAACCTGTAATACCATTCAGTATAAAAAACCTGCTCCGAAACAGTCATCTGAGAAACAGATCCAGACAGGAAAATTTTGTAGATTCCACGAAAGTTACAGCCATAACACGAATGAGTGCCGTCATTTGCCGGATCTCATTGAAAAGTTGATACGTGAAAGGAAGTTGGAACAGTTTGTGTGGGCGCCGCAGTCTGGAGGTACGGGCCCATCGAATCAGAACCATACACCGAATCAGGTAAGACAGGAGGAACCCGCTCGTACTGGTGGGAGGTTGGTGATAAATACCATTAGTGGTGGTCCTCATCCAGCAGACCGAAGCTGGAAGGAAATGTAGTCGTATGCCAGCTCTATTAGGCATGCAAGCTTCGAGTGTTGTAGTAATTTGTAAGATGGGGCTCCGGCCAAGCAATAAAAAACGATGACTGACGACATCGTCTTCCGAGACAGAGACGCCGATAGGATCGAAGCCCCAACCATCGATCCACTTGTCATATCAGCTCAAGTAGGTCCTGCTTGGATGAAGAGGATCTTGGTAGACAATGGAATTCTGTGAATATATTATTCAAGCGAGCCTATGATCAAATGAAAATGGAAACTAAAGACTTGAAGACGTGCCAGTCCCGTATTCATGGCTTCAATGGGAGCCCAACTATACCCACTGGAGTGGTGGAATTGGCAGTGGAGTTAGGTACTGGAGAGAGTCCGGATACTTCAGTTTGTTGTTTTGGATATAGACTCGCCATATAATGCTTTCTTGGGCCGACCGGCCCTAGCTGAGTTCAGGGCTGCTATTGCCCCATGGTGTTTGACTCTAAAGTTCCCCACCGATCGTGGAGTTGGAGTCATTCAAGGAGATCAGACTGCTGGACGAGCCTGTTATGTTGCTGAACTGCGCGAGGCGCAATGAAAAGAGAAAGGGAAGGGTGTAGAGGAATCTCTCTGCGTCCATTTTGTTGATAATTGATAGTCGACGCCTGGGCCTAGGCCTGGGCACCCCAAACAATTCCAAAGAGATCTTGACCCGAGAGACACCAAAAGTGAAGACGAAAGTAAAGACAGTCAAGCTTCTCCGGCCGAACTGACGATCGATGTTCCGATCGATGATAGCGATGATTCTAGAATGATAAAGATCGGATCTCAGTTAAGCCAACAAATGCAAGAGGAATTGGTTGAATTTCTCCAGGCAAACCTTGATGTGTTTCCCTGGACGCATTCTGACATGTGTGGGATCTCGCCGAACATCGTGAGCCATGCATTGAACATTGACCCGCGGCACGTCCCGGTCAAACAAAAAAGGCGTGGTATGGATCCAGAGAGATCTGCCGCCCTTAAGGAAGAGGTAGACAAGCTTAAATCGAATGGATTTATTCGAGATGCATTATATCCGGAATGGGTATCAAATCCTGTACTTGTCCGAAAGCCAAATGGGAAAAGGAGAATGTGCATGAACTCGAATTGATCAACTCGTAGATTACTCGAATGTGCATGAACTCAAATCCTGGACATCGTGAGCCATTGCATTGATTACTCTGATCTGAATAAAGCATGCCCCAAAGACAGTTTTACACTCACTCGAATTGATCAACTCGTAGATTCAACGACCGGGCATGAACTCTTATCCTTCATGGATGCATATTCCGGCTACAATCAAATACCTATGCACTTACCCGACCAGGAACATACCAGCTTCGTAACCAATATGGGAATTTATTGCTACAAGGTTATGCCTTTTGGACTCAAGAATGCTGGCGCAACTTATCAACGATTAGTTAATCGAATGTTCGCCAATCAGATTGGGAAAACCATGGAGGTATACATGGACAACATGCTAGTCAAGTCACGATTCTCCACTGACCACATCAAAGACCTGGAGTCAATGTTTAATATTCTTTGAGAGTATAGAATGAAGCTTAATCCGTTGAAATGTCATTTTGGGGTCGCATCAGGAAAATTCATTGGGTTTATCGTCAACGCTTAAGGAATCGAAGCCAATCCCGAGAAGATCTGGGCAATTAGAAACCTTGAAACTCCGAGAACTATAAAGCAAGTCCAGAGTCTCAACGGGAAAGTAGCAACACTGAGCAGGTTCATTTCAAAGTCTACTGATAAATGCATTCCCTTTTTCGATCTGATCCGAAAAGGAAAACGAAACTTTGAATGGACTACGAAATGTGAGGGTGCATTACGAGCACTAATCCAACATCTCTCTACATTGCCAATTTTGTCAAAGCCTATCGATCATGAGAAATTGTACATTTATTTGGCGGTATCCGAAAACGCAATCAGTGCTGCCCTAATTCGGGAGGAAGACCGAACACAAAAGCCAGTCTACTATATTAGCAAACGGCTAAACGGAGCTGAGAGAAATTATCCAAAGCTAGAGAAATTGGCTTAATGTCTTGTTATTGCCTCGAGGAAGCTCTGTCCGTATTTCCAGGCTCACCCAATCATTGTTTACACCGACCAGCCATTACGACAGTTCCTTACGCGGCCTGAGACATCTGGTAGGTTACTCAAATGGAATATCAAGTTAAGTCAGTTTGACATTACTTACACTCCAAGGCGAGCCATTCAAGGACAAGTCCTAGCAGATTTCATAGCTGAATTTACCATCCTAGAGGACTTGCCTGAAACCAGTGAATCTCTCGAGTATATCTGGAAGCTGCATACCAATGGTGTATCAAATGACCATTTCTCAGGTGCAGAAGTTGTGCTTCAAACTCCTAAAGGTCGATATATATGCTACGCTTTAAAGTTTGATTTTCGCACGACCAACAATGAAGCTGAGTATGAAGCCCTACTTGCCGGATTGAGGTTTGCTAGAGATTTGAAAATCATTGTTGTGGAGATTTATTGTGATTCACAATTGGTTGTGTGTCAAGTTCGGGGGGAATACCAGGCCAAGGATCGAAGACTGGCTGCTTGCCTTGCTCGGGTTCAAGAAATATTAAATCAGTTCGATTATTATTCCATCTACTGCATTCCCCGAGAGCGCAATCAAAAAGCCGATTCATTAGCAAAGTTAGCCAGCACAGGCGAGGCACAACAAATGGGACTCGTTCCCGTGGAGACATTAGCTTCCCCGAGCATCGACCGGATGGAGACAGATTGGATATTTGAGGTTGTTCGCGATAAGGAGTCATGGATGACTCCGTTCAGAAATTATCTCGAACATGGAACCCTGCCAAAGCGCAGGAGTGAAAAGAGACAGATTCTTCGTAAAGCTTCACGATTCACTATTCAAAATGGAGTTATGTATAGAAGAGGGTACTCTGTTCCTTTACTCCGGTGTATCGATCACGATGAAATCAAACGAGTGTTGCATGATGTACACGAAGGAGAATGTGGCGATCACACCGGAGTGCAAGCCCTTGCCAAGAAAGTGCTCCGATATGGATACTATTGGCCAACTGTAAATCGTGATGCATCAGATTATGCCAAGAAATGTGATAAGTGCCAGAGGCACGCTCGGATTCCAAAAGCCCCGCCTACCGAAATAACTCAAATGGTCAGTCCATGGCTGTTCGCAGTATGGGGCATTAACATTATTGGCTCTCTACCTTTGGCCAAAGGTGGAGCGAAGTACGCCATCGTTGCAGTTGATTACTTTACTTAGTGGGCGGAAGCTGAACCCCTTGCTACAATTACAACGAAGAAAGTAATCAACTTTGTAGTATGCAACATTATCTGTCGATTTGGTCTCCCACGTACTATCATCACCGACAACGGGACCCAATTCGATAGTGTTGAATTTAAAGATTTCTGTCAACGATTTCACATTCAGAAGAAATTCTCCGCAGTCGCACACCGTCAAGCGAATGGATAGGTCGAAGCTGTTAATAAATTTATAAAGTCTATTATGAAGAAACGACTGGAAAAGGCCGGGGGCAAATGGGTCGATGAACTTCTTATGGCCTTATGGGCTTACCGAACAACTGGAAAAGGCCGGGGGCAAACTGGAAAACGCAGTTTTCTCTTTCTTATGGTTCAGAAGCTGTTATCCCAGTCGAATTAGAAGTGCCTTCTCATCGTGTGACATACTATGATCCAAAGACAAACGCTATACTACTTATCGAATCTCTGGATTTATTGGATGAGAAGCGTGAAGAGGCTGATTTGAGGGCAGCCGCATACCGAAGCCAAGACGCCCGATTATACAATGCCAAGATCCGACCCCGAACCTTTGAACTCGGCGATCTCGTCCTTAAGAGAATTTACCTGGTCCCTTCGCATATGAAGCCAAATTGGGAAGGGCCGTATGTTATTGAACGAAAGCTCGGAGATGGGACATTCAACTTATCGACCGTTGACGGTCTCACTCTTCCGAGAGCCTGGAACAGCGAAAGTCTTCGTCGCTACTACACATGACAAGCTCTGTATATTTATTATGTTTATTTCTCATTTGCAATTTGATTCTGCATTTCGAAATTTGAATTTGTAATAAGGCAACTGATTTTGCCGTATTTTCTTATTTCAGCAATAAAATGCAATCTCTTCGAGCCAGAGCTATGGTTTATTGAATGCATCATACAACTATCACTATGCACAGAGAGCTAAATTCCACCCGACAGTGGAATTTATTCAAATAGGGAGTGACTGTGATACGACCGGTCACTCGCTAGATGATACCCGAGCTTGGGGGCAAGTCATCACACTGGAGTCAAAAAAGGATTGATACACGACAATCCTTTAACCAACTCCAGATTCTCAGAGTGTGAACTGGAGTATAAACTTACAAATACGGTTTCGAAGAGGGTGGATCCGTCCACGTAACGACTTCTCCCGTATCTTTACCAAGCTTGAGGAAGATGGATCCGTCCATCTAACGACCTCGCTTGTTAGCTCAAGGTGGATGTGAACCAATCATCCACGATCCTAATAGATTCGTCGTTCCCGGAGAGCAAACGACGCCTGAATAGAGGTGACTGACCATCTTACGGTTAACTCCAATTTCCCAGAGTGTGAACTGGAGTATAAACATTGACTAACTCCAAGTTCCCGGAGCGCGAACTGGAGTGTAAACATTAACTAACTCCAGATTCCCAGAGTGTGAACCGGAATGTCAACATAAACACCAACTCCAAATTCCCAGAGCGCGAATTTGAGTATAAACGTTAACTCAAAATCCCCGGAGAGTAGATTGGAGTTTGAACACAAACCGGATTGGGATTGACCGTCCGTAAAACAACTCTAAGTCCTCGGAGCGTGGTTAGAGTGTAAATGTTAATCGGGTGTGAATAACCACCTGTGAAAATGACTTAAGTCCCCAGAGCGTGGACGTATCCTTGATACTCAAGCAGGCATGCCCGACCGTCAACGTAAGAATGCAAATCCCTGGAGTGTGGATGCAATCGACGATAAATGAGCGAGTGCGATTCGACCACTCAAATTTCTTTATTCCAGCATCAGTTCGACGATGGTACGCTCGATGAGTTAAAAGCAGAGTGTGATTGCCGCTTGGTCTTGCAATTCGTCCCTGAAGGTGGGGGTAGAACTTAAGCGTCGATCACTGATTGAGACAGTGCAGCATCGGAGTCCAGTTTAATGTTTAGTCATCACTCATACTCATGATTTCAGGACTTAACAACTAAACTTGGGTCCAATACAAAGGTCAAAACTCAACAAGTACACTGGATTAGAGTTCGAATGATGAAACACTTAAGCAAATAAATGAAAATTGAGTTAAAGACAAAATGGAATTTCATTTCAACTGTTTGTAGAAGAAAACTAAGTACAAGCTTATCCAAAAAATTCTACTAGCAGGGGCCGAACCTACATCTCTACACGGCCAAAAAACGCTAAAGAAATTCCTAACTACTCAAAAATGAATCGAAGAGATGTGTCTATTCTTTTGTCTTCTTCAGTTTCCTCTTCGGTGTGGACCCACTGGAGCCATCGCTTGTTTTTCTCTTTGAGCCTTTACCTTTAGGCGGCCGATCTCCAGTCGGGGGCATTATATCAACATCCTTCTCCGAACTCAAGTGTATTGGAACACTTCCTGCAGGCGGAGTCGGAGGGACGGGATCAACAGAAGGAGGTGGGGCAGACACACTCGTCTCAAAGACCGTTCCTCCCGGAGATATCATCCGCAAAGGGGCTGGGCCAGGTCCAACCATTCCATCGCCAAAACCACTGCCCCGCGCGACTGCCTCCATTTCAGCATTGATTTCAGCTATGATTTCCTCCTCATGAAGCGTTTGTGCATCACCAGGGACTCCCACAGTTGGAGCCGAAGAGCTTGTCATTGGAACGCTTCCACCCATAATGAACGGCAAGTCTGCAAAGGAGTCACTGTGATGACCTTGGAGTTCCTCCATCATCTACTCATCAAAAATAAGTGTGCTCCCCTGCGCTCCATCTGTCGGTGCCATGGTCGTTGTGGTGGTTGCTTCAGTTATAATGGCCTCCTGCATATGATGTGGTTCTTGAGTGGTAGGAGGCACGACCGGTGTAGCATCAATCACTGGATAAAAACAAAAGAAGAACTGTTAATAACTACTTCAAGTGATGATTCCGATTTCGGATAAGCATAGAGAATGTTCAGAGTACCTTCCTCGGTTTGACTTGTGGGCAACTGAACAACCTCAGAGATTTTCTCGCTAGCTTGAGATAACTGCGGCTGATCCAGGTTGTAAGCAGGAACGGATTGAGAATCAGCCGTAGAAGTCGGTTCACACTGGGTCGCCACAAGAATTTTGGGACTTCTATCGCAGTGCTCGACACTGGATCCTTCTCCAACTTCCAAATGCTGAGCGCCGAGCTTCTCCTTCTCATGTGAAATCATGGCATCATGGAGAATATTTCGCTCGTCTTCATTCAACATTCAGTTTTCAAGCTCAAATTCATCAACTGATTCTCCCTGATGCACAGCCTTTTCATCTTCCACTAATTAGCCCCAGGCGTTGTATAGATGTGTCGGATAATTATCGAGCCAGGCTAGATTTCTATGCTTTAAGACATTAGCATTATATACAATGAGGAGATCTTCAATATCAGCTTCTAGCCTAGACTCCGCCCTTTGGACTTCCTCCTCGACCTTAGTCTCCACCTCCCGAACCTTAGCCGTTGCCGCATCCCGCTCGCCCCGAAGCACTACGGCTTGTTCAAAAGCCTCTTGGGCTACTCTATTTGCATCATATTTTTCCTTGATGATTTCAGAAAATTTAGCTTTAAGCTTAGCGAGTTCTTTCAAAGCAGCATCTCATTCAGCTGTGACTGTGGTGTTCCGGTGGCCCATCTGCTCCACCAAAGCAAAGTGTGTCTGCCTCATCCTCTCCATAGCCAAGTTTGCCTCGTCGGCCTTTTTGGTGGCCTCTATCTCTAATTTCAGAGAGGATTCGGCTTCATCGTTAAGCACTTGAATAATCCGGTCTTTTTGAGCAAGTTCAGTTTCTAGCTTCTCGACCGTTTTTGCCCGCTCAAAGGTCGCCTTTGGTGCTTTCTCTGCAGCTCTCACCCACTCTTTGTACTGGGTATAGGTGTCATGAATGTAATCATGCATTGTGTTCTCTGCATCCGACGGAATTCTCTTTAAGTGAGGAGGGAAGATGTAGCCGTCAAAACATATATTTGGAAAATCTTTCTTTAGCTGAGCAATTCTAATAGTCCCTTCCTAGTAGGCTCAGTGAAAGCTTGTTCAGCGACGACTGGAGGCTCAAACTCAGTTCTATGGCGTTGCGACTCAGGCCGAGAAGTTTGCGAAGATGGTTTATGATGAGGGGGCTCTACCGGCTGTTTTCCCTGGCCAGAAGGTTGTGTGGGGAGTCGAGGGGGTGGAGAACGCGATCGGGATCGATATCTCTGTTCTCTGTAATCCCTGTCTCTATCCCTCTCGTAGCGTTCCTGACTAGAATAACCGCGATCGCGGTTTCTATCATCCTCCCTCCGACGGGACTCATAATACGAGCTCGATGATTGGCGCGATGAGCGAAGACTGCTGAGCATAGACTCTCGCTTGTTCATCATATCTGTAAAGTAAAAGAAGAACAGAGTTAGTGAATTCTTAAAACAGGCAACTTAAAGCTGGAAACCGTGTAGTGTCGTGAAGTGTATGTGTGTGTGCAGCCCCCCGACCAACCGGTAATGTCAGCTGCACTGAGGGGTAGAGACGCTTAAATCTAGAGCACTTTGAAGCCCCTCCAATCCGGTGTCGTGTTGAAGTGACACCTAGTCCGGGATTGGAATATCAGCAAGTCCTTCAAAAGGATTCTCTACTGGCGAGGGAGGAGCCTCCGCAATTCTAACGCCGGGGGCTGGCAGAGACACAACTACAGATTTCCATCTCGAAGATTTATGACGTTTGTGTGCAACTGCCTTGCTTTTTCTTCTTCCCTCTGAACCCTGAAAACTGTCAGAAGGCCCGGCCATGGGTTCATCGTTTGTAGGCGTGTTTCTTCATCGCCTTCCTCAGCAATTACGACCCCGGGCACTTTGTGCTTTACCCGCTTTATCGGGGCTGCCCTCAGCGTTCCTTCAAGCCTTATGCTTTGGTTTCGTTCAATAAGCCCAATGGTTCTCAAGTTTCGGTCTGTTAGCATCGAGTCTATGTCTCTCATTTCGCTTGGCACTTCTTGAAGGACCCGCACAATTTCTTTAAAATGCACGCCCTCAGGTCATGGAATTGCAGCTGTAAAGGAAAGAAGACATTAGTTTTAATATCAGCTACGATTATTTCGTTAACTACTAGAAAAGATTGCAGCACCTACGTCTGACTAACCATCGACTAGCAAATCCTGGAGGGCATCGGACATAGAACCACTCGGTTTTAAAGTAACTCAGTCCGGTCCAGGAGCCGGCACAACTTGACAATTCCTGACTGCCTCTAGGAATGTGAACGAGGGACTATCTCCCCGACTCTTAACGTTGAATAAGTATCTAATTTCGATCGGGATCGGAGGTTGGAAAAGATGCTCCATAAATACAATGAACAGACTGTTGAGCGGAGCATATCCGTTCGAGTGTAACTGTGATGGGGCGATCCCAAAGAAAGGCAACACTTCTCTAATGTACTGATTAAACGGAGGAAGTCTTCCCGCTGTACATGCATGCCGATTAAAGGCCGTAAACCCCTCTGGGGGAGCATGCGGTCTATTATTCGGTCCTGGTAATAATACGTCGTCCAACGGTAGACCATGCTTAGTCATATTCGGCCCAGCATATCTTTGAAGACGTTGGACGACACAGAATCTTGTGGGTCCATGATAAACATGGCACTAGGCAGCTCGTCCGGAGCTGGGTCTATAACTTCGGCCGCGATGGCCGGTATCTCTATGACTAAGGGAGATGAATCCTGAAGCTCCTACTGTTGTGAACTTATGGATTCCATGGCTAATCAACTTATTAAAAACCATTATTAGACGATAATAAGCCCGTGTGTTTCCCAGTGTGAAGTGTGTGAATGTGCAGTGCAGTGCTATGTGATGCCTAAGAAACTTCACGGAAATAATAAAAAATGTTCGAATGATAAGACTTCGAGATTCAACTGGAGTGACCGTCATCACTGGCCGTCACAACCATATTACCCAGACTTTGGAGGCTGACCCAAGTAAAAGTTTATTAAGTGTTTCAAGTTACAATTCCATCGACGAGCTTCGAAAGGCAGTCAAATATACAGTTCAATGGTCAATTCAAATTATGCAAGGCAGGAGCTCATCGGAGGTAAATATTTGATTATGCAAAGGGTTCGTATCCATCAAAATGCAAGTTCGAATCGGTCACTAGAAGTGCAATTCGTATCGATCACGGAAACGGCATCTCGTATCGATCACCAGAAAGTTCGTTCGTATCGATCCAAAAACCTCCACTTCATATCGATCATCGACGACATCTTCTATCGATCACTAGGTCTGGATCTTCGTATCGATCAATATGGAACGAAGCAAACTCCCATTATCAATCAATACAAGACTACTCGCCTTATTGATACGAAGTCCCATCATGTTCGGATCGATACAAAACCCTTTCCTCCATCGATCGATACAAATGCTCCCCTTGTGTCCATCAACCCATCTTCTCCTTCGAGCATATAACATGTCATTACCCATTCAACAACCTCGTTCTAACCAACTCCGGCAGCAGCACCGCCGGAATCGGCCGTGATTTTGAACGAAACTGGTTTCAATCTTAAGTCTTATTGTTCTAGAACGGATTATCTCAACTAATTACCTAATTTCAGTAGTTAATTCGATGGATTAAAGGTTTAAATGGTTCGAAGGCAAAGGCAGTATTTTCTTCTTTTCTTTAGCTCGGATCGATCCGAAGGCAGGAAGGGAATAAAAACAGATAAAAAATTTCTAAGTACGAAACGGTATTTATATGGACCCAAGGAATAGAGAAAGGCGATTCGTCTCCCAGTCATTGCAATCGGTTTCAACAGGTTTCCCCTCAAAGCGATACGAAGGAGTTATTCGTATCCATCGACTCAGATCTTATCGATACGAAACTGGCAGCAAAGACTTACCTGAATCACTGGATCCTATCGATATGAAACGCGTATTTCGTATCCACTGCTTTCAAGCCTGCAGAAATTCGAATCTACCTGAAACGTATCGATACGAATTGCTCTATTCGTATCCATCATAAGTCCCTCGATACGAAGATCACTGCAAAATTATATCTGGACAAATCAACTCTATCGATACGAAACACCAACCTCGTATCCACCAACTTCGAGACCCAAGGCTTTGTATCCATCGATACAAAACATCATCAAAGACTATCCATTTCGTATCGATAGCCATCGATACGAAACATGTATTCAAAGTTCTCGAACTGATCCAAGAGAGGATCGATACGAAAGAAATTACTTAAAACGACTATCGATCATTGCTACAACTCGAATTTTGCACCGATTCAGGAGAGGATCGATACAAAATTCGATGCAAAAAAAATTGACAACGACTCGTGAACGTACGAACGTTAACGAGAGTCAGGTTAACATGCATACATGTATAACAGACTAACGTCCAATTTTTAAAATTTGCAGGAATTGAATACTCGTTTGATGCCAATTACAACGACAGTTTGCTATCATTTAGCACTCAGTCACAACAGTACACGGTACAACAATTGACAATCAACAATTCATGATTTATATTACTGAAGCATAAATCAAATGTTACATCTTTCGACGAAAAGACAATGACCATTCATACAAGTCAGATGGAACTTTTCAGAATGAAGATTGCAGCTTTTCAAAGCACGTCATGTTCTCACAAGATGTACTTTGGGGGGCAAATGTTATCCCGCCTTTTGGCAAGGCCGTGATATCAAAGAATTGACTGGAAACTAAAGACAGTTCATCCCGAAGATCGGTTATACGCAGGCTCACTACGGATATCGATGAATTTTGTCCGAGACCGAATCGAGCTACAATTGACAAGACATGACAAGCAAAGCTATGAATGCCAACGTTCCAAATTTCAAGTCAATCCAAGTTCGTATGCTCAAGATATGATCGATACGATTCAAGGAATTCAACACAATCGCATCCATCTATTCGTATCCATCAAGTCTCGGCGTCATCTATTGTCCGTACCCCTCAAGCCTTAGCATGTTCGTATCCATCAGCAAGTATCTCTTCGTATCCATCAAGGTGCACTACTTCGTATCCATTGAGAGAATCAGCCTTAGTCGTATCGATCCTGTTCGAATCCATCGGCATACGAGCGCACTTCGTATCGATCGACTATTACCTACTTCGCATCCATCAACTGCAACATGGAAGTCCACTTCGTATCCATCCAGATTCACATACTTTTTATCCATAAGAAGTGGCCTTCTTCGTATCCGTGACCTTCAACCTATTCGCATCGATCAACAAACTTCACTCTGTATCCATCAAAACCAAACAAAGCCACTACTTTGTATCGATCGGCTAGTGGTCGATACGAACAGAGTAGTTGCCATCGATACGAACAGAGTAGTTGCCATCAATACGAACAGTGCAGAGTAGTTTCCATTCATACGAACAAAGCAATGTAGTTACAATCGATACAAGCAGAGGCAAACTGGGTCGATACGAAATGAGGCTCAACCAGGTCGATACGAACAAGGCGTATACTTAGGGAAGGCTTGATCGTTCGGCATAAAAAGTGGATCATTCCGAGGAGATAGTTCCACGTCGACTTACAGGCACGTGCCCGAATCGATTCGAACTGATCGATACAAAGGGTATCGATACGAACAAGACAGCCCACATAAAACACAAATTTGTATCGATCATAACTCAAAATCTACAAGTCCAAATGCCACCAAATTTTCACAGGAGCTTACGTAAAACTTAAAGAATTTTCATGCCCAATTTCGACTCGATTGGACCAAATCTTGATTGTTACAAAATTCGTTCGTATCAATCACGGATCGAGTGCAAATCACGTGGGATCGATCGCGTGGGTCCACCGACGTGCCAGAAGAGGTCCCTCGGGATCTGAGCGAGATATTTGTAGTCTGTGCCTATAAATAGCATCCCAGAGCCTATAGAAAAAGGATCTTTGGGCTCTTTGACGTCCAAACTCTTCCGAATTCACCATTGTACTCGAATTTCACTGTTGTACTCGAGATTTACTGTTGTAATCCACTGTAACCAGCAAGCATAAGTTAATAAAGATCAATCATTAGGCAACACGCCGAACCACTATAAATCTCTGTGTTTCTCTGTTGTTTTTCTGATTATTGCCTAGAGTGTTTGTTAGATAATCCTCTTTTTACATTTACTTTCTTCATTTTATCTCTTCAAACACTTCCGAAGAGTGTTGTTCCCAATTTTGGTACAAACAGATACCGAGCCCTTCTTGCTTAATCCAGTTTCTATTATTCATGAGGAACCCATCCACTTTCCCCAATCCCACGGCTCTCTCCTTTACAAGTCGCCCTCTTTAAAACCTACTTCTGACACGAGTCAACATCTGAAGACCATAGCTTTTCATCATGTTGTTAATTGTCATCCAACCTAATACGAACAAGCCACCACCTCTACCACGATCTATAGAACCTCAACAACAGTCCATAGAAGTTCCACTGCCACCAGACTCTCCACCTTAACTAGATGTTGAGTTAATCCTTTAACTCATCACCAACTTATACTCTTAACTCGTCACTAACTTAAGCTCTTAACTCATCATCACTTCCTATACTTAGTTAATTTCTTGTACCTTGCTATGGAACATCTCATCTAGCCAAGCCCTATCGATCCATGCCAACCAACATCTTATAGGAACCACCACCTTACCTCATTTTTGACTTAAGCCTTAACTCGTCATCGACTCAAGCCTTAACTCGTCACTAAATCAAGCCTTAACTCGAGTTTGAGTTTAGCCCTTAAAGGATTTGGAAGTGAGAATTATCATGTAGGCTCTTGCTATGCTCTAGAGCCTCTCTTCAAAGTTTCGTCCAATATCGACCAACTTTGCCTCCGATTTGCTCAATTCTCCAACCAATTTTCCTAACATCTAAAACACCAGCAAACAACATCAAAGAACAACATACAAACATGGAATAACATGTAATTACATCCAATCACATAGGCAATACATGGAATTGTAGCAATCAAGCAATTTCTAATCCAATTCTAATTAATCAATAAACATACGGTATACATGCCATCAATTTAGGCCTTAACATATTTTAACATGTTATTTAAAGTTAAAAATGGACTTTTAGATCAAAAACCATGTTAAACCTATAATTTTACCATATAAACATGCATAAGATAGTGAGAAGTCATAAACCACTCACCAATTACCAAACTCAACCAATTTGTATGTAGATCTAATCCGAATAGCAAAGAAAGGCACTCCAAATCAAGCAATTTGAAGAACCCTGGCTTCTAATTGAAGATCCAATCTCTAATCCGCAATCTAATTTGATTTAGAGATCAATTTGGGTCATTTTCAATGAAATTAGGGTGGATCTCGGGCATATTAAGGTTTAGACCTGATTTAGAATGAGAGGGACAAGTTTTAATTTGACTCTTCGTCCTCAATTTATAGTGTTCTATAATTAGACAAATGGGCTCACTAATGGGCTTAACTAATTATGTACTAATCCTAGCCAACAGCTTTAGAAACTTAAAACAGGCATAACTTTCTAACCATAAGTCCATTTTCTATTATGACTACTCTATGGAATGAGAAACCACCATCCTGAAGCAATGGAACTGGTTTAAGACCCTAATTCGACTCCTATCAAAAGTTATAGATGAAATAAGGTTTTTTAATGGTCAAAATGGTCACATAGAAATACAAAAATCACAAGTGTGTAAAATATCCCTAAGAGTCATATCCCAAAATTATAGAATCATACGACCTCGCAAGAATAAAATAAAAATATTTTATGATCCTCCGATACGTAAAGTACGTGCCGTTAAATTCTCCCCTCTTGGGAATTTCGCCCCTGAAATCCCCAAACTAGCCAAAGTATAAGCAGCCATAGTTATCCCGTATGCCTACCAATCATAAGCAACCTCAACATCTTCTAGCTGATCCGGTGTAATCTTTACGCCTAAGTCATGCACAAACTTTCGTAGATAAGATACATGAAAAACATTGTGCATGCCCACCATCTTCTGAGGTAAGTCGACCCTATATGTTAGCTTTCTAATCCTCTCGATTATTGGAAAAGGTCCTACAAGTCTTGGTGCCAACTTCCCCTTCCTACCGAATCGAATTACATTCTTTACATTAGAAACCTTCACAAATACCATATCTCTGATAGAAAACTCTAAATCTCTTCGTCTCTTATCCACATAGCTTTTCTGTCAATCCCGAGCAGCTTTCACTCGTTGCCGAATGACCTCAATCTTCTCCGAAGTCTCTCTAATCATATCTGGCCCAAATATCAGTTTCTCGCCCGCTTCCCACCAATAGGAAGGAGCGTTACATGGTCTGCCATACAATGCTTCATATAGAGCCATACCAACACTCGATTGATTCCTATTGTTGTATGTAAACTTTACAATGCAAATGATACCCCATAACCCACCAAAGTCCATAATGCATGCTAGTAGGAGATCTTCCAATATACAATTTACGCTTTTAGTCTTCCCTTCTATTTGCGGGTGACACTACACCAAAACAGTCATTTGGCAACACTTTTTTTTTCCATTTGGCGACACTTATATGGGTTGCAATTTAGTCTCGCTAATAAGTGTCGCTATCCAATATAAGTGTTATTGAAAATAAAAATTTACACTTTTAAATACGGCGACACTTATTTTCGTTGTAATCCTTGGTTTAATTGGAGTTAATTGAAATATACTAGGGCAAAATTGTAATTGAATAACATATCACGCTTACCCCTAGCCACACTTACGTTATAACCTGAAAAAACTCCTTCCGTATTCCGTAAAAACAAATCCCTGCCACTCCATCCCGAAATCCCTAAATCCCCAAATCGCTCTCTCCATCCCACAAATAAATCACTACTGCTGTTGCCCCTCTCCCTCCGACTCCATCAAACCACTACCGCCTCATCCCTATCTGACTCGATCAAACCGCTAATGCCCCATCCGACTCCGACTCCATCAATTAGCTGCAGTCAGCTCCTCCATTATCGCTTGACCTTGCAAGACCCAGGACACGAAGGACACCGCAAGTGGAAGATGACAAGCCCTTCTGGTAATTTTGTAATGCCACTGATTTGGTTTTATTGATGTTCTTGAATATGTTTGGTGTTATAAATAACCCATGTTTGGTGTTATAAATAACCCATGTACGTTGTATGTTCAGCTTGAGTGAATTGCTAGCGCTCCCTGTAAATCTTTCACCACTTAACCTTTTGATATCTTACACCTTATGGTCCGTATTTCTTCTTGATTACAAAAAATACAGTCAGAAACTGATGCATATATATTTAACCATTGGTATGTTGTTCATGATTATGCATGTTATATAGGTGGATATGAAGTCAATTGCAGATGGAGATACAATCACAGTATATGTGGATGCTGCAGATCCAAGAGAATCATCGAGTGTTCCTCCTGAAGTTCATAAAGCAGTCGTTTCAAGAGCTAGGGCTAGAGCAGTGAAAGATTATAAAACTGTAGACGCTCTTCATAAAAGTATCGTCGATGCTGGATATAGGTTTCTAAAATAGCAAAAACATTTCCTTTATTTTTTTCCTTTTCAAAAATAACATGAAATTGAATTTCAGGGTAATAAGTAGTCCAAATGGAGATGAAACTCTTGCAAAGAAATACAGAATAAGACTCAAGTATGAACCTCATTAGTGTTTATGATTGATTGTATTATTATTATGTTAACGGTTTAATATACTATGCATGTAAATAGGGGAATCGACGCACCTGAGAGTGCAATGCCATATGGGAAGGATTCCAAGGAGGAATTGGTAAAGCTAGTAGAAGGAAAGAGGCTCAAGCTGAATATGTTTGGTGTTATAAATAACCCATGTACGTTGTATGTTCAATTATGTTATTAGTAGGGTCTAATTTAGTTTACTGAGATCACTAATTAAATTGCAAGTCATATTCAAAGGGTACAACAATATAATTAAATGTGATAAAATTAAGGTCTAACTTGTATTATTGTTATTTAGTGCAAACTACTGATATCGTTATATGAAATATAGTTATACTTAACACAATTATAAAGTTATTAGATTGAAGCAGACAATGATATTTAAAGTGCCTACTGTTTTTCATCAGAAATTGAGCATTTAAATTTACTACGCTGTTTAAAAAAATATAATGAGTTTGATGCTATTTGAGAGTATATGTTAGGCTGAAATTCATATAAAGTTTTTTTCTTTTCAAGTTAATCACACATGGCACTTTATTTGATTTATTTCATATGTTCTAAATTTTTCTCCAGGAGCTTGGAAACCACCATCCGATGCCGTTAAAAATTTCACATTTTCTCAAAGAAACAGAGAACCTTGTTCATTCTCCCCTCCTACATTGTTGTTCTCACCAAACTCGAAACCTTCCTCTGTTGGATTCAGTTACAACAGCAACACAATACTGTCACCAGTCTCAAGCAATTCAATGTACAACCAAATTCGTTTAGATCATAACAATGAATCAATTTCACCAAGAAAAAAATAGGAGTCCAACAATGGCAGTGGTTGTAGACTTTTTGGCTTCCAGCTTATAGAGAGTTCTAGCACTGTAAAAGAAGCTACAACTCCAAAGGCTGCTCCACCGCAAATAGAAGAAGAAGATCACAATGAAATTGTTCAAGAATCACAACCTTCGAACAATGAAAATAAATTCGATGCTCCTACTATTAGCAATATGCCTGAAAATTTAAGCCTTAGATCATCTCATGAAACCCAGAGCCGACAAACTAGAAGCTGCACCAAGGTGGGTTCATGTATATTTTATTTGGGCATTATTTCTTCACATGTAGTGTAAAATGCAATTTAAAAGCTCAGGGTTGAAACATGCATATATTTCTCTTTCTAACCACAATCTTTAGATTCCTATACGGTGGTAGAGAATTAATCAGTTAACATTTGTACCATGCATAAGTCTATATCATGCATTTACAATGATATTTTTTGATATAACAGGTGCACATGAACGGTATACTCCATTGTGTGTTTAGTTTAAATTTGAACTAAACAAATGAAAATTAGGAACATTTCGGTATTTTTCAGATGAAAATTTGAACTAAACAAGTGAAAATTTGAACTAAACAAATGAAAATTAGGAACAAATTTCAACTTATTCCATTTCATTTATAATATGTCCACTTGTAAAAATATCTTGTATTGCAGCTGCTACCTTAAAGATCCCGGATGCACCAATTTATGATGGTCCTCAAAATGGAATGTACAAGTTATGTGATTTTTCAGATGGAGGTTTCGTTATATGGCCGGAGTTTCGTATTCGGTATTTGTAGAATTTCACTATGAAATTTACGTTGTGTTTTGTATTCCAATTTGACATTGTTATGAAGTAGTTGATTATGTATTGAATTAACCAACTTAATTATGTATTGTACTTGTTATGAAGTAGTTGACATTGTTATGAAGTAGTTGACTATGGAATTTATGTTGTTATTTGATCATGAATATTGTAAATTTTGGGTTCCTATTGAATGTAGTATAATAATGCATATCATATTAGTTATTAATTGTTTATTAATGTTAAAATAATTGACTATATTGAGAATGAAAATATTTTAGCGTTATAAGCGTTGGCAAATAAAATTTACCAATGCTTATAAGCGTCAGCATAGAAAATTAAACAATGTTGGATGGTTAATTTGCCAACGTTTATAAGCGTTGCTAACTAATATACACCAACGTTTATAAGCGTTGGCGAATACAAACTTCCAACGCTTATAAGCGTTGGGAAACTAAACTCGCCAATGCTTATAAGCGTTGGCAATAAATTGCGACTCCCCTACAGCGACGCTAATAAGCGTTGCTGAAACTGTTTGCGACAGTTATACTCGTTGGGAATCACCTGTTTTGGTGTAGTGTGATAAGCCATATTAAGATGCAGCTCCTTCCCTAACACCTCTTGTAAGCTCTTCCAAAATCTACTAGACGAGTCTCCATCGTTCACGATGCTCTTCAGGACACCATGGAATCGTACTATCCATTTTACATACAACTCTGCCAGCTTGGATGCCATTCTACTTGACTTGACGGGTATGAGCCTCACACTCTTGGTAAGCTAATCTACTATTACCCAAATGTCATTATACCCTGCTCGAGTCCTTAGTAGTCCATCTATAAAATCCATCAATACCTGCTCCCATTTCCACTTGGGAATCTCTAATGGTTGCAACAAATCACTAGGTTACTTCAACTCTGCCATCACTAACTGACAGTTTATACACTTTGAGATGAATGCCCCAACATCCCTCTTTATACCTTCCTAGTAGTAGGTCTGCTTCATATCTTGGTACATCATGTTACCATTGGGATGAATAGTCAATCTGGAATGATGACACTCTCTTAGCACTTCATCTCGCAATCCATCAACATCAAGAACAAACAACCTCCAATCTTAATGAAGCCTACCTTCTCAGTCGAGTTTATATTGCTTTATATCTTCAGATTCTACTCCTTCCTCTATCTTTGTTATGATCTTCGCTAGCCTAGTATCTCACTTCTGACTAGTACCGATCCTTTTAATCAGAATAGGTCTAATCGATAAGCTTGTCAATATTTTAGGTTCTAGCTCGCAGTGAGGCCTGAAATCAAATCCAGCAATATATTTTATCTGATTCCGTTCCAAGAACATTATTGCTCCTAACCCAGCTTGTCTTATACTTAATGCATTGACGACTGCATTCCCTTTTTCTGGAGTAAATGAAATACGGAAATCATAAGAGGCTAAGAATTCCTACCACCATTGCTGTCGAAGGTTGAGATCCTTCTGATAGAAAAGGTACTTCAATGATTTGTGGTTCGTAAAGAGCTCAAACCTTTCTCCTAGCAAATAATGCCTCCACATCTTTAAAGCAAAAACAATTGCCGCCAATTCCAAATCATGAGTTGGGTAATTCCTCTCGTGTGGCTTTAGCTGTCGACTTGCATAAGCGACAATCCTTCCCTTTTGCATTAACACCGCACCAAATCCAGTACCACAAACATCAGTGATATTGTTAACTCTTCAATTTCACTTGGAATGGTCAACACTAGTGCACTCGTCAACCTCTCTTTCGGACTCACAAATGCATGCTCACACTTCGCATCCCATACAAAGTCCTGATTCTTCCTTGTCAAATTGGTCAACTGTGCCGCTACCTTGGAGAATCCTTTATGAAGCGTTTATAGTAATGACCATCCTAGGAAACTTCTTATGTTCGTAGCATTCTTGGGCTGATTCCAATCTTGGACCGCTGCCACCTTTGCAGGACCACTACTATACCCTATCCCGACATGACATGACCCAAGAATCTTACTTCTTCTCTCCAAAAGTGATACTTAGAGAACTTCTCTCTCAACTTGTGATTTCTCAATATCTCTAGCACAATCCTCAAATGCATCTTGTACTCCGCTTCAGTTCTGGAGTAGATTAGAATATCATCCACGAATATAAGCACAAACTTATTTAGCTGGCTTTGAAAACCCGATTCATGAGATCTACAAAGTATGCTGAAGCGTGGGTTAACCCGAATAGCATCACTAACCACTCATAAAAACTCGATGGCTTACAAAACGCAGTAGGCACACTCTCCTTTGCTACTCTCAACTGGTGGAATCCCGTCGCCAAATCCATTTGGGAGAACACCTTTGCACCGTGCAGCTGATCAAATAAGTCATCAATGCATAGGAGTGAATACTTATTCTTTATCATCACTTTGTTCAGCTCATGATAATCCACACACAAACTCAAAGAGCCATCCACCTCCATTGCGAATACTACAGTTGCGCCCCACTCAGATATGCTCCTTTGAATGAACCCTTTCGTCAATATCTCATTCACTTGGACCTCTAATTTCTTTTGCTCTTTGGGTGCCATACGCCTTAAAGACATAACTATCGGTCTGGCTTTCTTCACCAAGTCTATCTAATACTCGATCTCTCTATGCGACGGTAGTCCAATCATTTCCTCAAAGGCATCCGAATACTCTCTAGCGATAGGCACTGATGACAATCCCTTATGTGGAACCTTAAGCGAATATAGAAAGCTAGCCATCACCCCATCCTCTGGTACGCAGCTAATCACTACCGTTCACCCATCCACATCTCTGATTGTCACCCACAGCTTCTCGCAATACACTATAGCTGCGTACTTCCTAAGCCAGTCCATACCCAAGATAATCCCGAACCTAACAAAGTTCAAAACAAAACAATCACAAACCAAAGAACATCATGACTCGATAAAACTATGGCACGACAAACCATGCAAAGACTAGTAGAGCCTCTAACAGGGTTCGTCATGATTAGGGGTTGGTAACAATAGATGAATGATTGAGAAGCACCGGTATCGAACAAAACTCGAACGGAAACATTACCAATAGAAAGCATACCTTGAATGACGACTCTCTTCCCCTTCTCCTTCCCCGAGGGAGCACTCAACAAAATTAGAACCGCATCTAAAGCATACGTTGTCACTACCTACTTATGCTCATCGGTTTTGGACAATTCTTCTTCAAAGGCCAAGGCTTGTCACAGTTGTAACATTTCCTCTTCTCATTCGCCTTGCAATATTTAATTAAATGACCCTATTCATTGCAACAAAAGCCAGTAGGTTTCCATTTACCCTTCTTCTTACCACCCTTTCCTTGGGACTGCTTTCTCTTTCCGTTCCACTTCTTCTTGCCTTCATGGCCTTGTTGTGGCTTTGGCTCTTCTTACTTAGCAGAAGCAACAATAGCAGTCTTAGCCTTAGGGTACAAGCTCTTATGGCGAAGCTCCTTCTCTACAAGCTTCTCAAAAGACTCTTCAATATGATCTACTAACTTCTCTGCGAAATAGTCATAAGATCCTATGATGAACTTCTCATTCTTCCTTAAGGGAGTGCCGATGAATGACATCCCATACTTAGAGAAAGCATCAAATTCTACCACATATTTAGAAACCATCATCTCTCCCTACTTGAGATCAGCAAATTTTCTAAACAGAACCGACTTCTGAGTAGCCGGAATAAACTTCTCCTTAAACCTTATCTTAAACTAATCCCAAGAAAACTGGTCTTTCGGGGTAGAAATAGCGACAACATTCCACCAATTCATAGCTCGATCCTGAAGATGACTCGAAGCCAATTTTCTTTTCATATCATCTTCCACCTCCATATCTTCAAAGATGTGCTAACAAGTATCCAACCAATCTTGCACTTCTATAGCTGACTCTGTCCCGTAGAATGACTTCCCTCCAAGAGTAGAATAATCTTTGTTCAGCTCAAAATCAGCCCTAGGCGCTTGCACGAGAGCACCTCCACCTATCACCACTCCAGGAGCATTCTCATCATATTAGCCATTATAGTATTGAACATGTCTTGGACATCAGGTGTAGTAGCTCCTAATCCCACTCCTTCCTCTACTCTTGAAGCATAATTCCTCACAACATTCCTTGTATGTCGGCTCATTCTTATCTGTAATAAGAATGATTAGTCTCTCATAAAGAAAACTGTGTCCATAGTGCTCACATGCATGCGACTTATATAAATAATATATTATTATATAGCTTTGAAAACCAAATTTATAACAAGTATTATTTCTCTCATATACATATATATTCTTGATCCAGTCTAAGGCAGTAACACCTTCCTTACCTCTACTGGATCAAGGTATCAACTCCAGTTAATCGTGTAACTAAAGCTCTGATACCAAATATGATGACTGCCCTATACCATCGGCACCAATAGTTTATAAACAGTGTGCTGTCTTGCTCGGCTGATATAGGATAATCATCAGGGTTGAAATAAACCAATATAGCATATAACCTGTCATATTTCACAACACATGCACAAAATATAATATCACGGATATAACAGAAGAGACAGTAATGCTGTGAACAAATCATCATCAGAGTAATAGATCTACATTGTTATACATCAAATGAAGTAGAGTTTATACAAAAGAAGTAAGCTCAAATAACTATCCCAACAAATAGAAATAAGCAAGCACTATCATGGGCTCCATAGCGTTGCTCAGCGGAAAAGTGTAGAAATCCATATGTGTATATAATACGAGATAGCTCCATCCAGCTCGTCCTCTGAACAACTACCGCGTCACTGAGATCTGTTATCTAGTCAACTCATTTAAGAGTACCCAAGATAATAAGAAATAAAGCATAAAACTTTAGGGTCAAACAACAGTCTGGTGTGAGTGGTAAATGAATTTCAAAATACTATATAGGTAAATATGGTAAGGAACAAGAGCACACGAACCACACCTTACCTGTCCCTGCAACCAAAGAGTTAACAAATAACACTATAATATGCTACTCTACAATATCATAAGGATATACCACAAACCAAATAAAGAATATCAGTCTTCTAGGTATTTCTATCTCCAATACCTACTTCCCTTGATACCTACCAGTGATAACTTACTAAAAAACAACCAAAACATCTTTAGCATCCATCAACAATCCTAACTATCACTCCTTGTTCTCCGAATATATGATAACTCGTATGACCCCTAAGCCAGGGACTAATGGAAATTCAGGTTCTCTGTTGCACTCTCGTATCTTGCAGCCAAAAGCTAGATACATGTCTCGCAGCCTAAAGCTGGACACTAGATCCAAAGATATTGGTCCAAGATATACAGGTCCCTCAATTGACCTATGGGCGTCCCCACTTACAATACATCTTCTTTGAGTACAATTGAAAACTCTTTGAGCATCAATGATTCCTTAGCACATAGACCCGAGTCCACCTTTGATTGACTTGGATACCGAGCCCTTCTTGCTCAATCCAGTTTCCATTATTCATAAGGAACCCTTCCGCATTCCCTGATCCCACGACTCTCTCCTTTACAAGCCCTCTTCGAAACCTACTTCTAACACGAGTCAACATTTAAAGACCATAGCTTTTAATCATGTCATTATATCATCATCCTATCTGATACGAACGAGCCACCATCTCCAGCACGATCTACATAATCTCAACAATAGTCCCTAGAAGTTTAACTACCACAAGACTCTCTACCTTAACTCAATGCCGAGTTTAGCCTTTAACTTGTTACCAACTGAAGTCCTTAACTCGTCACCAACCTAAGCTCTTAACTCGTTATCACTTCCTATGCTTAGCCAATTTCCAGCACCTTACTATGGAACATCTCATCTAGCAAAGATCTATCCATCCATGTCAACCACCGACTCATAGGAGTCACCACCTTAACTCGTCACCGACTCAAGCCTTAACTCGGGTCTAAGTTTAGCCCTTAAAGGATTTGGAAAAACAATTTATCGAGTAGGCTCCCGCTATGCTCCAGAGCCTCTCCTCCATGTTTCATCCAATTTCGACCAACTTTGACTCCGATTTGCTCAATTCTCCAACATATCTTCCTAACATCCAAAACATTAGCAAACAACATGAAAGCACAACATACAAATATGGAATAACTTGTAGTTACATCTAATCACATAGTTATACATGGAATTATAGCAATCAAGCAATTTCTAATCCAATTCTAAGCAATCAATGAACATATGGTTATATATATGATGAATCCCAAGGCAATTTCTAAAGAATCATATTATATGTCATCAGTTTAGGCCCTAACATATGTTAAAATGTTATTTAAAGTTAGAAAAGGATTTTTAGATCAAAAACCATGTTAAAACCTATAATTCTACTATATAAATATGCGTAGGATAGTGAGAAGTCATAAACTACTCACCAATTACCAAATACAACCAAATTGTATGTAGTCTTATTTTTACAGCGAAGAAAAGTACTCCAAATCAAGCAATTTGATGATCCCTAGCTTCTAATTGAGGATCCAATCTCTAATCTGCAATCTAGTTTAATTTAGAGAGCAATTTGGGTGATTTTAGATGAAATTACGATGGATCTAGGGCTAATTAGGGTTTAGAACTTATTTTGAATGGGAAGGAAAAGATTTAGTTTGCCTCTTCAGTCCTCTATTTATAGTTTTCTGTAATTAGACTAATGGGCTCACTAGTGGGCTTAATTAATTACACACTAATTTTGGCTAGTAGCTTTAAAAACATAAAATAGACATAAATTTCTAACTGCAAGTCTGTTTTTCTGTTATGACCACTCTACAAAATGGGAAACCATCATTCTGAAGCAACAGAACTGGTTTTAGACCCTAGTTCCACTCCTATAAAAAGTTATAGCCCAAACGAAGTTTTCAGGGTCAAAATGGTCCATAGAAATTCGAGAAAAATAAAAAGTGTGTAAAATGTCCCTAAAAGCCATACTCCAAAATTATAAAATCATACGACCTCATACGAATAAAATAAAAATATTTTACGATCATTCGATACGTAAAATACGGGTCGTTACAGTAATCTTGCTTCTCATAGACTATATGGTCTAGTATCATTAAAATTGTGAAAAATGTTGATTTGTCATGGTTAGTGCAAGGTGGTTTCAATGCAGTCCTTAAAGCAGAAGAGAAAATAGGTGGACTTACATTGCGTGTTTCCCAGTTGGAGCAGTGTAATGATTGTGTGGTGGCCGTAGGACTTTTGTAGTGAATCCATTGTAGCCTGAAATTCACATGGCACAATGGTGAATGCAAGAAAATATCATCAAAATTAGATAGAGATCTTGTTAACGTTGACTATATTATTATGTTCTCTAATATTAAAGTTACTGTCCTATCTAACTCTATAAGTGATCATAGTCCTATACTCATTAACCTGGTTGGGAAAAGTAAAAATGAAAAGGAAAACTCTTCCACTATGATAACAACTGGCGTCTCATTGAAGGATATAATGAATCAGTCAACCGGTCTGATACTGTTCTGGAGGAAGGTACACCTCAACTAGTGCAACTACTTAAATCTATTAAGCTCAGACTCAAAAAATGGAACAGAGGCAGACCCAAGGAGATAGATCAAATCAATAACTTACAGACTCAATGCGAAGAACTTCTACACTGTATTGATAATGACCTGGCTAATGATGAAACTGAAGGACTAATATCAGGTGCAAGGCAAACTTAAGGAGACTCTCAAATTGAAGGCAATGGAATTGAAACATAAAGCTAAAGAAAGATAGATGACATAAAAGGGATGAATGCACTAATTTTTTTAATCTAAAATGCCTGTTCGAGCTAACACTAATAATAATTTTAAATTACTTGATCTGGATGGCAATGCCATTGCAATAAGGCAGACATTGAAGAGGAGGCTATCAAATACTATAATGATCTATACAATAAGGAATGTTCAACTAACTTACCAGAAATAAATGTAGACAATTAATCAACTCCAAAGGCAAGAGATTGTTAATTAAGCACGTTAGTAAGAGGGAATTTCGTATTGATTTGGACTCCATTCATGCCATTGCCAGTCCAGGCACCGATGGGCTGAGCTCCATGTTCTCCCTACTACATTGGATTGACTTGAAGGATAAAATCTTATTAACTACGCAAGAGATATTTCAAACAGGCAAATTCATCAAAGAAATCAATCATACTTTCTTAAGCCTCATCCCGAAAAAAGACAACCCATCTAGACTTAAAGACTACAGACCTTGCTTACTATAATGTCATATACAAAATCTTGGGCAAAATCATATGCAACAGAATGAGGATACTTTTACCTGATCTCATTGGCGAGTATTAAAGTGCATTCATTAAAGGTAGAAGTATATTTGAAAACTCACTTATATCACATAAGTTGACTAGAAATTTCAATAAAAAAGGTGCTGACAAACTTTGCAAAGGTCGACTTCCAAAAAGCATATGACAAGATAAATAGACATTTATACTCCACACGCTTATATCTATGGGGTTCCCAATAAAGTTTGTAGTCCTTATCAGCGAATGCATTTGTACACCTACCTTCTCTATTTTGATTAATGGCATTCCCAAAGGTTCTATTGGTTCCAACAAAGGTATCAGGCAAGGAGATCCCCTACCTCCTTACCTTTTTGCTATTGCAATGGAATTTTTCAATCTCTAAATGGAGTTGGCTAGTCATAACAAGCAAATCTAGAATATTCACAGTTTCCAGTCTAGAATTCAGCACCTCCTATTGTGGATGAGCTGATCATTCTTATAAAATCAAGTTGTGAATTTGAAACACCTATTAAATTGACTTTTATAAATCTGGAAGAGAAAGTGGGACTTAAATTGAATGAACTCAAAACTATGTGCTACTTCAATAAATTCTGTAAAAGTAAAAATGCAGTTCTTGACATTTTGAAGGTAAAGGAAGGTGATCTGCCTATCAAATACTTAGGTGCACCCTTACCATCCAATAAAATCACTGATAGGGAATGTGCTAAATTGATTTCCAAAATCAGATATAAACTTCAAGATTGGAGCTCTAGACTTTTATTTCTAGCTAGCCGTTTTGAATTGGTCCATACTGCCATCCAAGCTAAAGTTAACTTCTTGATACAAACTTCTAGCTGCTTAATGCCTCGTTGGAGAAAATTGAAAAAGTTTGTGCTAATTTTATATTAAAGGGTGGTTTGCATAAGATCAAATATGGGGATTTATGCAGACCTAAGGATGAAGAAGGGGTTGGATTAAAAAGATTTAAGGATATGAGAGATGTTTTCACAATGAAACAAGCATGGAAAATTATCAATGCCAATGGTCTTTGGGCTAAATGGATGAGACAGAGGTATATAAGGGAATTTTTTTGGCAAATGGCTATAAAAAATACTGCATCTACCACTTGGAAAGCTATCATGAGGATTCGAAGTAAACTTGCGTTAAGTTGTACTAGAGAGATAGCAAAAGGAAGGGAAACTGACTTAAGATCCATGGATTCAAGGGGAATCATTGATTGATAAATTAGGTTTGAATACATATTCTGGCTATGGATGTCCAATTAAAACTGTTCATAAGTTGATTTGAAATGATAATTTGGATTATTCCTCCATCCTAATTGGTCAAGAACAAAATTTTCAAATTCAATTTATGCCATTATTCAGTGGAAGAGAGAATGACGTTTGGTCATGGAGGCCTACTGGTCACGATTTTTCTACATAGTCTTCTTGGTCTGAAATTAGGACTAAAGATCAAAAGCTAAAGTGGAGTAAAATTTTATGGGAATGAGTGAATAATCCAAAAATGGCATTTACAGCTTATAAAGCAATGATGAGGAGACCGCCTACGCATGACAGACTATATAAATAGGGGATTACCGATGAAGTTATTTGTGTTTTGTGAAATCAAGAGGTTGAATCTCATTCGCATTTATTCTTTGAATGTGAATATTCAACAAAAATTTAGGAATCATGTAACAGCATGGCCAAATTAGACACTCAATCTAATAAATTGCTGGAAATAATTGATTACCTGTCCGATGCTTGCCACATGTAGACTTGAAATCTAAACTGAGCAGAATTATTCTTACTATTGCTATTTGGAGTATTTGGAAGGAAAGGAACCATCGAGTGTTCCAACATAAGATCGAAAGCCCATTAGAAGTCAGTAAGATGGCCATTGGTGACATGCAGTTAGTGATGAAAATAATTGGGAAGAAGATGCTTACCAAGCAGGTAAGACGAGTAATTGATACTAGAGTAATGGATCTGAGTTTTCCATCGCCAGAAAACCCAAGTAGCAGTTTTCCTTTGCAGCTGCTATGATTCTGATTTTTGAGCTTGAACTTTTGGAAGTAGAAGATGAAGTATATTTGGAATGTTTAGACTTTAGATATTCTTTGTATGTTCAATTAAAGTAGTACTGTGTGAGTATGTGCTCTATGCGGCTTTGGGCCGATAAATATGGGTTGTATATGCCTATTAAAGCTTTTTACCTATTTTCAATACACACACATGCGCACACACGCACCCACCCACCCACACACACACATATGCATGGTAGTATGTTAGAGAAGTTGAATTATGACTAAGTTATAGGGGTGCGAGGTCAGTCAAAAGCGCACACAAATCTGCCCAACTAATTTGGCTACCAACAGTGTGACTTTGGGACAATGTGAGACATCGCTTATAATAAGCACCCACAAAGGATGTGTGGTTAGTCCCAATTCTATAGATTAAGACTGCCCCACTATTCTATCTACCAGCATCTACGAATAATCGGACTAATGTGGGACGTCAAAGTTTGGGTTACGGGTCATAACTTATAAGGCCTACTTCTAGGTCAGGGTATTAATCAGCCATGGTAGGATCCGCCTCCTTCCCGCATATGAAGTATTAAATGGTCAAGATTATCATTTAGGTGGGATAGTAGGGAATCTCAGGAGGGGTCCGCTTCGAGGTCGAGGTATTAAGTGGCTATTATAGGGTTTGCCTCTTCGCATGACATATTAAGTGGCCTAATGAAATTTCGTGCGATGTCAGTTAGGGAGTACCAAAGAGTGGTCTTCCTTGGGTTATGTATTAAATGATGGAGATCAGCCTAGGATACAGGTATTAAATGGCCAGAGCCTGCCTAATTCCTATTAATGAGGTATTAAATGGCTTGGGGACTTTCTCTCGCATTATTAGGACATGAGTGATAGTAGTTGCGTTGGACTGGGAAGGGCCTTTGGCTTACATTTGAAGGTGCGTATGGTGTTGGATGGGAAAGGCCTTTTGGCTTATAGTTGAAGGTATTCTATATAGAATATAGTATAGATGCATAAGACCTATTTCTTATCAAAATTGTATTGCCCAAATACTACTATGGTAAGACTTGGTATTTTAATTCACCAGGTATTATTTTTCTACCCCTCTCCTCATTACAATACATAGGTTAGTGGAAACGATGCAGAGTGAGAAGATGAAGGCAGAGGCGAAGACTTGTTGTAGTTTATCCATCTATTTATGTTTTTGATATATTTTGATGTACCCAGATTCAGATATGTTTTTATTTTGGGATATTGTATTTTGGATATTTGAGATGATATATTGTATTGCCGAGATATGAATTTTTATAAAATGAGTATTTAATTCTGATATTATATTTTATCCTCTTCGCCGTGAGATTATGATAGCAAAGATAGATGACTCTATATATTGTTTATTGTATCAATTTTACCAACCAATATCCTGCTTTGGAATGGGTCTAAGGTTCGGGGGGTCTTTTATTGGGTCGAAAATTAGGCCCGTTTTGAGGTGGGTTGTTACATTTGGTACCATAGCATTGGATACCCGATCTACGGGGATAGGTATACGTAAGAGTGCGTATTTGCTATTTTTGAAAGTATTGTTCAAAACCCTACTATATATATACATTTATTTGAACATACGCAACACACTAGGCAAACCTTTTATCTTAGTAAATAATACTATCTTAGGAAGTTGTAACTAAAAGCTCTAACCTATAGATAGTTGATTATGGCAAATAACCATTCTTTTGAGGTTGGGAACCCCTCCACCCGAGAAATACCTTTAATTCGAGGGATGACAGAATGGTTCAAGCTATTTGAGGCATGTAGGGAAAGTTCACATTCCTCAACATTGGCATCGGCGACACCTGCTACTTCACCTGATGAAGCAGCACCTCGCCTACTGGACTTCCATAAGTTATGTAAAGACTTCTAGATTATGGAAGGACGAGTTTATATAGAGCCAAAAGTTTTGTGCAAACAAAGGCTTGTATTAACGATTGTGAATGTATATTTCGGGTGCTTGGATGTGAAAAAAAATCAAGTGGAGGATGGCTGCATGGCATCTAAAAGGAGAGGCACTAGACTAGTGGACTATAGTGGCTGAGGAGAATTGTGACAACCCGATGTTAGGAAGCAATTAATTATGAATAAAATAATAATAATTTCAATAACTAAGTCATATTAAATGATAATTAGTGGAAATAATTAATAATTTGAATGATTCTAGGCGAAATAAACTAATATAGTCAAACAATTGAATTTTAATTTGTATTTGGTGTTAATAAATTAATTTTAATATTTTATTAATATTAAATATAATTTCAAGGGTTTCAAAATGTAAGTAAATTAATTAATTGATAATAATGCAAATAGAATGTGAAAAATTAGTAGATTGAGAATTATTGATGTTTGTGGTATTGAGAAGAAAATGAATATTAAAAACTAAAAAGAGTTAAATAATAATTATACTTAGATAGGTTTACGACCATAAACTAATTAGTCTAACCAAGTTACCATATTTCATAATCCCGGAATTTTCTAATTTCTAGAGGATTCACATACACTTATTAATATAAGTACTTAGTGATTTAGGAATACGGATGAATCTTGTTCCTCATAACAAAACCCTATACCTCTTAACTTTAAAAATATCAAATAAATAAAATAAATTATTAGAAATCCTCAAACTCAAAGATAAGCTTCCTGACATGCATCTACATCATCTAGAAATAAGAAACCCTAGTTTAATTTATTGATTTTGAGTACTTGGAATTTACAGTAAGTGCAAGAACATGGAGAAGAAGAAGAAGTTAGAGCATCTTGTTGGAGTTAACCATCTTCAGGTGAGTTATTTACTCACATTTATGTCTTATTCAATCTTAAATTCCATCTAAACTTTGGTATATGTTATGCAATTGAGGAATTTTGGTTTACAGGTAGAATATTTTACTTCGTTATCGATATTTTTTGATGTACACTTGATGAATTGGATGCAATTATGTTTGGATAATGGAAGAGGGTGTATATGTGGTAATCTATATCATATCACACAACAAAACATGGTCGCCCAAGGTCAAAATTTTATTGTTGATCATGTTGTCATGCAAAATAACAACATATAGCTCGCAATTAATTGCCAAGTACCGGTCGACCAATGTCGATGTCCGGTCGTTGGTGTTTAGCCGGTCGACCAATGTCGACGTCCGTTCGCTGGTGTCTGGCCGGTCGACCGAAGCCTTGTAATGCTTATGTCATTCAAAAAATAAATAACAGAAAACTAAAATAAAATGTGTATAAATAAAATAAAATAGAGATAAACTAGTATAAGAATAATAACATATATATAATACAAATTTATACACTAAATATTATATACACATATATAATATAAACTTAAATATATAACAACTAATTAATGTTGCATATGCGTTATCCAGCCTTTTGACAAGATAATACTCAGACAGATTGGACGAACTGAACTTGGATTTATCGAGGTATGAAGCCCAGAGAGATAGTTAAGGAGTCCAAAAACCTAGCACAAACAAAGTCGAAAGACCAATACAAATGCAACGCAAGCCAAAGGAGTCATCAATTCACCCGAGTTAGGGGTTAGTACCGACCCCACAATATGGGCCAGTACTGACTCTTGGTTCCACCTCAAGTGGACCCTATCTTCTACCTATGCCTCCTCCATGATGCCTTGAGCCTATCTCTATTATTTGTTTGTTGATTCAATGAAATTCTCCATCGATCTCCATGAACACTTGAAGCCGCAATTTTGTTCTTCCATAACTCTGTCATTTGGAATTGGAAACAAGCTAATATTGATGCAAACAACTATGGAATCACGAAGCTAACCACAAGATGAGCCAAGATGAGGAAATAAGGACAACCATTTGGCCAAGATTAGGTATCAGTACTGACTCCTACCCAAGGATCGGTACCGACTCCTGCAAGATGATTATGTGGCGCCTATTATTTTAGGAGAACTGGTTTAAATAAAGTACAATGGCTAGGAGATATTATATGTGAGATATTAGGCTCCCTACCTTTATATATGTGAAGGCAAGTCTCATTTTTTAGGATCTTTTGGTTTTAGTTCATCCTAATGCTGTATCTTGTAATTCTGAAAATCTAAGTGTCGGAGTTGTATCGACCCCTAAACTTCTGCCTCCAAGTTAAAAATAAGCGATAAAAGATTAAAGTGGACATAGGCCTTGCTTTACCGAACCACTATAAATTGTTGTGTGTTTCCCTTTTCCTCATTTTTCATTTACTTTCTCCGTATTTTATTCTCTATCTTAATTCTTGGGTGTTTGTGCAATTTTTGATTCAACCATTTAGGTGCTTTCACCGAGAAAACCTTGATTCTCAGGCTATTTGGATCCACCGTCTACTATTGGTGTCCCATATCCAAGAGATAGATCAAATTTCTCAACCTTTTTAGCTCTACAACAAATATTTTGAAAGATCTATTATAAGCTTTCTGCCACGGCCTCATCAAGAAGAGACCGTTCTACCAACTCCGGAGCTACTACTAAAGTTGAGAATCAGAATCCTCAGCAAGGGGATGAAGTTGTCCAACCTACTCAAATGGAGATCTAGACTCCAACTGATGTTGTGACCGGAATGGAGATGGATATGATGATGAAGTAGATGGAAGATAGGTTCCAAGCTAGTTAGAACGAGATGAATCAAATGATGCAGCAGAGCTTGAGACTATTGAATGAGCTAACTCAAAACAGCCGTAGAAGGAGTACGAGGGACTATAGTTCTTCATTCGAAAATTCCTCATCATTTGAGCAGAGACAGAGGAACATGAAGTAGAAGAGGACTCAAAGCACTGCCGGAATATCGTACCAAGGAAGAGGATGAGCCCCAAGCTTGAGTTTGGGGATTGATACCAAGCCAAGGTTAGGTGTTGGTACCAACCCCTCCAATGGTGGGCCCAGAGCTTATCCTCTTAGAGGTGGCATGGACTTGGCTTCAGGACATGCTACTGGTAGTTAGAATCTGGAGAATCATTTTGCTGCTGATGATATTGCTTATGCAAATCAAACAGGGGGACTACTGGATGAATGGATCTCCCGGAGGATGGAGAATTTAGGTATCGAGAGCTAAACTAAGAGTGTTCGCCAGGCCGAACACTCGGAGCGGTGCCCGATTACCGCCATTCAGTTGAACCTATTGATTTGGACTACTTGGAGGATACAGTCAGGAGACTTGTTAGTAAGAATCATTTCAGGAGTAACGATGAATAGGGTTCCTCTCCTAATCGAATCCGTTTACAAAGAACATTCTACGTGGGAGATACCCCTAGAGATTCGCAATGCCAACTATATTGCTGTACAGAGGAACGACAGACCCTAGACAACACTTCATGAGATACGAATGGCATATGGATTCATCCAAAGCTTTCGATGCGGTATAGTGCCGTTGTTTCCCAATTTTCTTAGAAGGAGTAACTACGATATGGTTCACTCGACTTCCGTCGAGGACCATATCATCTTTTGCTGAGTTATCGAAGAAGTTTCTAAAACAACTCCGTTTGCATATTGAATGTCCAAAGCATATGATGTCTTTGTCAAACCTCTTCCAAGCCTAAGGAGAATCGCTAAAGGATTTCTTAAACCGATTCCATACAACCATGACAGAAGTTACAGATCCCAAGGATGACATAGTGCTGATGGCATTGATTAGGGGGATTCATCTTGATACGAAGTTCAGGTAATGGTTGGAAAGGAAATCACCATCAATGATGGATGCTTTCCATAGAAAGGCTAACGAATACTTATGCTTGGAGGAAGCAAAGAAACGTCCATGAAGAACTGGTGCTGGAAATTTGAATGAAGTGATACAGAGCAATGTTGCCGTAAAGCAATCTGGAGCAAGCTCTGGGAGTGTGGATGTGAATGTTGGTTACCAAAACAATAATCGAAAATGAAATGACGATGGGGCTAAGAAGAAGAAGGTAGATAACATGAATCGTATTAGGACTCCTATACGATAACTATACTGAACTAAACAAATCGATAGAAATATCTATCTGGCAACCAATAATACTGAACAATACAGGAAGCCAGCTCCAAGGGAGTCGACTGAGAATGAGTGAAAGTCATGCAAGTTTTACAGATTCCTCACGGTCACAGTACCAATGAGTGCAGACACTTGTATGATATGATTGAGGAGTTGATTCGCAAGAAAACGTTATAGCAGTATTTAAAAGCCCAATAGGATGGCGGGCAAGGAAACTCTAATGCCCCCGGGATGCCTTCCCAACGGAGGCAAGCTGAGCTTGGTGATGATGCATTCAGGCGGCAAGAAAAATGATTGGTGATTAATACAATTATTGGTGATCCAAACAAAGCCGACTAGTGTCTAGCGGAGATGGAAAAATATGTTGGTGCTGTTAAATATGCACAGAGCAAAATTTGCTATGATGTTGAGGATGAAACCCCGACAAAACAATGCAGAATGATGACTGACAATATTGTTATCCAAATAGAGATGCTGATGGAGTGGAAGTTCCAACAATTGACCTACTCGTGATCATGGCCACGATTGGTCCTGCTGTTGTACGGAAGGTGTTTATTGACTATAGGAGTTCAGTCAATATCTTATTCAAGAAAGCTTACAATCGAATGATGTTGGTGGATAAGGATTTGAAACCTTGTAAGTCTTGAATACAAGGGTTTAACGGGACGGCTATTGAGCCTGTTGGATATGTAGAATTACCGATGGTACTTGGTGAGAGCGACTGCAAGTGAGTGTGTGTCGTGCCATTTTTGTGTTGGATATTTACTCATCTTACAATGCATTTCTGGGCCGATCGGTGTTGGCTAATTTCAGAGCGGTTATAGCACCTTGGTGTTTGACTATGAAGTTTCCTATAGAGAATGGAGTGGGAATCATGTAAGGAGGTAAGGTGACTGGCCACAAATGCTATGTCATCGAGCTAAAAGAGACAAAGTGATCGGAGATCGGAAAATATATAAAGGGGCCCTCTGCATAAACGCTTTGGATGCATAGCAACTACAACCTGAACCAGGGCTCGGGCAAACTAGTCGGCTCTACTATGATAGGGACCAGCGAAAAGAGATAGAAGGTGGACGAGCAGCTCCAGCCGAATTGACAATTGTAGTTCTAGTTTGTCAGAATTGGGTCTTAAAGGTCAGATTGCAACTTGACACAAGAGTGATGAAGGAGTTGTTGGTTTTCTCCAAGTAAACTTGGATGTGTTCACCTGGACACACTCAGATATGTATGGGATCTCACCAGGGATAGCCAGCCATGTATTAAATGTAAATCCCAAGTGCATTCTTGTGAAATAGAAATGCCATGGCCTGGGTCCAAAGGGATTCTCTACACTCAAAGAAGAAGTGGATAAGCTGAAGGACAACGGCTTCATCCGCGGTTTATACCTGGAGTGGGTATCTAACCCTGTCTCGCTGAGGAAAGTGAACGGGAAGTAGAGGACGTGCATCGACTATTCGGACTTGAATAAGGCTGCTTGAAGGGTAGCTTCCCAGTTCCGAGGATAGATTAGCTAGTGGACTTGACTACCGGACACAAGCAACTTTCATTTATGGACGCGCACTTCATGTACAACCAAATCCCGATGCATGTCCCGGATCAGGAACACACTAGCTTCATAACTGACCTCGGACACTATTGTTACCTGGTCATGCCCTTTGGATTAAAGAATGTAGGGGCAACTTACCAAAGACTCATGAATCAGATGTATACAAACCAGATTGGATGATCGATGGAAGTTTATGTGGATGACATGCTTGTGAAGTCACGACGTTCGAGAGACCATGTTGATGATCTGGTAGAGATGTTTGGTGTCCTTCGACAATATGGGATGAAGCTCAATCATTTGAAATGCTCTTTTAGTGTTGCATCAGGAAAATTCATGGGCTTCATTGTCAACTCCCGTGGGATTGAAGCCAATCCAGAAAAGATCAAGGCTTTGAGAGAGATCGAAGCCCTAATGACGATAAAGGAGGTTCAATGCTTAGGTGGGAAGGTCATGCCCTGAGCTGGTTCATCTACAGAGCCACCGACAAGTACATCCCCTTATTTGAAGTGATCAAGAAAGGGAAAAGAAATTTCGAGTGGAATCAAGATTGTAGGGACATATTCCAAGCTCTGGCGAATCATTTGGAGAGACCTCTCATTCTCTCGAAACCGGTGGATGATGAGGATTTGTTCTTATACCTGGTAGTGTCGGTGCATGCCCTGAGCATCACACTTGTAGATGAGGAATCTCGCATCTAGGGACCGATCTACTATATCAGCTCTTTTAGGAGTTCCAAAGACAAAATAGTGGTGCCCAAAAGAAGCGGTTGACAGGAGCAGAAATAAACTATCCGAGACTATAAAAGCTCGCTTACTACCTGTTGATTGCTTCTTGAAAACTCCGCCCTTATATCCAGACTCATCCGATCAATGGCCTCACCAACAAACCTTTACGACGAGTCTTGCAACGACTTGAGAATTCTGGAAGGCTGTTGAAATGAAATATGAACTAAGTCAATGTCATATCACCTATAACCCTCGGAGAGCAATCCAGGGTCAGGCCCTGAAGGATTTCATAGCTGCATTCAATGCACGAGATGATCCTCTGGAGAACAGTGGAGAAAAAGAAGTTTGTGCATCTAATGAACGGTGTTCCAGTTCTAGAGTCGTACTTGTCACTCCTAAAGAACACATGATCAGTTACGTCCTAAAACTCGACTTTCGAGTGATGAACAATGAAGCTGAATTTGATGCCTTGATTGCAAACTAAAAATCACCAAGGAACCAGGAATAAAGACTTTGCACATTTTCTGTGACTCCCAGCTAGTGGTATGCCAGGTTAGGAAAGAGTATCAAGCAGAGGGAGCATGGTTAGCTTCTTATCTAAACCAAGTTCTTGAGTTGCTCGACGACTTTGAATACGATGCAATAACACATATTCTTAGAGACCAAAATGAAAAGGCCGATTCATTGGATAAGCTGGCTAGTTCTGGAGATGCGAAACTCATGATCTTGGTTTCAATGGAAGTACTTTTAGCTCTGGGCATCGACCAGATGGATGCTGATTGGATCTTGAAGACTGAACCTGAAAGGGAGTCATGGATAACTTCGATGTGGAATTATTTGCAAAGAGGGATCCTTTCGGAGAGGAATGAACGATGAAAAGCCCTTCACCATGCTTTGAGATACATCATGCAAGAATGATTGCTGTACATGAATGGTTTATATGTCCCCATGCTTTGGTGTATCGCTCACGACGAGGCCAAAAAAGTTCTAAGAGAAGTTCACAAAGTAGCTTGTAGCGACCACTCTAGAGGGAAAACCTTAGCAAAGAAGATTATTTGATATGGATATTTCTAGCCAACCATTAATCGAGACACGTCTTATTTTACCCGGGGGTAAGACAAATGCTAGAGATTTGCTAAAATTCCAAGAGCTGTCGATGGAAATTACTCAAATGGTCAGTCCTTGGCCAGTAGTTTGGGCATTGATATCATCGGTGTTCTGCCGATATCTAAAGGTGACACGATGTACGCTACCAAAAAAAATTACATAAAAGAAATGGCTAAGTAGCCATGGAAAAAGAAAGAAGAGCTTTGATTTATTTTCCTAACTAAGAGGCTAAGAGAGGAGAGCATAATTACATGAAGATAAGGGGTATTTATACAAGTTTAAAACCCTAATTCATTTTTCTAGAGAATGCCCAAACTACCCTTCTAGGAAGTGTGGTGGCCAAGTAACCATTAGCATCCAATAATCATCCATTAAGTGTGCCTGAAGATTTAATGGCCTTTTAACATGTGGATTAGCTCTAATTTGTACATTAAGGTAGATGGGTAGGTGGGGTCCTCCATGATCATCACTTTGAATTATTTCCATCTTCATTCTTTTGTATCTTCTTCGTGCATGCATATTCCTTCATGAAACCACTTAAATTGAGTTTAAATTCCTACAAAATAATATAGAAATTTCCAATTAAAGTTTCTCAAATTTATTTATGCACAAAAATGACCATTTTGCCCCTATATAAAGATGAATATGTGACAATTTGAAAATAATTTGAATTTTGGTTTAAACGAGTTAAAATACCCAATATGATCATTTATTTAATTTAAATAGATTAAATATGGTGGTAAAAATATGCACATTTACGTGCACATCAAATACCCCCACACTTATCTTTTTATTCGTCATCGAATAAAGAAAAACTAAGATAAATCCGTTTTCATAGAGAGCATTGCATTGAGCATATGCAACAAGCCGTTAAACATCTGGTTGTCCCCAGTAGGATGAGTGTTGTCTCGTGAGGGTTTTCAACGAATACTACCCACAAAATCCAAGTGCAGGATGAAAATATTTACAAAATGCAAGATTTATTTACAAGGAGATGAATGCGAGTTTTTGGAAATATTTACAAATAAAAGATTTATTTTTAAATAGACACAAATAATTTAAATATAAGTTTTGGTCATTATCTTGAAAATTTAAGTCATTTACTCATCAAAATTTCCAACAAAAATCAAGTTATCGCAACAAATAGACAATAGTTTAACTCGTTGTTTCAATTGATAACAAAGTGTAACCATGAAATAAATCCTTAGTTGATTATCAAAGTTTATCAAAGTGGTATTTTCATTTCTTTTCAATAACAAGTCAAATCAAATAAGTAAAAATAGTGCTTGGATTTCAATTGCTTACTCTCTCTTATTTGAAAATTTTATTGATATTAACAATATTTACATATGCCTAACTCAGATAAACTGAGGCTAGATATATTACCCATGCACTGCCTTGCAGACATATGTGAGGGGAATACAGCGTGGCGAGTGGACAAACAAAAGTGAACACTTATCAACTGTAGGCGTTATTAATAAAAGAATTTTTTTTATATACACACACCTAACTCAGATAAACTGAGGCCAGGTATACCGATTGTGCACTGCTTTTCGGGCTTATATGAGAAGGGTATAGAGCATGGCGAGTGAACACATGAGTGTAAACACATGACTCTGTGTGTTAATAAAAATTATATACATAAATACAAATATTTTTTTTTTGTTTTTGTTTTTTTAGAAGAGAGAGTTTCGCACTATCATCTTAGCACCATTTCACTTAGAAGACAAAAAAATGTTATATGTTTACTTTAAATCAACCACTTTTTAAAACAAAGATTTTCAATTAGGATGTATTTCATAATTAACATGTGATCTCCCTATATACTAGTTAAACCATTGTTATTTGTAATCAAACTTCATTTTTATTTTTGTTAGCATAAATAAATTTTCAAAAATTTCAATTTAATAAACCAAAACCATATATTTATCCTATAGTGTTTCTTTAAAAATAAATCAAAAATGCTTAAAAAAACAAGTGGAAGGAGAAAAATTAAAAATGAAGATGAGACTCCCCCCACAATTGATTTTGACTATGTCCCCACTGTCAACCTAAGTGGAAGGAGAAAAATAAAACAAAAACAAAAATATGACCTTTATTTAAATGAAAATAAAAAGATGATTATTTACAAGACATCAGAAAATATGATGTTAAAGAGTAAATGAACCAGTCTTCCAAAGACCGATTCATTCGTCTCGTCAAGTGTGCGAGACACAACATGAGCACAGAAAACCAAATCATATAAGATTTCATAGTTGAATGTTGATTTGGAAAAACAAATGTTGTTTTATTAAAAATCGTACGAGTAGTTTTATTTTTGGTGATTTTCGGGGTTGATAAAACAATTGATTGAAATTCAAACTTATTTTCACCAATTTGAAATTCTAACATATCATTGAAAAATTCTTTAGAATTATCGATTTCAAAATCAAGATGGTGATTTAAATCTACCCCTTCGGAATTTAACAACTCATCCTCAAAATTCCATAAAATTTATGTTTATTAAATCCTTCTTCCTTTGTTAGATTATCAACAACTTCATTGCGTATCTCATGTTCAAAATCCAAAGTTGTTGTATTTAAAATTTTGAAATCGAGAAAAGAAAGGTCGAATTTTAAATTTGGTTCCACACCCTCAAAAGAATTGAAATCCAACTCAATTACCGTGTTTTCAACAACTTCATTAAGATCATCATTTTCAGTTTCAAAAGTTATTGTTTGAAAATCGTCAATTGTGGTAAAAATGGATTACTATTTAACTCATCACACGTTGGGATTTGATTTTGTTGTTCATGTAATTTTTTATTCATTTCAATCAACAAATCCGTGTGATCATCATAAATTTCGTTCATTTGTTCAAAAAAATCCAACTTATAACTATTGACTTGAGAATTTTCAATTTGGATTTGTTGAGAACAAAAATTTTCACTCGTATCGTAATCGAGATTATTCCCATTGCCAAAATTATTTGAAAAGTGGATCACATTTTTGTTTTGATTTTGAAATTCATCTTGGAGTTCAAAATTGAATTGGCATGGGCTATACTCGAAGTCATTTGAATTTTTAAGTGAATTCAAATTTTGATTATTTTGAAAATTTTGACTTGAGTTATCACATAAATAAGAATTACACAAATCATTTGTCATTTGATTTTGTTGTGTAGAGATTTCAAGTAGAGATGAAATGCTATTTTCGAGATCCGAGGGTTGTTCGTCATTTTGAAAATTTTGTGGTTCAAAACTCTGAATCGTTTAAACAATAGTTGTTGTTGAAATATCCATAAGAATTTGAAGTGAAATTATATGGATTATATTGATTTTCACAACTATCGTAAAATTCATGTGAATATGGAAATTCAGACATTTTCAAGAACGTTTTTGTTTTTTTATAAAGGAAAAATATTTACAAAATGAATTTGTTCACAAGGAAAATTGATTTTTGTTTTGGTTTTTCAATTTTTTTTTTGTTTTTGAAAAGATTTTATATTTTTTTTTTGGATTTTTGATTTTGAATAAAAAATATTCAAAGGAAAAGGATTTAAGAATTTCAAAGGAATATTTACAGTTTTTTTGTTTTTGGAATTTTTTTTTGTTTTTTTTAAATATGCATGAACTAATGGAACTAAATAAATGCAAGGGTTAATTACAAATGATTTATCCTAAGTTAACTCAAAATTGTATAATCGCACTTTGTCTTAAATCAACAAGACAATTCTTAGCCAGGTAACGGGCAGGGGTTATCGGTGCACCACGAATCACCGTAGCAATGCAGCCGAAGGTTTAAGTACCTTCAAAGAAACAATTCAATATAATATTTATGAATCACTGTAATATTTATAACTGATTATTGCTCTGCCGTAGCCTAGACACCAAAAAATTAAATTGTTCAAAGAAGACAACTTGTCAATATACAATTAAATGTTATTGATACCTAACCTTTATTATTAACAAATTCTAGGATGAAATGCAAAGCAGAAATTAAACATGTATTAACAACGCAACTACGACTGGATTTTTGTTATTGTTTTTGAAATTTTTTTAGACTTTTTTTTAAATGCAAGCAACCAACAATGCAAATAAAAAAAAGAATAAGGGTGCAAAATTTGTTTATAAGCAAGCAATTTATTAGGCAAGCATAGCGGTAGTTTTCAGCAAGCTATTCTTCTCTTTGCAATTTTCTGCTCTAGCAACCTGAAATTTAAAACAAGATATATATATATATATATATATAGTTTTTTTCTTTTTTTTATATCAAAGAAGAAACTAAATAAATGAAAAACAAAACAATTGAAACTAAGTAAAACAATTGAAACCAAGTAAAACAAACGATAGAAACAAATGAAGCCACAAACTTGTACATTAATTTTTTTAGGAATTTTATTAAACAAGCCAAACAAAATACTTATCAATCAAACAAAATTAAAACAAAAGACTCAACTCAAAACAAAACAAGGGATTACACCAAAACAAACTAAAAAAACTAAACTAAGCAAAACTAATAATTAAAATCAAAAGAACATATTTAACCCGGCCCAGTCTCTTTTCTTTAAGAGCTTACACAACAAACTTTCACACTTGCCACACATAATTAACAAACCCGGCCCAACACTTATCACAAATTCCTTTTCTTCTCAATAAACAAAAAGATAATTTTATATGCACGCACTCCTCTTCTTCACGAAATAACAGAAGGCAGTTCCCAAACATCCTCAAACTTGAAATTGAACTTAACCATGCAAATTCTCGAAGGTGATAACTTTCTATGGCAATTCGCTTTGGGTTTCGAGGTAGATGAAATTTGGGTTTTTGTGAATTGGTGGAGGGTGGGTTGTTCATGGTTCAGATTGTTTTTTTCTTCAATCGTGAATTGAATTTAGGGCTCGAATTAGAGATTGGTAAGGCGGTTTCAGGTGTTGACTTTGGGGTTTTGAGAAGTTTTGATGGATGGTTGTTGTATGGGATGAAAGAGGGATTGAAGACTAGCCAGTGGATATGCAGGCAATAGTTGATGGTGAAGAAATGTGATATGCATAGAGAAGGGGATAGGTATTTGAGGCAGTGATGGTTTGCTCAAAAGTGCAAGCAGAAGTGGATATTTAGGCAGTAGGGGTGGAACAAATGTTGTGGAAGTGTATATATGGAAAGAGAAGTTTGTAGTGAACCAGGTATTTGATGTTGTCGTGAACCCGGTTTGGTTTGTATGTGCTTCCTGTGAAATGCAGTGAAGTTTGGGTTTGGACAATGGAATGAAGTGGTTGGCAGGGTGCAGAGCAAGTGATACAAGGAGGTTATGGTTGTTGTGTGTATGTTGTTGGTGGAGGCAATTGTGAGATGCAGTGCACTAATATGGAAGTATACGACACTGATATGGAAGTATTTGTGAAATGCAGTGCATTGATACAGGGAGTATGCAAGTTTGCACGATTGATGTGGAGGGGAAATGTACAGTGATGAATGTTGTATAAGCAGGTTGATATGGCATAGAGATAAGTGTTTTGGATGAGATGTTTATGATAGCAAGCAGTAAAAGGGTAGATGTGCAGTAAGGCAGGTCAGGTAGGAGAAAGAATGCAGTTTTGTAAAGAGCGGAGCAGAAGTATGGTAGGTGGATGAATGGTGAATGAAGTAGTTGCACTGAAATATGCAGGCAGATGTACCGGAAGTTTGATGAGATGTATGTAGGGTTTATTACAGCAATGTGATGATGTGGGATGGTGGTAATGATATGTTTAGTGACAGTAGCAGTAAATGGATATGAAGAAGTATGGGACTGTTGATGTTTGTTGTAGAAATGGGTTGTAATTATGTGGACAGTGGTCTGATGTATGTGATAGAGGAAGTTTATGGTAGTGTAGTAAGGAGATGGAGTGGGTTTGTATTGGCAGTTTGGTGAGATGATGAGAAGTGTTGCTTGTGTGTTAAGTTTGGTGAAATGATGATGAGAAGTGTTGTGTGTGCACAAGGAAGTGGGGTGTAGTGTGTATGTTGTTGTTGACTGTTGTTGAGACGTTGAACGGAGATGGTCAAGGGTAGACAAGCTGTAAATGATTGTATGGCAATGTGTGTGGTTGCTGTTTTGAGTGTTTGCAGTGCACAGTGGTGCACAGTTAGTTGAGGATGAATGGCAGTTAGTTGTGGCAATGGGATGGAGCAGGTTGTTAGAACAGTGAAGGTGGTGATCAAAAGTTAGATGGCAATGGGATGTGGTGGAATTATATGCACTGGAGTGATGAAATTTTCTAGTGAAGGCAACAGTTATGTGAGGAGTAAAGAGGATGGTAAGTAAGTGGTGACTGGCTTGAGGTCGGGTGGAAGTTTGATGAATTGAAGTGGTTGGTATGGGGTTGTGGTTCTTTTGTTGGAATAAGTACGGAAGAATAGTTTGTATGAATGGCAGATGCAGTGGAAAATGCACAGAACTGTGATGAGCAGGTGCACAGTAAACATCAAACAATAGAGGAGTAGTATAAATGTAAAACAGTGGAAACTTTTTTTTGGGTAAAAAACAGTGAAGAAAATGCCAATGCAAATGCAAGTAATAAAATATTTCTATTTCTGAAATTGTGTATATGTGTTTTTTTATAAATGGAAATGCAAATGACACTAGAAAACAAGCACACAATAAAAATCAAACGACAAACACACAACACAAATTATTATTTTTAAATGCAAACAAACACACAAAATAAAACATATAAAAATCAAACAAAAATAATTCGAAGAATAGAAAATAAAATCAAAGCAATTCCCTGGCAACGGCGCCAAAAACTTGTTCGTCGACGGGAATTCTATCGAGTTAGAAAATAGCTGAACGAATTTTGAAATAAAAATTTAACCGCAAGCGCACGGCGTACAAAAGTTAGTACGTGGGGAGTACGGGTCGATCCACAGGGAAATGTTAGATTTTAAAAATATATTCAATCAAATTAACCAAGATTTGCGATGTTTAAGCTAACTACTAAAAATTGCAAAACTAACAACTACAAAAGTGAATGATAACTATGAGAATAAAATGACAATTTAGAGATAATTCCACTCTCTAGATCATATAGTTCAACCAAATATGAAATTATGATCTCTCTTTTGGTCATTAGTGAAATTAATTGTTGTGTTTATCATAAGTATGGCATATTTGTGCTATTAATTAGCCCAATATAAACCATCAAACTATAACGCAACCACTAATACACTTTTAAATCTCATGAAATATGACAACAAAGTTGAATGCAAAATCTATTTTAAGCATGGCCTATTAACTATTAATTAGAAATATAGGCCATCAAATTTTAATTTCAACATTCACTTCTTTTCCATAATCATATTTAGATGAAGAGGCAAATTATGTTTTGTGATTGTTTAAGCATAGCCTATTTGGTGTCAACGATATAGGCTATCAAATTCAAAGCAAAAACAACAAGTTAAACCACTTCATGATTCTCATTAAGCACAAAAAGAGAGCAATAATTATCAAAATATTGAAGCTACATGATTAGAGGCTTCATTACCCCTAAATTGAAGGGATTAGCCTCTCATTTGTGTTATCATATCAACACAAGTAGCATGGAACATGAAACACAAAAAAGAAGAAGATGAAAGAAAAGTAAAGGAAGAGCTATTCTACTTGCATAAAATAAAAAAAGATCTACACTACTTGCATAAATAAATTATTCTACACTACTAACATGAAAGGAAATAAACAAAAGAAGTAAAGAGCATGTATTGAAATTGCATAAAAAAATTACATAAAAAAATGGCTAAGTAGCCATGGAAAAAGAAAGAGGAGCTTTGATTTATTTTCCTAACTAAGAGGCTAAGAGAGGAGAGCATAATTACATGAAGATAAGGGGTATTTATACAAGTTTAAAACCCTAATTCATTTTTTTAGGGAATGCCCAAACTACCCCTCTAGGAAGTGTGATTGCCAAGTAACCATTAGCATCCAATAATCATCCATTAAGTGTGCATGAAGATTTAATGGCCTTTTAACATGTGGATTAGCTCTAATTTGTACATTAAGGTAGTGGGTAGGTGGGGTCCTCTATGATCATCACTTTGAATTATTTCCATCTTCATTCCTTTGTATCTTCTTTGTGCATGCATATTCCTTCATGAAACCACTTGTAATTGAGTTTAAATTCCCACAAAATAATATAGAAATTTCCAATTAAATTTTCTCAAATTAATTTATGCACAAAAATGACCATTTTGCCCCTATATGAAGATGAATATGTGATAATTTGAAAATAATTGAATTTTGGTTTAAACGAGTTAAAATACCCAATATGATCATTTATTTAATTTAAATAAATTAAATATGGTGGTAAAAATATGCACATTTACGTGCACATCGGCTACCTTGGCGGTTGATTACTGTACCGAATGGGATGAGGTAGAGCCATTGGCCACTATTCCCATAAAGAAAGTAATCAACTTTGTAGTTTGGAATATTATTTATCACTTTGGAGTTCCACAGACAATCATTACCGGTAATGGGACCCAATTCGACAACACGAAATTCAAGGATTTGTGCTGCCGACATCGCGTAGAGAAGAGATTTGCAGCGGTAGCTCACCCTCAGAAAAATGGACAGGTCGAAGCTGTAAACAAAATTATCAAGTCCATTTTTAAGAAATGATTGGAGAAGGCCAAGAGCAAGTGGGTCGACGAACTTTCGTTAACACTTTAGGCCTATCAAACCACCCACAAGTCAATGACTAGTCACTCTCCATTCGCCTTGGCATATGGATCAGAGGCTATGATTTTATTCTAATTAGAAGTACCTTCTCACCTAGTGACACATTAAAATCCATAGATGAAAGAGTAGCTCCTTCTGGAGTCCCTCGATATGATCGATGAGAAGTGGAACGAAGCTGAGTCGAGAGCAGCTGCACACAGACACCAAGTCATTCGATCTTACAATACCAAAGTCAGGAGTTGAACCTTTGAAATAAGCGATTTGGTCCTCAAGCGAATCTTCCCTGGCCCTAAGAGCTTGGGTCCGAGTTGAGAAGGTCTATACGCAATAGAGGAAAATCTTGGAGATTGCACGTTCAAGCTGGCAACTATGGACGGGATCTCACTCATGAGGGTTTGGAATAGCGAAACCCTACGATGTTATTTCACATAGAAACAAGCTTGTAAATAATAGGCTAGGGTCAAATAAAAGACAGATTTTGTCATTTTCCATCTTTTATGAAATAAAATGGCTTTTCTTACCCGAGAATCTGTCTCTCCATTACTTAAGAGTTACGGCTTGACCAAATGGAATGAATCTGCATATGATTAATGCGGGTGTGCATATACCTAGAGATAGGTGCCAATCAATCTTCTATGGCACATGATCGAGCCTATGAAGTCCCTTTTGGTGTCCAAAGATTGATGCCAACCAACTCTTCCCTTCGGATTGGAGGCAGGAGTATAAACTCAAGCCGGGCATGACATGACTGTCCGCATGCTAACTTTCATCCCCGGACTAGGGGCATGAGTATAATAGCAAATGGACGTGACTCGACCGTCCGTCAACTAACTCTTTTCCTAGAATTGTGGGTAGGAGTATAAACTAAATGGACATGACCCGACCATCCATCGGCCAACTCTTGTCCTTGGATTGAGGGCAGAAATATAAACTCTAACCGGATGTGACATGACCATTTGTGCAGAAACTCTCGCCCTTGATGTGAGGGTAGGAGTATAAATCGAAACGAATGTGATATGACCGTTAACTCACTCAACTCTTCTCCTTGGATTGGGGGTGGGAGTACAAACTAAAGTGGACATGACAAGACCATCCAACTCTTAACACTTTGCTTGGAGCAGGCGAAGCCAATGGTCCACGCTCGGCGTAAGGTGGGAACTTGCATTTGAACTTCAATTCGACGTTCGGAGTTAGGCATAATTGGAAGTGTACATCCTGGTCAAGGATGTACGAACTATAATAAGTCAATTCAGATTGGTGCCCAGAGTTTGGCGCAATCGGATGTCATGAGCCTGGAAAAGGATACCTGAACCACTGTTCTGAGTGGTGAACTCCAACTAATGCCCAAAGTTTGGTAATTTAACAATTACTTTGTGTTTGTAAGAATGATGAAAGGAAGGTAAATCACAGAACGGGCTAAAGGATTTAGTCTGACAATAATAACTAAAAGAAATAGGTCGCAAGTACATTGAGTGGAAATCGTATTTCTTAAGTACTTAGACAAATCCATACAAGGAGTAAACGAAACAAAAACCTTTGTTATTCAAATGAAATCTGGAACGCTAAGTACAAATGTAATTGCCACTAGAAACAAAAGGCAGAAGCTGAAGCCGAACCCACACAAAGTCGGCCAAAACCCAAAATTGAATGCAACTACTACTAAAAAGCAAGCCTATCTACACTAAACAAGTCGGCGCTCACTTCTTCAGTTTCGTTCTCCTTTGTTTCTTCTTAAAGCCGAGAGAAACATTGCCTGAAATTTCACCTTGTCTTTCCCCTCCTTTTCCTCCACTTCCTTTGCCCTTGGGTGGAGTGCTCTGCGACAACCTAGCAAGCACACTTTGAGCGTTAACAAGTATAGGAATATGGACCCAAAGTTTGGACAATAGAACTTGGGAAGTTCTCACAAGTATGGAGTCGATACTGACCTCAGGGCTATGGGTCGGTACCGAATCTTAATTTTTTTTAAAAACAAAATGTATGTATATTTATGTATGTATATATGTATGGATATAAGCCTAAGCCTGTATATGTAACAGACTATGCATCTATACTCCTCCACTCAAGAGCATGCATGTGAATATGTGTACGTATATATATCCAATACCCGACGACCAGAATCAGAGGAAAATAAAATTCGAACATGAGAATCTCATGGGTGGAATCGGTCTAAACACATCAAACTTAGAATGACGAATCATAGAGATACATTCTGGATTTATAATATCAGATGCTGGTTGAACGTCATAACGGATCACAATGGATATAACTTTTCACAGCAATGTTATTAAGAAGGATAATGACCATTCAAAACACATAGTGGAGTCCTTCACAACTATTCAGATTTGTCACGATTAGAAGCACATCACGTTTGAGGTGAGTTGTGCTTTAAGAGGCAAGTGTTATCCATCCATTTGACCAAACAATATTCAGACAGATTAGACGAACCAAACTTGGGTTATCGAGATAGGAAACCAAGAGAGATAGCCAAGGAGTCCAGAAACCAAGCATAGAAAAAGTCGCAAGATCGATAAAAAAAGCAACCCAAGCCAAAGGAGTCAACAATTCACCCAAGTCAAAGGTTGGTACTGACCCCACTCTATCAGTCGGTGATCGTTACCGACTCTTGGGTTCCACTTTAAGTGGACCTTATCTTCTGCATATGCCTCCTCCATGATACTTTGAGCCTGTTTCCAATGTTGATTTGTTGATTCAATGCAATGCTCCATCGATCTCCATGAACAATTGAAGCTGCAATTTGTTCTTCCACAACTCCATCATTTGGACTTGAAAATAAGCTAATGTTGGTGCAAATAACTATGGAATCATGAAGCTAACCACAAGATAAGCCAGGATGAAGAGACGAGGACAACCATTTTGGCCAAGGTTAGTGATTGGTACCGACTCATACCCAAGGATCGGTACCGACTCCTACAAGCTGATGATGTGGCGCCTATTATTTTGGGAGAAATGGTCTAAATCATGTTTTGCTAGGAGATATTATGCACGACATATTAGGCGCCCTACCTTTATAAATAGGAAGGTAGGGATCATTTTTTAGGATCTTTTGGTTCTAGTTCATCTTAACGCTATATTCTTGTAATTTTGAAAACCTAAGTGTCGGTGTTGTATCGACCCCTAAGAACTTCGGCCTTTAAGTTAGAAATAAGCAATAAAAGATTAATTGAACGTAGGCCTTGCTTTGTCGAACCACTATAAATTGTTGTGTGTTTCTTTTTTCCTTGTTTATCATTTACTTTCTCCATATTTTATTCTCTATCTTAATTCATGGATATTTATACCATTTTTGGTTTATGTAAAATACATAATTATCTTAATCAAATAGTTTTATTAAGAAATTGAATATAAAGCGCGTTTAACAAAAGCTAATATATAGCAATGTTAATTTGTTAAAAAGAGAATGTTTATATATATTTCTATAAGAAGAATTTAATTCTAAAAATTAATTAAATAACCAAGAATAATGTTTAAAGATATGAAATTAAATATGATTATAAAATAACTAGAATTTAGTATAAATTAACTAAGGTAAAATATATTTTCTTCTTTAAACTGGTATATTATATAAATTACATGTTATTGTGGTGATGTTCGATGCCATGAGAAATATGTTATAAATGGAGTTATAATACCATTAAGGGTGGGGCATTTGGTAATATTTCTTTGGTTATACATAGGACCTATGGCATAGATGTAATAGATGTGATGGATGTGAGTGTAGTTTAAACCATCGAGTAAACGATTGAGTATCATTCAGTGGTATGGGACGCTATAGTGATATTTATTCGGTTATTCCATGCGAGTAAATCACACTCTAGTGACGTGTTCATGATATAATGTTGTGATATAGTGTTGAGATATATGTGAGGGACTCATAATAATATGTTAAGCTTCATGCTAGTATTTGTGAGTTGGGCTCTATGCCTAATATATATATATATATATATGTTGTCTATCACATCATACTCCTATTATGTTAATTGGAGAGGACCAAATTAGGCCAGCATCCACCCCAACGGCCTAATTATGGGGTCGTGCCCTAGATCTATAACGCTATATTATTTGTGCTATTGCCCTTGTGTCACTTAGGCCAACAGTTTGTTACCTATAGGGGAAAGTGTAGTATTATGACTCAGACTTTGCATTGACGAGTACCGGTGGATACTGTTGCGATGACTGTTGAGGTAACAAAGGTTGTAGTGTCTTTGTGACTCTGGAGCTTGCTCCGTCCTATCAGTCTTCCGTTTGGTTCTTACGGAGTGGTAGATAGACATATATTGTTTATACGCTCATTCGTACTTGGTTATGAGCTAGAGAATCACACACTATAGATATGACTCTACTTGGGACTTAGTGTCTGTTGTACAGTTATCACCCGTCACTAGTTAATATGTGCTGTGAAAATCCAAAAAGACATATATTCTTAAGATATGACATGAGATATGATAAGTTAGAATTTAAAAGATGGTAAAATGTCACTTAAAGTTTAGAATTCACATAAGCAATGGTTTTTATATGTCAGTAGTTCTCTTTTTATGATTATTACCGTTATACATTGTATGATATAGACTAACCCGTGTGTTTTATAATACTCGGGTCAGGACCCTAAGATGTGACAGATATAGGTAAACATTAGCATCTTCAACTTGTGAATTATGGAGGCTAGTAGTAGTAGCTTTAGGATGATACATTCCCTAGAGCATTTTGTAGCTTTGTTGTTGTATATGTATACCTACTGTGCTATGATATTATGTACGTATAATGTGGGTGTGAGACTATCATTTTGTAACCCACATGACTCTATACCTAAGATGTATTGTATATATATTCATGTATTATATTTTATCTACTACGTTTTGACTCTATGAGCTCTATTTATATTATGTGATTATGTACTATTCGGTCTTGGATACACATGTGTTTGTTTCTCTGTACTAAGACTGTGTACATTTATAGTAAGTTTATTGTGTTTTGAAAATAGTACAGATGTTAGTCCAAAGCAATATTCACGTGTGTATCCCATGTAGCCTCATTCTCCATATTATTTGAAGGTATTACTTAGTAATACTCTTAAATAGTATGGGTATAGAGGTGGGGTGTTCAAATTTGGTATCAAAGTAGGTTAGAACAATACATGACACTAAGAGTCACGAGTCATTAGCCAAGATAGACATTAAGAGTCCATATTCCCTAGGTATTGGGTAGATGTAAACACTACTTGGTATTTAAGATTATTACAGGGAGTAGTCATTTGGGTGCGTATTTGTTATTTGTATATTTTGATATAAGGAGTGTTTATTATACTTAATTTGTATCTTACTTCTACGCAATAGTGAGAATGATTGGACTATGCTCTATTCATGTTGGCCCTGGTCAATCCAATGGAACTGTACGAGTATTTATAACAACAAAGTTGTTGATGGAGTTAGTCAAAAGCATCCAGCAGTCAAGTGCTTCTACGACTCCTAATCCTCCCACTCCTCGTTTCGAATTTGCAAGGCTATGCAAAGATTATGCTAATCTTGGTGGTAAAACTTTCAAAGGAACCGAAGGAGTGGTTGGTGCTTAGACTTGGTTAAAGATGTGGGAGCATATATTTGCAAGGATAGGTGCGATAGACCCACAGAAGGTCTAGATTGCCTTGAGTCAGTTGCAGGATGGAGCACTGGATTGGTGTGAGCTCCTAGTGGCAGCAGAGGATGAAGCTGAGATGATATGGGATCAATTCAAGCTTTGATTTCAGCAGAAGTTCCTACCAGAGGAAAAGAAAGCTGCAATGGTTCACAAATTCATTGATCCGAACCAATGTTGCATGCCTATTGCTGAATATGTTGCTACTTTTGAATCCTTGTCGAAGTATGGCTTCGATATGATTAATACACTCTTAAAGAAGAGCCAGAAGTTTGTTTATGGCCTAAATAGATATTTAAGAAAAGCTCCACTTCTACAATTGGATGCTACCTTTGGAAAGCTAGTTGATATAGCACTCAGGCTCGAGGAAGAAGGGAAAGAAAGTGGGGAGGAGGAACAAAAGAAGAAATCGTCCTTTGGACAGAAGCGGAAGTTCACATTAAGAAACAAAGGCCTAAGTTCTTTTGTAAGAAGCTAGCACAAGGTGCAGCAGCTGGAGCAGGAGACAAGGAGCATCTTAATGAGCAATGAGTGTGCAACAATTGTGGAGGAAAAGGATATTATATTAGAGAATGTACCAATCCACATTTTTCTCAGATCAGATGCGATATGTGTAAGGAAATGGGTCATTATGCAACTATGTGCCCAAAGAAGACTAGTAAGCTGAATGTTCTTAGAACCATTAGTGACCAGTTTCAGGCGAAGGTACCTGCTATTCTGGAAGGTACGATTTTATTTAGAAATTTACCTATTAGAATTCTGTTTGATTCGGTGAATCTCAATCTTTTATCTCTAAAGAATTGGTTGATAAGTTTAATTTGGATGTCATATATTTAGTCACATTATTAAGGATTACTAATCCTATCGAGGAATATGCGAATCTTGCGATGATGTGCAAGAATTTTCAGTTAGTATTTTATGACTTATCATTTTATTGTGATTTATACATATTAGAATACTTGGGGTTTGGCATCATCCTTGGTATAGATTGGCTGAGCCATTATGAGGCACATTTGTTATGTTTCGAATGAATCATAACACTCAGTCACCCAAAATCGGTTGATCGAGTTAGTTTAGCTCTTGAGGATATTGGTGAGAATTTGAGTGGATCTCTATGTGCTTTAGAAGTCCGAGATGATGACAAAATAGCTCGAGTTCCAGTAGTGAGGGAATATTCTGATATATTTCAACTTATTACCGATCTTCCTCCTAAATAAGCGAAATAGTTTAGAATTGACTTAGTTCCAAGAGCTCAACCAGTTAGCTGTCCTCCAAATTAATGTCAGCAAAGGAGAACGAAGAATTTAAGAAGCGATTGTTAGAGCTTGACTCTAAGCATTTTATTAGGTCTAATAGTTCTCCCTAGGGTGTAGCTATAATGTTTGTGAAGAAATCTGATGGATCACTCAAACTATGTGCTTGACTTTAGTGGGAATTAGGAGGAATACCTTTGCTTTGTTGAGTTTGCTTATAACAATAGCTACTGGTCAAGCATTGGAGTGGCTCCATTTGAAGCTCTGTATGGACCTGATTTGATCAAGGAAGCATAAGAAAAGATTGAAACGACTAAATGGAGAATGAAAGAAACTCAGGATTGTCAGAAATATTATGCTGATCGAAAAAGGAAAGAGTTAACTTTTGAAGTTGGAGTTCTCATGTATGCGAAGATATCACCTGTTAAAGGAGTTATGAGGTTTAGCAAACCTGGGAAACTAGCACCTCACTTTATTTGTTCATTCCTAATTACCATGTGGGAAGAGTTGCTTATCAAGTAGCACATCCAAATCAATTTGCTGGAATACATGATGTTTTTCATATGTCTCGATAGGAAGTGTTTACGAGATACCGAGATTGTTGTAGAGCCTAGAGATATACAAGGACTCGAGGTCTCTTTAGACTTAACTTATGTGCAACATCCTATTCGTATAATTGATTCAGAAGTTCGATAGCTCGGGAGTAAAAGAGTACACCTAATAAAAGTGAAGTGGTTAGATAATCCATTCGATTGTACTTGGGAAACTCAGGAGCATATGAAGCAGGCATACCTTAAGTTGTTTAACGAAACACATGAGTCAAGAATGTATTTAGTTTGTTGTTGTAGATGAGTGAATATTAATTCGTTTGTTATAGATTTCCCTATAAGGAATTGCGAGGACGCTATTTTCTTAAGGGGAAGTCCATAACCAGATGTCAAGAAGAAATTAATTATGAATAAATAATAATAATTTAAATAATTAAGTCAAATTAAATGATAATTAGTGGAAATAATTAATAATTCGAATGATTCTAGGTGAAATAAACAAATTTGAATTTTAATCTAGTCAGAGAATTGAATTTTATTAATATAGTCAAAGAATTGAATTTTAATTTGTATATAGTGTTAATATATTAATTTGAATATTTTATTAATATTAAATATAATTTCAAGAGTTTCAAAATGTAAATAAATAAATTAATTGATAATAATGCAAATAGAATGTGAAAAATAAGCAGATTGGGAATTATTGGTGTTTGTGGTATTTAGTTAGTTGAAGTGAATTAGAATTCATATTTAAAAGTAATTTAAATAGAGATGAAAATAAATATTAAAAATTAAAAGAGAATTAAAATAATAATTAAACCTAGATAGGTTTACTATTATAAACTAATTAGCCTAAGAAAGTTAACATATTTCATAATTCTGAACTTTTCTAATTTCTAGATGGTTCGTATGCACTTATAAATACAAGTATGTAGTGATTTCGAAATACGGAAGAATCTTCTTCCTCACAACAAAAACCTACACCTTTGTAAATACCCTATTTTGAGTCTCGAAAATAAGCGCTATTGATGTTGTAGTCATCCGTAGTATTATTTCCTGTTGACAAAATGAGATCAGTTAATTGTATCTATAACATCAAGAGCACATAAATATGAAAATTTTCAAAACATGTTTAATAACTTTCACATTCATTACATAACTTCGTCGGTTCCACGTTCAGAGAAAATATAATAATTACAATATATTCCAATAGCGACTTATGAAGATGCCCTCTTAGATGATCTGAGTCTTACTTCTCGCAGTTATAAATTCTGTCGTTACATCCATTCAACCAAAACATAAACTTCAAAGAACACAGCGGAAATAAAATCCTAATATTAGCTTGCCTCCTGCATATCCCTGGAAGCTTATGCGTCTAACCTGAAACCCTACTCTTGATCTACTCAAATGAGTACGCGAGAGTTTAAGGGGAAAAACAAAAACTTTTGGTCAGACAAAAAGTCTGGTGTAAATATAATATACCATCTCAAACCAAAAATAAATATCTAGTGAGACCACACCATAGAATGGAACGGGTTTTCCCCTCCAAGTGTCTTATCAAATATGTGAATCTGAACATAAATCATGCACCTGCAACCACAAAGGTTAAAACAAAATATGATATGATCATATGCATGCAATGTGGGTAAATATGACTAGTCTATCACTAAAGGGCTATGCATTTCAAGGGTTTACCCATCCCATAAAATTGACCATCTGTCTCAAATCATAGTTTTCCTAGGGTCACTATGAACCTATTAGTTTTCACAGGCCAATTAATAACCTATCAGGTTGACTCATGTCAAAAAAACAACCAGATGTCCCAACATCTCCAGATACGGTTAGGAGTAAATCCAATCAAACAATACAATGAGCATATAGAGTTACAAGTTCCTTTCTATATGTACACATCTTTTAGTCTCACTACTACAAAGCCGTATGCAGTGGAATCACAGACCTTTACTAATGGGGCTAATGGCTGAAGCATGGGGCGCGACCCTATACCAGTCCCACCTAAAATCCTATATGGTTTTAAATCCACGAGTCATATCTTTTTGATCGGTTTAAAGCATCCTAACACAATTGATATATCCGGTCTCCTGAATGCAATTCTACCCACTTTGCAGTCTAGCCTGACCATACTCACTATTGGAACAACCTAACTGGTAATTCTGTTCGTAAATCCCGAGGTTTAATGTTGGGTAAGGAAAATGTGAGAATGAAAAATGATAAATATGTAAATTTAATTGATCAAATGGTTACAAGAACATATATCATCATTCATCAAAATATGTTTAATCAATAGTCATGTACGAAAAAAAATTACTTAAGTTTAAGTAATATTTTCCATTGCCAAAATTCATATAAAAGTAGACTACAACTCTATTTTATTTCCTTGAAAACATTTACCTTTAGAATTGATAAACCACCTAAAATCATTATCAAACAAGGAAAACATAGCCCCATACTTGGCCCAAATCTCGTGCCAAAACACTATCATCTTTACATAGCTTTTAAAATGCTTGCTATCAAAACAGGGTTATCGAGTGTCTATGAAACATTGGCTATCGAGCCTACAAAGCATAACTATTTGGTTTGTAAAACCTATAGCTGTCGAGCCACTAAAAATATACATCATATTTATACGGCTTTTAAAACACTTGATAGAAAAATAAGGTTGTCAAGCCTTTAGAAAACAAGGGCCATCGAGCCTCTAAAACATAGCTTTCAAGTTTGTAAAATATACGGCTATCAAGCCTCTAAAACATGGCATTCTTGTTTGTAAAACATACGGCTTTCATGTTTTTGTATGCAGAAAAATGAATCCAATACTGACTTGTATTTCCAATGCCAAGAAATAACCTCTCTATGGAAAGAAATAAATAAGCTCTGCATGATTCAATATGATGCTAAGTATGATGATGACGATTGGTATATTATTTTTTTGGCTACAAGGTGTATAGATTACAAGTCAAGGGTTATGCTGCTAGTTTTGAAAGTTACAATGTATAAAGTATGGAGAGAGAGAGAAACAAGAGACTTTTTGAGACAGTTGAGAGATCAAATAGAAGCTAATTTATGACATTATGAAGCTGATAAGGAAAAGTGTTCGGGCTTGGGGAACTATGACTCTCTTCTTACCAGTGGACAGGTCTATTTATGAGGGAGTGCTTACTGTTAATACTTAGATTGCTGACCTTGTTAATTTTAGGGTTTGGTGTGCTTTGTTGCTATGGTTTTTCAGTTTTTCCTTTTCTTTTTATTCCCTCTTGTGCTCCCCTATAATTTCTTGTTTGGTTTTAATAAATAGGGGTAAGGGTCCTTCTTAAGAAACCCTACTTGCCTTCCAAAAAAACATACGGCTATTGGGCCTCTAAAATATAGTTATCTGCTTTGTAAAACATATAGCTATCAAGCCGCAAAATATAGTGTTCGAGTAGATATACAGAAGCTATCGAGTAAATATAAGACAAGAGGTGTTGAATTATTAAAAATATAAGGTGCCACGCCTCTAAAAACTTAGGAATGTCGAGCCGTTAAAACTTGAGGTGCCGAGTCTCTAAAGACATAAGGCTATTGAGTTCTTAAAAACATGAGGTGCCGAACCACTAAAACTTGTGGATGCCGAATCCTTAAAAATAGGAGGTACCGAGCCTCTAAAACTTGAAGATGTTGAACTTTCACAAAAAGAAGTTATTAAGTCTCTAAACCATGAGGTTATCGAGGCTCTACAAAACATTGTGTATCGATCCCCTAAAATACAAGATATCGAGTCCCTATAAAAGCAGATACATCAGATAGTTATAGATTAGCTATCACATGCATTGGCCTTTATAGTTATCGAGCTTCTATGAAATAGAGGTATCGAAACTCTAAGTTATAATGCCGATGGCATTTATGTAAATAACTCAAGAACTGATTTATTTCCTTTTAAGGTTAGAATTTTCACTAACTCTTGCCTCATGTCAAATTATTATTGGATAATGAAATACTTTTCATATTCTTCACATAAATTCTGGTAGGTCACGATCTACCTTCTTCATTAAGTTTGCAAAACAATATAATTAATATACTTAACTCATAATAATTATAAATATGTCTAGAATAACAAATTCATAGAAAATCATAACAATTAGGGAAAAATCCCCAAAAATCATTAAAAAATTCAGATTTCCTTCTTCTTCCATCTATAAAAATTTTGGGACTAAATTATTGATTTTATTATAAGTAATAACTAAAAGCCCAAAAATATACACATTTTCCATTTAGGAAATTCATCAAATATTCATATGAACTTGGAAAATTATGAAATTAAAAAACCATCTCCAGTACAATGTTTTACACAACATATTAAAATTTCAAATCAATAAAACATCAAAAACCTAGGTTTTACCTTTAAAACCTGTTAGAATAATTCCATAAAACTCCAAAAAGCCATCATTTAATCTAACAATGATATCATCCATCTAAGCATGGGATATTATCACATCCAATTCGAAATCAATCAAAAATATGAAATAAAACATAAACAAATGAGATGGAAACTATTGGATATGAAAGATTGAGATTTGATGTAGATTAATTCTCCTAAGGTTTCTCCTTTAAATTCCTTAGATTTTCTCTTCTTTTCTTCTCTAGGTAATGGCTGGCCTCCTTTAGGTTTGTTAGTACCTCAGGTATTGGTTTTGATGATAACAACTATATACATTATATAAAATATACATACTAATGTTATATCAAGGTATATATAGTATATAGTGTAGGATATTAGACAGGTGTTGATTAAGAAGACTGTACATTATCAAGAGTAGATTCAAGATGCTGATATAGAACTTCAAGAGTTGGAGAATGAAGACTCATAGGCATTGAAGAGTTCAAGATATTCCAAATAAGTTATAGAGTCGTAGAATTTATGTTAGAATCTTGGTAGCACTTTCCTAATCTCTCTCCCCTTCTCTAATTTTGTTTTAAATTGTTTTTCAAATATCCTGGTTTTAAAATAATCTTTTCAAAATATTTCTCAAAATGGTTTTCAATCTCTTATACTTATAAAGATATTATTTTAGTGTTTTTAAGTTTTCATATATATATACATATTAAATTTTTGTTTATACTTTAATAAGTTATAATTATATTGATTATATATATATATATTATTTACATTATATTAAAATTTTCAAAATTATTATACAAAGTTTTATTATGATTAAAATATGTACAAACTATGCTTAAATGATTTTACAAAGTATCAAACTATTTTACGAAACAACAAGTTTTCAAAATAATGTTTTAAAGTATTTTTAAATTTTAAAAAGAGTATGCAACATACATTATGTATGTATGTCGACATAGTGGACGATTTTTTCAAAATTTAAATTTCAAAAGAAGTGTCTTTTCGTCGTATCTCTTCACGAGTGGTTAAGACCGTTGTTCCTTGATAATTCAAGATTTCCAAATGAATTTTTATAATTTTCTTATTCATCTCTCCTCCTTCCACTCTCTAATTTTCTAAATCAAAATATACCCAAACTTTACCAAAATTCAACGAGAATCAAATTCAATCATCACTAGTTTGATTCTCCTTCATATCTTCTCTGATTTCTTTCATCTCTCTCATTCAAACCAAGATCAAAGTGCTATTCAAGAGTTATAGGATCAATCGTAATCAAGATCGAAGATCTGAGTCTGTAAAACTCTATCAAATTATACTGCTATACTTATGGGTGTGATTGTAGCTCGTAAAATCAATTGGGTGTGCTTAGTAGCTAGTAAATCTAGTGGGTGTGCTTGTAGCCCGAAAATCAAGTGACTCTACCCAGAGGTCGGGATTCTGGAGGGTGCGTCTCATAGCCTTGAAATCGAGATTGTATTTGCATTTACTAGTTGGAAAGAAATTAGTAAAAGGAATTGTAAGGGACTGGATGTAGGGTAACTCCAAACCGGTATAAAATTTTGGTGTGTTCTTTCTTTTGACTTTGATGCATTTACTTTTATGTGCACTTTGATTCTGTGATTGTTAATTGAATTATTCCAAGTAGAATCTTAAAGAATTTGAAAAATGTTTATGTAATCAATTAAACATTATTCACCCCCCTTTAGTGTTAATTTAGCCTTAAGATCCCTATTCCGCTGACTCACATTTGGTATCAGAGCATTGGTTTTCAAAGTATTCATAATCTGATTTTTGAAAAAGATTCAATGGCAATTTTTGATAATATTTTTAACACCATTTTCGAAAAGATAATTTGCAAAATCATCATAATGTTGTTTCATAAATTTACATCTATCCATTATAAAAAATCACGTGATCATTTGAAAAGGTATGAAATGCAGGAACAGATGTGTTACATAGCTTTTGATGAACATACACATGATGATCAAACTTTACAGATCAAAAAGGACAAATGGATATTGGATAGTGGATGCTCAACGCATATGATTAGAAATCCAGAGATTTTGAAAGATATAGTTTACAACCATGGCGGGTCAGTAAATTTTGGAGACAACTCTAAAGGATACGTGACTAGCATCGGTAATGTCGTAATTCTAAAACTCCTACTATTTCTAATGTTTTGTTAGTTAGGAATTTAAAGCATAATCTGTTGAGTATTAGTCAATGGTGTGATAAGGGTTTCAAATTTAAATTCGTAAAAGATAAATGCCACACTGATGATAGTGAGTCAAACATTATCTTTGAAGGTATTAGGAAATGAAATGTCTATATATTAAGTATGAAAATCTCAAATGATAATTTGTCATTTGGTTGAACCAAGTGATCCTTGGATTTGGCACAAAAGATTTGGTCATTTGAATTTCAAACTAATATATAAAATTGCTAAAAATGATATATTATAGGTCTTTCCAAAATGAATTTTAAAGTTAATAATTTATGTGATGCATGTCAATTAGGAAAACTTAGAAAAAGTTCTTTTAAATCAAAAGGTATGTTTCTACCACTCAACCCCTTGAACTTCTTCACCTAGATCTTTTCGGTCCCTCGCAGATACAATCTTTAAATCATAGTAGATATGTACTTGTAATCGTAGATAAATATTCTAGGTTTACATGTACGATTTTCTTAAAACTTAAAAGTGATGCTTTTGAAATGCTTAAATCTTTGTTAAATGAATTCAAAATCAAATGACTAGTAAAATTAAAACTATTTGGAGTGATCGCGGTAGAGAATTCGAAAATGGAATTTTGAGAATTTCTATAATAAGAAAGATATAACTCATAATTTTTCATTTTCAAGAACACCACGACAAAATAAAGTGGTAAAACGTAAAAATAGGACGATTCAAGTGTGCGCTTGAACTATGCTAAACGATAGTGATTTGCCTAATATTTTTTGGGCTGAAGTAGTTGGTACTACATGTTATATATTAAATAGAATTTTAATAAGACCATTAACTAAGAAAATACCATATGAATTATTCTATTATAAAAGCCTAAAGTATCATACTTTAGAGTTTTTGGTAGTAAATTTTTAATTTTAAATACTAAAGATAAGTTGGATAAATTTGATGCTAAATCAGATAAAGGAATCTTTATTGGATATGCAAATAGAAGTAAAGCTTATAGAGTTTTCAACAGTAAACTAATACTATTGAAGAGACATTACATGTCTCATTTGATAAAAAGTATAAAGTTTATATTCCAAATATTGATGAAGAAGAAAACATTGGTAACCCAAACGGAAATAGTAATAATGAGATTACCGAAAACAGAACCAATAATAATTCAGAAAATTCACATCCAAATAAAAGAACAAGATACTTGAAAGATCATCCTATAGAAAATACACTTGGAAATATTGAATCTGTTGTTAAAACTAGAAATCAACTAAATAAAATGAGTAATGTTGCTTTTATTTCAACTATTAACCCTAAAAATCCAAAGGAAGCATCAATTGATGATTCATGGATACTTGCTATGCAAGACGAATTGAATCAATTCACAAGAAATGATGTATGGGAAATAGTCCCAAGACCTGAGGATAAACCCATAATAGGATGTAAATGGGTATACAGAAACAAAATGGATGAACAAGAAAAGTTTGTGAGAAATAAAGCTCGATTAGTTGCACAAGGTTATTGTCAAGAAGAAGGAATATATTTTGATGAAACCTTTGCACCCGTAGCAAGATTAGAAGCTATACGAATTTTACTTGCTTTCGCTACTCATAATAATTTTAAGTTATATCAAATGGAGGCTAAAAATGCATTTTTAAATGGTTTTATTAAAGAAGATGTATATGTAGAACAACCCCCACTTTTTGAAGATGCAAAACTACCTAATCATGTTTACAAATTAAAGAAGGCTTTGTATGGTCTGAAACAGGCTCCAAGAGCTTGGTATGACAGACTTAAATCCTAGCTATTACAATCAAATTTTGAAATAGGCAAAGTAGATTGTACACTTTTTTATTAGAAAAGATAAAATGATATTTAGTTAACATAAGTATGTAGATGATATCATTTTTGGATCTACCAACAATAAACTATATAAGGAATTCTCAAAAATAATGACTAAGGAATTTGAAATAACTCATATAGGAGAACTAAATTATTTTCTAGGATTACAAATAAAACAACTAAGTAATGGAATTTTTATTAGTCAAGAAGAATATACTAAAGATTTAGTTAAGAAATTTGGTATGTCAAATACAAGTGGTAAACCAACTCCCATGGCAACTAATGAAAAATTAAATATAGAAGAAAATTCAAAATTTGTAGATCAAACTTTTTATAGAGGAATGATTGGTCACTACTCTATATAACCGCTAGTAGACCTGATATTATGCATAGTTTTGTCTCTGTGCATGATATCAATCTCAACCTAAAGAAACTCATTTAAAATCCGTAAAACAAATTTTGAGATATGCAAACAACACTTTAGAATATGGACTCTTTTACCTAAAAGAAGACTCCTTTTAATTAATTGCATATAGTGATGCTGATTATGCTAGTTGCAAATCAGACCGAAAAAGTACAAGTTGAACCTGTCACTTTTGGGACATTCTGATTTCCTGGTTTAGTAAGAAGCAAAACTCTGTATCTCTATGTACGTCAGAAGCATAATATATTTCATCAGCATTAGCCTATTTATAGGTTATCTATGTGCAATAAATATTATGGTTTCAATTTTACTAAATCACCAATATACTGTGATAATACAAGTGCGATCAATCTATCTAAAAATCCAACTCATCATGCTAGAACTAAACCTTTTGATATAAGACACCAATTTCTAAGAGATATCGTAAACAAAGAAATAATAGCACTTGAATTTATAAACACTGAAAATCAAATAGCTGATATATTAACAAAATCATTGAATCAAACATCTTTTGCTAAGTATCAGAACATGCTGTAAGCTCGATACTCATTGGAGAAGAAAATGGGGCACATCTTTCCGTATACTACGTAAGTAGGCGATTAAAGGATGCAGACGTACGATACCCAGTTATAGAAAAATTAGCCTATTGCTTGTGTAACAATCCGAAATTTAAGCTATAATAATTAATTAACGAATAAATTAAATAATAATATAAATTTGTGAAATTATCAAAATTGAACCATGGGAGTTGCACCATTGTGTCCGTGGTAATTTTCTGGTCAATTTCCATATATAGACAGTCAAAATCCGAGCTAGAACGAAGAAGTTACGAAATAAACAAAAAAACGAACGAAAAGAAATATATATATATATGGTCAGGTCCACCCTAGGGTCGATCCTCCCCTTAGCTAGGTCGACCCTAACATATGATGGTCAACATGAAGGTCGACCCACCTTCATTTATTTGACATTGTTTTTCCGGTTTGGTTTCGAACACGTCATTTTCCAATTCTTTTGAATCCTATGCGTTCATGCTTCCATCCAACGGTTCCCATCGAGCCTATGACGTGGTTGCACCAGATTTAATCTTCAAATCCAATGGTTTGAGACACCCAAGTAAACCTATAAATAGACCCCTAGGCATAGATGTTTTTCTCATTCAGATTTTCTCCTATTCGGGTTCATTGCTAGAGGCTGGACCCTAGAAATAAAAAATTTCTAAGGAGAGATTCTTTTTGAGAAAAATATTTACGCTCTAGGATAGGATCAAGGAAGACCAAGGACTAGAGCCGAGGACCGCAGGTGAGTGTTTAAGTAATTATTTTAGATTTTTAAGTAATTTAAAATAATAGAGTTTTCAATAGTTGTAGTTTTTCTGCAATTTTGAGACGGTTTTTATACAAGTTATTAGCAGTTAATTTTAAAGTTCTTTTCAGTCTATTTTATTCAGCTATTTTTATTTTAGCTATTTTATTCATTTATTTACTGTTATTTACAGTTATTTACACTTTATTTACATCTGCTTTACGTTAGAATTCAGCCTGTAAATGTTAGTTTCATTTTATTCCTTTTTACGCGAATAAAATAATAAAAAGAGGATAATTCGCTAATATGGACTAAAATATAAGAATACTAAATTTATAGAAATTTGACGTAAATAAGAACTGTAATAAAAAGTAGGTAGCCTGAAATAGGCAAATTTGAGACATTTGCAAGTATGTTTATAACTAGTAGTTATAACTAAAAAGACAGAATAAAAGAGAAATTATAACGTAGGTTATAATTAAGCAAAAAGAACAGAAAATGCTTATTTTAAAACTTAGAGCTAAGCTAATAAGCAAATATAGCAGAGATAACAGAAGAGGTTTACTTTAAGACTTAGATTAAGTTAATAAGCAAACGGAGTAGAAATAACAGAAGAAGCTTATTTTAAAACTTACACTAAGTTAATAAGCAAAGATAGAAGTAGGACCCGTACAGGAAGCATTCCCTTTCAGTCAGGAAATGATGGTTTCACAATAGATCAGGTGAGACTGGGACACGCTTATGCTGAAGTAGGTAGATAAGTGGTCAATAAATAGAAGCTCAAATCAGGGGATTTGGGCAAGGGGCGCAACTAGATTGTGTTTGTTAGGACCCATACCGGCAGCATTCCCCTGTCAGACTAGGACTGATCGTCTCATAACAGATCGGGTGAGGCTGGGCACTCTTATGCTAAAGTAGGTAGATAAGAGGTCAAAAGAGGGAGCAATAGATAGTGCAAACCGGCGGTGACTTTGCGTGCGGTCTCGAAGTAGGGATATAAGTCGCTATTGAGTTCCAAAGCGCTAAACAGGTGTCCTTTTACTATAGGACCCACAGGATGAGACTAGCTCACAGTGGCACAACAGAGATAGAAGGCCGATCAAAGGGTAGAATTAGGACTTCAGTCTAATTAAAATAGGATTAGGAATTCAGCCTAATCAAAGCAGCTATCTAAGACAAGTGCAAACAATCACTATCAAAGTAAACAGTTAAACAGTATTTTACTCCAGTTTTATCTTTCCTTTATTTCCTATTATACTAGAGCTGTTGCTAAGTCTGTTATCTTTATCTTGTTTAAAAATACTAGTAATTACTTCCACTCACCAAACTTTTAGTCTGACCCACTCTTCTATTTTCCCCTTCCCCCCCATAGGCCAGCAGAGGCAAGGACAATAGATTTGGATTCCTTAGAGACCCGTTTGCAGAGCTTTTTTCCATGTATTCTTCTTCTTTTTCAGTTTTCATTTCATTTGGATTTCGATGTACTGGTACTTCTTGAGAGGGATGGTCATTTTTATGTACTATGATGATGTGACTGAGATTGTATTTTCCATGAGACATGTGTATTTGGTTTTTAAGACATATTTGGTTTTTATGACTTATTTTCTAGAGTAATGGAGTTTAATTTTAAATGTTTTCGCTGTTATTATTTTTTTATCTTGTGAATCTTAGTCTCTGTAAAGTTTTAGCTATACCTACAATGCACCACATCTTTTAGTGTGTCCTTTTAGGTATACTAAGGGGTGTGGGGTGTTTCACTTGGTATCAAAGCCTAAGGTTACAGGATTCCTAAAAACTTGTTTTAAAAGTAAAGTATTTTTCGAAAGTAACTTATTTTCAAACTATTTTTCAGAAAGAAACTCTTATTGTAGAGATAGTTTTCAAGCATAAAAGAGTTTTTATAAAAATCACCTCAAAGTCCAGGTCAATCTTCTTTCGATTCTTTCGAGCCTAAATTATCTTTTTCTTTGCATAGCATGGCGGATGCTCCTAATCTTCCCGAGGGTGTCCAATCCCCGGGCTGGTTTCGTAGATACCTTCAAGCTACGACACCAGAGGTGCAAGGGCAAGCGCCCAATCCAGCACCGGCGGGTGGAGATCTCATTAATCCACCCGTAGCAGCCAATTTCTCTAAGCTATGCAAGGACTTCGATAATCTAGGAGGCAAGATGTTTTTTGATATGGAGGATTTCGTGGAGGCACGAGTTTAGTTGAGAAATACGGAGCAGATATTTGGGCTGTTAGGATTGGAGGACCAGTAGAGAGTTCAGCTTGCATCTTGGCAGCTGAAAGGAGAGGCTTCTTATTGGTGGGAGATTGTTGAGTTGAAAGGTAGAAATGTTGGTTGGAATGGGTTCCGTGAAAGTTTGAGAAGAATTTTTTGTCACAAGCAGAAGAAAGCATGCATTTGGAAAGGTTCATTAGTTTGAAGCAAGGAAGTCTTTCAGTAAAGGAGTATATCAATCAATTTAATGAGTTATCGCGGTTTGGGATGGATCTTGTCAATACACCGCACAAGAAGACCATGATGTTTGCTAAGGGATTGAATCAGCCCCTCTAAGGGTTGTTATTGATGCATGTACCGATGGGAGCTACATATGAGTCACTAGTAGAGATGGCCCTCACGTCTGATGCAGCTAAGGAAAGAGAGCTTAAGGAGGTCCATAAGTCAGAGAATTCTAAGAAGAAGTGGTGAAAAGATAAGAAGGATAAGGATAAGAAGAAAGGAGGAGGACCTCAAAAGCAGATCAAGAAAGGTGAGAAATGCAATAGCTGTGGATTGGTTGGACATTACGCAAGGGACTGCAAGAAGGATAAAATGAAGGGAAAGTGTTATAGTTGTGGACAGTCCGGTCACCTTAGTAGATTTTGTCCTTAGAAGACGGGGCAGGGAGCGAACACACCTACAGCACAGGTACAGGCTTTGGATGCAACACCTTATAGCAGCGGACCAGATAGAGGTAGGAAAGTCACCGTGGAAGGTTTGATCTCTATTTCGGATTTTCCTATTCGGATTCTTTATTATTCTAGAGCATCACACTCTTTCATTTCTAGTTCCTTGGTTGATTGTTTGCACTTAGATATCTCTTTAGTAGTGGGCCCCATAGTTGTTTCAAACTCCATAGGAGGATCGGCATATTTATCCATGATTTGTAGGGGTTTGAAAATTTTTATCCTAGGCGTAGAGTTTGACTTTGATGCCTATGTACTGAGATTTTGGGGTATGGGGTGATTTTGGGGATGGATTGGTTAGCCACTTATGGAGCGATATTGGACTCTGAGAGGAGAGTCATTAGACTAGAGACATGCAGTGGTAGGACTCTCGAGGTTCCTTGCGACTCACAAGGGTCAGTCATGTTGAGCTTCCTTTATTCCCTCGATTCATCACCAGTAGAGTTGGATTTAGTTCCAGTCGTCAGAGATTTTCCAAACGTCTTGGAGGAGGTTAGGGGACTACCCGCTAATAGAGGATTGACTTTAGGATCTACCTTAATGACAATGCTAAGCCAGTGGAATTTTCCGTGAGACATATGGCTCCTAGGGAGAGGAAGGAGTTAAGAAAGCAGATTGGTGAGCTATTGGAGAAAGGCTTCATCAGACGGAGCATATCTGAGTGGGGAGCGCCAGTCGTCTTCGCTACAAAGGCGGATGGTTCCCTTCGACTTTACTTAGACTATAGAGAGTTGAACAAGCTCACTAAGAAGAACCGTTACCCACTTCCTAGGATAGACGATCTTTTCGATCAGCTAGTTGGCTCTTCATATTTTCTCAGCTTGATTTGGCTACCGGATTTCATCAGCCTAGAGTCGCTGATAATAGCATCGATAAGACAACATTTAGGACACCCGATGGATTCTTTGAGTGGTTGGTTATGCCATTTGGGCTGACTAATGCCCCAGCCTATTTCATAGATTTGATAAGCCGTGTTTTTCGAGATGTCCTAAATAAGTTCGTAATAGTATTCGTGGACGACATTTTGGTGTTTTCCAAGAGTATGAAGGAGCATGCTATTCATCTAGAGGAGGTACTTCGTACACTTCATGTTCATCAATTGAAGGCAAAGTTCTCGAAGTGTCACTTTTGGCGTGAGGAGGTGCGTTTCTTGAGGCATGTAGTCTCAAGTGAGGGTTTAGCTGTTGATCCCGCTAAGGTAATAGTAGTGCAAGATTGGAAGGCCCCAAAGAATGCTACCGAAGTTAGAAGCTTCCTAGGTTTGGCTGGTTATTATAGGAACTTTATCAGAGATTTTGCTAAGATCTCAACACCGCTTACTCGCCTCACTAAGAAGAATGCGACATTCATGTGGGACGTGGATTGTAAGGATTCCTTCACGATGCTAAAGAAGGCCCTTACTAGTGCGCCGGTGTTAGTTTTACACGATGGAGCTAAGCCTTTTACTGTATACACTAATGCATGTAAGACGGGTCTTGGAGCAATATTGATGCAAGAAGGGAGGGTAGTATGCTATGGAAGTAGATAGTTGAGGACTCATGAGAAGAACTACCCCACCCATGATTTGGAGCTAGCTGCTATTGTTTTCGCACTCATGTCTTGGCGACATTACTTGCTAGGAGAGAGGTTCGAGTTTTTCATTGACCATAAATCATTGAAGTACCTATTCTCACAAAAGGATTTAAACTTGTGGCTGCAACGTTGGATGGAGTTTTTAGCATCATATGACTTTGAGATAGCTTATACCCCTGGCAAGGGAAACGTGGTGGCGGATGCGTTGAGTAGGAAGAGTGCAACACTTAGCCCAATGTTCATAGAGTGGAAAAGCCTAAAGTTTATTTCCACTTTTGATTTTAAGCCCTCTACGGTCATTACCTCAGGATTATTAGCAGCACTTGAGGTTAAGCCTACCCTCATAGATCAGATTGGTTCAAGGAAGCGAGTGGATTGTGAGCTTATGGATATTCTGGAGAGGATTATCAGAGGAGAGGTCTCTAGACATCTCCAACGCTATTCCATTGATAGTAAAGGGTGACTAAGGAGAGATGGAAGACTTTGTGTCCCCCGCACTAGTGATTTGATGAGAGCAATTCTAGCAGAGGCACACCATTCTCGAATGACTATTCATCCGGTGGTGATAAGATGTATAGGGACATGAAGAGAGTGTTTTATTGGAGTGGCATGAAGAAGGATGTGGCGGAGTTTGTAGCTAGGTGTCTTGTCTGCCAAAAGGTTAAGGCAGAGCAGCAGAAGCCCGGTGTATTACTTCAGCCGTTGGATGTACTCGAATGGAAGTGGGATAGTGTTTCGATGGACTTCATAGATGGTTTACCCCGATCTAGGAAGGGGAATACCAGTATTTGGGTGATTGTAGATCGCTTGACTAAGAGCACCCACTTCATTCTAATCAAGAGTAAGTGGACAACACCTTATTTGGCATCCCTAAATGTTCGTGAGATAGTCCGGCTTCATGGAGTTCCATCTAGCATAGTGAGCGATATAGACCCTATCTTTACTATCGAGTTTTGGAGAAGCTTACAAGAGGCTATAGGAACGCATCTTAAATTGAGTACGGCCTATCACCCTCAGACGGATGACCAAACGGAGAGAGTTAATAGGGTTCTTGAGGATTTGTTGAGGATGTACATTCTTGATTTTGGAGGAACTTGGGAGGAGCATCTTCCTCTAGTGGAATTCACTTATAACAATAGTTTTCATGCTAGCATTGGGATGGCACATTTTGAGGCTCTTTATGGAAGATCGTGCAAGTCACCTTCATGTCGGTTGGAGTCTACAGAGAGATTGCTTCTTGGTCCCGACATGGTTAGGGAGACTTCAGAGAAGATAGATTTGATTAGGAGGAGGATGAAGACAGCCCAAGATAGGCAGAAATCTTAAGCAGATAAGCAGAGAAGGGACATTGAGTTCGAGGTAGGAGATTTGGTTTTTATTAAGGTGTCTCCGCTAAGAAAGGTAGTGAGATTTGGATCAAGTGGGAAACTTGCTCCCAGATTCATAGGACCGTTCCCCATTGTGGAAAGGATAGGGAAGATGGCGTATCGAGTAAAGCTACCGGAGAGGCTTGCAGGAGTGCACGATGTTTTTCATGTTTCACACTAGAGAAAGTGCTTACATGACTCAGCAGAGGTTGTGGAGCCTAGTCAACTGGAGGAAGTTGAAGTGGAGAGAGAAGCATCGGTTCGTCGTTTCCTTCCAAGATCATTGGACATGACATATGAAGCTTAGGAATAAAGAGGTCTCGTTAGTAAAGGTGCAGTGGGGAGATGATGTTGAATACGCTACGTGGGAGGCTGAAAAGATTCGTACCTCTTATCCACATCTCTTTGATAGTAAGTTTTAGAATTTCCTATTTCCATCTTTAGTTTTGAATAGGTTCCTTCCTTTATTATCCTTTTGGAGGGTAGATCTTAGGATTTAACCTATGGATGGTAGGACTGAATGTAAACCTGTTACTAGAACGTGTTATGTATGATGGACGCTAGTGGTTGCAAGTGTTTGCTAGTGGATGCTAATGGATGCGTATATACACTAGGCACTATTATCTCTTAGGGATCGGCCTAACTAGGTCACTAGAGCATATGCATATGGATGTGTGCGCATTTGCATATTTTATTTTTATGGTTGCTATAAAGGGATGATTATCATATGATTATTGCATTTGGATGATGATTGTAGCATGCATATAGAACTATCAATTATCATTAGGAAATTTGCATTCATTTGGATACATGGCACAGACATGATTGCATAAAAGGATGTCAACTAAATCAGTAGACCGCAAAATCTTTTGCATTAGTTAGGAACATTGACACTACACTATTTGCATATATATCAATGATTGCATTAGAAAACTTAAGGACAATGGATGTAATGGATGATGGTTGAGTAGTTGGTTGTAGAATTTGGATAAAAATATTTCTTTCATTCTTCTATCCTTGGAGATTTCGAGGACGAAATCCTTTAAAGAGGGGAGAATGTAACAACACGAAATTTAAGCTATAATAATTAATTAACGAATTAATTAAATAATAAAATAACTTTGTGAAATTATCAGAATTGAACCATGAGAGTTGCACCATTGTGTCCGTGGTAATTTTCTGGTCAATTTCCATATATAGATTGTCAAAATCCGAGCTAGAACAGAGAAGTTACGAAATAAATAAGAAAACGAACAAAAAGAATATATATATACACACACACATATATATATATAGACATACATATATATATATATATATATATATGGTTAGGTCGACCCTAGGGTTGACTATAGGTCGACCCTAGCATATGATGGTCGACATGAAGGTCGACCCGCCTTCATTTATTTGATGTTGTTTTTCTAGTTTGGTTTTGAACACGTCATTTTGCAATTCTTTTGAATCATGTGCGTTCATGCTTCCATCCGACGGTTCCTAGTGAGCCTATGACATGGTTGCATCAGATTTAATCTTCAAATCCAACGGTCAGAGATCCCCAAGTAACCCTATAAATAGACCCTTAGGCATATATGTTTTTCTCATTCAGATTTTCTCCTATTCGGGTTCATTGCCAAAGGCTGGAGCCTAAAATAAAAATGTTCTAAGGAGAGAATCTTTTTGAGAAAAATATTTACGCTCTAGGAGAGGATCAAGGAAGACCAAGGACTAGAGCCGAGGACCGCAGGTGAGTGTTTAAGTAATTATTTTAGATTTTTAAGTAATTTAAAATAATAGAGTTTTCAATAGTTGTAGTTTTTCTGCAATTTTGAGACGATAGATTTGGATTCCTTGGAGACCCGTTTGCAGAGCTTTTCTCCATGTATTCTTCTTCTTTTTCGGTTTTCATTTCATTTGGATTTCGATGTACTGGTACTTCTTGAGAGGGATGGTCATTTTTATGTACTCTGATGATGTGACTGAGATTGTATTTTCCACAAGACATGTGTATTTGGTTTTTAAGACATATTTGGTTTTTATGACTTATTTTCTAGAGTAATGGAGTTTAATTTTAAATGTTTCCGCTGTTATTATTTTTTAATCTTGTGAATCTTAGTCTCTGTAAAGTTTTAGCTATACCTACAATGCACCACATCTTTTATTGTGTCCTTTTTGGGTATACTAAGGGGTGTGGGAGTGTTTCAGCTTGATTCTCACAGCTCGAAAGCTCAGAGCATACTTTCAGGCACACTCGACCAGGGTATTGACCAACTTTCCTCTTAAGCAAGTTTTTAGTGAACCCGAAACTTCTGGAAGACTGGTAAAATAGGGGATCGAACTCAGTAAATACGACATAGAATTTCAACCATGAGCTGCAATAGAAGAGCAGGCATTGGCTGACTTTGTTAATGAGTGCACTAGCTTTATTGAGGAATAATCAGAAAAAGAAAAAGATCAGAAGCCCGTGTGGCAACTATTTATGGGTGGTGCATCAAATGAACAAGGGGCCTGGGCAGGTTATATAATCATGACCCCAGATGGATACCGCTTGCATTACGCCATGAAATTGGGATTTCCTGCAACCAATAATGTGGAAGAGTATGAATCAATGGTAGTAGGATTAACCTTGGCACTAGAACTGAAAATCCGATGAATACAGATCTTTAGCGACTCTCAACTGATGGTGAATCAAGTAAAGAAGATATATCAAACAAAGGACCCCAAGCTATCCTTATATGTGAAGAAGTTATTACGAATGCTTTCTTTGTTTAAGGATTTTTCGATAAATCAAGTTCCAAGAGCAGAAAATGCACAAGCAGACTCCTTAGCAAAATTAGCCAGCTCAAGAGAAGCCCCAGAGACATGAATTGTCCCAGTTGGATATCAGGAAAATCCAAGTATTGAAAAGGAAACATTCGAACAAGGGAAGGAATTGTTAGTTATGACAAGGTCTCAAGCCAAGTCTCAAGAGGGAGAGGGAAAAGAAAATGGTAAAGAATTAACAGATGAAAGGGTGAACCAACCAAGGTCAAGTAGCACATATGATGATATATGGATGTCACCTATTGTTGAGTACCTAGTTAAAGGAATACTACCATTCGACAAAGGAGAAGTGAGAAAAATCAGGAGACAAGCTCCAACCTTCGTTGTGATGGACAAAATCCACTATAAAAATGGATATGCTCTTCCCTATATTAGATGTGTAAGCATGCATGATGGAATAAAATTAATGACTGAAGCACATGAAGGGTTCTGTGGAGACCATTCAAATGTAACAAAGCCGGCAAAGAAAATAATGAGGCAGGGATTTTACAGGCCCCATATGGTAAGCCAAGCCATAGAATATGTGAAAAGATGCGAAAAGTGTCAGAAATATTCAAAGATACCCATCCCCCAAGTCAATTAACTCCAATTACAAGTCCATGGGCCTTTGATGTAGGGAGAATAGATTTAATCAGCCCATTGCTAATTTCAAAGGGAGGGGTGAAGTATGTCGTGGTGGCCATTGACTATTTTACCAAATGGGTTGAAGTGGAACTGCTTCCAAAAATCACTTCTGGGAAGGTACTTAGATTCGTTATCAAGAACATCATAACCAGGTTTGGAATTCCCCAGAAGATAATTTCTGACAATGGAACCCAATTTGAAAGCGAATAATTCTCCCGCTTCTGCCATAAGAATGGGATTATTAAAAGATTTTCATCTGTCGCACATCCAAAAGCAAATGGAGCAGTTGAGGCTGTGAATAAAACCATAAAGACAATTCTGAAAAGGCGACTAAACAGGGCAAAAGGAAATTGGGTAGAAGAACTGCCATTTGTGCTATGGGCTTACCGAACGTCTGCTAAAACAGTAATGGGACATACCCCTTACTCTTTAACATATGGGTGTGAGGCGATGCTACCAATCGAGATTGAGATACCCTAACACCGAAGGATTGCCTACGCCTTTGATAAAAATCAAGAGTTGAAAAAAAACATTGGACCTAATATATGAATTAAGAGATGAAGCAGCGGTAAAAACCACCAAATATCAAAGAAGAATCTCAAAGTATTACAGTTCAAGTGTAAGAACTCAATCATTTCAAGAGGGAGATTTGGTACTCCGTAGAGTAATGGACAATACTAAGAATCTTGCAGACGAACCCCTAGGACCAAACTAGGAGGGACCATTAGTCGTTTGCAAAGTAATCCCCCTAGGAGCCTACAACTTGTGCCGCCTAGACGGCAATATGGTGCCTAAAACGTGGAATGCCGAGCATTTAAGGCCATATTTTCCGAAGATGAATCAATAAAGAGCTACTTTTTGTAAAGAGAAAATCTACATGGTTGGGAGTGAAATGCTCCTTATATTTGGATACTACCTAAGATGGTAGCCTACCTAAGATAGTAGAAAAGCCTCTGTCCATGCCGAGATGGCCAAGGAAGAGTACCTCCTGGAGGGAGGGCGGGTAAGCCTTTAGCCGCGCCATAAGATGGCCAGGTTAAAGCTTCGGACAAGCCCTTGGTCGCGCCTCTGGTTAGGTCAAGGCACCTCCTAGGAGGACGGAGTATGCCTTTATCTGCACCATGAGTTGGCCAGGTTAAAGCACCGAACAAGCCCTTATCCGCACCACGCTATAGCCAGGGTAAGGCACATCCTGGAGGGAGGACGGAGTAAGCCTTTATCCGCGCCATAAGATGACCAGGGTAAAGCACTGAACAAGCCCCTATCTGCGCCGCAAAAGGGCCAGGGCAGGGCGCCTCTTGGAGGAAGGTCAGGTAAGTCCTTGGTTCCAACCTCTAAGATGAGCTAATCAAGAGCACCGAACAACAATGGACTAAGATGTCCATGTCTAAGAGAGGCTCATTCGATAACGAACTGAGATGTCCAAGCCCAAGAGAGGCACATCAAATAATGGACTTAGATGTCCAAGGCCCAGAGGAGGATAATCAAGCAAAAGACTAAGATGTCTAAGCTTGTGAAATGGCATATTCGATCATGGACTAAGACGTTCAAGCTCAAGAGGCAGCTAATCAGATTATCCCTATATATTCAAAGCCTGAAGAGTTCATACATATCAAAGAAAACAGAAGCAAAGGAGTGGAACAGAACTCCATTTATTATTACCCGTATTTGGGTTTCGGGACTCTTATATAGGAATTTCATTAATTAATACCCGAATCTGGGTTTCGAGCCATACATTTACTAATACCTGAATTTGGGTTTCGGGCCTTTATCAAACACTATCTTTATTATACTTGAATCTGGGTATGGGAATATTATTGATCACTACGATTTTTATACTCAAGCTTGGGTTTCGAAATCCATATCTGATTTTGCCTTAATGCCCTAATCTGGGTTCGTAGCTTCTATTATAAGGATATTCTCCATGGACTTCTGGTTGTCCAACGTATGCCTAATCTAGGCAAATAATTTCTATTTTAACAGCAACTGTTATGGATTCCTACTTACAAAATACATGCCCTGATCTGGGCCGAAGATTCTTCTACAAAGAGAATTGTCTGGCCTATGCCTTGATGTGTGCTCAGGACTTGATATAAAGATGATATCTACTGATTCTTTCAAATTTATCATAGAAACCCGAATCTGGGTTTATAAATGCCACATGGAGGACTATTTTTAGATATTGTTATCTGGATTTTGGATGTCACGTTATCAACTTCCAAACTTCGCAAGTCCATAACCTAATATGGGTTAAATTTCATTATTTCCTAATCTCTATCAAATTCTAAACCAGGGGTGTGATGTAATAAGAATTGAGATTATCGCAGACAACCGAAAGTTTCAAGCTAGTCTTTTAAATGCCAAAATTAAGGTTGATGTTTTATTAACTCTAGATGGTGCTCACCAACATCCGAATGAAGGCTTCAGAATCATTTAAAGTTTCTGAGAAAGTTTCCGAATAACAACTCATATCCTTTATTTGCTGCTATGGCTATTTCCCACAAAGAGCTCATAAACCATATCTACTATATGCATTAGCAGTTATTGATTACACGTTACATATCTGATAAGTCAGAATTATGATTGACTAACTGCCCAAATATGAAGGCATAAATATGCCGATCTATTACTAAAACAAGCATGTGAGTACGATAATGGGCTGACAACAACAAATGTCACTAACTTCGAATTTTGCAGGAAAATAAAAATATGGAGAGTAAGAAAGCTATGAAATCTTTGTCCTAAATAACAAAAACTTCTTTCATACAAGGGGGGCAAAAAGTTAGCCATAAAATCTACTCAACAGCAGAAGTATGAAAGAAGGTTAATACGATCGAGGTTTCGATGAAGAAATGGGCCAGGCTTCATAAAAGACATAAGTGGTTGTTTTGAAGGCATTAGGCAGGTATCAAAGGAGTCGAAGGCACCAACTACTCATACAGTGCAAAGGCTTTCGACCCAGATGGAAACAGATATACCCTTCCACTACTTTCAACCTTTCGACACAGATAAACAAGCAAGGACAGCTTCGGAACCCCTTTCGAAGGCAATAGATGACGCTCTCTCGCTTACATGCCAAACCTTTCGAAGTCAAAGGTTTCTCCCCTAACACAACCTTTTCGAAAGCATATACAAGCCTTTCGAATCGGTCGAGGTCCATAATTTTAAGAGAAGGTTCTGCCCTAGTTCTAATGCATGCATTCAAAGGCTACACAGCCTCATTGAAACCATTGAAACTTGAATCTCTTCAAAACCAATATGAATGACCTATCGACCGTGTCAGAAGCTTTAAACTTATTTCCATTAACAACAAGAAGGAAGAAGGTGCATTCAGGAAACCTTTCGATAGTGTCGGAAGGTGCTGTGGAGAAAGTAGTATTCAGAGATCAACGAAGGCGAAAGGATAATAAATGCCACTTTTGACTCAGTCGAAAGGTCTTGGAAAGGATAAAGGAGTCGAAAGAGTAAACCAAGAAGAACAAGAGGACGCCTTTCAACAACATCGAAAAGGGTCATGGCCTTTCGACCAAGTCAAAATGCTTGAGGCGGCATATAAAAAGAAATCTTTCCTACCCAGTCGAAAGCAAAGATGTGGAAGGGGCCGACCTACATCTATAAATAAGACCCAAGGGGTCCAGTTTTGGGGACTAGATTCTGGAATCCTGAATTCATTTCCTTTACTCTACTTTCTTTGTTACAATTGTATTCTCAAGAAACCCTTAATCAAATTAGGGAAAAAGCTCTATACCTTGTAACACATTTTGGATTATAAATAAAAATGGAAGATAACTATTCATTAAGGATATTGGCGACAAGGAAGATCATTCAGATCATTAGCTAGACTAATGATCCATTGCACATGATTCTAACCTATTCTTATGGTTTATTTTTGTCTATGCAATGCATAGGGTCGACCTAGGTAAATGCGATCGAAACACATCATCATCAAAACCTACGCTTAATATTAAAAACTAGAGTGATGATGGGGTTTCGACCATGTTAAGCTCAAGATACTTGGGGATACCCATATTGATCTTATGCAAGGAAAACAAAGTGAATTATAGGCAGTGATAAGCTAGGACCGTTTCGTAAGGGAGGAAACCCTATCGACTTGATCAAAAAGGGTATTTTCGAGAGGAATCCTAGTTTATAATTGGCTAACAGTTGAATATAAGGGAACTCGTTTGAAGGGGATCGATCCCTAGAGGCATCAGAGACCCTTTTGAAGGAGTTCCACATCAAGAGTAATGAACCCATAGGGTCGAAAGCAACTGTGTCATACTAATAAAGTAAACATACCTTTCGACATGATCGGAAGGTCCTGAATATTATCTTTTGACATGGTCAAAAGGGATGAAGGGCAAGGATGATCAGCTACTTTCGACTCACTCAAAAGAGAGGACTCAATCAGATGTTGCTCTCTAAATCTTTATCCCAAAGTTAACTCCTTGAAGCCTTTCGACTAAGCCAACCAGGTCGAAAGGTAGGGATGGCTTTGTTAACACTTTCGATTAAGTCATCTTGGTCGAAAGGTGAAGCTATCACCTTAAACCGTTTCGACTGTGTCAATCTAGTCGAAGGGCATGCTTCCGAAGGAGTGGATCCTTTCAATAATTTGGTTTCGTTTGAATCTAATAACCTTACAAATAGCATTAGGGATGTTGACAAGTTTTCTTGTTAACAGAACTTTTGCCTTCATTATCCTCATTGTCTTATTCACTAATTCCCGATCATTAGGAAATCACGTTATGATGGTACTTGTCTACGTTAATTTGATTGTGTGGTGTGTATATTTAATTTAATTTAACCTTTGTTTTACTTACTTATATATACAGTTTAAGATGTGACTGCATTATGGTGTGGTATTAAATGAATTTATAGATTGGTTTGGTTACTATTAATTATTTGTGTTATCACTTATCATTTCTTATATATCATTCTTATCATTATTTCCATTTCATATTTATTTCATTTTAAATATCACTTATTGTTCTTATATAAATCATTCTCATCATTATTACATCTCATTAGTCTATAATAATTTATTTAGTGGAAGTTAGAGTTAGAGTAAGAGTTAGTGTTAGAGTTATAGTTTTAGGTGGTTATTTTTGTTGATAACAAAGGGGGAGAAATATATAAAATCTAGGCATAGATTAAAGAGGAGTTTTGTAACCCATAGGGAGTTATATTATATTTTATATACTAAGTTATCATCATCAAAAAGGGGGAGATTATTAGTACCTTAGGTAATGGTTTTGATGATAACAACTATAGATATTATATAAAATATAAATACTAATGTTTTATCAAGTTATATATAGTATATAGTGCAGGATATTAGACAGGTGTTGATTAAGAAGACTATATAGTATCAATAGATTGAATTTTGGAAATTTCTCTGTTATAAAGAATTTAAAATTGGAAATTTCTACGTTATAAAGAATTTAAAATTGGAATATTTGGTTGAATCAGGTTTTTGAAAAATCGTTTTGAAATTCATTTATAAATTTTAAATTCAAATTTAATAATGAGTATATTTCTGAAAAGTGTATTTAAATGTTTTGAAAATTTTATGTAACTTTATTATAGTAAAAGAAAATGTTTTGTAAAGAAATCTGTATTAAATTTGACTATATAATATTTAGGTGTCTTATTTAAATGGGATTATTGGAATTTTGGAAATTTGTAAAAGTGTTAAATTTAACTTGAAACCTTTTCTGATACTCCAGTAAGTTATTTGAAGAACAATTAATAAAGGAACCTGTATTTATTTCAGAGATTTAATAATTTTAAAATTTTAAACCTTGAAACATTTAAAATTTGTGAAAATTATTAAATCGATTAGAAATTATGAAACTTTATTGAATGACTCAAAAAGATGTTTAAGAACTCTGGAACTTTTTTTGTGAATTCTTGAAGCAAAAATGAAGTTATTTCCAGCCATATTTCACCTAATTTGATTTAACTTACATAAGAATTTTTAGTTCTGACTCGAGTGTATTATTTCCCTTTACGCTCGGGTCAGCCTGAGTATTTCAATGTTTCAAAGACGTTTGTTTCTTGAAGATGAAGATGGGGTTTGAAGACAGTATTTACTAGTATATTTCCGCTACATTATTTTGTGATGTCTATGTATAACTATGATGTTATTGTATAATGAAATCGAATGTATATTGTTAAACAGCTTTATGAACTGTCTATATATTCATTATATTTTGTTATTCCACTACGAGATTCTGTATTTTTGTTCTTCTTTCTTATTTCTTTAGAATAAAACCCATTGATAATCCATCTTTTGAACTATTTGAGCTGGACATGTGTGGTTTATTGTCGACTTGAATCGTCCAGAAAGGTGGGTTGTCACAGATGGTATCAAAGCTTTGGTTGAGCGAACACCTAAGCCTGTAGCGTAAACTCTTTAGAGATAGGGTTAGTAATACCCTAGACTGAATTTGGGTGCATATATATACGAGAGCATGTATTTGTTAGTTCTATATAAATGTTTTACTGATTTTGAATTTTTTGTAAATAAAATAATTTTACCTAGTATTATATTTGATATATAAAAGAATAATTTGCAAAATTTTATAAGGTTATTCATGATGTGTTTGTTTGAAAAAAAATATATTTAATTATTATCATTTACTGATTGATTAGTTGTGCTCGGTCAGTTTATGAGCATTGATTATTGTTGTTTATTTTCAAATTGTGTTTAACCAATTTATAAGTAATTTTCCTTTCCTACATGGGGTGGGTAGATATTAATTTATTGGAAACATTGAACCAAACACCTTGTTAATTTAGTTTCACAGTTTGACTATAAGGCGTTCGACGATAATTTGTTGGGTTAAAATTTAATTTATTTTGATAAAAGTTGTTTATTTTAATATAATCAATGATATACAATTGTGAAATGATTTTATATAAGAATATTTATATGAATATATGTTTATAACTAGTAAAGATTTAAAACGAGGAATTTGAGAACTAAAATTTTGGTGTTTTTAAAATTGGTTCTCTAAGATTTTGGGAAAAATATAATAGCATTTATTTAAAAAAAGTATTATGGATAGAAATGTTTTCTAAGGATTTTAAAGGAAGTAGAAAGAACCGAACTCACTTCGGTCATCGGAAAATATCTTCGGTGATGACTATAGCATCATCGTTGTTTGTTTTTGAGTTTCGAGTGAGGGATGCCACTGTAGTAGCTTTGCAACACAATTGTTTAATGAAATGGATTTTGATTTAAATCCTTGAAGTATGATTTGAAATTCAGAATGTATATGTATATATGTATTTCAAATAATTTGAACTAAAACCCTGTGTTTAGTTCTCGAGTTTCTGTTAAGCAACACATATATCATATATATGCATTAAGGTAGTTTGGCTATGCATCTTGTTTGAGATGTTGATTGGTGATTTTCAATTATTGAAGTAAAATGGATTTTTTGACAATTTTGAATAATCGAACTTTCAAATTAAGATTAAAATTTAGAGGTAAGTGTTTTAGAGAAAATATAAAAGTTGAGTTTTTGTAACTGTTAAATTAAAAGTTAATAGAATTTAAGCAAGTTTTAAACTTTTGAATACTCTTGTTAAGTAAAATGAATAAGATTGTATTCTACAAGTACGAACTTAAGTTGTGAAATGTTTTATAACGTAATTGTGTTTTGAGAAATATTTATGAACTTAGTTAATGTTTTATAAATTTATTTTATTAATAAAAGGTTGAAAGCATTCGATTTTAAAAGAGAAAAAGGGAAATATTGATTTTATATAAGTAAGACTTTATATAAATATGAAATTGAAGAAAAATTTGAAAACTATTGATTTTGAAAATAATGAATTTTGAAAGGTATTAAATTTTGAGGAGGAAGAAAAATGATTTCAGATTTCATATAAGTATGAAGCAAAAGTGGTTTTTAAAACCTATTGATTTTCAAAGACCTTTGATGTAGTAAAATATTCAATTTGGAAATTTTCGATTCGTTTAAAGAGGATTTTATATAAGCACGAAGTTATTTGGAAGACTATCGATTTTGAAAGGTATCCGATTTGGAAAGAAATGATCTTATATAACAGAGTTTATATAAGTATGATGTATATGAAGTTTATGATATGGAAGGGAACAATGTGCAGTATGATATATTTTGAAATCGAAGATATGGAGAAGTACCCTCTTTGAAAATATGAAATCGGAGATCCACTAGGTGGATCCACTTGGAAATCCATTCTGTGGATCCAATTGAATTTGATGTAGGCTGTCCAGACATAAACCCATGAGTTGCTTTGATTTTTGTTTTTCTCATAGCGTAAATTGAGGGGTGTGATACCTACAGGTATTATGGATTCACTGGGATAGCGACGTAACCATTACGTAATTGTGATTTATGGAGTTTTAATGCATATGTAACGACCCACTTTTCTGTACAGTTTAAGCTGATAATAAGCCACACATGTCCTACCCAAATTGAACGGAAAGGCGGATAGTTAGGGAAAAGAAAGAAGAAAGAAGACAAGAAGAAACTAAACAACACAAAATCTCACAGCGGAACGAATAATCTATAATATATAACAAATCTTTACACACACAAAAAACTGTAATATATGTATGTACGGACATCAATCAGAGTATAGTAACCTATTTCAGCTTGGACAGTTATAATAACCTGTCCTTACAATCGCTGATAAATATAACCATGAATGCAACGAAAAAATAACCATGTACATGAATACATCTCTAGGCCTCCAGCTCATCTCCTGAAGCTCTAAACATCCAGCTAAACCTAGAAATATGCTCGGTCTGACCCAAGCATTATAGGAAACAATGCCCGGGTTAGTTTGGAAAAACCAGCGTGAGAAACACAATCAAATGGATTCTTGATGCTTAAATAAACCCTTTGAAACAAAGGTATTTTGTAAGACCACGCCGCACATAAACACGGATGAGTTTTTACCTTACGGTAACCAAAACCTTTATATCAGAATCTCCAGTGATATTATAATAATTTCTAAGGGTGAAAATAATAATAATCAAGTAGTTGTGATGCTCGTGAGTGTACATCACAACAATACTAGGTATATAATCAAAAATCGTAAGGCACATTCGCTAATTGTGTAGGTTTTCCATGGAGGTGCCCTCAGTACTTCGAGGAACGGTCCTCCTGCACAAGGACCAGAGATATCCTTCTGAAGCAGCATACATCCCTAGTGATGTACCATAGGAAAAACATAGCTGGTCTCGCTAAGATCGAGTGCATCGCCCCATGCATGCTAACAGCTGTAGATAACGTATAGGTGGATCCGACTACACCTTATGGGTTTGCCAACCCTACTGTCCATGCCTCCTATCTCTGGTTTTAGTCATTCCCGCTGATGAGGCTACATCCGGCATTCCAGCTTTACGCACCGCCACCAAATAGATCACGGAATCCCACATGGATTCCAATACCCTAACGGGTCTCGGAATCACACATGGATTCCCTCATCTTAAATTGGAATCACACATGGATTCCCATACCCCAACGGGTCTCGGAATTACACATTGATCCTAACATCTCAATATATCACGAATCTCCTCCATAGATACATATATGGTTTCCGGAGTGGTCACGGGTTCGAGTCATCTCTTATGAGTACACTCTTCTGTTTCCTGGGTGCTCCACAAAACCCAACGCCGATTTTCGGAATGCTCAATACCGGTTCTTTAGGAAATAATCAGACAATACATAAAAGCGGGGATCACCCCCTAACCATTTAAGTGGATGGATCTCCTTATCATTTGTCCTAGAAGAACGAAACGAGTTTATATGTACAATATAACACCTATAATGGTAACTGTACCATATAATCCCCGTGTTTCCCCTAGATATTTCCAGAGTTAAAATCCTTCGGTGTTAAGTAGGGATTATTTCCCTACCGCCAAAATTAAGAAGGATTACATATTTCGGCCAAGATTTATAGTCGGTTATTTAACTATCAAATAAACGAACATTCCAAATAAAGATTATATTTCCCATGGAAATATCTAAGCCTCTTAAATTAATCTTTCATTAATTTAAAATCACATTTCAAATACTTGGAAATCACTTCCATATACTTATCTCAACAGGATAAGTATATTCACAAACCACTATATTTTCGATACATAGAAAATATAACCATATTGTAACAACCGGCTATTTCGAACCATTCAAATTGACAATCATCCACACATGTCAGACTGGAATTGCTCAAAACAACAGATTGTTAATTTTATATTTGGCAAAACATAGCATATACATTAAATAAATCAATCACATAATCACAGACATAGAGTAATACAATAATAAGCAGCGGAATAGATGAATAGTAGTTCATGAAGCTACTACAGAACGATAGAGTCTTAAAAAATATACAACAGATATCTCAAATACAAAGTAGTCTCGAATACATAAGCAATGACAAGTCTGAACGAAATAATTGGAAATAACTGAAAGCTGATCAGATAGAGATGGATCTACAAGCAAAGCTCCAAGCTCCAAAGGTGAGTCTCAAATGTTCTGACACTCAGTCTGACCCGAGTACAAAGCAAAACACAAAACACTCGAGTCAGGATTAACATTCTTATGCAAGTAAATCAACTCAAGTGAAATGCAAATAACTTAAAGGATGTTTGGGATTCTCATCCTTTAAGGATCCGTGAAACTATCTACATACATAATACAATACGCTACATAGATAATGTCTATAGTAAAGTAAAAATATTAAAATAGCGTTAAGGCGTTATCCATATCCCCTTAACACATTTTATATATTCCCATAGTCTATACAGATACTGTAAGAACCACCAAATCGGCGGTTTACTCTGGGAGCACTCCATAGGTATGGTACAAAACAAACTCGTAATGGGCGCGATGAGGCATGTGACAAGGCACACGAGGCAATGCCAGGGTAGGATTCTACCGTTTGCACTCCCGGACTGGTGGTAACGCATAGCAGCTACTACCGTCCACCTCAAGACACGCTCCCAAATCAATGGTGCACCCAATCAAATCACAAAATAATAGAATGGTATCGAAGAAATGTGCCCGATAGGGTGAGCGACCCCACTTGGCCCGGTATAGCCCCTGTTTTAGCCACATCAAGCTGACTCGCGGGAGTCAGGGCTGCGTTCATACCTCATATAGACGTTTGCCAAACCATCCTACTTCGTTATGGTATCTCCACCACGTGCACAGTTATTAAAGTGGTTTTCAGTATTGGCAGAGAGTATGACAATATCTGATCCCAGTCTCTTTAACAACCAAATGCTTATTTCACACCGTGGTCATTTTATATTTCAAACAGTTCATACATCATATTAAAATATCATATTCATTTCAAAAGTCATATCACTTTCGAAATCATATTCACTTTAAATCATTTTCATTTCCAAAATCATAACCACAAGATAGTTTAAACCATCATACCAAAGTATTCGCGTTTAAAACCATTAAATCTAAATCTTAACAGTTCCAACTTAAACGGTTTGAATATTGAAAGTAGTTTGAATATTGAAAGTAGTTTGTATATTGAAATAATCATACAGTAAAATAGTTTATATTTAGAAATAGGTTATAGATTAAAATACTTTATATATTAAAATGGTTTATATATTAAAAAAAAAAATATTTAAAATTGTTTATAAATTTAAAATAGTATATATTAAAATAGTTACAAATTAGAATTGTCTTCCAATTTCACAAATCAATTCAAATCAACTTCAATTCTAAAAATTCAATTTAAATCAATCTCAGTTCAACAATTTCAATAAAAAAGTCAATGGTTAAATTCAAATTCTCATTAAACCATTTTAATTTATCGATTTCAAATCCGGGTTTTGCACCACAAACTTAAACCACTTCCAATTCAATAGGTTTCAAAATTTAAATACTCAAATAATTTACAATAAATAAATTTCATAGATTTCATTTATTTTCAAAATCTAATTTTAATTTTATTTAAATTTGAAAATATTCACTTAAATTATAACATGTACATAAAATTTCAAATTACAAATTTAAATCAAAATTAAACATCTAACTCTAATTATATTAAATTTGAAATTATTCACTTTACTACCCTTTTATAAATATTTAAATAAAATTTCAAATTACAAATTTAAATCAAAATTTAATATTCAATTTCAATTTTATTTAAATTGAAAAATATTTATTTAATCACCTTTATTTAAATTTAGTTATTAAGTTATAAAATCATATCCTTAAATCCACAAAATCAATAAGTTTATACTCAATACTTATTAATCCAAAACATATAATTTTAAAATCTAAAATTTGCACATATATTAAAATAAAATCTTTATATTATATTCCAAAAATCAATATTTATTACAAGCCATATATTTCCTTTCAAAACTTTGGAAATCATTTTCTAAAATAGACCAATAGTGTCCGTATAAATTTTTTTACCGTATGGTCAAGTGATACAGATATTTATCATTTCAATCTGCAATTATTTAAATTTACAGGTTTATATCATTTCAACCCACAATTCTAAAATTTCAAAAATCAATAAAGTCGCTTGGGTTTATCATTTCAACCCATAACGATTTTTCCTAATCTATAACATCGTTCGGGTAGTATCATTTCAACCCATAACGATTTTTCCTAATCTATAACATCGTTCGGGTAGTATCATTTCAACCCATAGGGATTTCCAAAACTAACAGGGAACTTGCAGAGTGAAAACAATAAAATAATAATATAAAATAACATAGCATATCAATGGCAAATATGATCAAAATTGTCAAATTAAATATGATATACACATACTAACAGGTTATTGGTGTCAATAATGTCAATTATAATAGGTGAACAAATGCAATTAATATCATATCACATTTAAACGATTTAGTTACTAACAAATTTCAATTTTAACAACATATTTCCATCGTCATTTCATGTGAATTAAATTTATTAAATATAAGAATGTTAACCGTGAGTGATCGGTCACCTTTCGAGGCTAGAGAAAAACAGACAACATGATAAGCTACGAATTTTGAGCTGCTGTGTTTTGCTGCGACTGTTCGGCCACTGGAAGGTGCAGGCTGGCTTTCGGGGGGGTTGTGGCCAGAGGGAGCAATAGGTTGTTGCGTGTAAAAGGAAGGGTTGGGTTACTCGGCAGCGTGGTGGAACTGTGGGCTCGGAGGGATGATATGGTGAGGCGGGCGTGGAGTGCGTTCGGTGCACGGCTATTAGGTGAGCGGAGAAACAATGGTTGTGTGGCGGAGAGAAGTCTGTGCGATGGGCGATGAGCGGCTGTGGAAGTTTTCTGAGCGGGGTAGTGGGCGAGGCAAGGTGGTGTGGCGGGACTTGCATGGGCTTATTCGGGTGGGTCAGCTGCAGGCTACAATGGAGTGGAGGCTGTTGGGTTTTGATATGCTGTTGACGTGGGTTGTTGGCTGGGGAAAAAGAATGGCGGCATTGGAAAAGGGCGGTCAGTGGTGCTATGGCGGAGGACAAGAAAGAGAGAGGGCGGTGGAGCAAGGATCGGGTGGCGTAGTGAGCATGGAGGGGGGTTGGCGGGCTTGGGGTGAAGAAAAATGGATGCGTTGAACGGTGGAGGCCAAAGAGGCATTGGGAAAGAGAATGAGCAGGCGAAGGAAAGGAACTGGATTTCACAATGCAAAATTATATTCGAACTTATATATATGTGAACGGTAAATATATATATATATATATATATATATATTATTTATAGTTTTTTCTTTTTTCAGAAGCAAGAAGAGCAGAACAAAATGATAAGAGGAAGGAGAGAATGAACACTGATGGGAAAAGCAAATACATTTTGAACCGGTAGGAATAGTAAAAGTTATAATTAAATTTTTAGGAATATAAAAAGGCTAGTGGCTATTCAATTCACGATTGGACACGGAATACTCTAGAGATTCAAAATAGGTACCGATACGGCTATTCACCACGTACCGGACATCGAAACACACAAATGAATATACTACGGAGATCAACACGATGAGACGAACAGAATGGTACACATATTTGAGAGATACGACCATCCTATCAAAACTCAATATTTCGCTGCCAAACTGCTGCTAATTTGCCAAAAATAAGATAAACGGGTCTAGAGCAGTCAAAATTTGGCAAAACGAAATATGACGTCTCACTCAGAAAATAATAAACAATTTTATTATATAAAAATAATCAGATTTCAAAAATATTCTATTTTCTTCAAATTAACTGATTTTTAGATTTAAATTGAAAATTACACAACAGAACTAACTTTCATATTTTCCAATGAAAATCTGCCATTTGCTATGTTTAAATAGACACATACCAAATATCAAATTTTCATTGCTAAAATTTAATTGTTTATTTTCAAGAAAAATTTAGTTAATTACGTTACCAAAATCGTTAAAATTTTCGGATCGTTACACTCTCCCCCACTCAAAACTTTTCGTCCCGAAAAGGAACGAGATAGGAGAATAGAAGTAATGGAAAGGAAAGATAGATTCGAAATATATAATACCAGGTACAACAATTAATTCAAAACCTTATAAATTTCATTTTTGGACATCTTATTACCTACATTTACATTGTATATTATTCAATTACATATTCATATTAACATTCAAACTTTTCCAGGAAAGTTTTATAAATGTTTCTATATGTAATCTAGCACTATACAAATTTACCTTTTATTTACAACATTACTATTAAGTAAAATTTAGTTTGAACTTTTTATTACTTAAGTTTTCTCTTGTATAACCTTCAATTACATATTCACATTAGCATTTTAACTTTTTGAATATTTCAGGCAAGTTATATATGTTTTAGAATGCAACTGAGTATTATACAAATAAATTTTATCCTAGTTCAACTGTTTCAAATTGTTTCAATTCCATTTCTCATTTTAAACACTCTAATTATTCAAAAAAAATGCTTCATTTCAATAATTGAAAACCATCACTTAACATAAGACTTAAGCGTTAAATTTCCGGTTTCACTTTAAACCATTTGAAATAAACATATACATATTTTTTTATATACATAAATCATACTCAAGAAATTTAAATCAAATCTATTTTCGAAAACAAAAGTGTAGCATAGCTACTAAGTGATCTCCCTACTTTGAGACTCGAAAATGAATGTCGATGATGCTGCAGTCATCATCGAAATTATTCCCCATTGACAAAAAAAGAGAGTACTGACTTACTTCTTTTAAAAAAAATTCTTTGAAGACCAATTTCCATTTGAAAATACTTTCAAATAATAATTTTTTTTCTTTCAAAACTTTAAAACCAAATTTTGAAAGACACCGAAAATTTAATTCTTAAATCTTTAATTTAAATTCATTTTATTTGCAAATCAGATTTATAAACCATGTTTTGAAAATTCATCTTCTTATAACAATGATTAATGGTTTAGGAATTTTGACAAAACAATAAATGATAATCTAGTATTATCATTTCTAACAACCAATTCATTTAACTATCCAATTTCATAAAATTATACTTATATATATAAAATATAATCGTAAAATCATTTCATTTACCAATTTCGAAAACAATATTATGTCAGTTTGTTCTGTTCATGTGTTTTGAAATTCCTATCGATAGCGTTGGCCAGACGAATCGATCGAAACCCAAAATTCAAACTTAACAACTCAAACAACACAATATAAAACATCTTTATATCAATTACAAATACGCTCCCTCACAGGATCATTCAAGAATGGATTTCAGAACAAGGATAGAGATTCAAATGTAGAGGAACCCTAGTCAAAGAGAATTCGGACAATGAAGATAGCTCGAAAGGATGATAAGATGATTAAATTACAAAAGAGGAAAGATGGATGGACTTATATTAACCGTGGCGACCTTAACCGGGTCATCCGGGACTTAGAAAAATGAGAATATCATTAACGAAAATGGGGACAGACCAGTTGAGAACATCGCGACAAACGCGATTCATGAGATCAACAAAGAAGGCAGAAGTATTGGTTAATCCAAAGGGCATGACTAACCATTCATAGAAACCATTCGTCCGGAAGGAAGGACAATAGGTCGAGCTCCAGGAATAAGATCGATAAGGAATTCAATTTCCCGCTTAGGAGGTAGAGAAGTGAATTCACCAAAGACATCCTAAAATAGTTGGACAACAAGGGTGGAGTTAAGATCACTAGGCTGAGAATCAAGCGAAAGATAAAACTTCCTGCATAACTTGAGGCATTCGACACTCGATCACAAGAGAATTACCCAGGTCGTCTACTCGAGAAATGATTCGGGCTTGCAAGAATTAACAACATCATAACCGAGGACGTAGAAATCTCCGGTAAATCGACGCCTGTTGTAAAGGAGTTTCACCCCTTTACAAATCATACTAATGTTGGCGGAACCGCCGATGGAATTAGTCACACATAAGGATGAAGTTGCCAATTGAGGTTGTAAATGTGCTCAAATTTATTACAAAGATCAACAAGATTGAAGCTATGGGATGCTACAGTATCAAAAGGACACGAACAAGAAAAGACAAGAATGGATTTTTGAACAAAGGGAAAGTTCCAAAATTCAAAAGAAATCCAAATCAAAGAGGATCCAAACAAAGAATTTCAAGCTCGAACGAAGATGATTCTATGATTAATTCTACTCATTCTAGGGTATTATGCTAAGTTTTGCATAAACCAGAGCTCTGATACCAACTGTAACGACCGGCTATTTCGAACCATTCAAATTGACAATCGTCCACACATGTGAGACTTAAATTGCTCAAAACAACAGATTGTTAATTTTATATTTGGAAAAACTTAGCATATACAGTAAATAAATCAATCATAGAATCATAGACAGAAAGTAATACAACAATAAGCAGCGGAATAGATAAATAGTAGTTCGTGAAGCTACTATAGAACGACAGAGTCTTAAACTTAAATACAACAGATATCTCAAATACAAAGTAGTCTCGAATACATAAGCAATGACAAGTCTGAACGAAATAACTGGAAATAACTGAAAGCTGATCAGATAGAGATGGATCTCCAAGAAAAGCTCCAAGCTCTAAAGGTGAGTATCAAATGCAGTGACACTCAGTCTGACCCGAGCATAAAGCAAAACAAAAAACACTCGAGTCAGGATTAACATTCTTATAAAAGTAAATCAACTCAAGTGAAATGTCCATGTGATATGCAAATAATTTAAAGGATGTTTGGGATTCCCATCCTTTTAGGATTCGTGAAACTATCTACATACATAGTACAATACGCTACATAGATAATGTCAATAGTAAAGTAAAAATATTAAAATAGTGTTAAGGCATTACCCATATCCCCCTTAACACATTTTATATATTCCCGTAGTCTATACAGATACTATAAGCTCCACCAAACTGGTGGTTTACTCAGGGAGCACTCCATAGGTATGGTACAAATAAAACTCGTTGTAACGTATCGGGTTTTGCCCGCTCGAAAATCAACATCCGTACTTCACATTGTACTAGAATGCCGCAGATTCGACCGTTCAAATCCGATTCGCCGGAGCTATAACACAATTAAGTAAATAACACAGCGGAAGAAATGAATAATACATTGATATACAATATCTGATACAACAGAATGATACAATGAATATCAATATACATCAGAGATATGATACAACAAATAGCAGCGGAAAAGAAAACGATAACATCAGCAGTGGAACAATATCAATAGAAGTGATAACTCCAAAATGATCTTCAGACAAGAATAAATCCACAACTCCAAGATAAGCAACTCCGATGAATGAACTAGCTCCAGATAATCTACTAAACCTGAATATCTGAAAACCCCAACTCTAGACTGCCCGTGTGGAAAATAGTGGGCACCCAGAGTTTAGGAAGGGAACAATAAACTCCGGATCAGTCATGGGACTGGTGTGAGCAACAAAAACAATTTAACTTTAAACAACAGCAAAAGAATTTTAAACATTGAAATCCGCAATGCTTTTAGAAAATGAAACTACCATAAGACCTCCCACCACACACACAATGCAAACGCAGAATTGGAGGAGATTTCTTCTTATGATAGTCAAACATGCTTACTACGCAAAATCATTGGATTATTATTATTAGTGCATAGTGCAGAAAAACATTTCGAAAGCATAATATTAATCTTAGCCAACATACGACCAGTATCGTATGCCTACTATAGCTACCATCTAAACAGTGGTGACCACCGTACGTAAATGGCAGGTTCTACAACTAAAACCGTACAAGTTCCGTATTGGAGAAATGGATTTCCAACAAATGGTTTCCTTCCGCCGCATGGGAACGCCTCTGGCGGGACGCCCCGAGAGACAAACTGCTCTCTGCCAACAAGGCCGGGTTACCCCTGTAACAGGTAACTCACGAATATGCCACCTCCCGGTCCTTTGGGACCTTTATCCGAGCGCTCGTAACCATCATCACACATCATAAAGAAGGTGTATCCACATGAGTAAGTATCTGGGCTCCATACCATGATACCACCCTTTTCCAGAAGGAAATGACATACCCTAAAGGGCGCGACCCTCATAACCTTGCCGCAACGATCCTGTTTCGACCATTTCCGGGTTGTGAGGCCCTGACGAAGTCTCGTCCACAAAGCTACGCTTTTTCAAAAAGCCACGCTTTGGGTCAACAGATGATCAACCTATGATCACAAAGATAAATGATCAAACAAATGATCATATCACAAATGATCAAACGATGATCATCACACAGCTACACTCAGCATGCCACATTACCAAATTGGGATATATCGCTGATAAATTTCAACTACATAACCTCTGATCTCGTACGTCTCAGAGAAGGGTGTTAAGCTAAGAGAATGAATTCTCCGCCACCAACAGAAATGTATTTGAAAGAAATCGGCTTTATATCTCAAAGTGTAATGTCAGACATGTATCCATACAAGTCTGTTCCGGGTTCGAACAGAACCGAAGGCACTTCTCACGAAGCCCTTGCAATTCCGGATAATTTCCAATCACGTCCGGACTTCCCATCACAAAGGATGATCAAATCTCTATACCGGGGACCAGTCGGTGCAGAGACATTCGACAAGTTGTCCTTTCGTTTTCGTAAATATCCGGTCTTCACCACCGGTCTTCAAATGCTATCCATATACGACGTATCAATATTCGGAACGGGTTATATGACACAAAGGTCCTCTCCCGGCTAAACCGAATAATGAGCGCAATATTTTAAAACATATGGATATTGGGATTTCAATTAAGTCACAACTTATTACCCAAAATCTTTTCTTCAAATGGTTTAAACAAATTACCATTTCAAATCTTTTAAAACAAAAGGATTCATTTTAACAACCTTCAACGGTTTAACAATTTCCACACTTTAATCTTTTAAACAAAAGATTCATTCACAGATTTTCCAAATTAATTCCCATTTCAATTTGATTAACTCGTTAAATCTTCAAATCAAAGATTTAACTTACAGTTTTCAAAACAATTCCATTTCAACTAGTTTAAACAAATCATCATTTTAAATCTGTTAAAAATAAACAGATTCAAATCATAGCTTTTCAAAACAATTCATTCATAACTTGGAAAACCATTTTCAATTCAATCTTGAAATTCCCTTAATTAAACTAGAATTTCTTCTTTTATCTGAAAGCTTTTATCATTTGGAAACAAACAGTTTCACTTCGGAAAATCTGATCTCATTTATACGAGTTAAAGTCTTTTGGGTTAAATCCAAATTCTCAAAATTATACTTTTAAATGGTTTAACTTTATATAAACACATTTATATCATTTTCAATCTCTAGTTTCAAATCATAGGATTCAATTGCGAACTTGAATTCAAAATTTAAATCAAATTATTTAAATTTTCAAAACTCGATTAAGTTATTCAAAATAACTTTTATCTTTGAAATTCCATTTCAAAAGCTTTAACATTTAACCCAAATTCATTTCCAAAATCAATTGAAATTAAAATTTCAATTTCAAAAACATCAAATTTAAATCATTTGTGACTTAACCGATTTCCACGTGAAATCCATATTTGTGTGTGTATAAGTGTGGTCCAGGGGTTCAACACAATAGAAGTATAACATCAATCATCACAGATTCAATTTTATCAATCTCGATAAGCGATATAAATCCATAACGCTTATCGATTCATAGATAATTAAATTTATCAATCATAAAGATTCGTTATTATTATTCGATGTGGGTTTCGGATAACTAACCAGAATACGAATCCCTGTCGCATCGAAATTCAAATGTCGTTTACGGGTCAAGGTTTTCATATTCATATAACAGTATATTCATCATAGGTATAACAGCTCAGCACAAAGCAATTCATATTACAAGGCATCACAATCACATAACAGAGTTATCAATCCAATACACAACATTCAATAGAATACAAACATCCATAAGGAAGATAAATTGATCACCTGATTAATTGAAACCGGATTAATCACTAATCCAAGTTATTTAGTCAATTATAAATTAATTAACTTTAAATTCATTAATTAATAAATTAATAATTTAATTAACCCCTTAATTGCTTTCATTAAGTAATTAACAATTTACAGTTGATTATCTTAACTAATTTATCTAATTATTTATCAAAATAAATAACATTAATTAATACTTAAAAATTCTTAGTTAATTATCTTTATTAACTAATAACATTTCTTAACTACTTTTAATAAATCTCAAATTTTAAATAAATCTTAATTATTAATTTATTAAGTTGATAAACAAATCATTCCTTAATTTAACTTCAAGACCGATCTGAAATTCATATTTCATCTTTGATTTAAAATTCCATTTAAACCTTGATTTACAATTTAGATTTCAAGACAATGTTCTGTTGTTAAAATCTGGAAACTCATATACCCGAGCTCCTCTTCTATTTGCTTCGAGCAAAAATTCGAAACACACGAGGATTTCCCGAGTCCCTCCTTTCCTGAATTTGTTATTTTCTTCTTCTCTTTTTTTTTAACGGTGATACTTAAATCACAGGAATAACCCACCAAAACTCGAAGTCCCCCTCCGAAAATCATCAGAAAATCTCGAATATCAAGTCGAGCCAAACATCCCCTTCTTTCCAGACTCCACCACTTCTTCTTCTTGGTTTTCTTCCACTGACACATTGAATCACGGTGCACGTGCACTGATCGTCCAACAGCTTCCGACCAACCTCAAAGCTTCCTACCAGTCGCTGGTGATCTTTCTGACCATCACCAATACCCCACATCGTCGAACATCCCCTGAAACGAAATCGAGCCATCTGCTCCTTCCTGAAACCAATCCAGTTCACCAAGAACCGCCTCGTCCCACCGCGTGACGTCACCGGAGTCCACGCGAATCTCTCCGAAGCTTCGTCACGACCCCTAATACCCACGGCACAACACGCGATCGCCTCCGATTGCTCCTCGTCGCCGCGAATACAAGTCAAACTTCGACGTCAAATTCAGGGTATAAAACCCTATCTCGATCATTACTGGCCAACACGATCCACTAAAAATTCCCAATGCATTTTTCCTACGATCGCCAGTACTCCAGCCACCTCCACCAATGACCACGACACCCAGTTCGACTTTGATCGCCGGAATTTGGCGAAAATGCTAATTCCGTTCAACATTCAATTCCTCCCAAAATATCAACTTAAAAATCCCCATTTTATTTTTAAAAATCATATCTTTTGATGACGAATCAAAATATATATCTGAAACAACAAGTTATTAAAGTTGAGATTTTGATATATTTAAACTCTTACTGTTCTTCTTCCTTCTTATCAAAACTATTATCAGATTTTCACTAGAAATGTTTTAAATCAAATACCCTGTCATTAAGATCAAGTTTGATTTATACATCTAGGTTTAACAAAAATCAGGAAGAGATATATTGAATTTTATTTTATTTTTGATCAAGCTGGATGCTCTGAAATGAGAAGACAGAGGTACTTTCCACATAACCTAGCATTCACTTCTACAAATATTTATACGCAGAGGAATTCATATATATGTATGTATGCATAACAAGGCAACTTCAAACTCAGGCATCATAAGCAACAGATAAACACATATATTTAGTTTTAATTGTTTACTCACATGGATGGAAGATCAGAGAACAATTGTTGCTTTTAAAACTGCAAATGATTTTCTTTAATCCTCTTGAATCTCTGAGTTTAGTTGAGTTATTTGTTGTTTAAGGTGGAGCTTTGATTAAGTTGTAGATGATTTTTATCTCAGTTAAAATGGTTTGAACGAATTGTAGCAGAGGAAGTTGATGTATAGGAGAAGGCTGGTATAAATAAAAGAAAAGAGGTGTACAGGGTACTTTATATTGTTTGTACAATTTTGATCAGTGATTTTTCCTTGCTTTGTCCATTGATGTCTGGTTTGGTGGCTACATCAATTTTCTTCTTTTCGGCTGATGTATATCTCTTGTGTACTAGAGATAATAGTATAAACTATCATGTACAAACTTATATAATTTTGTTTGGTTTGTACACACTATCATTCTCATCTGGTTTTCGTATATTCTTAGATTTTGTTTGCACTGGCATACTTACTTCTCATTTTTGTTTACAACTTCAAACAGTCTACATGCTTTTGTATGTACAGAGATGATTTTGTTTATTTCATGAGGCTTGTACATGTATTTTTCTTGTTTTGTTACTTTGTTTGTTTATTTGTTTTCATTTCATACTTATCCAAGCTGTTCATTCTTTTTGTTTACATGCATTATCATCTTGCTTTCCCAGTTCACACTTGCTTCATTTAATTTACAGGCTTTTGTATTTGAATATAAAGTTCTGTTTGTTTTATATTGTGCTTCATTTGCAAGCTACTCTTCAACTTTGCTTGTACTTTGCTGTTTGACATATATGTATGCATATATAAATTGGTTAACAACAAACCCTTTTGTTATACTTCTTTGTTTTACTTTGTATGGTAAAGAAATTCCTATTTTAATTATGTTGTTTGAATATATGTTTCTTTTTATTTTTATAGTTCATCACTTATTTATTTATATCTATTTATAACTCAAATGCTATTTTACTTCTATCTTTTTAGTTTAAATATTTATTATCAATTTATTTTTAAATTTATCTTTAAACCATTTATATTAAGACTTAAATTCAATAATCAATATATATATAAATCGTTTAAATTCATATGACTTAATATAGATTCTAAGACAGTCGGGGGAACTCGCAATCTATTTACCGTTTTATTTCACTATTTTAATTCAAAAATTCATTTAATTATTAATTTAAATCTATATAAAATCTGGGGTCGTTACACTCGTAGTGGGCACGATAAGGCATGTGACAAGGCATGCAAGCAATGCCAGGGTAGGATTCTACCGTTTACACTCCCAGACTAGTGGTGATGCATAGCAGCTACTAGCGCCCACCTCGAGACACACTCCCAAATCAAAGGTGCACCCAATCAAATCACAAAGTAATAGAATGGTATCGAAGAAATGTGCTCGATAGGGGGAGCGATCCCACTTGGCCCGGTATAGCTCCTGCTTTAGCAACATCAAGCTGACTCGCGGGAGTCAGGGCTGCGTTCATATCTCATATAGACGTTCGCCAAACCATCCTACTTCGTTCTGGAATCTCCACCACGTGCACAATTGTTAAAGTGGTTTCCGGTATTGGCAGAGAGTATGACAATATCTGATCCCGGTCTCTTTAACAACCAAGCGCTTATTTTACACCATGGTAATTTTATATTTCAAACAGTTCATACTTCATATCAAAATATCATATTCATTTCAAAAATCATATCACTTTCGAAATCATATTCACTTTAAAACATTTTCATTTCCAAAATCATAACCACAAATAGTTTAAACCATCATACCGAAGTATTCGCGTTTAAAACCATTAAATCTAAATCTTAACAGTTCTAACTTAAACAGTTTGAATATTGAAAGTAGTTTATATATTGAAATAGTTATACAGTAAAATAGTTTATATTTAAAAATAGGTTATAGATTAAAATAGTTTATATATTATAAAATATATATATTTAAAATTGTTTATAAATTTAAAATAATATATATTAAAATAGTTACAAATTAGTCTTATTTCTTCCAATTTCACAAATCAATTCAAATCAACCTTAATTCCAAAAATTCAATTTAAATCAATCTCAGTTCAACAATTTCAATTAAAAAGTCAAAGGTTAAATTCAAATTCTCATTAAACCATTTTAATTTATTGATTTAAAATCCGGGTTTTGCACTACAAACTTAAACCACTTCCAATTCGATAGGTTTCAAAATTTAATTATTCAAACAATTTACAATAACTCAATTTCACAGATTTCATTTATTTTCAAAATCCAATTTTGATTTTATGTAAATTTGAAAATATTCACTTAATCATTTTAATAACATTTACATAAAATCTCAAATTACAAATTTAAATCAAAATTAAACATCTAGCTCTAATTATATTAAATTTGAAATTATTCACTTTATCACCTTTTTATAAATATTTAAATAAAATTTCAAATTACAAATTTAAATCAAAATTTAACATTCAAATTCAATTTTATTTAAATTGAAAAATATTTATTTAATCGCCTTTATTCAAATCTATTTATTAAGTTATAAAATCGTATCCTTAAAACCTCAAAATCAATAAGTTTCCACTCAATACTTATTAAATTCAATTCATAAATCAATTAATTTACAAGTCAACTCAATTTATCTTTCCAACCTTAATTTTATTAAAGTTATTACAAAATCTATTTTAAAATATTTATATAAATTGTAAATAAATATTTAAAACATATTATATATATATATATATTAGTTAAATTAAATTCTTATTAAATTTTATTATATTACTTATTATTAAATTAAATCTTATTATTATTAAATCTATTTTAAATCTTATTTTATATATTTTAAAATAATAAAGTAAAAAGTAAAATTTTATAATTTACATTTTAAAACTTAACTTATAATTTTAAAATTGTCAAAACATATAATTTTAAAATCTAAAATTTACACATATATTAAAATAAAATCTTTATATTATAGTCTAAAAATCATTATTTATTACAACCCATATATTTCCTTTCAAAACTTTGGAAATCATTTTAAAAAATAGACCAACGGTGTCCGTATAAAATTTTCTATCCTATGGTCAAATGATACAGATATTTATCATTTCAATCTGCAATTATTTAAATTTACAGGTTTATTTAATTCAACCCGCAATCCCCAAATTTCAAAAATTAATAAAATCGCTTGGGTTTATCATTTCAACCCATAACGATTTTCCCTAATCTATAATATCATTCGGGTATGTATCATTTCAACCCATAAGGATTTCCAAAACTAATAGAGAACTTGCAGAGTGAAAATAATAAAATAATAATATAAAATAACATAGCATATCAATGGCAAATATGATCAAAATTGTCAAATTAAATATGATATACACATACTAACATGTTATTAGTGTCAATAATGTCAATTATAATAGGTGAACAAATGTAATTAATATCATATCATATTTAAACGATTTAGTTACTAACAAATTCAATTTTAACAACATATTTCAATCGTCATTTCATGTGAATTAAATTTACTAAATATATGACGGTTAACTGTGAGTGATCGCTCACCTTTCGAGGCTAGAGAAAAATAGACAACACGACAAGCTACGAATTTTGAGCCACGAACTCTATGAAAAATCCAAAGCAAAGCAAAGCAAGGTGGACTCGAGATCGATGAAAACAAAATATATAAAAAATTTAAAAAATATATAAAATTTGCTCACATATTTAAAATAAAATCTTTATATATTATATTTTAAAATCAATATTCAATTTAAAACACATATTTAAAATAGAAATCTTCATATTATATTTTAAAAATCAATACTTATGAAAACACATATATTAAAATCAAAATATTTATATATTATATTTTAAAAATCTATATATATATAAATCAAAATATCTATATATATTATATATTAAAACACATAAATTTCCTTTCAAAATTCTTCAAATAATTAATTAAACATAATATATATATATTAAGGTTATTACAAAAATCTATTTAAAAATATTAACATAAATTCAAATAAATACTTTGAATATATATACTTTTGAACATAATTATATATATATATAAGAAGAGAAGCTATTGTTCGGGTTAGAGCTATTTGGTCACAGGCAAAGACTGCAGGAGGGAGAACACAGCAGGGTGAGCTGTTGTGTTTTGCTGTGACTGTTCGGCCACTGGAAGGTGCAGGCTGACTTTCGGGGGTGTTGCGGTTAGAGGGAGCAATGGGTTGTTGCGTGTAAAAGGAAGGGCTAGTTTACTCGGTAGTGGAACTGTGGGCTTGGAGGGATGATATGGCGAGGCGGGCGTGGAGTGCGTTCGGTGCACGGCTATTGGGTGAGCGGAGAAACAGTGGTTGTGTGGCGGAGAGAAGTCTATGCGATGGGCGGCGAGCGGCTGTGGATGTTTGCTGAGCGGGGCAGTGGGCGAGGCAAGGTGGTGTGGCGAGGCTTGCTTGGGCTTATGCGGGTGGGTCAGCTGCAGGCTACAATGGAGTGGAGGTTGTTGGGTTTTGATAGGCTGCTCACGTGGGTTGTTGGCTGGGGAAAAAGAATGACGGCAGTGGAAAAGGGCGGTCAGTGGTGCTATGGCGGAGGACAGGAAAGAGAGAGGGCGGTGGAGCAAGGATCGGGTGGCGTAGTGAGCGGGGAGGGTGGTCGGTGGGCTTGGGGTGAAGGGAAATGGATGTGGTGAAGAGTGGAGGCCAGAGAGGCATTGGGAAAGAGAATGAGCAGGCGAAGGAAAGGAACAGGATTTCACAATGCAAAATTATATTCAAACTTATATATATGTGAACAGTAAATATATATATTATTTATATTTTTTTCTTTTTTTAGAAGCAAGAAGAACAGAACGAAAAGATAAGAGGAAGGAGGGAACGAACTGTGATGGGAAAAGCAAATATATTTTGAACCGGTAGGAATAGTAAAAGTTAGAAATAAATTTTTGGGGATATAAAAATGCTAGTGGCTATTCAATTCATGGCTGGACAATTGAATGGACACGGATTACTCTAGAGATTCAAAATGGGTACCAATATGGCTAATCGTTTCGCAAATTTCGCCGCGTACCGGACACTAAAACACTCAAATGTATATACTGCGGAGTAAGCATGACGAGATGAACAGAATGGTACACAGATATGAGGGATATGACCATCCACTACAAGAAAGTTTGTTATTAATAGCGCCATTAGATAACACGTTACTCTAAAGCGTTATCGTTGAATTTTAATGGTTTGTTATTTTTCGTTACATAACGCTTTAGCAAAAAGCGGCCCCAAAACAAAACATCACGCTCCCAAATATTTAGTTTCCCTCCAAGCCAAACAATACCGTAACAGCTTACCCATTTTCAATTTCATTCCAACCCTAAATCAAAATCCACAAAGCAATCTATAACCCTAAATCGAAACCCTGAACATTCTCGATCTTCAGCATCTCTCAAAAATGCTCTAAATTCCATGATGAGCTGATTCGAAGAAGTTGAGCTGTTGTGCGCGTAATTCAATTTGAGGAGTGCATCTAGAACTCTACATCGATTTGAGGTGCGCATAATTTGATTTTGTTCTTCTGCTTTTTTTGTTTTTGATTTGGTTTGATTTTTTCAATTGTTTAGTAATTATAGTTAAAACTATTTTTGATTGTTTTGTCCAGTGATTATAGTAATTATAGTTAAAAAAATCGATTTGGTTTGTCAAAATTTTAAATTGTTTTCAATTAAAGGTGCGTGCGATACTATCATTATGTTTTCCATATTTGGCTTGTAGATAACTCTAGCTTTTGAAGTTATATTGTCAAGATAACTAATTTTATGCAAAATATATTGGTTCTAAATGGGATCTTGCATTTCAAAACTGAAATATTGCTGTTGTAGTTCGCAATACTATGATAATGCTCCCGAAGCTCCGGATCTCCGTAAGTGTATGATATTTGTTTTATGCTAAGCATACTGGTTTAAAAAGAAAAAAATATAATGCATGTTTCCTATTTTAGAGAGTGAAGAAAAAGGAGTCGATGGATACAATTTGCCTCCATTTCATGAATTTTCTATTGAGCAATTGGGACTTGCGACTTCGAGTTTAGCTATAGAGAATATAGTTTCAGAGCATGGTGAGAAAGATGCTAACATTGTTTATAAAGGGAAGCTTGATTCATGTTTGTACCAAAATTGGGCACAACACTCTTCGGAAGTTTTTGAAGAGATAAAATGAAGAAATTAAATGGAAAAATAGGATTATCTAACAAAAACTCCAAAAATAGATAATGAGAGTAATTAAAATTCACAGAGACACAAGAATTTAGAGTGGTTCGGCGTGTTTCCTACGTCCACTATGAAGTTGATTGCTTTATTGATCTTTCTTTAAGGATTACAATTTATTTCAGTGAGTTACAACAGATAATTATGATTTGCAGCAGTGAAATTTGTTGGCAGCGGCAGCAATGGAGTTTTAGATCTGGATCCGGCAGAGTCTGAGCGTTGGAGAATTCAAAGAAGAAGAAGCCCCTTTTCTGTATTCCCTGGGGCTCTATTTATAGGTGTAGGAGGCTGGTATTTCGCTCAGATCTCGGGAGACCCTCTCTGGCACGTGACCAGGCCCGCGCGCCCAAGCTCGTGAAGTTTCGGCCCGATCCGTGATCGATACGAACGGATTTCGTATCGATCAAGATTGCATCCGATGAAGTCGAAATTTGGCGTGGACATTCTTTATGTTGTACATAAGCTTCTGTGAAAATTTCATAGTATTTGGACTTGTAGATCATGAGATATGATCGATGCAAGTTGGAGTTTTTCCATCCGCGATCGATACGAACGAATTTCGACTCGGTCAAGACTTGCTCCGATCGAGTCGAAATTTGGTAGGAACATTCTTCATGTTGTACTTAAGCTGCTGTGAAAATTTCATAGCATTTGGACTTGTAGATCTCAAGATACGATCGATGCAAGTTGGAGTTTTTCCATCCGCGATCGATACGAACGAATTTCGACTCGGTCAAGACTTTCTCCGATCGAGTCGAAATTTGGCAGGAACATTCTTCATGTTGTACTTACGCTGCTGTGAAAATTTCATAGCATTTGAACTTGTAGATCTCGAGATATAATCGATGCAAGTTGGAGTTTTTCCATCCGCGATCGATACGAACGAATTTTGACTCGATCAAGACTTGCTCCGATCGAGTCGAAATTTGGCAGGAACATTCTTCAGGTCATATTTAAGCTCCTGTGAAAATTTCATAGCATTTGGACTTGTAGATCTCGAGATACGATCGATGCAAGTTGGAGTTTTTCCATCCGCGATCGATACGAACGAATTTCGACTCGGTCAAGACTTGCTCCGATCGAGTCGAAATTTGGCAGGAACATTCTTCATGTTGTGCTTAAGCTGCCGTGAAAATTTCATAGCATTTGGACTTGTAGATCTCAAGATATGATCGATGAAAGTTGGAGTTTTTCCATCCGCGATCGATACGAACGAATTTCGACTCGGTCAAGACTTGCTCCGATCGAGTCGAAATTTGGCAGGAACATTCTTCAGGTCATATTTAAGCTCCTGTGAAAATTTGGTGGCATTTGGGTTTGTAGATCTCGAGTTATGATCGATGCAAGTTTGGATTGCTCAACCGTGATCGATCAATATCTTGAGCATATGAACTCCGATTGACTTGAAATTCGGAATGTTGGCTCTTATAGCTTTGCTTGTCGCGTCATATCAATTTTAGCTCGATCCGGACTCGGAAAAATTCATCGATATCCATAGTAAGCCTGCGTATAACCGATCTCGAAGACGAACTGTCATTGGTTTCTAGTCAAGTTCTTGGTGTCACGGCCTTGCCAAAAGGTGGGATAACATTTGCCCCCCCAAAGTACGTCTTGTGTGAACATGACGTGCTTTGAAATGCTGCATCCTTCATTCTGAAAAAGTTCTATCTGATTTGTTGAGTAGTTGCTATCTTTTTGTCAAAAGATGTAACCTTCGATTGATTTCCAGTAATATAAATGTTGATTTGTTGACTGCCAATGATTATGTAGTGCATTGTTGTAACTGAGTGTCGAGTGCTAGCGATTTGTTGTTCGCTGTTGTAATTGTCATCAGGTGAGCATTCAATTCCTGTAAATTTTGAAAATTGAATATTAGTTCGTCATACGTGTACGTATGTTAACCTGACTCCCGTCAACGTTTGCACGTTCATGGGTCGTTGTCAAGTTTTTTTTATTTTTTATTATCGAGTTTCATAACGATCCTCTCCTGGATCGATGTGAAATTCGAGTTGTAACAACGTTCGATGGTTGTTTTAAGTCCTTCCTCTGTATCGATCCTCTCCTAGATCGATCTGAGATGTTGGAATGTATGCTTCGTATCGATGGATACGTAATATTAGATCTCGGATCGATGGATACAAAAGTAATGCTTTGTATCGATGGAGTCAAACGATCCAGACATAATCATGCAGTGATGCTTCACGGAGGATATGCCATTTCTTATTCCTTTATTCAATAAGAATCTCTGATTATGGATAATCTTTGATAGGAGTCATCCATGACTCTTTTTCTAGATCCGTCTCCAAGATCTAGTTGATCTTCATATGTCAATGCCTAGAATAATAAGCATTTCAACTGGGACAAAGTCTATTTGTCGTGCATCCCCAGATCTGGCTAGCTTGGCGAATGATTCGGCCTTTTCGTTTAGTTTTCTGAGGATTTGTGTAGTGGTGTAATATTCGAAGCCGGCTAGTAGCTTTTGGACCCGGTTGAGATAAGGAGCAAGACGTTGCGCCCTAGTCAGATAATCTTCCCTGACTTGGCGTACTACCAACCAATAATCACATAAGACATGTAAAGTTTCCACTCGTAGTTTTCTTGCAAGTTTGAGCGCCAAGGCTTTATACTTAGCTTCGTTATTTGTTGCAGGGAAGTTGAGTTTCAGGGCGTAGCACATCGTTCGTTCCTCAGAAATCATTAACGCAACTTCGATGTTAGAAAGCCTATTATTGGAAGTTCCATCGGTGTACGTTCTCCATCGGTTGGACGGTTCTCCACTGTTCTTCGGATAGTCGTCTGATGTGGTTGATTCAGATATGAAGTATGCTAATGTTTGACCATGGAGAGCTCTCCGAGGGAGATAAGTGATATCAAATTGGCTTAGCTTGATACTCTATTTGAGTAACTTTTCAGACATCTAAGTTTTCTATTGGACCTATCGTAACGGTTGGTTGATATGGACGTTAACGAGGTGAGCTTGTCAATAGCCAGCTGTTAGCACCAAAATTGGTCACTAACCTCGTAGAGAAAGGTTGTGTAGAGATATAAGTGATGAAAGTAAATTAAACAGAGAAGACAATGCTAATCTAACTGCAGAAAGTAAGAACACCAAATTTATAGTGGTTCAGCGTAATTGCCTACGTCCACTTTGAGGTTAAACTTTATTGATCTTCTTTATAGTTGATTACAAATACAATTCGTGAATCAAATGCTTGCATGAAGTTGTTTAAGTAGAGAAGAAGAGTCTCGAAAATGGCAGAGTGTCCCCAGTGTTCTCTCCCAAAAAAAGGATCCCTTTCACTGTGACCCTGCCCCACTATTTATAGGCAAATATGGGCTGGACTTCCCAAGTGGGCTTGGTGGCCGAACGCTCTAGCCCAGGTGTTGTGGTCGCTGCATGCCGAACCTGGTATGTCGAACGCTCTGATGCCGAACAGTCCTTTCTATGCCGAACGGTACGCTGGATGTGTGGGAAGTGCAGGATGATTGTCAGTTGAGGCCGAACGTGTCTCTATCCGAAGCTCTTGAACGAACAGTGCATGCAGGCCGAACGACATTGTTACCTAGAGTAGTTGTGCATACTGAATGTCTTCTGGATGCTGAGTACTACGCCGAGCACCATGGGATGCCGAGTACTCCTGCTGCCGAGTACCTTGGGATGCCGAGTACTCCTGTTGCCGAGTACTACGCCGAGTACCTTGGGATGCCGAGCGTTCTTGTTGCCGAGTTCTCCTATCATCGAGTTCTAATGATGCCGAACGCTAGCTGACGTTGAGCATTGGTTGTCGCCGAGTGCCAGTTGACGCCGAACACTACTTGATGCCGAGTCTTCTGGTCGCCGAGCACTACGGATGCCGAACGCTATGGATGCCGAGTCCCACTAGATGCCGTGTGCTTCGCCGAACACTCCTGGATGCCGGACACTATGGATGCCGAGTGCTACTTGATGCCGAGCACTAGTTGCCTGGTCAAATCTCCAGGAAACACTTTCCCCCCAAAGTGTATCGCGTGGACGAACGTGATGCGCTTTGAATCTGGTTCAATTTTCTTTGATGATGCCTTCTCGAGAATGCCTGTAACGGAGGTGTGTGGCGAGCGTGGCCTGGATGCCGAACGATACGTTCGAAGCCGAACAATCCTCGTGTGCCGAACGTCACTTTGCTATGATGCCGAACACTCTGGTATTGACCGGTTCTACCGGGTATAGCCTTTTCAACTTCTCCCTTCCCCCTATATTACCAGGTCCTCCCCGTCTTCTCTCCTTTACCTTTTCACTTCTGCCACTCTTCAAAGATTAGCAATTTTCGCTAGACGATCAGATTTAAAACCTGACCATTCCTTCATAATCTCCAATTCTGCAAACTAGGTACTATTCCTCGTATAACTCGAATAGGTTTCAAACGAGATGGAAGTGTGTCACGTAGAAAGATTTCGAGTATATTGCCGAACGATAACGCGAGGCGAGGAGGAAGGATTCGGGGTGTTTGCACATATGGCCATTGTATTTAGCTTCATCGTGCCGAACTATAGTTAAAGAAGGAAAAGGAAAACGTTGGAGGTGGTAAGGGTGTTGGATGGCACAGCTCTGGTTCGGCGTATGCTGTCATGCGCCGAATGGTGGAGGCTGCCGAACAATATTTTATCTGAATAAACTAAGGAATGCCGAACGATGACTTAGCCAAACAAACCAAAGCCAAACACAAATGCCGAACAATAATTTAGCCGAATCGAACTCGAGCCGAACACACTTAGACGCCGAACTGTATCAATGCCGAACGTCATAAATATTAAGCAACTGACATGCCGAACCATGTTTAGGCCGAACAATGCCGAACATAATTTAGTCCGAACAGTACAATTGCCGAACATTATTTAGACCGAGCCAGACAAAGCCGAACACTATACCTAGGCCGAACAGTCTGAATGCCGAACAGGACCTAACCGAACACTTGACAATGACTTAACCGAACAAAGCACTTTAGCCGAACACTTGACAATGACTTAACCGAACAAACATACATGCTGATCTATTCTTAGGACGAACAATGCAATTGCCGAACAACATTTAAATGCCGAACAATATAAATGTGAAACTACACTTAGGCCGGTCACTCTATAAATCATGTATTTTCTGAATCTGGAACTGTAATCACCACCAGGCGGGCTCTTTGAGACGGTCAGCAATGACGGTCTTCGAAGGCGACGATTCGAAGCTCATTCTTATATCTTTGAAATCTTTAGATTCTTATTGCTTGTACACGAATGCTTGCACTAGTTCACACACCACGTGGGGGGAAAACTCGTGTTGCTAATTCTAACGTTCAACAATTTTTAAGTATAGTTCTCTCAAGCACTTAGCCAGGTTCGTTATTTATCGGGAATGTCGAGAAAGTCTAGCTCCGCCACTATATCTGACAGGCCTGGGCCGTCATCAAGGCAAGTAGCCGCTGATACTTCTAATCCGTCGACTTCTCCTGTTCATAACCTAGCACCTGATGCCCTGGAGGCGACAATCCTACTAGACAATCCGATCGATTCACAAGCTTCGAAGGTCAACGAAGCCACTCTTCGACGGATATGCTCCATTCATGGCATCCCTTTTGTCGACGTGTTAGTTCCTTCGCGACACGATCGTTCTCATCTGCCCCCAGTCGGGTATACAACCTGTAACAAGTTCATGTGTTGGATGGGCAGCGTGCCTCCATTCAATTTATTTCTCCGGGATGTATTGCAGTATATCGACATAGCTCCATCGCAGCTGCACCCGAACGGCCATGCATTTCTATATGGGACTTACTTACTTTTCATGGACGTCTTCTCCAGACCTCCAACCGCCGGTGATATCAGATATATCTATATGATCAAGAGACGGAAAGACAGTCCTTCCTTTATGTTCCTCGAGCCGTACCACAAATGTCAGATCTTGACAGGGGCATGCAGTAAATTCGCCCTGTACAAATAGGAATGGTTCTATGTGCACTGCCCTCCTGGTTTTGCGAGGAGATGGGTTGAAGGCAGTAAGTTTCTCTGCTGAGTCACTATTCATATTTAACCGGAGTCATGCTTTTCCTAATTCTTTGTTTCATCTTTTCAGGTATCAACCCACGTCCGGAAGGCCGAGGATATTCTGAGGCTATTGAAGCCATTAGAGCTCTTCCTGCCGAGGAACGAGACATCCGGACTATCATTTCAAATGAATCACTATTGGGGTTTGGCTTGCTAGCTCCTGGTCGTCGGATCAGCCTTCCAGAAGGTGTCACCATTCCCAAACCTCCGTCCGGTAAAGGGAAAAAACAGGCCGGGTCGTCGTCGCGCCGCATTCCGGATATGCATGAAGACAGCGAGCGCAAAGAAGACGAAGCTCCTGAGACTCAGGGCGAGAACGTGGGTCCCGCTTGGAATCCGGCAATCGAAGTTCAAGATATTGAGACGTCATCCTCCCCTTCGAAGGGGAAGAAGAAGTTAAAATATACAGTTTAAAAGGAGAAAGTTGGTGGCACTTCAAAAGTTACGCCTATCCCGCTGAGAAAGAGGCTTCCTCGCAACATCTGGAAAGTTCCTTGAGGGGTCTATCGAACCTTTCTATTCCCGAAGACATACTTAATTACGGGTTTGATGATCCTGAAGCCCTCAAATTTTCTTCACCCGCTAGAGGCCATGCGGGAGTTCAACTCCCGATCCAAGGAGACAACACTCCGATTAGTAAAGATAAACGAACTGGTCTGTCGGGGGGAACACTAGGAGACACACGCACATACGCATTCCATCATACACTTCAAGTTTTTTCTTATCTTACGGATTTTTCTTAACTCGCTGTTATTTCCATTCTTTGCAGGTGATATGGGGCGTTCTCACGGACTCGATCGCCTTCATGGCTCTTCCATATTTCATCACTCTGGACAAGACTCTGGTTTAGGCAGACGCAGGGGCAGAGACGATTATGAAGATAGAGACAACCGTCCCCGTGAGTTGTCTCACCGCAAGAAAGCACATTCTCAATCTTCGCAGTCTCGTGATCCCCTTCCTCCAACTGTGCCGGATAAAGATAAAACTTCACAGAAGGGTTACCACTCTGATGCTCCTCGAGAACAACACTCCGGTTCATCGAGTACGAGGCAAGTTCGGGAGCAACGAAAAAGAGTGGAACTTTCAAAGCCTCCTCCTCCTACTCCTGCGGTGGACCCGACTGTTGCGGAAAAGATGGTCGATCTTAAGGCCAAGTTTCCGAAAATTTGCTTCGACGGTCTGAAGTTCCTCCCAGCCATTCATCATATTCCCGGGCATGTGAAACCGAGTGCCATTGCCTGCAATAACGACGTCTATGTTCAACATGACGCGTTTGTGCACTTGGTGGAGAAGATCTCAGAGGTATCCGTTGAGCGCCAACATGAGATTGATCGCCTGAAACTGGAGGCTGGCTGCGACAAAAACATCATCGAGCACCAAGACGTAGAGCTCGCTTCGTACAAGTCGAAGCTGGAAGCCGCTGAACAAAGCGCAAAAGATACTGCTGAGGCAGTTACTCGTTTAGAGGCGGCTCACAAAAAAGAGCTTGACAAAGCAGTCCAGCGCAGCGGTGCCCTCGCCCTAGAGAAAGACTCTGTCCAAAAAGAGAGGGATGCGCTCGTCGTGCAAGTTAGAGAGCTGAAAGAATTACTCTCCAAGGAGAAGGAGGACAAGGTAGCTGCTCAAGAAGAATCGCAGCGATACTGTGATGAAATCATCGCTACTCGTCTCCTGAAAGCGAAGCTCGATGACGAACTTGCCAGGGTTGAGAAAATGAAGGATGAGGCCCGTGAGGAGGGCAAAAGAGTGGCTGCGGAGGAGATTGATTCTCGCCTTGAGGCGGCCGCAGAGGCCGGCAGGGAAGAGGTCAAGTGCATGTTTGACCCGTTGATTGCCGAATACGGAGCCCGCGTCCTCATGCATCGCGACTTAACGTTCTTGGGCAACGGCTATCTCGAATCCCTAGCTGAGGCATGGGAAACTTTGATAAGGATCAGGAAGATCGAGTCGGGCTCCGAAGAGGTCGATGAGGAGGCCTTGGTGAAGGAGTTCCTTAGGGGGAATGAGCCATCGGATTTATCCGCAGCATTGGCACTTTACAACAAAAGGCTCTCCCCTTCCACAAGAGAAAAATGATGAAGCCGGCCCGTCCGGGGTCAGTACATCTGCTCCTCATACTGCTTCTCCTCCCGCTACTCAATTGGTCGGTCGGCCGACACGTGATCCATTCGAGCAGCATGCTGGTTATGACCCCGAAGATCCCGGGCTTGGTGCTCATGTGCTATCCCCTATCCTGGAGGGTGAAACCCCACGCGCCACCGATAGCCAACCGGAACCTGGTAGGAAATTCTCCTTTCTCTAAAAGTTGAAAGATCCCGTCATTTTTCAGCAGTGGCTACTCGTTCTAACGCTCATTCTTTATGTTTTCGTGCAGGTTGTTCTAACGCCGAGCAAACTCCGAGGAGCGATGACGCCAAGGAGGAGGCAGGGAAAACAAGCGACGCTGTCCATGCGGGAGTACTCCCTGGTCCCGATGCTCAGGTGATCGGGGCACTGGATGATGATAAGCTCGACACTTCATCTCCTGCCGAAGGGAATGATGAAATTGAAATCACCGGCGCCTCTGAGCATACCTCGCAAATGAGCATGAAGGACCGCCTTGCCGAAGAGGAGAAGAAAAAGGCCGAGGTCAAAGTTGAACCTGGAATCCTGGAACTTACCGACCCGCGGAACAGACCTTTGAAAATCATCCTCCCGGGCAGGTCCAAACCACTAGATGTTCCGTCTCCTACTCCTGACTCCGCTTCCTTAGCAAGCAAGAAGTCCAAGAAAAAGCGTGAGGGAGAGGAGTCATCGGAAAAGACAAAGGAAGACAAGAAGAAGAAATCGAAGAAATAATCGATACACTCGTTCAACGAGCTTCTTGCTTAAGTCTTGTAATTGCTTTTATCTTCCGTAGCTTGTAGTTTGTATAGACAGGTCTGAATTTTGTAGGAGTGATCATGTAACCCCATTTTGGACTGATCGAATAAAGTTTTTAGTTTCTTTTTCGTTCGAATGATTCTCTTGCTTTTCTTTGGTTTGATGACTAATTGCAGCCATAACTCAAGTTCTTATGAGTTGCCTTATCTCCCAGTCCATTTTCATGTTGTTCAAACATCTCCGGATGTGGCATACTCCTTATTCCACATTTCTCGAGTACTTGGACCTTTTTTCTAAATCTGCGCTCCGGAGATTTAGAGTAAGTTGATCCGCGTTCAGGGGATTCAGAGGTTCGAAATCGTTTATACTCTAGTCCGCGCTCTGGGGACTTAGAGTACTCCGATCCGTGCTCTGGGGATTCGGAGATTTGAAATCGTTTCTACTCTAGTCCGCGCTCTGGGGACTTAGAGTACTCCGCTCCGCACTCTGGGGATTCGGAGATTTGAAATCTTTTATACTCTAGCCCGCGCTCTGGGGACTTAGAGTACTCCGCTCTGCACTCTGGGGATTCGGAGATTTGAAATCGTTTATACTCTAGCCCGCGCTCTGGGGACTTAGAGTACTCCGCTCCGCACTCTGGGGATTCGGAGATTTGAAATCGTTTATACTCTAGTCTGCGCTCTGGGGACTTAGAGTACTCCGCTCCGCACTCTGGGGATTCGGAGATTTGGAATCGTTTATACTCTAGTCCGCGCTCTGGGGACTTAGAGTACTCCGCTCCGCACTCTGGGGATTCGGAGATTTGAAATCGTTTATACTCTAGCCCGCGCTCTGGGGACTTAGAGTACTCCGCTCCACACTCTGGGGATTCGGAGATTTGAAATCGTCTATACTCTAGCCCGCGCTCTGGGGACTTAGAGTACTCCGCTCCGCACTCTGGGTATTCGGAGATTTGAAATCGTTTATACTCTAGTCCGCGCTCTGGGGACTTAGAGTACTCCGCTCCGCACTCTGGGGATTCGGAGATTTGAAATCGTTTATACTCTAGTCCGCGCTCTGGGGACTTAGAGTACTCCGCTCCGCACTCTGGGGATTCAAAGATTTGAAATCGTTTATACTCTAGTCCGCGCTCTAGGGACTTAGAGTACTCCGCTCCGCACTCTAGGGATTCGGAGATTTGAAATCGTTTATACTCTAGTCCGCGCTCTGGGGACTTAGAGTACTCCGCTCCGCACTCTGGGGATTCGAAGATTTGAAATCGTTTATACTCTAGTCCGCGCTCTGGGGACTTAGAGTACTCCGCTCCGCACTCTGGGGATTCGGAGATTTGAAATCGTTTATACTCTAGTCCGCGCTCTGGGGACTTAGAGTACTCCGCTTCGCACTCTGGGGATTCGGAGATTGAAATCGTTTATACTCTAGTCCGCGCTCTGGGGACTTAGAGTACTCCGCTTCGCACTCTGGGGATTCGAAGATTTGAAATCATTTATACTCTAGCCCGCGCTCTGGGGACTTAGAGTACTCCGCTCCGCACTCTGGGGATTCGGAGATTTGAAATCGTTTATACTCTAGTCCGCGCTCTGGGGACTTAGAGTACTCCGCTCCGCACTCTGGGGATTCGGAGATTTGAAATCGTTTGTACTCTAAGTCCCCAGAGCGCGGACTAGAGTATAAACGATTTCAAATCTCCGAATCCCCAGAGTGCGGAGCGGAGTACTCTAAGTCCCCAGAGATGCCATACTTTAAACAGAACTCTTTGAACTCTCTGCTTTCAAATTGCGTCCCGTTGTCCGTAATGATGGTGCGTGGAAGGCCAAAGCGGCATATAATGTTTCGTACAACGAAGTTAATGACCTTCTTAGAGGTGATTGTGGCCAAAGGTTCTGCCTCAGCCCATTTTGTGAAATAGTCGACTGCAACTATCGCATATTTCGCGCCACCTTTGGATATAGGCAAAGAGCCGATTATGTCGATTCCCCAGATCGCAAATGGCCAGGGACTAATCATTTGTGTGAGTTCCGTTGATGGAGCCCTCGGGATTTTCGCATATCTTTGACACTTGTCGCATTTTCTTGCGTAGTCCGCGGCGTCCCGGTTTACGGTGGGCCAGTAATATCCATAGCGGAGGATCTTCTTTGCTAGCGTTTGCCCCCCCAGAATGGTCGCCACATTCCCCTTCGTGAACCTCTCTTAAGACCCGCTTTGTCTCATCATGAGCGATGCATCGCAATAATGGGACTGAGAATCCTTTTCGATACATTGACCCATCCTGCATTACGTATCGCGCGGCCTTTCGAAGGACCTGCCGTCTTTCGCTCCTTTTTTCTGGTAAAGCCTCGGTCGTCAGGTACAGTTTGAATGGGGTTATCCACGATTCCTTCTCGATTTTCGTTTCCAACACGCGATCGACTTTCATCTCGTCTATGCTCGGGGCATGCAAGACTTCAACGGGATACAATCCCATTTGCTGTGCATCGCTGGTACTCGCAAACTTAGCCAACAAGTCGGCTTCTTTGTTCTGTTCGCGCGGGACATGTGAAATGTCATAACGCTCAAGACTCGAGAGTAGCTCTTGGACCTGAACAAGGTACGGAGCGAGCTTTCGTCCCTTTGCTTGGTAGTCTCCCCGTACTTGGTAAACTACCAGCTGTGAGTCACAAAAGATTTCGACTTATTCGATCCCGAGTTCCCTGATGAGCTTCAATCCAGCGATCAGTGCTTCATATTCGGCTTCGTTATTTGTAGCCGGGAAATCGAGCTTCAGGGCATAACAGATTGATCGGTTTTCCGGAGTTATAAGAACTACGCCCGCGCCGGAGCAACGGTCATTTGATGCACCGTCAGTGTATAATTTCCATCGAACGGGGGGAATGATGTCGTGGTCATCCGGTTTGATGGGTATGGTAAACTCGGCGATGAAATCTGCTAATGCTTGCCCTCGGATGGCTCTCCGCGGTAAGTATGCGATATCGAACTGGCTCAACTCGATGTTCCATCTTAGCAATCTTCCAGGAGTTTCCGGTCGTTGGAGTACCTGCCTCAGGGGTTGATCGGTATAAACACCGATTGAATGTGCTTGAAAGTATGGGCGCAGCTTACGTGATGCAATCACCAAGCAATAAGCCAATTTCTCGATTTTAGGGTAATTCCTCTCTGCCCCTGTTAAACGCTTGCTAACATAATACACCGGCTTCTGGACTCGATCCTCCTCACGAACCAAAGCCGCACTTATCGCATGCGGGGATACAGCCAAGTATACGTATAACATTTTGTGGTCAACTGGTTTTGATAGCATTGGTGGACTCTCCAGATGCCTCACCAGATTCCGGAATGCTTCCTCACAACTAGACGTCCATTCAAAATTTCTCTTCCCTTTCTTTATTATATCGAAGAATGTGATGCACTTGTCAGTTGCCCTGGATATAAATCGACTTAGCGCAGCTACTTTTCCATTCAAGCTCTGTACTTGCTTTATGGTCCTGGGCGCTTGCACATCTCGAATAGCTTGGATCTTTTCTGGGTTGGCTTCGATTCCCCTAGCATTGACGATGAATCCCAAAAACTTCCCTGATGCAACGCCGAAGGAACACTTCAAAGGGTTGATCTTCATCCCATAAAACCTGAGTATGTCGAACATTTCAGCTAAGTCTCGAATGTGGTCGTTTGACCGTCGTGACTTCACGAGCATGTCATCCACATAGACTTCCATCGTTCTACCCAGCTGGTCCTTGAACATTCGATTCACTAAACGCTAGTAAGTTGCTCCTGCATTCTTCAATCCAAAGAGCATCACTACATAGCAATACAGTCCGACATTTGTAACGAAGCCGGTGTGTTCTTGGTCCGGAATATGCATCGGGATTTGGTTGTACCCTGAGTACGCGTCCATGAATGACAGCAGCTCGTGTCCTGCGGTGGAGTCGACCAACTGATCGATCCTAGGCAACGGGAAACTGTCCTTAGGGCACGCTTTGTTCAAGTCGGAATAATCTACGCAAGTTCTCCATTTCCCATTCGCCTTTTTTACGAGCACGGGGTTGGATACCCATTCAGGGTAAAGGGCGTCGCGGACGAACCCATTTGCTTTGAGTTTGTCCACCTCCTCTCCAAGAGCGGCGGATCTCTCCGGATCCATTCCTCTCCTTTTTTGTTTAACTAGGATGTATTTCGGGTCTATGTTCAACATATGACTCGTGATGGCGGGAGAAATCCCACACATATCAGAATGCGTCCAGGCGAAAACATCAAGATTCGCCCGGAGGAAGTCGCTAAGGTCTTCAGTCATCACGGGACCAAGCTGTGATCCGATTTTCAGAATTCGCGAAGGGTCATCACGGCTAACTAAGATATCAATTGTTAATTCAGCCGGTGCCGCCTTCTCTTCCCTGGGTTTCTCATCGTCGTCTCTCGGATCTATATCTCCGATGATCCGAGAACTATGCCCGAGCCAGGGCTCAGGCACTACTTGTCAATTATCCGCATTAAGGATGCGGACGGGATTGTCCGCAACCTTTCCCTTCTCCCTCCGATGGGCTTCTCGGAGCTCAGCCACATAACAGGAACGACCAGCTGCTTGATCGCCATGAACAATACCTACTCCTTTGTCAGTCGGGAACTTCAAAGTTAAACACCAAGGGGCTAACGCTGCCCTAAACTCAGCCAGGGCCGGCCGGCCCAAGAAAACGTTATATGGAGAATCCACATCCAAAACTACGAAGGGTAGAATCCGCACCCTCCGACGCTCGCCTTGTCCCAGTTCAACTGGTAATTCAACGTACCCCACGGCGTCGGTTGCCGCGCCGTTAAAGCCGTGTATACGAGCCTTGGACGGTTTCAGGTCTTTTGTTTCCAGTTTCATTTGGTCGTAAGCCTTCTTGAAGATGATGTTGACTGAACTTCCGCAATCAATCAGAATTCTCTTTACATAAGCTGGTCCGATCGTTGCAGATATGACCATCGGGTCGATGGTCGGAGCCTCTACCTGATCAGCATCCCTGTTTCTGAACACAATATCGTCTGTCATTACGCGTTGCTGCTTAGCAGGGGTCCCGTCCTCCACGTTCGAACAACACTCAAAATCGGCATGCTTTAGGGAACTTGCATTTCACTCCATCTCTTGCCAATTCTTATCCGTGGGGTGAGGTCCGCCGATAATTGTATTTATGACTAGTCTACCTACGGTTCGGGCAGGCTCCTCGGGATGACGCGGAGCTGGTGCACGACCTGGATTGGACGTTCCCTGTCCTCCTTCTTGTGGATCCTTCACAAATTCTTGCAATTTCTTCTGCCTGATCAACTTCTCAATAGCGTCGTGTAGGTGTCTGCACTCCTCCGTATTGTGCCCATAAGTCTCATGGAAGCGACAATATTTCCCGGTCCGCTTCTGTTCCTCGGTTGATTCTTTTGGACGTGGCTTTCTGTATTGAAATGTATTGCAGGTGGATAAGTAAATGTTCTCAAGCGGTGCGTTCAGTGGAGTATACTCGCTGTAGCTTGGGATTCTCGACTTCCACTTCCCCGCTTCTCTCTTTTTCCCTTGACTCCTTCCGCCGGACTCCTTGGGTTGCCCAGGCTTGTTCTGGACATTGACTTGGACCTTTCTCGAGCTGTCTCCAGACTGCTTCACAACAATGTTGCTCTTTATTGACTCTTGGACAGGTCCTGGCGCCTTATCTCGTCGTACCCACCTAGCTTCCTCTCTTCTTATGAACTGGTGTGCCTTTGAGTAGAAACGCTCTAGTGTAGCCGGAGGTTTTCCTGCCAGCCAGTCTCCAAACTCAGAGTCTGGATCCACACCTCTCATTACAGCCATCAGAATTGCATGGTCATTGGGATTACTGACTTCAGTTGCTGCTACGTGGAATCTTTGTAAATATTCCTTCAACGACTCCCTGGGATTTTGGATTACACTTGACAGAGACATCACGTCCTTTTGGCGCGTAGTGTGTATCCTGAACTGCTCAATAAACTTCTTTGCCAACTCCTCGAAATTTGATACGGATCGCGGAGGAAGTCGGGTGAACCACATAGTAGCGATCCCAGATAGAGTAATCGGAAAGCACCTACACTTGGTGGCATCATTCGCTCTAGCTGAATCCATCATCCATTCGTACCTCATGACATGCTGTCTGGGGTCAGTCCTCCCTTCATACGCAGGGATAGTAGGCATACTAAACTTCCTGGGGTACGCCGCTTGCAACACAACATCCGTGAATGGAGTATGACTTCTTGACACTCCCCAATCATCATTCGATAACCCCTGATTTTCCTTCATCAACTGCCTGATCATGGCTGTCAGATCTGGTGTCTGTATGGAAGGCGGAAGGTTAGTGTCTGTTCTACGCGCCTGTCCATGCTGATGCCTCCTCTCCTGGCGGTCTGCCAATCATGCGTCTTGAGGTTCGACATCGTTAGCATTTTGATGATCCGGGCCTCTATCCTCCGTCTGTACCCCGGTCCTGAAGTTTCCAGCTCTTGCTTGGTCACGGTCTCCAGTTGTTTGAACAGCAGCTTCTGCTCGTGCAGCGTCAGTCTTGCGGCGTCTGCGCCTGGGAGGTTCATCAGAGGAAGTTGAGCTGTCAGATGAAGAGTAAGGAGCGGGATTGCCCCCAGCATTCTGTTGCTGCTGTTGAGTGAGTTGTGCCATCAGGTTGGCGTTAGCTTGCATCTGCTCTCCTAGTTGTCTCCTGCTTTCCCTGAGTTCTCTCATCAAGTCATTGAACTCTATTCTGGTGACAACTGGAGTTTGTTCTTGAGCGGCAATTCCTGCACTCGGAATCGCTGGTTGATTGCTAGGTCCTGCTTGTTGCACACTAGCAGTTTCGTGGGCATCCGCATTATGAGAAGCTGACCTGGTACGTGGTCTTGCCATTGTAGAGTTATCGGTATGAACTCTGAGTAGAATCAACGGATGTCCTATCAGTGAGTCGGATCTTCCTTGCGGAATTTGTTCAATCCAGTAGCTTCAAAGCAGATCCTTGAGGTCTGAGAATTCAATTCTCAGTGAAAGCACCAAAGTGTTAGCACCAAAATTGGTCACTAACCTCGTAGAGAAAGGTTGTGTAGAGATATAAGTGATGAAAGTAAATTAAACAGAGAAGACAATGCTAATCTAACTGCAGAAAGTAAGAACACCAAATTTATAGTGGTTCAGCGTAATTGCCTACGTCTACTTTGAGGTTAAACTTTATTGATCTTCTTTATAGTTGATTACAAATACAATTCGTGAATCAAATGCTTGCATGAAGTTGTTTAAGTAGAGAAGATGAGTCTCGAAAATGGCAGAGTCTCCCTAGTGTTCTCTCCCAAAAAAAGGATCCATTTCACTATGACCCTGCCCCTCTATTTATAGGCAAATATGGGCTGGACTTCCCAAGTGGGCTTGGTGGCCGAACGCTCTAGCCCAGGTGTTGTGGTCGCTGCATGCCGAACCTGGTATGCCGAACGCTCTAATGCCGAACAGTCCTTTCTATGCCGAACGGTACGCTAGATGTGTGGGAAGTGCAGGATGATTGTCAGTTGAGGCCGAACGTGTCTCTATCCGAAGCTCTTGAACGAACAGTGCATGCAGGCCGAACGACATTGTTACCTAGAGTAGTTGTGCATACTGAATGTCTTCTGGATGCCAAGTACTACGCCGAGCACCATGGGATGCCGAGTACTCCTGCTGCCGAGTACGCCGAGTACCTTGGGATGCCGAGTACTCCTGTTGTCGAGTACTACGCCGAGTACCTTGGGATGCCGAGCGTTCTTGTTGTCGAGTTCTCCTATCACCGAGTTCTAATGATGCCGAACGCTAGCTAACGCTGAGCATTGGTTGTCGCCGAGTGCCAGTTGACGCCGAACACTACTTGACGCCGAGTCTTCTGGTCACCGAGCACTACGGATGCCGAACGCTATGGATGCCGAGTCCCACTGGATGCCGTGTGCTTCGCCGAACACTCCTGGATGCCGGACACTATGGATGCCGAGTGCTACTTGATGCCGAGCACTAGTTGCCTGGTCAAATCTCCAGGAAACACCATCCTTCATCATATACTGGTCTTTGGATTCGTTTCTATTCACATATCACTGTGACGCTTATGGCGTGTGTTGACACGGCCCAATTGATGTATAAATCTTCGCGATCCAAAGGTTTGGGTAAAATGGGAGGTCTCTTTAAGCGATCTATCAGAGCTGGAAGTGCACCAACGCAGTTGTTAGTTCATTCAAAAGTTCTCTTCCCTCTCTTGGTCAGGTTGAAGAAGAGAATTCACTTTTAGATGGTCCTAGAGTCAAATCAACTTAGGACGGTAATCTTTCGACTTAGGCTCCGTACCTGCTTGGTTGTCCTTGGTACATGGGTGTCTCTAATTGTCGGAATTTTCTAGAAATTAGTCTTGATTCGATGGGAATTGATGATGAAAACGAAGAATCTTTCTGATGTAATAGTGAAAGAGCATTTCAAAGGATCGAGTTTCATCCTGCATTTTTTGGAGAGCGCTGAATACCTCTGTCAAGTCATCGATATGGTCGTTTGATAGCCGTGATCTCACGAGCATATTAACCACATCTACTTTCATCGATCGGCCGATATGATTTTTGAATGATCTGTTAATCGTTTTTTGGTAAGTAGCATAAGCGTTCTCAAGTTTGAATCCATGGATTTCAGCATAGCACAATAGACCCAGGTCAGTAATGAAACAGTTGTATTCATGGTCTAGGACATGCTTCAATATCCGATTGTATCTGGAGTTTGCATCCATGGATGTGAGTAATTCATGTCTGATGGTCAGCTCCATCAGTTGGTTGATCATTGGAAGTGGAAAGCCATGCTTTGTCATACCCCATGCAAATCTGAGTAGTTGACGTATGTCCTCCACTCTCTGTTCGTTTTTCCTATAAGTAAAGGATTGGATACTCATTTTGGTTGGAGGGCATCATGGATAAACCCACTGGTTTTGAGCAGATTCGCCTTCTCTTCAAGTGCAACAGATCTCTCCGGATCCATATCGCATCGTTTTTGTTCACCGAGACATGCCTCGGGTTGACATTTAATGCAGGTTTCTTCATGGCTAGCGAGAGTCCATATACATATATATATGAGGTCGAGTCCAAGCGAACACATCAAGATTCACCTGAAGTAAAACAATTGACTCTTTCTTCATAATTATGTAGAGTTGTGATCTGATCTACAATACTCGTGATTGTTTGTAGGCGCCTCATGTGTTTATTTGCAATGGTAAATGATCAGGCTTATAAGGACGTTGAATCAAAGGATTAGTAGAACTCAGCCTTGTACTGCATGCCGCTACATAGCTGGCTCCAGCTTTGAGATTGAATTCACTTGTGTATTTGAATGATGCGCTTTTCATTCAATGCACTCGCGATCCGTTGCCCATTGTAAGGGTTGGAATGATGATCGGTCGCCCATGAGTTCGGGTATTGATCTGATGATTCTATCTCTAGGCATCCTTTCAGTCATAACCTTGAGTTGTTATGAATATCAGGCATGGGTCATAGGTTCAAATTGTCATAGTCAACTCTCGGATAATTACTCTTTTGCCCCCAGTCTCTGGTTGGCGGATGCATTACGCGGACGGTCTAGTCTCGTCCTAGCTGTGTCTATACTGTAGTTCAAGCTTTAAGAACCAGGGTTGACTGATGAATGGTTGAATCATATTAATCTTATCTTCTTGTTCGTGCCCCCAAGTCTGGGGAATATCTCGATAAGTGGCAGGGTAGATAATGTCCGCTTCAATTTTGTATTCTATCCCATTGAACCATGGGATCGAGTTAACTGATGGAAGGCTGAGTCGTGCCTATCTTGTATTATGTTCTAGTTCTTTCCTATTGGCGGAATACATTGTTACTTTGCCGACATTCGGACATAAGGTAGATTCTGGACGGTCAATGACATTCACTTTGCTGCTTATGTCGCCATACTTTGGGAAAAAACTGAAGAGTGAATCGTCCAGTCAGATCCAATGCAGGATTGATGCTTCCCTTGTTGAATCCAGGGTAAGAATCAGTGTGCAGATGTTTAGGTTGCACTTGTTTTGAATTGCTCATTTAGTCGGATCATGGTAAGAGTCAATGAATGAATGGTCGCGTTGCATTCATTTGGAGTTGGGTGATCAACCATGTCCATTTCGATTTACGTTCTCCTGTCAGATTTAGGGATAAAGTTAGCTCGAATGCGGTCATGTCACGCTCATCTAGTCTCATGCTCTTCCTGACGGATCGAAGGAAGGTAACGGAGGACGAATGGTCAAGTCACACCCATTCGTGGTTAATTCTTCTAGCCATGCTCTGTTGGTCAAAGGTATTCGATGGAATTCGGGTCACATCGACTTGTAGACGAAGAGGACCGATATTGACCGTCGATTCAATGGTACGATGTGAAAGGTGCAGATCGATATTGCCCGTCGATCCGGCGGTACGATATAATTGGTTGCCCAGAACTTCGGGCATCATTCTGATTGGTTAGCATTAGGGTCTCCTTGTAGTCGTTGCCTTAAGTTGTAAAGGACGCTAAGTCGGAGATGTAGCGAGTCACCTTTCTCTTCTTTCGGTGATTTTTACTTCTACCTCCAGTCTTGAGTTAGAAGAGTTAGTTCGTGGATGGTCTAATTGCACCTGTAGTGAGTTTACACTCCTCACGTCGAGTTCAGGTCAGAGTTGGAGAATGAATGGTCGAATCATATTCATTCGTTTGTCCATTCTTGTAGCCACACTTTGGGGATCAGAGTCAGTTGAAGGGCCATTTATCATACCTATTTGATGTTTATACCCTTGTCCACACTCTGGGGACTAAGTTTTTTTTTATAGAAAATGGTCAGACTGTGTTTTCCTCGGTCAATTCCTCTGCCCCCAGTCAAGGGCAAAAGTCGAAGTGTGGTCGGTCAAATTACAACAACTTTAGTTTGATGCTTCTCCCACTGAACTGTAGGAAGGAATTGATTGGCGGATGGTTATAGGTCACATCCGTCCATGTTGCACGCACAACCCGTCGGTTCACTGGCGAGAGTTAGCAGATGAACGGTCATGCCATGTTCATTTGCGGTTGGATGGTAGTAATATCAATTCAGAATGGGACATCCAGCTAGGTCCGTTTTTCGAATCTACGCCTCCCTGTCGAATCAAGGAAGAAATTTTGTCTTGTAGGGTTGGAGTGCATCCCTATAAATTTACGTTATGGGTCTCATTCCGGGGACAAGAGTTGATGCATGGACGGTTGTGTCACGCCCGCTTAGTGATGGATGGTCGGATCGCATCCAATTTTGTGTGTTAAGTGTGTCCCCGTGTCAGGGGAAGATTGGAGAGCAGACGGTCGAACCACATCCGCCTTTTGTACTACAGAACTTGATGAGGAACCATAGCCGATAGATGGACAGTCGAATCACATCCCTTTTGGTATTCATATTCCAAACCATGCTTTGAGGACTGGAGTTGGTTGATGGGTTGTTAGTCACACCCATTTGGTGTTTATACTCTAGCCTATGCTCTCGGGAGCAAAGCAAGTTGATGGGTGGTCATTCGCACCCAATTGGTGTTTATACTCCAGTCCATACTCTGGGGACATAGAGTTAGTTGAAGTTTATTCTCCAGTTTGCACTCTGGGAATCTGGAGTTAGTTGATGTTTATACTCCAGTTCGCACTCTGGGAATCTGGAGTTAGTTGATGTTTATACTCCAGTTTGCACTCTGGGAATCTGGAGTTAGTTGATGTTTATACTCCAGTTCGCACTCTGGGAATCTGGAGTTGATGTTTATACTCCGACTCGCACTCTGGGAGTTCGGGGTTGATGTTTATACTCCATTTCGCACTCTGGGAATCTGGAGTTAGTTGATGTTTATACTCCAGTTCGCACTCTGGGAATCTGGAGTTGATGTTTATACTCCGACTCGCACTCTGGGAGTTCGGGGTTGATGTTTATACTCCATTTCGCACTCTGGGAATCTGGAGTTAGTTGATGTTTATACTCCAGTTCGCACTCTGGGAATCTGGAGTTAGTTGATGTTTATACTCCAGTTCGCACTCTAGGAATCTGGAGTTATTGATGTTTATACTCCAGTTCGCACTCTGGGAATCTGGAGTTGATGTTTATACTCCAACAAGCACTCTGGGAGTTCGGAGTCGGTTGATGTTTATACTCCAGTTTGTACTCTAGAAATCTGGAGTTATTGATGTTTATACTCCAGTTCGAACTCTGGGAATCTGGAGTTGATGTTTATACTCTGACCCGCACTCTGGGAGTTCGAAGTTGGTTGATGTTTATACTCCAGTTTGCATTCTGGGAATCTGGAGTTGATGTTTATACTCCGACTCGCACTCTGGGAGTTCGGAGTTGATGTTTATACTCCGTTTTGCACTCTGGGAATCTGGAGTTAGTTGATGTTTATACTCCAGTTCACACTCTGTGAATCTGGAGTTAGTTGATGTTTATACTCCAGTTCACACTCTGGGAATCTGGAGTTGATGTTTATACTCCGACTCGCACTCTGGGAGTTCGGAGTTGATGTTTATACTCCGTTTCGCACTCTGGGAATCTGGAGTTGATGTTTATACTCCAGTTCGCACTCTGGGAATCTGGAGTTAATGTTTATACTCCGACTCGCACTCTGGGAATTCAGAGTTGATGTTTATACTCCGTTTCGCACTCTGGGAATCCGGAGTTGATGTTTATACTCCAGTTCGCACTTTGGGAATCTGTAGTTAGTTGATCAGGTACGTGGACGGTTGTATCATATCCACCCTGAGTAGGCAAGCGAAGTCGTTAGATGGACGGATCCATCCTCCTCGAGCTTGTAAATATGGAAGGCAAGGTCGTTAGATGTACTGATCCATCCTCCTCGGGTTTAGGTTGAACACGGGCGAAGTCGTTAGATGGACGGATCCATTCTCCTCGAGCCCATGTCCGTAAGTTTATACTCCAGCTCAAACTTTGGGAGTCGGAGTTAGTTAGAGGATTGTCGTGTATCAATCCCTTATTGCCGCAGTGTGATGGCTTGTCCCTGAGCTCGGGGTTTCACTTAGCGAGTGATCGGTGGGATCCCGATTAACTTCCACTTATAGGCCCCTCCACGAAGGATGAGATATAGTTTATGGACGGTTGGATCACGTCCATGTTCGTTTGGATTCCACTTTTGCTAAGCCTAAGGAGTAAGATTAGTGTTCTGGCAAGCTTTGTGCTCGAGCATAGGAAAGAATGGTCGAACTACATCCACTTTGAGTTGTATATTTTCCCTTAAGTCGGGTGCAAGAATTGGAGAGCAGACAGTCGAGTCACGTCCAATTTATACTTTGCATTCTTTCGATCTAGCTAAGGAAGAGAGTTGAAATGACAGCTTGTGATGGTTAGCGAGTAGGCAGTCAGTCGTTGATGACTTTAAATTGAGGGTTGGACCTTTAAACATGTGTTCCCTCAAATAATCCCAAATGTCTAATGTAGGATTGGATGCATGGATGGTGACATCACGTCCACCCTTGGTGTGATTTCGATTTTATCGAGCATCAGAAGAAGCATAAGTATTTTTGTGAGCTTCAAACACGAGATGGAGAGTGCATTGTTGGGACATATAACTCCAAGTCTTTCTTAAATCTTCTAATTAAATTGCATAGGCGGATGAGGGGATGGTCGGTTGCATCCACTTTGTACTAGAGTCCTGACCTTGTCGGTCTCTTCCGCTTTGATGCCTTGTCCCCAGTCAGAGGCATATAGTAGCCGAGGAGTGGTTGAATCTTGCTCGTCACGATGATACCTCAATGATTTGATCATAGTCCGTGGAGGTTGTTTTGCACCCAACCTTAAGTACTCGATTACCTGCATCATTTGCAAGTAGTTTAATTCAAGTATGTCATATTTCGCAACGTAAATGAAATTGAATTAGAAATAATTCAAAAGAGATCAGATCAAATCTCATTGATAAGTGAGGCAGCGTCGTATGCTCGCTATTGCACTGCAGTCCAGCCCTTCTCAGTTGGAAATCTAACGCAAATGGTTCAATTTGATCAAAGTCCTTGATCGATAGGGGTCGGATGTTCCCGGTCCTTCATTTTATAGGGCTTGCGCATATTGTTGGAGTTATCCTTTCCGGAGCAGCCTTATGGCATTGGCGTTCACGGTAGCCATCTAGAGAAGAGGAGTTTTCTGATCTAGAGTATGGAGTAGGTCCCCTCCTTATCTTGCTATGTTGATCCTTCATCCGATTCATCAACTCAATATTGGCCTAGACATGTTGGTGTAGTCGTCGGCGGCTATCCACCAATTCTCTTATCAAAGTCGTGATTGACGGTCTTCTCTGAGGAATGAGGGAAGACATCTGCATTTGATGGCATTCATCGCCCTTGGAGAAATCCACGCGCCATTCCCACTTCATAAGGTAGTGTCGAGGGTTGTATTTCCATAGTGCACCGACATAGTTAACATGTTGAATTTTCACTGGAAGTTCTTAATGTAGAATGGTTTCAACGAATAGGTCTTGATTGGGAAAGATTCTCCAATCGACATTATGATCAGGTCCATTTTATTGCCAAGGGGTCTTGTAACACTGGTGAATGACGTATGCACGATTGTCCAACGTTTAAGTGGTTGGTAACGCCGATTGGACGGCGAGTTGGTTAAAGTGGGCTAATAGATTGGTGTTTATCCCAAACTTTCATCCAGATAGGAGACCTATATAGGGTATTAAGGAAGTCCTCTTGGGGTTGTATGTCATGCTTTTAGTCATGTGGACGTGGAATGATTAAGATGCGGGCATTTGAAGATGGTTCAGCGGTGACCAGCTATGTTTTGAGTTGGCAGAGTAGACATTGTAGGGCAGCCATCATATTAGCCATCGTACCATAGTTGTCAATTCAGGAGTTTAAAAGCTGGTCAATTGGAGGAAGTTGCATTCCACCTTAAAAGCATGATATATTAATCAACTCCAGTTTTTGGCATATTAGCTAGGTTCTCCAGCCTCTAGGAGTACGGTTGAGTAGTATTTCTTTACCCATTCCTTGATTGCAACTCAAAATTTGTTGTTGTGATCTCCTATGTCTTGTTCAGTCATGGAACAATTAGAAGCACGGATGGAATGTTCCTTCACTAAATTGGTGATTGAATTCAGCCTCTTTTTAGGAAATCTGGGTCGTACCCAAAAAATATTTTTTTTTGAAATTTCGTATCGATACGAATTGGACGCAGATGGATCGATACGAACAACGTGTGAGCATCGATACGAATTGGAGCAGTTGCAATCGATACGAATAGAGCACAGGCGATCGATATGAATAGAGCGATGTGAAGCAGATCGAGTCGAACAGAGGCTCTCTGATAGATGCGAAGCGGAGCGAGTCGAACAGTGGCTTCGCCAATGGAGTCAAACAGTGGTTCGAACGGAGCGACCCGAAGTAGGCTTCCCAGATGGAGTCGAAAGGAGCGAGTCGAAGAAGGCATCTGATTGAGGCGAAGCGGAGCGAGTCGAAGCATTCACTTCTGATGGTTGCGAAGCGAGTCAAAATGGTCACTTCTGATGGTTGCGAAGCGAGTCGAAATGGTCACTTCTGATGGTTGCGAAGCGAGTCGAAATAGTCACTTCTGATGGTTGCGAAGCGAGTCGAAATAGTCACTTCTGATGGTTGTGAAGCGAGTCAAAATGGTCACTTCTGATGGCTGTGAAGCGAGTCGAAATGGTCACTTCTGATGGCTGTGAAGCGAGTCAAAGTTGGCTTATGATGGTTGTGAAGCGAGTCGAAATGGTCACTTCTGATGGTTGCGAAGCGAGTCGAAATGATCACTTCTGATGGTTGCGAAGCGAGTCGAAATGGTCACTTCTGATGGTTGTGAAGCGAGTCGAAATGGTCACTTCTGATGGTTGTGAAGCGAGTCGAAATGGTCACTTCTGATGGTTGCGAAGCGAGTCGAAGTTGTGAAGCGGGTCGAAATGGTCACTTCTGATGGCTGTGAAGCGGAGCGAGTCGAACAGAGCACTCTTGATCAATACGAACAGGAAAGTGGCGATCAATACGAACAGAGAGATGTGAAGCAGATCGATACGAACAGAGCACTCTTGATCGATACGAACTTTGACAAATTTTCTGGATACGAAAAACACCATATTTTCATGGATACGAAAATATGGATACGAAAATGACTATATTTTCTGGATACGAAAACATGGATACGAAAACACCATATTTTCATGGATACGAAAATATGGATATGAAAATTACCATATTTTCATGGATACGAAAATATGGATACGAAATGATTGATGAATGCAGTTCCTCTTAGATCTGGAGCAATCTGAATAAAATAGATGGAACCACTTGACGACAGATCTGGATCTCCTCCTTAGATTTTTGCAATCCAACTACGGTAGTAGATCCACAGAGCAGGAGAAAAGCAAGGTTTTTCTCAGTGAAAGCACCAAAGTGTTTGTACCAAAATTGGGCACAACACTCTTCGGAAGTTTTTGAAGAGATAAAATGAAGAAATTAAATGGAAAAATAGGATTATCTAACAAAAACTCCAAAAACAGATAATGAGAGTAATTAAAATTCACAGAGACATAAGAATTTAGAGTGGTTCGGCGTGTTGCCTACGTCCACTATGAAGTTGATTGCTTTATTGATCTTTCTTTAAGGATTACAATTGATTTCAGTGAGTTACAACAGATAATTATGATTTGCAGCAGTGAAATTTGTTGGCAGTGGCAGCAATGGAGTTTTAGATCTGGATCCGGCAGAGTCTGAGCGTTGGAGAATTCAAAGAAGAAGAAGCCCCTTTTCTGTATGCCCTGGGGCTCTATTTATAGGTGTAGGAGGCTGGTATTTCGCTCAGATCTCGAGAGACCCTCTCTGGCACGTGACCAGGCCCGCGCGCCCAAGCCCGTGAAGTTTCGGCCCGATCCGTGATCGATACGAACAGATTTCGTATCGACCAAGATTGTGTCCGATGGAGTCGAAATTTGTCGTGGACATTCTTTATGTTGTACATAAGCTTCTGTGAAAATTTCATAGCATTTGGACTTGTAGGTCATGAGATATGATCGATGCAAGTTGGAGTTTTTCCATCTGCGATCGATACGAACGAATTTCGACTTGGTCAAGACTTGCTTCGATTGAGTCGAAATTTGGCAGGAACATTCTTAATGTTGTACTTAAGCTGCTGTGAAAATTTCATAGCATTTGGACTTGTAGATCTCGAGATACGATCGATGCAAGTTGGAGTTTTTCCATCCGCGATCGATACGAACGAATTTCGACTTGGTCAAGACTTGCTCCGATCGAGTCGAAATTTGGCAGGAACATTCTTCATGTTGTACATAAGCTGCTGTGAAAATTTCATAGCATTTGGACTTGTAGATCTCGAGATATGATCGATGCAAGTTGGAGTTTTTCCATCCGCGATCGATACGAACGAATTTCGACTCGGTCAAGACTTGCTCCGATCGAGTCAAAATTTGGCAGGAACATTCTTCAGGTCATATTTAAGCTCCTGTGAAAATTTCATAGCATTTGGACTTGTAGATCCGCGGTACGATCGATGCAAGTTTGGATTTCTCAACCGTGATCGATCTATATCTTGAGCATATGAACTCCGATTGACTTGAAATTCGGAATGTTGGCTCTCATAGCTTTGCTTGTCGTGTCATATCAATTTTAGCTCGATCCGGACTCAGAAAAAATTCGTCGATATCCATAGTAAGCCTGCGTATGACCGATCTCCAAGACGAACTGTCATTGGTTTCTAGTCAAGTTCTTTGTGTCACGGCCTTGCCAAAAGGCGGGATAACAATGCACAAAGGAGGATCACAGTTAAAATATTAAATAGACTGCATGGCTAGATCCTCGACAGTTTATGGTAGTTTCTATTTCCCGTATTTCTTTTTCATTAAATTTTGATTAGTTACCGTGTTTGTGTATGTATCTCCAGAATTAATGATGCATTTGTAGTGTACATGCCATGTTAATGGATTATAAGGTAGAATTAATTGGATGACCATTCACTATACCAAACTTGTTGTGTATACGCACACAATCTTTAGCAATTAGGATTACATATTATCATCCTTATGTTATATTTAAAACTATTAAGTTTAAATGAAAATACTGTCCGCCTAACATTGAAATTTTGGTAAGCTAAAAACAGTACATCCTATTTTTCGTTCCAAAACAATAAGCTGTAATATGTCATTTGCCGAAACCAATGACAAATCTACCTTTATGAATGGACAATAATGTTCGGTCTGCAAATGCGTCTAAACAAAATTGGAACAATTATGAATTTAACATGCATATGTACAACATAATGAGGTGCTATGCTACATCAATTTATGCTACTTCAATATCTATATGCAGGCTTTCTTTGCTCATTATCCCAAGTTATCAGATCAACTCTTGACCATGGCAATATCCTCATGCCATAAATGTTTTCCTATATAATGCATGCTAGCGTATATGTTTTTGTAAGTAAAAATAATAGTTATTTACTATAACGACCCGTAATTTTCGACAATTAAAATATCAGCTAATTGAGATTTCTGGATTTAATATTGGAGGTAATTAAAATTTGTGATTTACTTACGAGAATAATAACTAGAATGAAATTTAATAATTTTAATTTAAGGCAATTGATAATTAGTTTAATGAAATTTCAATTAACTGAAATTATTGTAAACATAAAATTTGGTTATAAATTGCAAATAAGGAAATAAACCAAATGTTGTATTAATTGGTGAAATAATATATAATTAATTGTAAATGGAAAAAAATAGTGTTGTGTAAGTAGTTATAACATTTGTTTGTAGATAATAAACTTATAAATGTGATTAGATTAAGTAAAAGGTGACAATTGTCATTTAATCTGTTGAATTAAATTGGAAATTAATTGCAATTAAATGTAATTAAATATTGCGTTAACATGAATTAAGATGATAAATGTAGAATATTAGTGTAATAAGATATGAACCAATGTTAATTACATCCATAAAATGACAATTGATTGAATAATAAGATGAAAAATCAAATAAATGGATTTATTGGAATTTAAATTTTAATTAATGGGTTTATTGCAATTGAAATTAGACACTGTAATTAGTGCAATAATTAACATTGAATTTGACATGGGAAATTGGTTTTAAAAAGATTGTTAATTCCTTTGTAATTAGAAATGATGAAATTTGTTAATTATAAAATGTGAACTGAAAAAGTGGTTTAATTAATTTAATAATCATTTATTTAATTAACGTGAAAATAGCCATTTTGGCCACTGTCTCGGATTTCGATGAAACCAGTTTCATTGGATCCGTAATGGTGAATTATTATGGGATTTCAAATTTTGTAGCGATTGGACTTATCGCTTGATCGTGCGGGCTCGAAACGCACAGAAATCAATTTAATTGAATTCAATAAAAATAAGCTGATTTTAAAAGCTAACTTCTTCATACGATGGAATTAGGACTTGAAACCTGTTCCATTGAATTTAAAAATATTGAAAACTTCTATATTGATATATGGGATGACCCACTATCGTTTCGGAAGCGAAACGGGCTTTTCGGGTCATTATTGTCGTTCGTACCAATTCGATACGTGTTCATTTGCTTATCGGGCTTTGTTCATATAAATAGATCTTTTTAAACCCTAGCAGCCTTTTATTTCTTATCTCAGTACGTACAATTCCATCTGTCTGCTTCTTTCTTCTTAATGGCAGAAACCAATTCAGATTACAAACCCTAAATTCAATTTCAAAATCAAACTTCTCGAAACTCTATCATATTATATACCGATTCGAAGCTCTCGATGAGCGCAAGCTAGATCTGTAGTTTTTTTCGCTTTGGGTTTCTATGTGTCTAGAATTTGAGGGATAAATCTCGGCCATTCAATTGGAGGATGATCAACGTCAGTGGATCGTCGATTGCAGGATATGGTTGCGTGGAGATTGGCGAGTGGAGCGCATTAGCGTTATTCGTTTGGGAAATCGATGGCTGGATCGCCATAAACAATTGGACTAGGGTTTTTAAACTTAGGTGGCGGCTGTCTTCAAGAGGTGAACGTGGCAAGTTGAATCGATCAAAAGGAGGTCGAGATGCTTGGGGGAGGCCGGCGATGTCAGAGGCGGCTTCAAGCGCGCGTTCGATCGAGGCAAGATGGGTGGCGGCGGCTCCATCGCGTGCGTAGGGTTCTATGTTGTTTTGGATTTCAAACAGTAGGGTTTGGAATAAACGTGGCTTCAGGAAGACGTGCTGACGTGTATAGTAAGTGAGATATTGTCTTGTTTTATTTTTAATATAATTTTAATTTCCAAATGTTCTAACATGCATAACTTCTACGTACGAGGTCAGATTCACACGCGGTTTGTTCCGTTGAGATCGTATCGAAATTTCATACATTTTGAAACTAGTTTGGAAAAATTCTGAGACTTTTCAAATATTGGGCTATGATTGGATTTCAAATCAATTTGATATCAAATGTGAGTGTTTTAACCCACTCACAACTACTAAATTATCTTATGTTTGTTAAATTAAATTTATGATGTGATTTGAAGTCGATTGACTGCTGTTTGGTATATTTAAATTGCCATTCTAGTTAAATCTGAATTTTTCCGAATTTAATTGCCATTTAATTTAATATTGAATTTAATTGTCAATTGAATACCTATTGATGATAATCAGTTAATTGGTGTTATTTATTTGTTGATTGAATAGTGATTATGATGGATGTTTGATTGTTGATATTGGATGACTGGATGTTATATTTTATATTGTTATAACACAGCAAGTTCCCCATGGGTTGAAATGATACATACCCGAACGGTCTGATAGATTAGGGAGAAATCGTTATGGGTCGGAATGATAGACTCAAGCGATTTCATGGATTTAAAGTAAAATTTGGGATTGTGGGTTGAAATGATATATACTCGTAAATTAAAAATTATTACTGATTCAAATGATATATGTTCGTATCACTTGACCATAGGGTAGAAAATTATATACGGTCTCCGGATTGGTTAAGTTAAATGATTTTAAATCCTTAAATTTTGAATTCAGTTAAATGATATTTTGAAATAAAATTTGATTTATATAAATTGATTTTTTTTCGAAAATCCAAGCTTCAAATGTTAAATTGGAGTTGGTTTAATGAATTGGTTAAAGAATAAAAATGAAAATTTCAAAGTTGAAATTTGAAATATAAATGAAATTTGTTGAAATCGAGTTATTGAAATTTTTTGAATATTTAAACTTTGAAATCTATGAAATTGAAGTGCTTTAAAATTATAGTTAAAACATGAGTTTGAAATCGATATAAATTGAAATGATTTTTATGGGAATTTGAATTGAAAGAAAATTTAGTTTTGTTGAAATCTGGATATGGTCCAGATTTGTTGAAATGGAAGAAATAGTTTAAATTTGATATTAATTTCAAATTAATTATTTTAACATAAACTGTTTAGAAATATATTATTTTAAATTCATATTTATTTAGATTGTCAAACCATTTTATATTAAAGTATATTAAACCTATTTAACTATTTTAAATCATTTAAACTATTTAATCTATTTTAAACTATTAAAACCATTTAAAACTATTTTAAACCATTTTAATTATTAAAAAAAACTATTTTAATCCATTTTAAAACTATCTTAAGCCATTAAACTATTTTAATGTATTTAAACTATTTTAACTAATTAAACTATTTAAAACTATTTATGACAATCTAAACTATTTTCTGAATTTCAGACTGTGTAAAGTTGAAGTGTTTATATTTAAATCCTTCATTTATAAGGGAATATGGATAAATGATGTTATAATCTAAGTTGGGATTTGAAATGATATTTTCTAGTGAAATAACATATTCTGAGTAAATATGATGATTTTAAAATGAGGGTTTAACCTATTTTGGAAGTATGATCTTGGAAGTAAATATGATTTCGGAAATGATATGATTTGAAAAGCGAATATGATTTCGAAAGTAAATATGATTTCGAAAGTGATATGTTTGAATTGAATATGATATTTTGATATGAATTATGAATTGATTTTTGAAATGTAAAAGAACCATCCGATGTGAAATAAGCGTGTGGTTGTTAAAGAAACCGAGACCGGATACTGTCATACTCTCTGCCAATACCGAAAACCACTTTAACAACTATGTACGTTGTGGAGATTCTAGAATGAAGTAGGATGGTATGGCTAATGATTCTTTACGAGGTATTTACGTAGCCCTGACTCCCGTGAGTCAGCTTGATGTGGCTAAAACAGTAGATATAACGGGCCAAGTGAGGTCGCACCTCCTATCGGGCACATTTCTTCGATACCATATTATGACTTTGTGATTGATTTGGTGGCCACCCCTTGATTTTGATTATGGGAGTGTGTTCTGAGGTGGGCGGTAGTAGCTGCTAGCCATTACCACCGGTCCGGGAGTGCAAATGGTAGAATCCTACCGTACCTATGGAGTGCCCTCTAGGTAAACCATTGATCTGGTGGAGCTTACGGTACTGTATAGACTACGAGAATATATAAAATGAGTTAAGGGGGATATGGATAACGCCTTAACGTTATTTTAATACTTTACTTTACAGTAGACATATTATAATAACGTATTGTACTACATAGTAGACAGTTTAAAGGATCCTTAGGAGATGGTAATCCCGAATATCTCTTAACTTATTGCACGCACGTTAGACACTGGATAGGAGATGTAAAACCTCGTAAACATCTCTGAAGCCGTTGCACTCGTATTTATTTATTGTTGATTTAACTTACATAAGATCTTTTAGTTCCGAGTCAAGTGTTTTGTCCTTTCAATTCGCTCGGGTTAGTCTGAGATTTTCAGTGTATCGAATACTGCTTTTCTTCGAGGACGAAGATGAAGATTTGTATACTATATTATTTATTTTGTTTATTCCACTACATCATGTTATTCTGCTGTATTTATTTATTTATTCCTGTTGCATGTAACTCTGATCTGTATTGTAAAAGTGTAATCAAATGTTATTTGTAAAACAGCTTCATGAACTGTTATTTGATTATTATATTTTGTCATTTCGCTGTGAGTGTCTGTGTTTGTTTTTCTTTCTTTGTCTGTTTTTTTATTTACCCCATAACAATCCTCCCTTTTGAATGGTTTGAGTCTGATGTGTGTGATTTATCGTCGATTTAAACAGTCCAAAAAGGTTGGTCGTTACATTTGGTATCAGAGCCAGGTTTAGCGATAACCTTAGCTTTGTGGGGTCTGACTCTTTAGAAATAGGGTAGTAATACCCTAGAATGAGTCGCTGAGTCTATATATATGAGAGAGCGTATTTATTAGTGTTATAAAAATGTTTTTATATTGTGTTAATTTATTCTGTTTAATATTTATAAATTCTGATCGGTACATAGGACGCTATGACATCGATAGGGATTTCTGAATAATATATAATAATAATAAATCTTTAACAATCATTATAAGGTTATTAATTAATAATTAAATATACTTTAAACAATTTAAAATACTTAAAGAACTAATTTTCAGAATATTTTTTTAACACTTTTAAAGTTGCCAAATTAAAAATTAAAAACTCTTTTTTTAAAAACAAGCCAAATTCTCGATTCCAATTACATTTCGTAAATTTGGAAATCTCACTTGAACTTCAGTATAACTAATTTTATACTCACTCCTAAAATCACTTCTATCCTTCCAATCTGTTAAAAATCTTGATTTTAACCCTTTTATATTTTAACGGGCACCACTCAAAGATTTATTATTAAAAACCCTATTTATATATTTTATCCCAAAATTCCATTTACAATATCCCGATTTAGTTAAGTACAAATTTCAAAACCACGTATTTAATCCAATTTATTAACCCAAATCCTTTATAAACATTTTACTTCATAAAACCCCCTTTTAAATTCTTTTCCAATTTAAAACATATATTACTGGTATTTAAATACCAAAATCTGGGTCAAAACCTGCCATAGCATCCAATCAATTCTAAATCACACAACAATCTATCACAGATAATCCCGACAAATCATATACAAATAACTATGAAATTTAATTCAACATTTTTTTTGAGGAATCCAGTTGGATCCCTCCAACCTGTTTCCCAGCATAAAAATACCAATTCCACTTCAATGTGGAATATCGCAGTATATAGGGTCATCCGCTATTATGCGGGGCACATAAGGTCTCATCCGCTATATATATGCGGGAATATCAATCACTCCAATGTATATATATATATACTACTATATATAATATCACATCCAACTGATAATAATGCATCAATTTAACCAATCGATCATTTATTAATTTTAACTATTTAAAATTAATCACCTGCAGTCCAAAATTGAGTGAGATTAACTCACCTTGAGTTTAATTCGTCCAAACGTTCAAATTTTAAATTAAATCGAACACGTTTGATTTAACCTAAAATTTTTGCTAGCTCCAATCGACTCCAAATCTGATCCAGCGTGTAGTATTCATCGCTGCAATTCTGGTGCTGCTTGTTTCGTCCGATTCCGACCTCGTATAGATAAGATATGCATTTTATAAGTTTTCAATGTAAATTATATAAATAAATTACAATCTTCTTGTTTTTTTACATAAAATCGCGGCTGTACATCTGGAAAGGAAAGAAAGAAATATGGCTGCACAAAGCTAACTTCCTTCATCTTCGTTCGCATGCAAACAGGCCGAGGAACCCATCACCGCTTCGTTCATTCTTCAACCGCGCCTGCCACGTCGACCTAGGAGCCGATCAGAGACCACCCCAATGCACGCCTACATCTCCTCGACCCCTGTGCCCAGAGCGGCGTCACCAAACACCACCGTCTCCTTGTGATTCACGCACGAACACATGATAAACGCTGCCGAATATCTCCCTCCACGCCGTTAAATGCGATCTCTACCGTTGATCTAGTAGAGCTCAATGATCTCTTCAACTTTCTAGTTGGAAATTTCTCTTAAAAGTTTGTGGATTGAGAGGATTTGAGGGAGGAAAACCTGATGATTTCGGCCATTGGTTTAAAACGTGGCGGCTAGGGCAAAGAGATAGGGTTTACTGTTTCAACCGTGTATATATAGGCATATATTCATATTATTTTAATATTATTTGCAATATTAACGTGCTTTTTCAAACGAATTCCAAATGAGACGTGCCGCCTGGCGTTTATAATGTTTTACCCATACTTCAAACATAATGGAACATGTTTCGGGGCCTAATTCGATCGTATGTAGAAGATAGATTTTTGAATCGAATTAAAATATTCAATTTTCGATATTTATTTCAACGCGTTTCTATTTCGCACGACCAAACGCTAACTCCAAACGCTACGAAATTTGAAACCCGATAATAATACACTATTACGGATCCAATGCAACTAGTTTCATCGAATTCCAAGACTATGCCCCGGAAGGCTATTTTAACGCGTCGATTATATCGAGCGATTTTCAAAATCGCCGAAATCGTTTAAAATTTCAATTTCAAAAACTTACCGGCTCAATTATAATTCAAATAGAATTTATACTCATATAAGAAATCACTTCGATTCATTTTAAATCCAAGTTCAATTATTTCACTATTATTATATATTAATTTCACTATTAAATTAATATATAAATTCCGAATTTTAACTTATCGACTTTTTATTCCCATTTAACTCCAAATTCCCATATTATCCCAATTTTCAATATTAAATTATATTTACCAAATCCAATTAATCGCTATATTTTAAAATATAAACCATTTCACTGATCCTTCCATATTCACAATGAAATAATATTTCAAATCCAACATTCAAAAATAAATTACGTTCAAAATTTAACGACCAAAATTCCGGGTCATTACATTCCTTCCCCCATATAAAAATTTCATCCTCGAAATTTGCTAAGGTAAGAAAAATGCTCCCAAACCCATTAACTTTTCTAAAACCCACTTAGTTACAATTCTACATCCACTTCCCTACCCCTTTTAGTTTTACCCAAAACAATTTGTTTCATTCCTCACTCAAAAACCTTTTATTTCAAATTTAATTCAAAAACCAACTTTCCTAGTTATCAAAATTTCCAAAAATTTTCAAAATTTTTCTAACACCCTAATTTTTCGAAATTTTTTTACCGCGTCTCCTTTGTACGGAGAGCCTTTTACAATATCATAAGAGAGATAAATATATATACATCGACCCACATGGTCGGAAAACAAAATATATATCAATATATTGTCATTTCTTCATTTATTGCATAGGCGTACCTTTATTTAACGTTTTTAAGCGAGCGGCTTATTTTATATGCATTTACGCAACCAAAATCTACCCAAACAGCTCCATGTACCTGTACTTACTCAAAATAAGCACGTAAGTTTCATAGACATGAATTTTTAATAACATTTCATTTATTTAACTAGCTAAAGATATAAACTTCATAAACCAAACATGCCAATCATATATTACAAGCAATTATAAGGTTCCAACACTAATTTTATTTCCTTTTATGGATCCATATATCATTTTATTCAATTCGAAATGATTTACAACCAAATTTATTACATTCAATTCATATTTACAACAACCAAACTCATATTCACTCCAATATTATTTAAATGTGCTTTACTTGCATAAATTCACTTTTATTCAATTTCAAATTGATTCACAATCAATTTTATTTCCATTGCATTCATTATTCACTTCCACTATATGCAAATCCATTTTCTTAAGCTTCCATTTCATCCTTTTAAATTGACTCTAAATCAATTTATCTATTTTCCATCTGATGCCTATTCAAGTTATCTACCAAACTTTGTTCGCTTCGTTTTTATATCAAACACATTCCAATCTATGTTAATTTTATTTATGAATCCATTCCATAAATAATCACTTAAATTAAGTTTCCCATTACAACCCAATTCCATTTCATTTTAAATTTATCTCATTCAATTTAGCTCAGATTCATGCACTTACATTTCTATTAACTTTACTTCCAACTTATATTACATCTTTTCCCTTCACTTTCATTTTGCTCACATAGTTTTATCCACTTCATTTTATAGTGAACGACATTTCATTTCGTGCTAATTTCTTTATAAACCATTCACAAAATTATTTCTAAGTTTATTATAGGCATTCCATATCACTGCTTAAGTTATATCCAGCTTTAAAACTTAAGTTCATAATCAAACTTATCCAATCCATATTCCAAATCATATTCAATTTATTTACTCTTATATTAAATTCACTTCTTGTTATCAATTACTTAACCTTTTTATTGGGTTATACTTTTTCCACTTCCTCGGTTTAATAAGTTATACAACTTATTTATTTACAATTCCTGGATTTTCCACTTAAGTTTACTCACATTCATTATTTATAACATATAGTTATATAACCACTTCACAATTCATATTTACATTCAATTTACTTAATTTCAATTCACCCTCCATTTAAAATTCAATTTTTTTTTGAATTTCTATTCCTTTTTCCATAATATCAAACCATTTTCATTTAGACTTTACCATTTTATTTCTCAATTTATAAGTTCAAAGCTTATTTACCTAAAATCTTATATTACTCACCTGAGTCCATTTTACATTTTATACTCACAACTCTGGATTACATCCATCACTTAATTGCTTAAGTGTATCCGTTTCATTCAATAATTATAACTTACAGTTATAAAATCATCTTACATTTCAACTTTATATCCCATTCAATTCAAATCCAATTTCAATTTTATTTAACTTATCTTAAGTTAAATTCCAACATATCTTATTCACTTTAATTCACTCAAGTTAAATTTTTATTCCTGGATTAAAATTTTCATTTTCCTTTCTTATCTATATCAACATCAATTTACAAGTTCAATAACAAATTTCTCTTAACTTTACAAATCTTTAAATGGAAATCCCGAAATCCAATTACCCGGTTTTATTTCAAAAAGTTTTGAAATCATAAATATACATACATTCCCTTGGTATACCAAATCATGCTTCCGGATTTCCAAAACAAATTGGTTTTACCCAAAACAATTTTCCCTTTGGATTCTCTAAAACAAACCTGTTTACCAAACACGTCCAAAGCAAATATTCATAACCAATCACCACGGTAGCAATCCATCACTTAGAAACTCGAAAATGAATACTGATGATGTGGCCATCATCACCAGGACTATTTTCCAGCGACTGAAGTGAATTCAGTGCTTTCTTGCTTCCAAAATTCATTTTAAAACAATTTCTATTCCAAAAACATCTCAAAATAATGCTCCATTATTCCTTTAAACTACTTTGGAAAACATTTCCAAAATTTTAAGATTTAAGAATTTTCCAAATACTTAGTTCAAATCCATTTTAAACATTTTCCAAAATTTCCAGGATTTAAATACTGGTTTAAACCAAATTTTAGTTATACTCCTTCGTATAAATCATACTTATAAATTTCTATTTGGTTATATATATATATAACTGTTTCAAATTTTATAATCTTGTTTTGATTATAATATTAGCAACCAACATTCCAAAAATATACAGTATAATAATTTCAGAAATTTTTTCCTTTTATTCAAAATATAATTTTGGGTAAAATTATTTCATTTACCCACTTTAAAACAATACTATGTCGGTTTATCTTGTTTAAGAGTTTAGAAACCCCTATCGATACGGTTGTACTTCCCATACCGACCAGAATTCATAAACACTCAACCAATAAGTCAACACAATATAAAAACATTTTATATTCACTAACAACTACACGCTCATATCTATTAATACACTCAACTCATTCTAGAGTACTACTGACTCTATCTCTAATGAGTAATTCCCCACCAAAGCCTAGGTATATCGCCAACCTAAGCTCTGATACCACAATGTCACGACCCGCCCTTTCGACCCTCGAAAATTGACATAAATACGCTCATTTGTATAACATGCCAAACGACCGAGTGCCAGAAAGACAGATTGTTGAGGAAAAAGAAAGTAGGTAGAAGACAGAAGAAACTAAACAAAACAGAATCTCACAACGGACTGAATAATATATAATATCAATAGCTCTTTACACAAATCAAATCTGTAATATACATATTTCACATCAGAGTACACAAATCAATAACTACCAGCCTGGACAGTTATAACAACCTGCCCTCAAAATTTGCTGGTAATTTCAAACAAACACTGCAGCGGAATAAAACAAGTACGAGAATACGTCTCGGTCTCCAGCTCGTCTCCTGAGCTCCATAGCATCCTAACCTGAACCTGTAATACTCGGTCTGACCCGAGCATTATAATAAAATAACACTCGAGTCAGTTTGGAAAACCAGCATGAGAAAACACACTCAATTTGAATTATTAAAGTTTCAAAATCCTTTGAAAATCAAAGGTAATTCGTAAGGCCATGCCATAAATAAACACGACGGGTTTTTACCTTACGATAACCAAAACATTTCATATCAAAATCCTCTGATATTATAATAGTGTCTAAGTACAAATACTTATTCAAATAGCTGAAATTGATACATTAATTAAATTCCAGCATACTAGGCTCTACAATCAAAACCGTAAAGGCACGTATTGGAGAATGGATTACATATGAATGACTAGGCACTGGGGTACCACCTGTCACAGTACACGTCTAGAACAGCGTACCGAGGACCATACCGGGATCCTCCACAACACAAGATCGGTCTACCCCTAACCTGAAAAGACCGAATATGCTATCACCTTGGGTGTTCCCACCCTCTCTCGAGCTCCATCCATACATCGTAGTAATAATATCCGCGAGTATCTAGAAAGGTGATAGACATACCCTACTTGGGTGCGACCCACTTAGCCTTGCTGCATTCCCCCTGATTTTCAGTCATTCCCGGTTGATGAGGCTAGAGGCTATGATTACCTTTTAAGAAAGATTTCACTTAGAATGCTCATTGTCCTCCAATGACAATGTTCTGATAGCATTCATCCATACAAGTCCGTTCCTGGTCCAAACAGAACCGAAGGCACTACCCCTACTACATCCATTTTGGAATCACCCTCAGGATTAGTAGCGATTAGCCCTTGCACTTCACTGCTCCATCTTCGACTCCATGCTCTTGTCTTCATTTCGAAAACGTACTCGTTGGATCGAAGTGGTTTTCGGATAACAAATCTGATCCCGGTCTCTTCGAAACAACGTTCGATATTTTCGGTAAACTCAACTCCGGTTCTTTAGGAAAATAAATAGACGAAATAAGATCGAAGATCACATCCTAACCGTTGGTGGACGGATTTCCTTATAAACGTCCTAGAAGAACGAAACGAGTTTATACGTACAGTATAACACCTCGAATGGTAACTGTACCATATAATTCCCGTGCTTCTCCTAGATATTTCCAAAGTTATATTTAGGTCCAGATTTGATAGTCGGTTATTTAACTATCAAATAAACAATCAATTCAACCAAATACTTTATTTCCATTGAAAAACACCAAGTCTTATTCCAATTAAATTTTAAATAAATTAAATCTCTTTATCGAAAGGTCACATACTTATCTTATTGAATTTAGTATATTCACAAAGTATCTTTTTTTTATAAAATATATGAAAACCCTTTTTAAAATAATGTGGAAAGTACCACTGCGGTATCAAACCATGGATCACAGCTCGATGGTTACGTCTCTATCCCAGAGATATCCAAGACTTAACTCCAGGCACTCACTGCCTCCGATTTATGCCAAGCGAGTATACCATTACTTTCTGAAACTTTATTTAAATAAATTCTCAAAATAATGCTTGTAAATTCTAAAATGAATTTTCATGTTTAATCGAGGTAAATGTATTAAATAAAAGCTATTATACAAAGCCATATAAATATTTAATAATTTATCTTCAAAAATAATAATGCTGACTAATCCCTAAATAATAGATAATAATATTAAATCTTTAACAATCATTATAAGGTTATTAATTAATAATTAAATATGCTTTAAACAATTTAAAATACTTAAATAACTAATTTCCAGAATATTTTTTTAACACTTTTAAAGTTACCAAATTAATAATTAAAAACTCTCTTTTTAAAAACAAGCCAAATTCTCGATTCCGATTACATTTCATAAATTTGGAAATCTCACTTGAACTCCAGTTTAACCAATTTTATACTCATTCCCAAAATCACTTCTATCTTTTCAAACTGTTAAAAATCTTGATTTTAACCCTTTTATATTTTAACGGCACCACTCAAAGATTTATTATTAAAAACCCTATTTATATATTTTATCCCAAAATTCCATTTACAATATCCCGATTTAGTTAAGTACAAATTTCAAAACCATGTATTTAATCCAATTTATTAACCCAAAATCCTTTATAAACATTTTACTTCAAAAAACCCCTTTTTAAATTCTTTTCCAATTTAAAACATATATTGCTGGTATTTAAAAATACCAAAATCTGGGTCAAAACCTGCCATAGCATCCAATCAATTCAAAATCACACAACAATCTATCACAGATATTCCCAACAAATCATATACAAATAACTATGAAATTTAATTCAACATTTTTTTTGAGGAATCCAGTTGGATCCCTCCAACTTGTTTTCCTGCATCCATAGATGTTAGCACAACATAAAAATACCAATTCCACTTCAAGATGGAATATCGCGGTATATAGGGCCATCCGCTATTATGCGGGGTGCATAGGGTCTCATCCGCTATATATATGCGGGAATATTAATCACTCCAATATATAAATACTACTATACATAATATCACATCCAACTGATAAAAATGCATCAATTTAACCAATCGATCATTTATTAATTTTAACTATTTAAAATTAATCACCAGCAGTCCAAAATTGAGTGAGATTAACTCACCTTGAGTTTAATTCGTCCAAACGTTCCAATTTTAAATTAAATCGAACACGTTCGATTTAACCTAAAAATTTTGCTAGCTCCGATCGACTCCAGATCAGATCCAGCACGTAGTATTTATCGCTGCGATTCTGGTGCCGCTTGTTTCGTCCGATTCCGACCTTGTATGGATAAGATATGCATTTTATAAGTTTTCAATATAAATTATATAAATAAACTACAATCTTCTCTTTTTTTTACACAGAAAATCGCGGCCGTACATCTGGAAAGGAAAGAAAGAAATCTGGCTGCACAAAGCTAACTTCCTTCATTTTCGATCGTACGCAAACAGGCCGAGGAACCCATCACCGCTTCCTTCATCCTTCAACCGCGCCCACCACGTCGACCTAGGAGCCGATCAGAGACCACCCCAATGTGCGCCTACATCCCCTCGACCCCCGTGCCCAGAGCGGCATCGCCAAACACCACTGTCGCCTTATGATTCGTGCACGAACACGTGATAAACGCGGCCGAATATCTCCCTCCACGCCACGTTAAATGCGATCTCTACCATTGATCTAGTAGAGCTCAACGATCTCTTCAACTTTCTAGTTGGAAATTTCTCTTAAAAGTTTGTGGATTGAGAGGATTTGAGGGAGGAAAACCTAATGATTTCAGCCATTGGTTTAAAATGTGGCGGCTAAGGCAAAGAGATAGGGTTCACTGTTTCAACCGTGTATATATAGGCATATATTCATATTATTTTAATATTATTTACAATATTAACGTGCTTTTTCAAACAAACTCCAAACGAGACGTGCCGCCTGGCGTTTATAATATTTAACCCCTATTCTGAACACAATGGAACATGTTTCGGGGCCTAATTCGATCATATGTGGAAGATAGCATTTTGAATCGAATTAAAGTATTAAATTTTCGATATTTATTTCAACGCGTTTCTATTTCGTACGACCAAACGGTAACTCCAAACGCTACAAAATTTGAAATTTGATAATAATACACTATTACGTCCAATGGAACTAGTTTCGTCGAATTCCAAGACTATGCCCCGGAAGGCTATTTTAACGCGTCGATTATATCGAGCGATTTTCAAAATCGTCGAAATCGTTTAAAATTTCGATTTAAAAAACTTACCAACTCAATTATAATTCAAATAGAATTTATATTCATATAAGAAATCACTTCGATTCATTTTAAATCCAAGTTCAATTATTTCACTATTATTATATATTAATTTCACTATTAAATTAATATATAAATTCCCATTTAACTCAAGATTCCCATATTATCCCAATTTTCAATATTAAATTTATATTTACCAAATCCAATTAATCGCTATATTTGAAAATATAAACCATTTCACTGATCCTTCCATATTCACAATGAAATAATATTTTAAATCCAACATTTAAAAATAAATTACGTTCAAAAGTTAACTACCAAAATTCCGGGTCGTTACAACTACATAGTAGATTGTTTAACGGATCCTTAGGGAGATGGTAATCCTGAACATCTCTTAAGTTATTGCACGCATGTTAAACAATAGATAGGAGATGTAAAACCCCGTAAACATCTCTGAAGCCGTTGCACTCATATTTATTTATTGTTGATTTAACTTACATAAGATCTTTTAGTTCCGACTCAAAGTGTTTTGTCTTTTCAATTCGCTCGGGTCAGTCTGAGCTTTTCAGTGCATAGAAGACTGCTTTTTTTGGAGGACGAAGAAGAAGATTTGTATACTATATTATTTATTTTATTTATTCCACTACATCATGTTGTTCCGCTGCATTTATTTATTTATTTATTCCTATTGTATGTAACTCTGATCTGTATTGTAAAAGTGTAATCAAATGTTATTTGTAAAACAACTTCATGAACTGTTATTTGATTATTATATTTTGCCATTCCGCTGTGAGATTTTGTGTTTGTTTTTCTTTCTTTGGTTTTATCTTATTTACCCCATAACAATCCTCCCTTTTGAATGGTTTGAGTCTGACTGTGTGATTTATCATCGACTTAAACCATCCAAAAAGGTGGGTCGTTACATTTACCAAGCTGAAGCTAAACACCACGCGGTGCTCTTTAATAATGTCAACACTTTATCTTCACCTTGGGTATATCCTGCTGTTGGGTTTGTGCCGCCTTAGGCCTAATACTACCTGTTAGACCCAAGTTTAATCCACTGTGACCTTGTAACAAAAGCATCCATGATACTTCTGTGAAACCCAATAATGCAAACTCTATGTCCCTCAAGCAGAAGGCCTTGTACTATTCAAAACTAGCATATTAGCAGCAATACACGTTATTTTTTACCACTTTATTTAAACCACCTCCATTTGATATAGACTAGTCACATAATAAATTATACTTTAGCTCCTTCTTAAACCATCTGTAATTAAATTATATTTTAGTTCCTTCTTATCTGTCATTTGCGTTCTTCTCTATCAATGGTGTAACCGATGCCACCATTGTACATTCTTATATAATGCATAATACCATATCTAAATTTTGTTAACTTGGGTTTTATTTCAGGAGGAAGCAAAATTCGTCCTTCTTAACTCTCTATAAATAAATCACACATTAGTTCCTTCTTAAATTATCGATCATTAGTGTTATTCTCTATCAATGGTATAACCAATGCCATCATCGTGTATTCTTACATTATGCACAACACTTTATCCAAATCTTGTTAACTTGGGTTTTATTTCAAGAGAAAGCAAAATCCATAGGTCAGCTCTTAAGCGACAGACTTGCAAATTTGCTCGGTTGTTGTTGTGAAGGGGATGAGAGAATACTGGTGGTAAAATGATGCTCGGTTCTTGCAAAACATCTTCTATGCTGTAAGTTATTAAATGGTGCCAAAATGATTTATTGGAGACATTCGATTTATGTCACTTTAGTTTATAAATTTGCCATTTTTAACATCTCTACTGTCAGGGGTGTCTCACCTAGATGGTGATTATTTGCAGTGACATCTCCCCTAATAATATGACCATTTAAATACAAATAATTTTATGGGTGCTGCTAGGGTGCTAAAAAGCGCTAATGAATGCCCTTAAACATTTTTGAAACTCGGTTTTGATTAATTATTAAAATAACAGCTTTACAGAATACTTCATGTGATAATAATTTCTTTCGGAGAATTACATGTTCAATCTTTCTTGATATTATATTTGAGAATGACTTTATATTCATCTTAATCATTCTAACTTTGTATTTACCAAGTCCTATGATTGGTCATCAACATATATTTTCTGGTGCCTCCTTTTCTTTTACACTTCAATGAGCAATAAAATGCAATTCCACGATCTGCTTTTATTTCCTTACAGGATAATAATGTAATATAACTTTTTTGGAAGTAATATTCCTATATATATATATAATTAACATCTATTTTCTTTGTCATATGCTGCACTGTAATATACTAAATTCATTCTGTGTAGGGGAAACTCAACCTATGAAATGGTCAATGAGACTGAGGGTGGTACTCCATCTTGCTGAAGCTTTGGAATATTGCAGGAACAAAGGGCGTTCTCTTTATCACGATTTTAATGCCTATAAAGTCTTATTTAATGGATTAGGATTACCCTTTTTATTTTATTTTATGAAAAGCATCATAAAATTATTTCATTTTCAGATTTCCAAATTTAAAGTCAAAATGCTAAATGTGTCCAATTTAGGTCCTAGGAGGTTATTTTTGACATATACAAGGTAAATGGTGCAAACCATTTAATTCAACAACTCCGTCCATGCTTTCTCTCTCACTTTTCGCTTTATGCCATTGCTAAACGTCGTTGTTTTAGAAATTTTGTTCAATACAATTCTACATCGTAAACTAGGGCATACAAATTCGTTTTTCAATGCACAATGAAATGTTTTTTGGAACTTGTGATGTAGCGTAGAGCTTGACACTTCAACAACTAAGAAAGTACTTGCTAATTACCTTTTAGTCTAAATAGAAATGTTAATTAATTTTTTTTCCATTTGAATGAGGGCATTTATATTAACTCATACTGAAAAAAAAGTAAGCAGTTATGCTATAGTTAAATAAATATCTTAATATTTATTGAAGACATCCAATGGTAGAGTACCAGTGGGTTTCTTTACACATCTAATTTTAGACTAGCAATATACAAGATTATAATCCAAGACTTTCATGCTTTGGTCTGATGAAGGACAGCAGGGATGGTAAAAGCTATAACACTAATTTGGCATTCACACCACCTGAATATCTGAGAACCGGTAAGTCTTTCTATTCTTGTATTTTAGAAATGAATTTACAGTAAACAAATAGAACCCATAACAATGTAAGAAATATGTGCTGAATAAGTTTGCTGAAAACCTCATCAGCCGCCTATGGCTGAATATTTTACTATGAGAACCTTTTGTCAAAATTAATTGGTGTGCAGCTGATGATTATCTTTAGCGAATGGTGTATTTCTTTGTTATATGAATTTCACCTGTTTTATATTGTGAGCTAAATAATATATCAGCTGTCATGTGAATAACAAGTGCAATAATAGGATAAACATGAATTATGAGCCGTTTTCTTAGTTATTAGATTCACTGAGTCTAACCTTGTCGTGCATTAATTGTCTCCTTAATTACTATGGAATTACCTTATCTTTGAGACATGAACTTCCTAGACGTTTACAATTTCACATATTTCATAATAAGTATGAGTCTAACATTAATTTGAATGCTAAATTACCTAATTCTTTATTACCGTGTCATACCGGACATTCTCGTTTATTTTTCATTTGATGCACGGGAACAGTCACACCAGAAAGTGTGATATATAGCTTTGGTACATTATTAATAGATGTATTGAGTGGGAAACATATTCCGCCTAGTTATGTGAGTTATTTTTCAAAATCGAATTACTCTTAGATGGATTTATGATTATACATTTCATTCTCTCTTCTGCCCTCTCTCTGTCACACACAGATATACATAGGTACATAGAGACAAACACACACACATACACAAACATACCCCAACTAGTACACATTTGTGCGAACACACATTCTGATTTTGAATAACCTCAAATAGAGATATGTTAAACAAATTATGCTTATGAATTGCTTCATCTAAAATTATGCATGAAATTTGTTACAAATTACACTAGAGAGAATTATAATGATTGAAAAACTACGCTAGCACACCAGCGGACAATACAAATATTGTATCAAACTCAGTCACCTCTTCTACATCAGCAAAATTAAACTATAGATTTTTTTTGTCGGGTCTTAACAATGTTTAAATAGAGTGGTGGGTATTTATAAGCCAAATAAAACTGTATTGTCATTGCCACTGTGGACGATATTTCCTCTATGGTATAGGAATATTGTTGTTATTTCTTGTAAATATTTAACTCGCTTATTGTCAAGTGTAATATTATTATAAATTTTTTTAAGTGTAAAACTAACATATTACTTTTTTGCAAGTAATGTGCCAATCATCAAAGTACATAAATATATTATCTACTTGATGTTATTTACTTATAATATATAATTATAAGAATTTGGTGGGTGGATCAAATTATTAATGCGCACAAGTGTGTGCCCGGTCATGTTTCATATTATATACAGTTGTACCTTTCAGTTTTTTACTCATTTTCATACTCTCAAATGTCAACTAGATTGTTGTAGTTAATTACTTACTAGCAACCGTTTCCCTACATCTATATCTCTTGTATGCTGTCAGGCTCTTGATTTGATAAAAGGCTGGAACTTTCATGAGTTAATGGATTCATGTTTGGAAGGGCAGTTTTCAAATGAGGATGAGACTGAAATAGTATGTATTGCCTCAAAATGTTTGCAACTTGAGCAGCAAGAGCGCCCCATTGTGAAGTCGCTAATTCTTGCATTGACTGAAGTCGCTAATTCTTGCATTGACTCCTCTTCAAAATGACGATGAGGTAATTCTCTTTTTGCTTGTATATTTGGAAATAGTTTTATATAACTACAAAACCGCTTTATACATTCTAAATCTTATTACCTGGTATATAGGCACATGATCATGGCTTTTTCAATGCCAGTATTAAAATAAAATATTATTTTATAAGAAATGAAATAATATTGAGCAGCAGACCATAGCTTCATTATTGTATTTTGCTGTTGTAATTACAAGGTTTGGTCGACGCAATATCTGAGCAGATTACAGTTTGTTAAGACTGAGGCTTACGACTTCGAGTTTTGCTGTAGAGAATATAGTTTCAGAGCATGGTGAGAAAGCTCCTAACATTGTTTATAAAGGGAAGCTTGATGCATAAAGGAGGATTGCAGTTAAGAGATTAAGTAGACTGGCATGGCCAGATCCTCGACGGTTTATGGTAGTTTTTGTTTCCTATATTTCCTTTTCATTAAATTTTGATTAGTTACCATGTTGCATATGTGTGTTATCAATTCAATGCTACATTTGTAGTGTACGTGCTATGTTAAGAGATTATAAGGTAGAATTGATTGGATGACCATTCACTGTACAAAATTTGTGTGCATGCACACACAATCTTTAGCAATTAGGATTACATATTATCATCTGTATGTTCTATTTAAGTTTAAATGAAAAAACTGTCAACCTGACAGTGAAATTTTGGTAAGCTAAAAACAATACATCCCATTTTTTGTTCTGAAACAATAAGGTGTAATCTACCATTTGGCGAAACCAATGACAAATCTACATTTATGAACGGACAATAATGTTCATTTTGCAAATGAGTCTAAACACAATTGGAATAATTATGAAGTTAACATGCATATATACAACTTTATGAGGTGCTTAGACCACATCTATATAACTTGTATTATAATAATAATAAATTAACTTAGTTTATAGTAATAATAGTAACAAGAACAACAACAATAGTCATAATGATAATAATAACAATAAACAAACTAAGTTTATAAAAGTTAACTAAGTTTCATAAAAATTAATTAAGTTTAGAACAACAACAACAATGGTAAATGATAAAGTATTAACCAATTTAACTAAGTTTTACAATATTAACTAAATTTATATAATAATAATAATAAATTAAATAAGTTTATAAAAATTAACTTCATTAATTACGTTTAACAAGAATTAATGTATATAAAATTAACTAAGTTTATAACAATAATGAATCAACTAAGTTTATAATGATAAAAATAACAACAATAATAAATTACAAGGTTTTCAACATCTTTACATCTATTCATTTTATAAATTTCTAAATTATATAAAAAATAACTAAGTTTATAGACGACGATCAACGAATTTTATAAATATAACTAAGTTTTATAAAAAATAACTAAGTTAATAATAATAATAATAATAATATATAATAATAATTAAGTTTATAATAATAACAATGATAATGAATTAACTAATTTTGTAATAATAATAAAGTAATAAATTATAAAATATTAACTAAGTTAACTAAGTTTTATAAACAATTACTAAGTTTATGTATAATAATAATAAATTAACTTAGTTTATAATAATAATACTAACAAAAACGACAATATAGTCATAATAGTAATAATAATAATAAACGAGCTAAGTTTAAAAAAATTAACTAAGTTTAGAACAACAACAACGATAAATGATAAAGTATTAACCAATTTAACTAAGTTTTACAAAAATTTAACTAAATTTACATAATAATAATAATATTAATATTATTAAAAAATCAACTAAGTTTATAAAAATTAACTTCATTAATTAAGTTTAATAATATTAAAAGAGTTTACAAAATTAACTAAGTTTATAATAATAGAATAACTAAGTTTAAGAAAATTAACTAAGTTTATAATGATAACAACGGTAATAAATTATAAAGTATTCAATATCTTTACATCTAATTCATTTTATAAAATTCTTAATTTCATAAAAAATAACTAAGTTTATAGATGAAGATCAGTGAATTTTATAAAAATAACTAAGTTTTTTTTAAAAATAACTAAGCTTATATATATTAATAATAGTAATAATAATTAACTAAGTTTATAATAATTAATTAAGTCTATAATAATAATAATAATGAACTAAGTTTATAAAAATTAATTAAGTTTATAATAATAATACTAACAATGACGACGATGGCGATAATAATAACAATAAATAAACTAAGTTAATAATAGAAATAATAATGTCTTAAGTCTTGTCCTGGTAGATGATAATGCCTTAAGTTCTTTACCTACAAAATTAATGTTAGTATAAAAGTTGTAGTCTTACTTCTGTGGGTTTAGTTGTATAATTTTATAAATATATGTGCTCATATGCTTGTTTGAGTTAAGTGTAGGTATTTGATGGCTCGACTTACTTTTGGCTCTCTTCATGCTCATGTTTCTTTGGAAATGTTAGTGAACTCGCTAATATTGCCATAAGGTATGTTTCAATGCTTAGCAGGGTGTATGCTATGTGACATACACACTTTATAAGATATATAAGTAAATATTTGGATAGTTTACCCATGCGGGTGTTTGTGATTGATATATTATGATTCTGATCATGTTTTGATCTTGTATATCTCTTTCTTGTGTTTGAGATTTTCCTCGGTGCCATCTGCGCAAAGGAGATTTTGGCAAAAAATTTCAAAAATTTAGGCACTTAGAATATTTTTGATAAGACATATTAAGCAAAAAAAAAATTTGTGCATGTGTGTATGTGCACTTGTATTATTAAGAAAAAGAAAATGCGGGCTGTTGTAATGCAACATGCGACAAGACATTATCTTCATCCATCTAAGAAAATTTTGATGTTTAAAAAAGTTATGTAAATCTTCATCCATCTAATAATAAAAGGTACTACCAATAACCTGTAATTTTCATCACACTTTATATAATTATTTTCAAATTTTTCTAAATTTTCAACAAGTACTACCAATGACAGAAGACATGCATGAAGAAAGGCTTTGAGCAGTTCATGTTCTTAGTGATGCATTTGGTACTTGTAGACGTTAACTTTGAACTATGTTGTCTTTTGTTATCATGAATATGTATTGAATTTAGTAACTCAAATATTGAACTTATTTTTTGTTAGTTGATACATTATTTTGTTATCATGAATATGCGTTACATTTGCTGAGTATTATATTTTTGGCATTCATACATTATTCAAATTGTTATCTATTTAAAGAAGATTCATTTTGATTGTTATTGTTTGCGCCAAAATTGGTCACAAACCCCAAATGTCGTGAAAGCACCAGTGTATGAACACAAATCAGCAATATATAATCACAGATCTCAGATCTAAGTATTGTAGAGAATAAAAATGAAGAATAATAAACTTAAAACAGTTGGAAATAGACAGAGACACAAGATTTATAGTGGTTCGGCGATCTTGCCTATGTCCACTTTTAAGTAGTTTGCTTTATTGATCTTTCTTTGATGTTTACAAGTGAATTCAATGAATTACAGCCGATCACTATGAATTGCAGCAGTGGAATTCGTTGGTAGCAGCAGCAATGGAGTTTGGATCTGGATCTGGCAGAGTCTGGACGTTGGAGATTTCCAAGAAGAAGAAGAACCCCTTTTCTGTTGGCTTTGGGGGTCTATTTATAGGTGTAGGAGGCTGATATTTCGTTCAGATCTCGGGAGACCCTCTCTGGCACGTGACCAGGCCCGTACGCCTAAGCCCGTGAAGTTTCGGTCTGATCCGTGATCGACACGAACAGATTTCGACTCGATCAAGATTTCATCCAATGGAGTCGAAATTTGGCGTGGACATTCTTTAGTATGTATGTAGTCTTCTGTGAAAATTTCATAGCATTTGGACTTGTAGATTGGGAGATATGATCGATACGAAATGGGGTTTTCGGTAGGCTGTTGCGTTCGACTCGCTCCGTCTGCTTACTTCGACTCGCTCCGTCTGCTTACTTTGACTCGCTCTGTCTGCTTACTTCGACTCGCTCAGCCTTCTCCGCTTCAACTCCAACATAGAATCACACTTCGACTCGCTCTGCTTCCTTCAGAAAACAACAATTCGCCTTGAACGGCACCCGACCATGAACGGTCACAATTCGCCTCGAACGGCACCCGACCACGAACGGTCACAATTCGCCCCGAACGGCACCCGACCACGAACGGTCACAATTCGCCTCGAACGGCACCCGACCACGAACGGTCACAATTCGCCTCGAACGGCACCCGACCACGAACGGTCATAATTCGCCTCGAACGGCACCCGACCACGAACGGTCACAATTCGCCTCGAACGGCACCCGACCACGAACGGTCACAATTCGCCTCGAACGGCACCCGACCACGAACGGTCACAATTCGCCTCGAACGGCACCCGACCACGAACGGTCACAATTCGCCACGAACGGAACCCGACCACGAACGGTCACAAATCGCCTCGAACGGCACCCCGACCGCGAACGGTCACCCTTCGCCGCGAACGGCATCCGACCGCGAACGGTCACATATCAGCTCGAATGACATACGATCCCGAACGATCGTCGTTCGTGGTCAAATAAAACTATCAATTTCTTTGCAGGTCGTCAACAGGATATGAACATCCAGCTTATGGCATTACAAAACACACCTTCTTATCACAAGGCATGTTTTGGGGGGCAAATGTTATCCCGCCTTTTGGCAAGACTATGACACCAAGAACTTGACTAGAAATCAAAGACAGTTCGTCTATAAAATCGGTTATACGCAGGCTCGCTATGGATATCGATGAATTTTGTCCGAGTCCGGATCGAGCCAGAATTGATATGACATGACAAGCTAAGCTATGAGAGTCAACGTTCCAAATCTCAAGTCAATCCGAGTACGTATGCTCAAGTTGTGAATGATACAAAATTGGTCAAGAACAGCCTCCTTCGACTCGCTCTAGTTCGAATCCATAGGGAGTGCACATTTCGACTCGCTTCACAATCCATCAGGAGTGACAAGCTTCGACTCGCTTCGCAACAGACAGAGATGACAAGCTTCGACTCGCTCCGTCTGCTTACTTCAACTCGCTCCGTATGCTTACTTCGACTCGCTCCGTTCGCTTACTTTGACTCGCTTAGCCTTCTCCGCTTCAACTCCAACATAGAATCACACTTCGACTCGCTCTACTTCCTTCAGAAAACAACACTTCGACTCGATCAGCCTCGCATACATCTGAAGACTTCTACTTCGTATCCATCGAAGTGAAGCAAAGCCTATCGCCATCGATACAAACAAAGTGAGATTCAAGAATGACTCGGCCAAGGAAGTGGATCAACATGAGGAGTGCTCGCCACATCATCTGACAATCGCGCCCAGCTATCGAGTCAAACGAAAGCGAGTCGAAAGGGGAGCGAGTCGAACGCAACAGCCTACCAAAACCCCATTTCGTATCAAACATATCTCCCAATCTACTAGTCCAAATGCTATGAAATTTTCATAGAAGACTACATGCATACTAAAGAATGTCCACGCCAAATTTCGACTCCATTGGATGAAATCTTGATCGAGTCGAAATCTGTTCGTGTCGATCACGGATCGGACCGAAACTTCACGGGCTTAGGCGTACGGGCCTGGTCACGTGCCAGAGAGGGTCTCCCGAGATCTGAACGAAATATCAGCCTCCTACACCTATAAATAGACCCCCAAAGCTAACAGAAAAGGGGTTCTTCTTCTTCTTGGAAATCTCCAACGTCCAGACTCTGCCAGATCCAGATCCAAACTCCATTGCTGCTGCTACCAACGAATTCCACTGCTGCAATTCATAGTGATCAGCTGTAATTCATTGAATTCACTTGTAAACATCAAAGAAAGATCAATAAAGCAAACTACTTAAAAGTGGACGTAGGCAAGATCGCCGAACCACTATAAATCTTGTGTCTCTATCTATTTCCAACTGTTTTAAGTTTATTATTCTTCATTTTTATTCTCTACAATACTTAGATCTGAGATCTGTGATTATATATTGCTGATTTGTGTTCATACACTGGTGCTTTCACGACATTTGGGGTTTGTGACCAATTTTGGCACAAACAGTTATTATTAAAATGTAATAGTGAGGTGCATCAAATATATAGTAAACTTAAGCATAGCTCCTTAAAAGCGTTATAACTATATGACATAAGTGCTATAAAAAGATAATGCAATGTATGAGGTTACTGTCAAAGGATAGCAGCAAATAGGCGTTATTGTATCTACACATTTTATAGCCGTATATATATGCTGTAAATTGATGTAGAATATACTATAAACATGTTGATATATAGTGCGAAATAGGTGCTATAGAATAACTATTTTATAGCGGCTATACTTTGTTATAAAGATTCTGTTATTTTCGTTAAGATTGAGATGTTTTATAGCGGTAATAGTGAGCTACCATCTTTATGTAACATAGCGGCTACTTTATGCTATGAAATCATGCTCTTTTATAGAGGTTTTTTTGTGTTGTAAATGTGCAATTCTTTTTTATAACATGTCGATATACAGCGTTTATCAAACCACTATAGTTGTGTTTAATAGCGGCTATATGCCGCTATAAAAGATTGTTTTTCTTGTAGTGATCCTATCAAAACTCGATATTTCGCTGCCAAATTGCTGCTAATTTGACGAAAAATAAGATAAACGGGGCTAGAGCAGTCCAAATTTGGCGAGAAGAAATATGACGTCTCACTTAGAAAATAATAAACAATTTTATTATATAAAAATATTCAGATTTCAAAAATATTTTATTTTCAGCAAATTAACTGATTTTTAAATTTAAATTTAAAATTACACAACAGAACTAACTTTCATATTTTCAAATGAAAATCTGCCATTTGCTATGTTTAAATAGATGCATACCAAATATCCAATTTTCATTGCTAAAATTTAATTGTTTATTTCCAAGAAAAATTTGGTTAATTACGTTATTAAAATCGTTAAAATTTCCAGGTCGTTACACATATACTTATCTCAATCGTATAAGTATATTCACAAACCATTTCACTTTCAAAGCTTGGAAACTTTTTCGTACACTTATACAATGATATAAGTATATTCACTAAATACTTAGAAAGATTTTCTATTTTGAAATCATATTTAAATGATCAAACCCAAATGTCATTTAAAACGGAGAAACCCAAACACCAATCCCTTCCACAAATCTCTTTTATTTTATAAATAAATATCTCCTTTATAAATTTTCAAATCTATTTATAAAATATTCTTTACGAATCTCAAAACCATTTATAAAACTTCTCCTCTCATATCTTTAAAACTCACTTATCATCCTTTTATAGATATCCAAAACCATTTATAAAATTCTTCCCATAATTAAACAACTTATTTACTAACTTTCAAGTCGGTAAGATTTCCTTGATAAACCATAAATTATTTCAAATAGCTTTAAATAACTTAAAATAATCAGTTATTATTTAAACATCCTTCCTTTTCATTTAAATTAAATCTCATTTAAAATAATAACTTAAAATCTCATTAAAACATATTAAATTAATTTTAAACACTATTATTGTATAAATAAGTTAATTTCAAACAACATTAATATAATAATTAATTAACTTTTAAATATAAATAACTTAAATCAATATAATTAATTAATTAAATATTAAAGTATAGATAATCATTTTAAATAATTAATTAAAATATAATTAAAACATTTTAAAAACCATAACTAAATAACTTTAAAATAATAACTAAACATTTTTAAACAACATTTTAAGAAATAACCTTTAAGAATCATATTAATAAAAATAATTAACTTTAATTAATTATTAAAAAAATAAAAATTATCTTTAAAATATTATTATCAATAAGTTATTACATTTTTAAATCTAATTACTAAATAATAATTATCTTTAAACCTTATAATTAAAATAGTCATTTTTAAATGACTTTCAAATCAATAATTAGCTTTTCAAAGTTTGAAGGAGGCTTAACGATCACCATGGTACTTAACAAGCTACCATATTATTTAATTAACTTATCAAGTTAATAACTGATATTCACATAATCAACGACTAAATAAATAATTTAACATTTAACCTTCATTGGTTAACATTTTACTTATCCAGAGTGGCATATCAATTTACGACATATAATCAAATGTCCAAATCTATAGAATAGCAGAACGTGGATTTATTCTGCTAATTAGATGTCAAATTTATTTAATTAGCGGAACGGTGTTTTATTTTGCTAACAGACGTCCAATTACCATATTCAATCTAGTTTAACTCAACAGTATTTTATTTGGCCAAATATATAACACACATTACATGTAATTAGTTAAACTACGTAATTATCCGAATTTACGTAATTAAAATCAGTCAATATTAATTTATCATTAAATTTTACTACACCAAACTAATCAATAAGTTATGTTAAAATGTTGTATTCATTAATACAAATACAACGCTAAAATCTTTGTGTTAATCCGATTTAAAATAGCCGAGATATGCACAAACAAAATTCAATCATTTTAAACTTAAGTGATTAAAATAAAATTATAATTCTCACCCCCAGACGAAATGGCCAAGGCCCAAAGCCTGTGCACAAGAAAGCAACAACTCCTTGATTCTTGCAATTGAACACATTGAATAGGGCCTAAATGCAAATTCCTCTTATAAGCACAGTACCTCCTCCTTACATTATTTCGCATGCTCCGGGTCTGCATACATGTAGATTGCTCTTTCTCTGTTATGCCTACACTATGCTACCCCTCTCAATATCTTTGCACGAGCTCATGCCTGCAACCAAGCCTCAACTCGGCTCACCTTCTTCCCATGCCACAACCACCCCTAGCCTCCACTGCCAACCACTTGCACGCACGGACCACCTGCCCTCACACGCATGCAAGCCTCTCCTTCATTTAATTGCTTACGCACCTGCACCTCTGACACTCACGGCCACTCCAACTCCTACCCAAAAGCCTCTCCATTTTCATGCACCTACTACATATACACACTATACTCACGGCCATGCATGCATGCATGCATACATACATACATACATACATATATATATATATATATACTACATAACAAACTCCACACACTCAAATGCATACAGCCTCACGCAAGCACACCTCGATACACACAGCCACCTATATAAAAATACAACCACTTTTTGTTGTGAGAAAAATGAATGAAATGGAAAGGTTTCTGTGTTTCATTTCCATGCAAAGAAGAAAATTAAATGTGGTCATTCTTTTTGTCATGCAGGAAGAAACTAATGAAACCTGTAACCTTATATTCATGTTTTCATTTGTTAGAGAAGATGGAAAATTTCATTCTCAACGTCTCCATACTTGCTATATTTGAAAAGAGAGAAAGCAAGAAAATAATGAAAATGTGTCCCCTATTTCATTACCGTGTGAGTGTTTCATATTTTTAAAGAAGGTAATTCCTTCCAAGCAAAGCTAAAACAAAAGACCAATATTAAATGCGAGCCACCAATGTGACATGATCAAGTACTAGCAAGGACAAAAAAGATGTGGCAAAATATATAGGAAAGGTATGTGTGAGCACATGTAATTTTAAATGTGTTTTGTTTTTAAAAGTTTTGCGGTCCGACGCTGCACAAAATCATGTTTGTGTACGAGCAGTGAACGACAAAAATAAAAATACGGCCGTGCATAACAATGTAACACGATCTCAAAATGAAAACTAAAATAGACAAGTTAACTTATTCTATGAAATTTCAAAAGTACCGACGTTTGCCGCAAAAAGCGTTAAACGAAAATTTAATTATTTTCCAAATTAAAAATTGTAGAAAAATTCTATAAATTAAATTAAAATGATGTCATCAAAAACCAAGTCTAAATTTGACACATATATTTTATTATAGTTTAAACTCAAATTTGAATATTTAAATAAATTAAATATTCAAATTTGATGACCCAAAATACAGATTGTTACAGCATAAATCAAGGAGCAAAGATTTCCTATAGTTACTATGGATTCGTTGGGATAGCGACATTACCATTGTGCAACTGTGATCCATGGTTTTTTGTGGCGTAAATCAAGGGGCAGAGATTGCCTACTATTAGTATGGATTCTTTGGGATAGAAATGTAACCATTGTGTAACTGCGATTCATGACTGGTTATCGAGTGGTTATTTCCGTATTTGTTTTGGTTTTCAAGCATTTTCATTGGATGTTAAAATAGGTCTACTAATTACTTAAAGATTTTTAGTCTTGCGCTTGATCAACGTATGGCTAAAGTCTGTGAGAACGAGGGTAAACCTGTCAAGACATTGAGTTATAAAAATTATTTTTATACAAAACTTATACATCTTTTCTAAATCATTTAAAAACATTTAAAAGGTTTTTATTTGAATTAATATTGTTTAAAAGTTATTTATCAGTGTTTTAATATAGTAAAAATTTATTTACATAATTTTTATTGTTTGAAGTTAAAAATTATTATTTATTAAAATTGTTTGGAAGTAAATTATTATTTAGTATAACAATGTTTAAAGATTAATGATTATTATTTTATAAATAATGTTTCAAAAGTATTTTGAGATTAAAAGTAACAAATTTTCAAATAATGGATTTAAAAATTTAAATAGCTTCTTTCTAAATATAAGTAATGATGTTAAAAATTATTTTTGAATATTTTTCCTATATTTATAAGGACGTCTACTGTAAATATTTAAATAGTACTTATTAATGAAATTTAACTTATGTGAAGTAAGGAATTTTAAGAATTTTAAAAATGAATTTCGTAAAGTATTGAAATATTAAGGATTATTAATTTTGCAAAAATGAGATTTATATAAGTTTTCTTCAAATTTAAAATTTAGAGATATTATATAAATAGAGTATATAAACTTTTTCGTATATAATTTTTATGGAATAAATGATTGAAAGGTTATTATATATAACACAATAAATTTGATGAAAAATATATTTTTGAATAACTTTTTTGAAAGCAAATGGGATTTTGAAGATTTTACTTGGTTTTGAAGTAATAATATGTAATTTAAAGTTTATGCACTATTTAAAGTACAATAACCTAACTAAATGTTTTCCATGATTCAAATAATTATTTTAAATAATATTTTATAAATTAGTTATGAAAGATATGAAATTTTATACTCTTGATTTTGAAATAGAAAATTTAATGCATGAGTTAAGTATATTATTAGTTTCAATTTAATGATCTTTGAGATTAGACTTATTTAAAATGATGAATTTAATAAATCATTGGATTTTAAAGAAATGTTACTTTAAAGCTTGTTTAAAATGTTTTTGATATCAATTTCTAATATTATTTAAAACTGCTTAGGGAAAATCTTTACATAATACTATGAGAATATTTTATATATATCTTATATTTAAACTAAGTGAGCAAGTTTAAATGTTTTATGAACCTAAATTTTTAAGGCATATCGAAATATTTCGTTCCTCTTTAAAGATGAATACCTAAAACTTAAATTTTTATTTTTATAATGGAAGTTATTACAAATTTAAATTATTTTATACTTAGCTTGAATTTATTTGCTTACTTCACTTCCCACTCTTTTTTCCTTTTGAAATAATTATGACATTGAGTAAATTTTTATAACCATAAAAATGTTTTAAGAAATGATTCATTAATGATTTTTGGTTGCATGTAGCTTTTACATCATACTAGAGTTGCATGTAGAATTGCATCATTGTTGTTAATTGCATCACATTGCCTTGTTGCATATGGTTGTAATGTTGCCTGTGCTTATGATAAGAATAACTAATGTATTGTTGTTTTGTCATGTTTAACTCTCTTGTGGGTTATATATGTAAAATTCAGGTATATTGAAGAAAGACTAACTTGAGGATTTTTTTTCATAAGTAAGTTGGTTGCCCAACAAATAGGTACGTATTTGTATTGTTGGTTGGTTGATGATTATGTACCCCTGATATGGGGAGTGTAACGACCCCGGATTTTTTTTATAAATTTAAATTGATATTTAAATTCATATTTGAATTAATATTTGTGAAATAAATCGATAAGGTGATGCGAGTTTCCCCGATATCTAAGTATATTCGTATAAATGGTTTAAAAATTTAAATTATTGTATATATGAGAATATATATATCTGTATTGAACAGATCTGATTAAATTTGAAACAATATAATATGTATTCGATTTGAATTTAAATTGTTAATAAATGGTTTAGAAATGAAATTATATAAGATATAAAAGTATAAAATAAATGCATAAATCAATTATAACCCCATATTAAATATGGAAATACATTCAAATATAAAGATAACAAAAGGAGGAAACAAATATATATAAGTATATGTAGGCTTGTAAAAGAAGATGATCAAATACAAACAAGTAAGAAACAAAAATACATGAATATAAAGCTTGCATAGAAGCCACATCAAATTTTCTTCAACTTGTACAGCCGAAATAGAAAAATATAAATATGGTACAAAGTAATCAATGCAATATCTTTAGCATACAAATACATATATCTTCAGCCCCATACAGATATCCATCAGCCGAAATGAGGAAAAGCAAAACAAATATATGTGTTAGCTTGCAAAGGAAAGAAAAGAAAATATAAATATAGTTTGTACAAGCCTAATTAATGCCAACGTCTCTAGTACACTATGCAAGTTCATTTCAGCCACCATTTGAGAAAATATCACTGACCCAAACAAATAAAAAAAATCCCTGCTTATAATTGTACTAGAGGAGAAAATTGTATCATGTTGTACAAGCAAAATAATATCACCAACCTCATTTCAGTTCGTTTATTCTCAAAACTGAGTAGAAAACTAAAGCAATATCATCTCATATTCAAACGAACATTAGCTTTAAAACTTAAAACAACCATCACTGCAAACCTGAGATCGAGTGGAGACTTCCAACTTTGCAAACATGAAACAAGACCAAAACAAGAGAAAAAAGATAAGTCTGCAGGCTTAGACAACAAGAAGAAAAATCTAAATATCTTTGTATAAACAAATGAACTAAGTACCAAAGCAAAGACAAATCATCTCAGCCGAACTAAAGATTTTTTTTTTATGAAAATGGTACAATATGAATTAATACAAGCCACCACATTATACTTATGCATTGTACAACATAATAAATGCAGCCACCAAAGCAAGATACCAGCCTCCATACGAAAATCCTGGCCAGATCAAAAAGAAAAAAAAAAGAGATAAGTTAGCTTGCAAAGGGAAACAATGTATAAGTATAAGTACATGTTAATTAATGCAAGAAAACTTTAGCCACCAAAACAAAGTAAATATCTCTAGTGTTTGTACAAAAATATTATACCCTGTAAACTTATTTTCAAGCATATCAACTTCTTCATCTTATTAGTTCGTCCATTTCTAAATTTCAAAGAAGAAGAAAAAAAAAATTCAATTGCAAACAATTCAACACTTCAACTCAAGAACGAGAAGATCAAGGAAAGCTTCAGCCTGTAGTTTTTCAATACAGAGAAGCTCTGTTTCTTCTGGAAAAATAAGGTGAGCAAACTACCTTATTAATGCTTGAAAATATGTTATATCTGGTTTACATATGAGTATTGCTTGAAAATGTGCTGTGAGAATCCTGGCATGCCTGTATATTTTGTGTGCATACAGGTATATATCTTTGTTCATTCATCACAGGGTTTAAATCCTGTTCAAATTTTCAATTTCTCTCTCTCTAGCTTCTTATAGTTCATGATATCTGAACAAAAATAGATTTAAATGAACAAGGTCAAAAGTTTAAAAATATTCTTAAGTAAAATTTGGAAATAGTTTAAACTGGAAGACATTATACAGTGGAAGCTCTAAATCTGGTCAGATTCAAGTATCATGATTTTACATTTCGCTTACACCACCTAATTTGATTTTTAAAACTAGGATTTTTAAAACTAAACTCAGAATTTTCAAGCAAGTATTTTGCGAGAAGTTTAAGGGTGAACGGAAGTGGAGTTTGGGTCGAATACTGGTGATCGGAGAGGCTAGGTGTCTCGGGGTTGTGGCCAGAGGAGGATTGTAGGCTAGGGATTTATGAAAAAATGGTAAAGGAATTTTTAGATCAACGCGGTGGTCAGGGGACGGCGAACTAGGGTTTAAAGACCAATTTTGGTTGACGCTGTTCTCGAGACGATTTCGTCATCGTGGTCGAACTGGAAGCGATCGCACCTGGGGGAGTCGGAGCAGGGAACTCTGGCGAGGGTCTAGATGCAGTGGCGAAGCTTCAGATCATCGGAGGTGGTGAAGCGTGGACGTTTTTGAGTATCGGTTGGTTCCAGTTTTTGTTCGAACGACCCAATTTCGATTTACGGTTGTTTACGTCGAACTGGGTGGTCGTAGTTCTTTTATGGACCGTCGACGACGTGGAGGTGATCGCGATGATGGCCGGAGGTGATCCAATCGCCTGTGCACGTGCACCATGTGCACATCAGAACTGGGAAGATGGGTTTTGGTGATTGTCTCGGGGATTCCTACGATTTTGCTCGCGTTCGTCTCGAAGTAGATGGGGTTGTGGATTTACTCGGGAAATTTGTTGTGTGGCACGGAGGGAAACTCGGGTCTGGAAAATGGATATAGAAATAGTTTTAACTTTTAAAACAAATCGAGTTTAAATCAATCTCTTAATTAGCTCTTTTGTATAATGATTGTTTTATCTAAGTTTGGAATTAGATAAAGGTTTTTAAAATAAAATTTTAAAATTTATTAAGTTTAAAATGTTTTAAATATATGTATAATCCTTTATTTTTAAAGTTTATTTTAAATAAATTTAATGATATTAAGAAGTTAATTAAGAAGAGATGTTTTAATTTTTAATTAACTTTAAAGTCTAAGTTAAATTATTACAAGATTTATTAAATAAGGTTTAAATGATGATTAAAGTGATTAATAAAGATAAAATGGTTTATCTTTTAGTTTAATTAAGATCTTAAGTTATTAATGATTTATTAATTTATATAAGTAATTAAATGGATAATTACTTAAAGAATAATTACTAAATTAATAACTAATTAAAGGATAATTAAAGGTTAATTTATTTACTACTAAAGGTTAATTAATTTATTATTAAGGGTTAATTAATAAATGATTGAAGGTTAATTAATTTATTATTAAGGGTTAATTAATAAATGATTGAAGGTTAATTAATTAAAATGGGTTATAATAAATTAATGATTAATTAACCAAGATTAGTAATTTATTCATAAGTAATTAATTTGATTTTAGTTAATCAGATAATCAATTGATCTTACTTATGAATGTTTGAATTCTATTGGATGATTTGATTGTTGGATATCCCTGATATATGATGCTTTGTGATACATCCTGAGTTATGTTGTGATCTGTAGTTTACTTATCTGTGACCTTTATATATCTATGATCTGTGAATGAACGATAAGCGTTGTTCTTATACCGCTTATCGAATTATATTTCTGTATCCTGATATGTGATGATTCATTATGTTGCACTATTGTGTGTTAAACCCCTGGACCACACTTTACACACACAAATATGGATTTCACATGGAAATCAGTTAAGTCACAGATAATTTAAATTTGATGTTTTTGAAATGGAAATTTTAATTTCAATTGATTTTGAAATTAGAAATTTGGGTTTGAAGTGAAAAGCTTTTGAAATGGAATTTCAAAGATAAAAGTTATTTTGAATAACTTGATCGAGTTTTGAAAATTTAAATAATTGGATTTAAATTAGAATTCAAGTTTGAAATTAAATCCTATGATTTGAAACTAGGGATTAAAGATGATATAAATGTGTTTATATAAAGTTAAACCATTTAAAAGTATAATTTTGAGAATTTGGATTTAACCCAAGAAGAACCTTAACTTGTATGAATGAATCAGATTTCAAAAATGAAAACTGTTTGTTTTAAAAGAATTAAAAGCTTTCAGATAAGAAATGAAATTCCAGTTTAAATTAGAGGAATTTCAAGATTGAATTGGAAAATAGATTTTCCAAACTATGAATGAATTCTTTTAGAAAGCTATGAATTGAATCTGTTTATTTTTAACAGATTTAAAGTGATGATTTGTTTAAACCATTTGAAATGAAATTGTTTTGAAAGCTATCAGATAAATCTTGATTTAAAGATTTAACGAGTTAATCAAATTTAAATGGAAATTGATTTGGAAAATCTGTGAATGAATCTTTTGTTTAAAAGATTAAAATGTGGAAAATTGTTTAAACCGTTAAAGGTTGTTAAAATGAATCTTTTTGTTTAAAAGATTTGAAATGGTACATTGTTAAACCATTTGAAAAGAAAGTTTGGGTTTAAGTTGTGACTTAATTGAAATCCCGGTATCCATATGTTTTAAAATATTGCGCACATTATTCGGTTTAGCCGGGAGAGGACCTTAGTGTCATATAACCCATTCCGAATAATGATACGTCGTATATGGATCGCATTTGAAGACCGGTGTTGAAGACCGGATATTTTTCGAAAATGAAAGGACAACCTGTCGAATGTCTCTGCACTGGGTAGCTCCCGGTATAGAGATTTATATCACTCTTTTGTGACGGGAAGTCCGGACGTGATTGAAAGTTATCCGGATTTGCAAGGGCTTCGTGAGAAGTGCCTTCGGTTCTGTTCGATCCCGGAACAGACTTATATGGATACATGTCTGACATTACACTTTGAGATATAAAGCCGATTTCTTTCAAATACATTTCTGTTTGGTGGCGGAGAATTTATTCTCTTAGCTTAACACCCTTCTCTGAGACGTACGAGCTCAGAGGTTATGTAGTTGAAGTTATCAGCGATATATCCCAATTTGGTAATGTGGCATGCTGAGTGTTGCTGTGTGATGATCAGTGTTTGATCATTTGTGATATGATCATTTGTTTGATCTTATATCTTTGTGATCATAGGTTGATCATCTGTTGACCCAAAGCGTGGCTTTTTGAAAAAGCGTAGCTTTGTGGACGAGACTTCGTCAGAGCCTCACAACCCGGAAATGGTCGAAACAGGATCGTTGCGGCAAGGTTATGAGGGTCGCGCCCTTTAGGGTATGTCATTTCCTTCTGGAAAGGGGTGGTATCATGGTATGGAGCCCAGATACTTACTCATGTGGACACACTTTATTTATGACGTGTGATGTTGGATTAGAGGTACCTCGGATAAAGGTCCCAAAGGACCGGGGGGTGGCATATTCGTGAGTTACCTGTTACAGGGGTAACCCGGCCTTGTTTTGCAGAGAGCAGTTTGTCTCTCGGGGCGTCCCGCCAGAGGCGTTCCCATGCGGCGGAAGGAAGTTCCTTAGCCTGACCATTTGTTGGAAATCCATTTCTCCAATACGGAACTTGTACGGTTTTAGTTGTAGAACCTGCCATCTACTTATGGTGGCGCCCCACTGTTTGGATGGTAGCTATAGTAGGCATAGTTCGAAATGTCTATGCTGGCTAAGATTGATATTATACTTTCGAAATGTTTTCTGCACTATGCACTAATAATAATATCAAGATGATTTTACGTAGTAAGCATGTTTGACTATCATAAGAAGAAATCTCCTCCAATTCTGCGTTTGCATTGTGTGTGTGGCGGGAGGTCTTATGGTAGTTTCATTTTCGAAAAGCATTGCGGGTTTCAATGTTTAAAAGCCTTTGTTGCTTGTTTTAAAGATAAAACTGTTTTTGTTGCTCACACCAGTTCCATGACTGATCCGGAGTTTATTGTTCCCTTCCTAAACTCTGGGTGCCCACAATTTTCCACACGGGCAGTCTAGAGTTGGGTTTCTTTTCAGATATTCAGGTTTAGTAGATTATCTGGAGCTAGTTCATTCATCGGAGTTGCTTATCTTGGAGATGTGGATTCATTCTTGTCTGAAGATCATTTTGGAGTTATCACTTCTATTGATATTGTTCCGCTGCTGTTGTTATCTTTTCTTTTCCGCTGCTATTTCTTGTATCATATCTCTGATGTATATTGATATTCATTGTATCATTCTGTTGTATCAGATATTGTATATCAATGTATTATTCTTTTCTTCCACTGTGTTATTTACTTAACTGTGTTATAGCTCCGGCGAATCGGATTTGAACGGTCGAATCTACGGCATTCGAGTACAATGTGAAGTACGGATGTTGATTTTTGATCGGGCAAAACCCGATACGTTACATTTGGTATCAGAGCTAAGGTTGTACTTTAGCTCAGGAGTGTAACACGTTAAGTAGCTCATTAGAGATAGGGTGAAGTATACCCTAGAATGAGTAATCCTCAGATATCCGTTCGTGTGCCTCAGTAAATTCTCTTGCTATCCACTGATAGTAAGTATGAGTGTAAGAAGAGGAGGAGATAGGGGACAGGGAAATACGACTACGAATGGTCAATGCCCTGTAACAATAAGGAAGCAATCTTTTTGTCTATCTTTTCTCTATCTATTTCTTTTGTTCAGCAATTCTTTTCTCAATTCTTCGATAGTTTCTGGTAAATCCAGGAAGGAATTCGATATATTAATATGGGACATAAACTCCGGATGGACCAGACTTGTTTGTATGGATGAATTGATTGCTTTGATTGCTATGGTTGATAGGTATATTTTAGTTTTAAACTAAAAAGTTTTGAAATCGTATCCATCTATCTATCTATTCTTTGGGATTCCGATTTATTCTATGAATGGTTAGTTATTCCTTCAAACTGACCGATGCCCCTGCATATTTCGTAGATCTGGATAACCCGAGTATCTTGTGAAGTGTCAAACAGATTCGTTCTTGTATCTGTTATTGATGTTCTGATTTGGTAAGCCAAATGCAGAACAGATGCTCAGTTGATTTGATAAATCCTATTTCATCTATCTTTTTGTCTCCTTGGCAATTTCGAGGACGAAATTCTTTTAAGGGGGGAAGTTTGTAACGACCCCGGATTTTTTTTATAAATTTAAATTGATATTTAAATTCATATTTGAATTAATATTTGTGAAATAAATCGATAAGGTGATGCGAGTTTCCCCGATATCTAAGTATATTCGTATAAATGGTTTAAAAATTTAAATTATTGTATATATGAGAATATATATATCTGTATTGAACAGATCTGATTAAATTTGAAACAATATAATATGTATTCGATTTGAATTTAAATTGTTAATAAATGGTTTAGAAATGAAATTATATAAGATATAAAAGTATAAAATAAATGCATAAATCAATTATAACCCCATATTAAATATGGAAATACATTCAAATATAAAGATAACAAAAGGAGGAAACAAATATATATAAGTATATGTAGGCTTGTAAAAGAAGATGATCAAATACAAACAAGTAAGAAACAAAAATACATGAATATAAAGCTTGCATAGAAGCCACATCAAATTTTCTTCAACTTGTACAGCCGAAATAGAAAAATATAAATATGGTACAAAGTAATCAATGCAATATCTTTAGCATACAAATACATATATCTTCAGCCCCATACAGATATCCATCAGCCGAAATGAGGAAAAGCAAAACAAATATATGTGTTAGCTTGCAAAGGAAAGAAAAGAAAATATAAATATAGTTTGTACAAGCCTAATTAATGCCAACGTCTCTAGTACACTATGCAAGTTCATTTCAGCCACCACTTGAGAAAATATCACTGACCCAAACAAATAAAAAAAATCCCTGCTTATAATTGTACTAGAGGAGAAAATTGTATCATGTTGTACAAGCAAAATAATATCACCAACCTCATTTCAGTTCGTTTATTCTCAAAACTGAGTAGAAAACTAAAGCAATATCATCTCATATTCAAACGAACATTAGCTTTAAAACTTAAAACAACCATCACTGCAAACCTGAGATCGAGTGGAGACTTCCAACTTTGCAAACATGAAACAAGACCAAAACAAGAGAAAAAAGATAAGTCTGCAGGCTTAGACAACAAGAAGAAAAATCTAAATATCTTTGTATAAACAAATGAACTAAGTACCAAAGCAAAGACAAATCATCTCAGCCGAACTAAAGATTTTTTTTTTATGAAAATGGTACAATATGAATTAATACAAGCCACCACATTATACTTATGCATTGTACAACATAATAAATGCAGCCACCAAAGCAAGATACCAGCCTCCATACGAAAATCCTGGCCAGATCAAAAAGAAAAAAAAAAGAGATAAGTTAGCTTGCAAAGGGAAACAATGTATAAGTATAAGTACATGTTAATTAATGCAAGAAAACTTTAGCCACCAAAACAAAGTAAATATCTCTAGTGTTTGTACAAAAATATTATACCCTGTAAACTTATTTTCAAGCATATCAACTTCTTCATCTTATTAGTTCGTCCATTTCTAAATTTCAAAGAAGAAGAAAAAAAAAATTTCAATTGCAAACAATTCAACACTTCAACTCAAGAACGAGAAGATCAAGGAAAGCTTCAGCCTGTAGTTTTTCAATACAGAGAAGCTCTGTTTCTTCTGGAAAAATAAGGTGAGCAAACTACCTTATTAATGCTTGAAAATATGTTATATCTGGTTTACATATGAGTATTGCTTGAAAATGTGCTGTGAGAATCCTGGCATGCCTGTATATTTTGTGTGCATACAGGTATATATCTTTGTTCATTCATCACAGGGTTTAAATCCTGTTCAAATTTTCAATTTCTCTCTCTCTAGCTTCTTATAGTTCATGATATCTGAACAAAAATAGATTTAAATGAACAAGGTCAAAAGTTTAAAAATATTCTTAAGTAAAATTTGGAAATAGTTTAAACTGGAAGACATTATACAGTGGAAGCTCTAAATCTGGTCAGATTCAAGTATCATGATTTTACATTTCGCTTACACCACCTAATTTGATTTTTAAAACTAGGATTTTTAAAACTAAACTCAGAATTTTCAAGCAAGTATTTTGCGAGAAGTTTAAGGGTGAACGGAAGTGGAGTTTGGGTCGAATACTGGTGATCGGAGAGGCTAGGTGTCTCGGGGTTGTGGCCAGAGGAGGATTGTAGGCTAGGGATTTATGAAAAAATGGTAAAGGAATTTTTAGATCAACGCGGTGGTCAGGGGACGGCGAACTAGGGTTTAAAGACCAATTTTGGTTGACGCTGTTCTCGAGACGATTTCGTCATCGTGGTCGAACTGGAAGCGATCGCACCTGGGGGAGTCGGAGCAGGGAACTCTGGCGAGGGTCTAGATGCAGTGGCGAAGCTTCAGATCATCGGAGGTGGTGAAGCGTGGACGTTTTTGAGTATCGGTTGGTTCCAGTTTTTGTTCGAACGACCCAATTTCGATTTACGGTTGTTTACGTCGAACTGGGTGGTCGTAGTTCTTTTATGGATCGTCGACGACGTGGAGGTGATCGCGATGATGGCCGGAGGTGATCCAATCGCCTGTGCACGTGCACCATGTGCACATCAGAACTGGGAAGATGGGTTTTGGTGATTGTCTCGGGGATTCCTACGATTTTGCTCGCGTTCGTCTCGAAGTAGATGGGGTTGTGGATTTACTCGGGAAATTTGTTGTGTGGCACGGAGGGAAACTCGGGTCTGGAAAATGGATATAGAAATAGTTTTAACTTTTAAAACAAATCGAGTTTAAATCAATCTCTTAATTAGCTCTTTTGTATAATGATTGTTTTATCTAAGTTTGGAATTAGATAAAGGTTTTTAAAATAAAATTTTAAAATTTATTAAGTTTAAAATGTTTTAAATATATGTATAATCCTTTATTTTTAAAGTTTATTTTAAATAAATTTAATGATATTAAGAAGTTAATTAAGAAGAGATGTTTTAATTTTTAATTAACTTTAAAGTCTAAGTTAAATTATTACAAGATTTATTAAATAAGGTTTAAATGATGATTAAAGTGATTAATAAAGATAAAATGGTTTATCTTTTAGTTTAATTAAGATCTTAAGTTATTAATGATTTATTAATTTATATAAGTAATTAAATGGATAATTACTTAAAGAATAATTACTAAATTAATAACTAATTAAAGGATAATTAAAGGTTAATTTATTTACTACTAAAGGTTAATTAATTTATTATTAAGGGTTAATTAATAAATGATTGAAGGTTAATTAATTTATTATTAAGGGTTAATTAATAAATGATTGAAGGTTAATTAATTAAAATGGGTTATAATAAATTAATGATTAATTAACCAAGATTAGTAATTTATTCATAAGTAATTAATTTGATTTTAGTTAATCAGATAATCAATTGATCTTACTTATGAATGTTTGAATTCTATTGGATGATTTGATTGTTGGATATCCCTGATATATGATGCTTTGTGATACATCCTGAGTTATGTTGTGATCTGTAGTTTACTTATCTGTGACCTTTATATATCTATGATCTGTGAATGAACGATAAGCGTTGTTCTTATACCGCTTATCGAATTATATTTCTGTATCCTGATATGTGATGATTCATTATGTTGCACTATTGTGTGTTAAACCCCTGGACCACACTTTACACACACAAATATGGATTTCACATGGAAATCAGTTAAGTCACAGATAATTTAAATTTGATGTTTTTGAAATGGAAATTTTAATTTCAATTGATTTTGAAATTAGAAATTTGGGTTTGAAGTGAAAAGCTTTTGAAATGGAATTTCAAAGATAAAAGTTATTTTGAATAACTTGATCGAGTTTTGAAAATTTAAATAATTGGATTTAAATTAGAATTCAAGTTTGAAATTAAATCCTATGATTTGAAACTAGGGATTAAAGATGATATAAATGTGTTTATATAAAGTTAAACCATTTAAAAGTATAATTTTGAGAATTTGGATTTAACCCAAGAAGAACCTTAACTTGTATGAATGAATCAGATTTCAAAAATGAAAACTGTTTGTTTTAAAAGAATTAAAAGCTTTCAGATAAGAAATGAAATTCCAGTTTAAATTAGAGGAATTTCAAGATTGAATTGGAAAATAGATTTTCCAAACTATGAATGAATTCTTTTAGAAAGCTATGAATTGAATCTGTTTATTTTTAACAGATTTAAAGTGATGATTTGTTTAAACCATTTGAAATGAAATTGTTTTGAAAGCTATCAGATAAATCTTGATTTAAAGATTTAACGAGTTAATCAAATTTAAATGGAAATTGATTTGGAAAATCTGTGAATGAATCTTTTGTTTAAAAGATTAAAATGTGGAAAATTGTTTAAACCGTTAAAGGTTGTTAAAATGAATCTTTTTGTTTAAAAGATTTGAAATGGTACATTGTTAAACCATTTGAAAAGAAAGTTTGGGTTTAAGTTGTGACTTAATTGAAATCCCGGTATCCATATGTTTTAAAATATTGCGCACATTATTCGGTTTAGCCGGGAGAGGACCTTAGTGTCATATAACCCATTCCGAATAATGATACGTCGTATATGGATCGCATTTGAAGACCGGTGTTGAAGACCGGATATTTTTCGAAAATGAAAGGACAACCTGTCGAATGTCTCTGCACTGGGTAGCTCCCGGTATAGAGATTTATATCACTCTTTTGTGACGGGAAGTCCGGACGTGATTGAAAGTTATCCGGATTTGCAAGGGCTTCGTGAGAAGTGCCTTCGGTTCTGTTCGATCCCGGAACAGACTTATATGGATACATGTCTGACATTACACTTTGAGATATAAAGCCGATTTCTTTCAAATACATTTCTGTTTGGTGGCGGAGAATTTATTCTCTTAGCTTAACACCCTTCTCTGAGACGTACGAGCTCAGAGGTTATGTAGTTGAAGTTATCAGCGATATATCCCAATTTGGTAATGTGGCATGCTGAGTGTTGCTGTGTGATGATCAGTGTTTGATCATTTGTGATATGATCATTTGTTTGATCTTATATCTTTGTGATCATAGGTTGATCATCTGTTGACCCAAAGCGTGGCTTTTTGAAAAAGCGTAGCTTTGTGGACGAGACTTCGTCAGAGCCTCACAACCCGGAAATGGTCGAAACAGGATCGTTGCGGCAAGGTTATGAGGGTCGCGCCCTTTAGGGTATGTCATTTCCTTCTGGAAAGGGGTGGTATCATGGTATGGAGCCCAGATACTTACTCATGTGGACACACTTTATTTATGACGTGTGATGTTGGATTAGAGGTACCTCGGATAAAGGTCCCAAAGGACCGGGGGGTGGCATATTCGTGAGTTACCTGTTACAGGGGTAACCCGGCCTTGTTTTGCAGAGAGCAGTTTGTCTCTCGGGGCGTCCCGCCAGAGGCGTTCCCATGCGGCGGAAGGAAGTTCCTTAGCCTGACCATTTGTTGGAAATCCATTTCTCCAATACGGAACTTGTACGGTTTTAGTTGTAGAACCTGCCATCTACTTATGGTGGCGCCCCACTGTTTGGATGGTAGCTATAGTAGGCATAGTTCGAAATGTCTATGCTGGCTAAGATTGATATTATACTTTCGAAATGTTTTCTGCACTATGCACTAATAATAATATCAAGATGATTTTACGTAGTAAGCATGTTTGACTATCATAAGAAGAAATCTCCTCCAATTCTGCGTTTGCATTGTGTGTGTGGCGGGAGGTCTTATGGTAGTTTCATTTTCGAAAAGCATTGCGGGTTTCAATGTTTAAAAGCCTTTGTTGCTTGTTTTAAAGATAAAACTGTTTTTGTTGCTCACACCAGTCCCATGACTGATCCGGAGTTTATTGTTCCCTTCCTAAACTCTGGGTGCCCACAATTTTCCACACGGGCAGTCTAGAGTTGGGTTTCTTTTCAGATATTCAGGTTTAGTAGATTATCTGGAGCTAGTTCATTCATCGGAGTTGCTTATCTTGGAGATGTGGATTCATTCTTGTCTGAAGATCATTTTGGAGTTATCACTTCTATTGATATTGTTCCGCTGCTGTTGTTATCTTTTCTTTTCCGCTGCTATTTCTTGTATCATATCTCTGATGTATATTGATATTCATTGTATCATTCTGTTGTATCAGATATTGTATATCAATGTATTATTCTTTTCTTCCACTGTGTTATTTACTTAACTGTGTTATAGCTCCGGCGAATCGGATTTGAACGGTCGAATCTACGGCATTCGAGTACAATGTGAAGTACGGATGTTGATTTTTGATCGGGCAAAACCCGATACGTTACAGGGAGCCGCTTGGCTTTTGTTTTCTTTTGATTGGTTTTGGCCCATAGAGGCAGTTTGTAGTTTTTTTGACTCAGTCGCGCAAAGGAGGTGCTATCAAAATTTATTGCAAAATATAAGACTTAGATATTTTTTTACTCAATTTGACAAATAATTTTGGAAATGTAAGATAATTGCTTCGTTCCTTTTTGGGGATGAAAAATGTCACAACCCACTTTTCCGTACAGTTCGAACGAACACTTTACCACACTTGTCCAGTCCAAATTGAACAGAAAAGGAAGTAGAAAGAAGATAGAAGAAAAATAGAACAACACAGAATCTCACAGCGGAAACGAATAATCTATAATATAGAACAAATCTTTACATAAACAGAATCTGTAATTTATATATATATATACACACACACACGCACACACACAAACATCAATCAAAGTATACTAACCGATTCAGCGCAGACAGTTATAACAACCTGCCCTTACAATTGCTGATATACACATCTAAATGCAACAGAATATAATCATCTACGTTGATACGACTCTTTGCTCCAACTCCTCTCATGAAGCTCCAATCTTCCAGCTAAATCTGGAAATATGCTCGTCCTGACCCGAGCATATAGGAAAAACCACGCCCGGGTCAGTTTGGTAAAACCAGCGTGAGAAAAACACACTCAATTTGAATTATTAAAATTATAAAAATACTTTGAAAAAAACAAAGGTATCTCGTAAGACCACGCCACACATAAACACGATGGGTTTTTACCTTACGATAACCAAATCACTTTTTATAGAAAATCATTTGATATTATAATAGTGTCTAAGTACAAATACTTATTTAAATAGCTGAAATTGTTACATTAATTAAATTCAAGCATACTAGGTTCTACAATCAAAACCGTTAAGGCACGTATTGGAGAATGGATTCCATACGAATGACTAGGCACTGGGGTACCACCTGTCACAGTACACGTCTAGAAACAGCGTACAGAGGACCACGCTGAGATTCCTTGCAACACAAGACCGGACTATCCCTAACCTAGATAGACCGAATATGCTATCACCCCGGGTGTTCCCACCCTCTCTCGAGCTCCTTCCATATATTGTAGTGATAAATAATATCTGAGAGTATCTAGAAAGGTGATAAACATACCCTAATTAGGTGCGACCCACTTAGCCTTGCTGCATCTCCCTTGATTTTCAGTCATTCCCGGTTGATGAGGCTAAAGGCTACGATTACCTTTTAAGGAAATTTCACTTAGAATGCTCATTGTTCTCCAATGACAATGTACTAATAGCATTCATCCATACAAGTCCGTTCTGAGTCCGAACGGAACCGAAGGCACTATTCGTACTACATCCATCTTGGAATAATCCTTAGGATTAGTAGCGATTAGCCCTTGCACTTCACTGCTCCATCTTCGACACCATGCTCTTGTTTTCACTGCAAAAACGTACTCGTTGGATCGAAGTAGTTTTCGGATAACTTATCTGATCCCAGTCTCTTCGAAAACAACATTCGATATTTCCCAGTAAACTCAACCCTGGTTCTTTATAAAATAAACAGACGAAAATAAGATCGGAGATCACCTCCTAACCGTTAGTGGACGGATTTCCTTATCATCGTCCTAGAAGAACGAAACGAGTTTATACGTAGAGTATAGTACCTCGAATGGGAACTGTACCACATAATTCCCGTGTTTCTTCTAGATATTCCCAAAGTTATGTTTTTGGGTCCAAATTTGATACTCAGTTATTTAACTATCAAACATAGAATCATCCAATCAAAGGTTTCATTTCCCACTGAAACATTAAGCCTTATTTAATTTAAATCTCAATAAATTTAAATTACTTAATCAAACAGCAAATGCTTATCTCACCAGATAAGTGTATTCACAAACCATTCATTTCAAAATATTTGGAACTCTTTCTAAATAAATGTGGAAAGTACTTTGCGGTATCTGTTAGGAACTGAGATGTTGATTTTGACGACAACAACCTTTTTAACTTATCTTATTATAAAATATATACTAACACTATTGTCTAGATAGATATGTATATGCAGGAACTATGAAGGATGGATATATATATACATATATATATATATATGCAGGTATTGATTACTGAAGACTGATCAGTATAAAGACTCAAGACTCAAGATTCAGAATAGAGATATCAAGACTCTAGAGTATCAAGATCAAGATTTCAAGATAAGTGTCTAGTTTTTGTTAAAACTTCATAATAGCACGGAAATCTTCATTCCAAATTTGAATTGGGATGGAACCCATTTCTATCTTCTTAGTGGCTTACAAACCCACGACAAGTAGCTTACAAACCTATGATAAGTGGCTTACAAACCTACGACAAGTGGCATACAAACCCATGAACATCCTGGTTTTGTACAAGTTCTCGAGTCCTGATGTGATGAGATATTCTGTAGGAAGAAGCTTGCAAAACTACTTAAAAATGGTTTTTCAAAATGATTTTCAAAACTGCTTTTTGAAAATGTTTTAGCCTTAAAAATTATCTTTTCAAATGATTTTCCAAAAGATGTTTTAGCCTTAAAATATTCTTTGTTTTTGTTTTTAAATAAACTCTTGTTTTAAACTTCGTTTGTTTTTAAACTATCTTCTGCTTTTTAAATATTCTTTTATAATATATATATACTTGAGATTTAAAACCAAATTCATATATACATTCTAAAAATATATTTTTCTACTCTTCTTTATTTTAAAACATAGGAAAATTAGTTTATTTTACTCCAGAATCATTTCATCTTGTTTTCCTTTCAATACCATTTCAAAACAATTTTACATTATTTTTAACTAGGGTATGTCGACATCATAGGATACCCCATGTCGACATAGTGGTCGTTAAATTCAAAAGTTTCAATTTTCAAAAGAAGTGTCTATTCGTTTAAATTTCTTCACGAATGGTTATGACCGTTACTGGTCTATAAATAGCCTTCACAAACGAATTTTTAAACTATCTATTTTCTGATTTTCTTCACTCCTTCTCCACAAATCCATATTCGAAAATATTCATATTTTTAAGATCGTGCCGAAATTCTGCCGAATTCTCAAGTGAATCAAATTAGAATCTCATTCTTGTTTGATTCTCTGCCCTCTCTTGAAGATCAAAGTGCTATTCAGAGTTATAGGATAAATTTGTAATCAAAAGTTTATTGAGTCTCTCTATAAGGTGTGGTTGTGCCTGGAAATCAATTGGGTGATCTTGTGGCCCGTAAATCAAGAGATTTTTCCCGGGACTCGAGAGATAGGAGGGTACCTCAAGGCCTTTAGAAATTGAGGATTGTAATCTCGACATTGGTATAATAAAAATCTATATGAGGTGTTTGCCTTGGTACAGGACTGGATGTAGGGTAACTCCGAACCAGTATAAAATCTGGTGTGTTCTTTCCTTTTACTGCTTTTTATTTACTCTATGCATCTGTGTTTGATTCTAAGATTGTTCTGTGATTAAGTTCTTCATTTGTTTATATCATAATTTTTAAATTAGTCCATATAAGTCTCAGAATCCATTAAATACTATTCACCCCCCCTCTAGTGTTAAATTAGCCTTAAGATCCTTAATCTGCACTCTCTTTCAATTGGTATCGGAGCATTGGTTTTCATAGTTTTCATAATCAGAAACTTGAAAATTGTTTTAATGGCTACCAACACTAGTACTGTCAACTCTGGCACTAGTTTTGTTAACACTAACACTAGTTCATTTGTAGAAGGTCAGTCTACTGTCAAACCACCATTTTTCAATGGCAGTAATTATGCATTGGGCTTGTAGAATGAAAATTTATTTACAATCAGTAGGATTAGACACTTGGAATATCACACAAACTGAGTATGTTGAACCAACTACTGATTTTTCCCAGTGGACTACTGAGCAAAAGAGTGTTGCACAAAATAACTCAAAGGCCATAAATATATTATTTTGTTCACTAGATAGGAATGAGTTTAATAGAGTGTCTGTTTGTAAGTCTGCATTTGAAATCTGGAAAACTTTGCAAGTTACTCATGATGGAACAAGCAAAGTTAAACAGACTAAAATTTCCATATTAACTAATCAGTTTCAATTGTTTAAAATGCATGCAAATGAGTCCATTTCCGACATGTATTGTCGATTTCAAGACATTGTTCATTCACTAATTGCTCTGGGAAAAAGCTTTTCGGGGGAAGACCAAGTCAGAAAAATTCTAAATTCACTCACTCCGGAATGGGATCAAAAGACACTTGCAATCGAATAAGCAAATGATATCAGTCTAATGAAAATAGAAGAATTGATTGGAATATGATGTCTTATGAAGTTCAACTACAAGGAAGAAGAGAAAACAAGGCTACAGAAAAGAAGTCATTAGCATTCAATGCAACAACTGAAGATTCAGAACCAGACAGTGATGAGGAGATTGCTTTCATGAAAAGAAACTTCCGAAAATTCCTAAAATATAGAAAAATAATAATTACAAAAGAAATGATCAAAGTAATTCCAAAAATAATACGGAGAACGTCAACAATGATAGATGCTACAATTACAATCAAGTCGGGCATCATAGGAAAGATTGTCCGAATCCAAATAAACAGTTGTTCCCTCCAAACAATGATTCGTCAAGGAAAAGAAAGAAAGCATACACAGCAACTCTTGATGACTCAGACTCATCATCCAGTGACAATGAAAAGAAGACGGATAATTCAAATCTGTGTTTCACTGCTATTTATGAATCAGACGACGATGGGAGTACGGATCTAAAAATTGGTACGCATTTACATTATTTTTAATTTTTCTTGTTTAAATGGGTGCTTGTTTGTTTGCTTGATTTTTTTAATTCCTTGAATTTTAAATTCAAATTTATCCCTTGAAATATGAATTTTAAATTCAAAAATAATATTATTTTAATAATATTTTAAATATTAAATTATTAATATTTAAGTATTATTATATTTAATGTTATCACAGGAATTATATAAGTAGAATATAGGATATAATTTATACATTTATTAGAAATTAGGAATAGACACTTGTCCTTTGATTCAATAGGCACATGTCGACATACCTAGATACCCCATGTCGACATGCCCCTCAGAAAATTTGATTTCAAAATTTGAATTCAAACTTTTGAATTTCCCTCCACCTTTTCACCAACTTCAATGCTCTGGAAAGATGCCTCTTGACCAGAGAACATGTCTATAGAATCTCTATTTAATTCACTCTCTTTATCATCACTTTTCACTTTTATTTCAAATTTCAAATTTATCTTCATTATCTTCAACTCCTCTCAAACTTCTTCAATGACCTCTTCAAGCACTCCTAACACCATTAGACTTCCAAAAGCTATCAAAAACTTTCTCTTTAATGACCCGGAAGCTATCAAAGCTTACATCAACTATGTAAACTTTGGTAAAATTCATACGGGGAAATTTGCTATTTTTGAAGATTTTCCTTCTTGTGAAATTGAAAATCTTTTTCAACAATGTTCTATTCTTAGTGTACTAGATAACAAACAAAATGATTTTGTATGTTATCCAAATCTTGTTAAGATGTTTTATGCGAATTTGAATCGTTGTTTTTATGATGGGCAAGATGGACAAATTTGGAGTAGTGTTAAAGGAACACAAATAGTTTTGGATTGTGAAATTTTAGGAAATATTTTGGGATGCAAGTATACCGGAATGAATCTCTCAAAATTTCAAATAAATGAAAATGATCGAGAGACATTTCATCAAATCTTTGAAGGGGATGATAATTTTGAATTCAAAAATCGTTATTTTCGTCCAAAAGCAAGAATTGTTAACCTTCTTATTCAACACACCCTTATACCAAGATCGGGAAACTACAACAACCCAACTTTGAAAGTTTGCAAAGCTCTTTTTGCAATTTTTGGAAATTATGATATCAATTGGGCTCAAGTTATTTTGGATGAACTAAGGCCCAAGAATTTTACTATGGGTGAAAACACATTATATCATGGAGTTTATCTCACTCGGATTTTTAATTACTTTAGAGTTGATTTCAAAAGGGAAGAATTTATAACTAGAAAAGTGTTCAACCATGGAAACATTTCCCTTATGAAAATTCCATTAGTGTTTCAACCATATGAAACACTTACGAAAAAGGAAGAAAGGCTTGCTCACAAAGAGATGGAAGAAATGGAGGAAGAAGAAGAAGAAGAGGAAGAAATGGAAATTGAAAAGGAGGAAGAGGAAGATCAAGAAACTTCCTTAGAGAGTATTGAATATCCTACTAATCCCGCTAATCCATCCAATAAGACCATTCTCAATAATCAAAGAATTATAGTGGAAAATCAAAAGACACTCAAAAGATCAATGAGTAAGAAAATGGATAAGATTTCCACTAAAATCAACGAGTTTATCGGGAAAGTTAGTAGAAAACTTGGACTATCATCTTCTTCGTCTTCATCTAATTAGTTTTAGTTCATGTAATCTTGTTTGCTTCAAGTTCTATCCATATATTTTCCGTTATTTTAGTTAATATTATATTATTTTATGTAATGCTGACTAGAATCATTAATGAAATCTTTTATTTCCCGTTATTCAACTTCACTTGTCTCTGTAATTGCTTGTTTTTATATTATACAAATTTTAGTTGCATAGATTTGTTCATAATATTCAAAACAAAGCAAATTGTCACTTTAGGCAGAGGCATGTCGACATCCCCATCCCCCCATGTCAACATGCAACGGGCAGAAAGTAGTTACACATTCAAATCTTAATTTCATGTAACTAACTTGTGTCTATTCATTTTAAACGACTTTCTACCTTTATTTATACCTGTTTCTTCCAGAATAAATTATCAAACTTCATTTCTAGTCACTCCCTTTCATATTTCTTCCTATTTCTTGAATTATGGCTTCTCCGATTAAGAATCTAAGTGATAATCTTGAGGAAACTCTCACTTCATTCAAGAATATCCTTACATTCATACTTTGTAATCAGCGCCACTTAGAATTGAGTCACATGCAGATGATCAAGGAGCAAGAGAGACATTTCAACGCCCTTCGTTGGATGATCTCAGCCCTTAACAAGGACGATCTCGAAGAAAATCCACCAGTCACTCTCGACAAAGATAAAGAAGAATGGGATGCCATCAAAGCAGACCCTATCTTTGGAGAAGATGGATGGGTGGAAGTACCAAGGAATGTCTAGACATTCTGTATGTTATTTGTTTGATTTGATTGGTGTGTTTTAAACTTGATTAACTTAACTTATTTAAAACATTTGGTGTGGTTTGTATATATGATTGGATTGAATAATTACTGTAAATATGATTGGATGATGATTGATTTACTTCTGGATTACACTTATGATCACACTCATGATCACATTTCACACTTATGATCACACCTAGCACTTATTACACTTATATATGGATTACTCTATTGTATTATGGTTGATTATCTTATATCAAGTTCAGGGAATTTATTAGTAAGAAGTTTTTGTTGATGACAAAGGGGGAGAAGTTATAAAATAGTAGTTGGCTTGGAGTAAGGGGGAGTTATGATTAGAGTAAGGGGGAGTTATGATAGGAGTCATGATATGGTAGGTATATTTTATAAATACAGGTTGTCATCATCAAAATAGGGGGAGATTGTTAGGAACTGAGATGTTGGTTTTGATGACAACAACCTTTTTAACTTATCTTATTATAAAATATATACTAACACTATTGTCTAGATAGATATGTATATGCAGGAACTATGTAGGATATATATATATGCAGGTATTGATTACTGAAGACTGATCAGTATAAAGACTTAAGACTCAAGATTCAGAATGGAGATATCAAGACTGTAGAGTATCAAGATCAAGATTTCAAGATAAGTGTCTAGTTTTTGTTAAAACTTCATAATAGCACGGAAATCTTCATTCCAAATTTCATTTGAGATGGAACCCATTTCTATCTTCTTAGTGGCTTACAAACCCACGACAAGTAGCTTACAGACCTACGACAAGTGGCTTACAGACCCACAAACATCCTGGTTTTGTACAAGTTTTCGAGTCCTGATGTGATGAGATATTCTGCAGGAAGAAGCTTGCAAAACTACTTCAAAATGGTTTTTCAAAATGATTTTCAAAACTGCTTTTCAAAATGTTTTAGCCTTAAAAATTATCTTTTCAAATGATTTTCAAAAAGATGTTTTAGCCTTAAAATATTCTTTGTTTTTGTTTTTAAATAAACTCTTGTTTTAAACTTCGTTTGTTTTTAAACTATCTTCTGATTTTTAAATATTCTTTTATAATATATATACTTGAGATTTAAAATCGAATTTATATATACATTCTAAAAATATATTTTTCTACTTTCTTTATTTTAAAACATAGGAAAATTAGTTTATTTTACTCCAGAATCATTTCATCTTGTTTTCCTTTCAATACCATTTTCAAAACAAATTTTACATTATTTTTAACCAGGGTATGTCGACATCATGGGATACCCTATGTCGACATGGTAGTCGTTAAATTCAAAAGTTTCAATTTTCAAAAGAAGTGTCTATTCGTTTAAATCTCTTTACGAATGGTTATGACTGTTACTGGTCCTTCACAAACGAATTTTTTAACTATCTACTCTCTTATTTTCTTCACTCCTTCTTATCCACAAATCCATATTCTAAAATATTCATATATTTAAGATCGTGCCGAAATTCTGCCGAATTCCCAAGTGAATCAAATTAGAATCTCATTCTTGTTTGATTCTCTGCCCTCTCTCGAAGATCAAAGTGCTATTCAGAGTTATAGGATCAATTTGTAATCAAAAGTTTATTGAGTCTCTCTATAAGGTGTGGTTGTGCATGGAAATCAATTGGGTGATCTTGTGGCCCGTATCAAGAGAGTTTGCCTTGGACTCGAGAGACTGGAGGGTACCTCAAGGCCTTTAGAAATTGAGGATTGTCTCGACATTGGTATAATAAAAATCTGTATGAGGTGTTTGCCTTGGTACAGGTCTGGATGTAGGGTAACTCCGAACTAGTATAAAATCCAGTGTGTTCTTTTCTTTTACTGCTTTTTATTTACTCTCTACATCTGTGTTTGATTATGTGATTGTTCTGTGATTAAGTTCTGCATTTGTTTATATCATAATTTTTAAATTAGTCCATATAAGTCTTAAAATCCATTAAACACTATTCACCCCCCCTCGATTGTTAAATTAGCCTTAAGATCCTTAATCCGCACTCTCTTTCAGTATCAACCATGGATTCGCAGCTCAATGATTACGTCTCTAACCCAGAGAAATCCAACTTAACTATAGGCAATCTCTGCCTCCCGATTACACCATGAAAACATACCATTACTTTTTGAAACTTTATTTAATAATTATCTTAAAATAATACTTATAAAGTTTCTATATAAATTTTTCCCTTTTTATTTTAGGAAAATACTCTTCATAAAAAGGTCTATTATATAATATATTATTCTTAAAACATTATTAAATTTGAACAATCTATCTTGAAATAATAATAATGTCTTAGTACTAATTTATCCTTAAGTAATACTTAACCTTATCCAAATCATTATAGATAACCTTTAATTTATAAATTTATATACTTTAAACATTTAAAAAATTAAATAGCCTTGAAACAATAATTAAATACTTCTAAATAATTTTTAAGAATAATAAAATAATTAACTTTAAATCATTGTCAAAATATTTACTAATTAACTTTAAAATATCATAAATAAATAATAGTTATCCTTAAAACAATTTTTTTTCAAAAGACACTTCCAAATCGGAAAGGACTTATTATTTTCAATGATACTTAATCAAATTACCATTCGTTCCATAACAATCCAGAATAACAGATACTGGTATTCACACTAATCTATTTTTAACAATTAATTTAACATCATATTGCCCAATATAAATATCAGAATAATAAATAGATGTCCGTACACTATGACAGCAGAACAGGGTTTTATTTCTGCTGGTCAATGTCCAAAACACACATATTCTGTATTAATGGCAGAACGGTGATTTATTCTGTCATAAGGGTCCAATTAACAAAATTAGCAAAACAGTGTTTTACTCCGCTAAACAGATGTCCAATTAACCACATTCAATTCACTTAAATTTCACAACATTATTCGGTTATTTAATGGCACAGATAATAAAAGCCAAGCAGAGGTTATTAACTACAATCAATGATTCCAAATCGACTTACCACTCAGAACTGAACTATTTTCAATTTACTGAGTTAAATTATAATTTAAATCCATATTATTTGTTAACAAAAGAGATTTAAATAAATGATTTATTCCTAACCAATTCAAATTTTTAACAAATCATTAAACCATAAGATAAATCGAATAAGAAATTACTTATCTATTTCTTCAGATTGTTATAAATCAATTAATGTCACATTGCAGAAATCTAAGCAATATTGGTTCATATGAAAGTTCTGGTCGATAGGATTCCAATGCAAAAACCCTCACGTCGATGGGTTTTAAAATGAAGGAGAAAACTTGTTTAAAATTTTTAAAGGGTATTAAATAAATCAATTTGATGAATGTTTAATTATTTGTGTCGTAATAAACATATTTTTCCTTCAAAAATGGGGACCCCTCCAAATTTGACTTCTTTTCCAACTGACCCATCCCATCCCTCCTCTTCTCTTCAACCTTGTCCTTCATCCTCCATACTTGTACCTCCTTCTGCCTCTCCCCATCATTCTCTGCCAGAACCTGTTCCATCTACCATTCCATGTGTCAGTGTTCCCTTAGTCTCTGCCTCGGTTGCTAAACCTTCTTCCAAGTCTCCAGCTCTGATTCTCTCTTCTCCTCCTTTGCTTCCTCAAACTCAAACTCAACTTGCTTGGAACTCTCTGTTCAAAGTCAAACCCAATAACGCTGGGAAATATGTACCTCGCGACATTCACCTTGAGTACAACGGAGATGCTATTGTGCCACCTGTTGAAGTAGTTAAGGTAGGAAACACAATGTGGAAAGAATACCTTGTTGGTTTTTTTCTTGACAATCCTCTACCTTACACGACAGTACTGTATTACCTTAAAAAGGTATGGAAATTAAGTGGATCTATATCTGTCAAATCAGATGGGTTCCTGTTCTTGTTCAAGTTCTCTAATGAAGAAGATAGGAAAAGAATATCTGAATCTGATCCAGTAGTGATAAGGAATAAACTTTTTATAGTGAAGCCTTGGGATGAAAATATAAGCAATAGTTGTAGTAGCATCAAAGCTGTACCAGTCTGGATTAAGCTATCTAACATACCTTTGTATGCATGGTCTCCATTGGGTATTAATTGGTTGGCTTCAAGGGTTGGAAAACTCCTTTGTATGGATGCATCAACTGAAAAATTTGAACGTATCTCATTTGCCAAATGCTTAGTTGAAGTATATCCTAAGAATGAATTACCTGAAAATTTTACTGTTAAATTGCTTGATGGGTCTGAACAGGTGGTTAACGTTGGTTATCAGTGGAAACCAGAAATTTGCACTATATGTAAGGAGTTTGGGCATTTGGTAAATACTTGCAAGAAAGTTGAATGTGAAGGGAATGTTAATCTATGTGAAATTAACGAGCAGCAGAAAAAAGGTGATGTGAATCAGAACAAGGTGAAGAAGGGGAAAAACTCTGACAAACTAGACAAAGTGAAGCAAGTCTGGCAAAAAGTCAATAAAAATAAGGGAAATATAGGAAGTATATGTGAAGAGTTGGAAGACACAGCATTGAAAATGCCAAGTACAAAGGAAAAAACTGATCATGTTGGAAATGATGAAAATAAAATTGAACTTATTGCGCAGAATAAAACTCTCAGTGTTGAACAGGCATGTACTGTTTCCACACATAACAAATACAACTTGCTTCAAAATGAGGAGAATGAGCAAGACATATTGGAAATTATTGATGAGGAGGAAGGGGAAATCACTAATGAGGTAAATTTTGAAGAATTACTCAAGGAGTCTAACTTGAATATCACAAAATCTGTGGACGGTAATGAATCTGAAAATACAGTTCCTTCCATGAATACTGTGGTGCAGCATATACATAAAAATGTTGCTACTATTTGTAGCAGTAGCAAGGTAGTTGACACTGCCACTACTGATGTGCATGCACACGCTGATACTCTTGTATCTGATTTTGATAGTACCTGGTGCAAGTCTTTTGAGACTTCTGTTACTCAATTAATTATTACCATGCACAATTCTAATGTTGATAATCAATCTCCTGACCCACCTCATTATAACTTTTCCATTGAGTTGCCAGGTTGGCCATCAAATATCCTTTCCCCTCCTCCTCAATCTGTCCCACCTCTTGAACTTTCCACCTCCTTTTCAAAATCTCATCCTTCCACCCCACAAGCTCTACCGCTTAGGAAAATTGAAACAAGATCTCTTTCTGCTAAGAGAAGAAATAACTCCACCTTACCTCAATAATTATTTAATGATTAAAAAAATCGCTTCTTGGAATCTCAGAGGTGCCCATAGTAATTTGAAACTTGATCAGGTTAAAAGTATCATTTCTGCCTATGATATATGTCTCTTTGGACTGCTTGAAACAAAGCTAAATCTTTTGTTATCCATCAAAGTTGCTGCATATATTAACCCTAAATGGGCCTTTCTTCATAACCTCGATACTGCTTCTTATGGTAAAATTCTAGTTATCTATGACCCTGCAGTGTTGACTCTATCTCCTATTCTAACTACTAGACAATACATCCATTTACATGTCTATGATTCTCAAGCTCAATCCTCCTACTACATTACCTTTGTATACGCTGACAACTCTAGCCTCTCCAGGAATTCTTTTTTCAACTCCTTGCCTCCTCTAAGACAATCATCTCACCCCTGGGTAGTTATGGGAGATTTCAACTCTTTCTTTGACTTTTCTGACAAATGTGGTGGAATTCCTCTTATTCCTGGAGATATTGCACCTTTCAATCTTGCTGTTTATGAGTCTGACTTAATCTTGGTTAACAAGTCAGGAGCTAAGTATTCTTGGAACAACAGAAGTTGTAGTGGTGTTCGTACCTTCACAACAATTGATCATGCCTTATGTAATATTCAAGCTCTCAATCTATGGCCTTCCCTGTCAGTCTTCCTTCCTCAACCCATAATGTCTGACCACTCCCCTTTGATCTTAACTCTTGGTCACCATTTAAGAAGGGAAAAGAGAAGTTTTAAATTTTTTAATGCTTGGGTTAAGCATGAACACTTTCTAGTTTTAGTTTCTCAAGTTAACTCTGACTATATATGCTATGGTAATCCTATGTATAAGTTTTGCAGGAAATTGAAAAGAATTAAACAAGAGATCAAACTGTGGGTTGCTTCCACCTTTGGCACTGGCAGCTTGCTGTCAACCACACTTAAGGAGCAGTTGAAGAAACAACAAGACTATATGATGGAGCATCCTCTTGATGTTCATGCTGCTGCTAAAGAAGGAAAATTATTCAGGGAGGTTAACAATGCTCTTAGCTTGGAAGCAAATATGAAGAGGCAACAACTGCATAAAAAATGGATTGTTGAAGGAGACAAGAACACTAAGTTCTTCCACGAATCATTAAAGTTAAAGCATGCTAGAGATAATATTTTCAGCATTTATGATGAACATGGAACTCTATTTTCTACTGCAGCTACTGTTGACCAGGCTTTTATAGATTACTTCTCCAATCTGCTTGGCAATTCTAATGGATTCATACCTGATTTAGACCAAATCTCATCTCTTGCTTTGCCATGCATTTCAACTCAGGAAGCTGAATCTCTTATTAGGCTTGTTTCTAATGAGGAAATAAAGGCAACTCTGTTCTCTATGAATCAGCAATCATCTGGTGGCCCAGATGGACTTAATGTGACCTTCTTTATTTCTACGTGGAGTGTGCTAGGCCATGAGTTCTGTCAAGCAATTCACAACTTCTTCTTTAAATGCAAGTTACTTGGGGAAGTTAACTGCACTAATATTGCTCTAATTCCTAAAGTCACTCCTCCTACTAGTGTTTCCTCCTTCAGGCCTATTTCATGTTGTAATGTTGTCTACAAATGTATCACTAAAATCCTTGAAACTCGTCTGGTCAGTGTTATGTCTTCTGTTGTATCTAGCAACCAAGCTGCCTTTCTTCCGTCCAGAAATATTATTGATAATGTGCTTCTTGCTCAAGAATTACTAAAAGGTTATAGTAGAGGAAATGTGCCCCCTTCTGCTGCTCTAAAAATTGATATATCCAAGGCCTATGACTCAATACACTGGGCATCAATTGTTAGGATAATGGCTGTGATGGGATTTCCCAAATTTTTGTGTCTTGGATATATGTGTGCATTTCCACACCTTCCTTCTCTGTTGTAATAAATGGTAGACCAGTTGGTTTCTTCAGAAGTAGCAAAGGTATTCGACAAGGCGATCCTATATCATCTTACTTATTTTTGTTGGTAATGGAAGTTTTTACTGTTATCCTAAAGGCTAGATACAATCAGAAGATTATTAAGTATCACCCTAAGTGCACTCAACATCAAATAACTTCTATTATGTTTGCTGATGATGTAATGTTGTTTACCAAACCTGAGGTTCCCTCCTTGAGTGGTTTATTAGAAGCTATGCAGTCTTTCTATTGTACGACTGGTCTCTCTATTAACCAAGCTAAATCTTCCATATTAGTTGCTGGTGTTAGTGATGTTCAAGCAGCTGCCTTACATCATCATATTGGTTTCTCTTGTATGGACACTGATATGAGGTATCTTGGTCTTCCCTTAATCTGTAAAAGAATTACAAATGCTGATTGTTTACCTCTCTACAATAAAATCACTTCTGTTATGTGCGCTTGGGCTAATAAGCAATTGTCTCAAAGTGGTAGGCTTGTGCTTATTAAATCTGTTGTTTTTTCCTCTTTGGTCTACTGGGCCCGTACTTTAATTCTTCCAGCAAAGCTGTTGCATCTTGTTAGGTCTGCCATGAATAGATTTTTTTGGACAGGAAGTATTCACAATAGGAAGTTGCTGCCTTGTTCATTCACTAAATTTGAAACTTCCATGAAACTGGGAGGGCTTGGAGTTATTAATGCTAGGAAGTGGAATATTGCTGCGATTAGTAAACATTTTGATGATCTCATCAATAAGAGAGGTAGTTTATGGGTTAATTGGACATGGCATTACAATATAAAGAATAAATATTTTTGGTGCATGGATATCCCACAAAATTGCAGCTGGAATTGGAGGAATATGTTGAAGTTAAGAGAAGTTTATCTGCCTATGATTCAATATCAAGTTAATGCTAACTCTGCTGTAAGCTTCTGGCATGATCCATGGTTTGGTAAAGGTCAAATCCTATCCAAAGTGTGTGATTACTCTTAGATTTTACAATCTGGAATACACTATGATGCAAAGGCCAATGAATTTTTACATGAAGGAAAAATGCAGATGCCATACAACAATAATCAGTTGATCAGGCAGCTGTGGAGTGATATACAACAAAACTTCTGCTCTACTAATCAAATTGACTCAGTTTTTTGGGACAAGAAGCCACACTCAGTTAAAGGTGTTTACAATCTTGTTTCAGCTAATGCTCCTCTGCCTGCGTGCAGGTGGTTCTCTGTTATTTGGACCAGTGACTCTGTTCCTTCGGATAACTTGATGTTGTGGAAAGTTATTACTCATGCATTACTTACTAGAAGTGTTTTGAACAAGTATGGATTGGCATGTTCTCCTCTTTGTCTGTTTTGTGAGTTGCATGAGGAAACTTCTGAGCATCTTTTTTTTGACTGTCCTGCTCTTAAATTCATGTTGAAAAAAATTAGTGGAATTTCTGGGTTTAATCTATCTTCTGCTAATTCTAACATTGTATGGAGTATTATTTATAAAGCCACTAGATGGAGAAATGATGGAGCTAGAGTGTTAGCTGTTTGCTTGAAAATTTACTTGACTGTTATATGGAGAGAAAGGAATGCCATAATTTTTGAAAATTAAAGAAAGACGTTAGAAGTGCTTTGGTACGAAGTAAAGTCAGGCACTTTCTGGCAATTGAAGAATAGCAACAACCATTTCCCTGATGACTTGATTATAGGTTGGGCTTGATTGGTTGTTGTTTTTTCAATTGTTTCTTTTTTCATGTTCTGTTTTTTTTGTTCTCTCATCCCTTTTTTCTTTTTGCTTGGTTTAGGCAAGATTGTTCTCTTTTATTGTGTTGCAATAAAACTGGTAGGGGCCCAGTCAACCCCGCTGGCTTTGCCAAAAAAAATAAAAATAAATCAATCAATTTGATTTAAAAAAATTTTAAAACAATATTCGGCCCACAGCCCAAATCCATCAAACCCTTTTTCCCCTTTCTTCGTTCGCCCCATCTCTTTTTTTTTCTTTCTCCTATAACGAAACAATTTGTGCACGAATACACGTGCCTGTGCACACTCGACTCCCATCGCCGACCAACCAGCCAACATCGCCCGCAAGCCCACTTCCCCCACCTCGCCGCACTGCCCCACCACCATGGCCTCTCACTTCCCCGATCGAATTTCGTCCTGATGACCCAAATTCGAACCTGGTACCCATACTACGCAATGCCAAGACTTCGTTCAACCTCCTCGTTCCATCTCCTCCGTTGACCAGAGACGCTGCTACCCATACCAATGCGATCGCCAAGTCATATGCAACCTCCAAGCAAGATGCGGCCCCACTCGACGTCGTCTACCACCCACAAATGACGATTTACCGAGCGCCACAAATTTTGACCTTAAACCCAAAATCCAAGTCGCCTCATCCACTCGCTCAAAAAAAAGAATCGCGACATTTTTCCTAGGTCCCCCATCACCTAAACCTTCTCCACGACAATCGTCACGCTACGAAATCGACTCGACCACCTGAATTTGACGTTACGCCCAATCCTGGTCATCTCAACATTCCTTCTTCCCTATATCACTAAAAATTCTCAAACTTGTCTTAAAAATCAAGTTTTTGAACAATGATTCCAACCATATGACCTATTGATCAAATTACAATGGTCAAATTTTCGATCATCTTGAACCCCTCACTGTTTAAAGTTGTTTATCCTTCATATACTTGATGAAATTCACTGAAATAACTTTTAAAATGTTCTATGCTCAAAACCAAACGACTTTCGTTTTAGAATCATGATTTAAAACTGAGTATATATTTAGATATGGATTTCTAAAGCTAGATGACTTAACTGTTTTATCAAATAAAACATGAATAGAGGAAAAGAAGAAGAAGAACATTGTTTCTTTGAGTTACAGGGCGATCTTCCATGTTTAACACACATATACAAAGGCATATATACACATCAACTAATGTACATTTGACATAATTTAAGGATCTATCAGATCTACAGTTATATATATATATACACACACACATATAACAGTAATAACCTGTAAACAAAACATAGGTGTTTACTCACAGGTTTTTGAAGGGATGAACACTGATTTGTTTTAATCCTTTCCAAGCTTTGAACAACTTAACCAGATTTGTTTTTAAATGGCAGATCTGTTGTTTTGTTTCTTTTTTTTGATTTTTTTTATGTAAATGACCTAGTATGGCAGCATATATATATAAGAGAAGGAAGTGTATGCTGCAAGCAAGAAAGAGACCGAGATATATACATGTACATTTTCATCTTTTTATTTTATTTTATTTTTGCCATGTGGGATGATTTGATCTTATGTTTGGGCTGAATTGGTTGATTTGATTTTGTTTAGACTTGATTTGATTCCATGGGTTTGATTTGATTAATGTAGATGATTTGATCTTTTATGTGCTTGAATTTGATGTTTGCCATCATGTTGTTCTTATGTATATGTATATATATACACACATTTTTGTATACATATTTACATGCTTCCATATTTATTTGTTTTCATGTATGCTTACACACACATATTTATAGATTTACATGTACACTAGTATGACCATATATGTATTTACCCATCTACATATTTGCATATACACCATTATATAAACATATATACCTATATATATATACACTTATATATATTTTTAAACATCACAAAGCTTTGCATATATATATATATATATATATATTCATATAGATATTTTATCATAATTTGAAATAGTGAAGTTTACATACATATATAAGAAATTCAAATAAATTTTCTATTTTAAAAATAAAATATAGAAATTTAAAATATTATCTTGGCTTTAAAACGATATATTATTACTGATTGCAGGGATTTATCCTGATTAAAAATACCGTATTATTAAATATTAAAAACTAATATTCAAAACTCAAGACGACAAAAATTCCGGGTCATTACACTCCTCCCCCCTTAAAAGAATTTGGTCCCCGAAATCCCAGCATAAGAACACTCAATATTATTCATAAGTCCGCATGATGTCCATAGATCATACATATACAAAATCTGATTCGATCACTACTCGAATACACGACTTCACTTCCAAACCAGTACCGTTTACCTGATTCTCCAGTACGGACTCTGATCAGGCTCCTTGATTAGGAACCTCTGCTCTCCTTGCATAGCTGTAGCTATGATAGAAAACCTCGGTTCCATATCAAGAATCCTCATCAAATGCTCGCCGTCAAAAATCGAGTAATAGATCCTTATTCGGAACGGTGTGAAACATCTCAAAGCCCTGTACTCGAATATCAGATCAAACTATATGGAAAGAAGAAACGATCTATGTCCATCTCACACACTTATTTAATTGGTTATTCCAATACCAATTTTATTCCCATTAAAATATTTGTGAAAAACATTTCATATAACTCTCTTCGATTTATAAAAGTTATAAAACACCCTACCACATTACAAGGGTATACCCAACTATTTAAATTCAAACCTTTCATTTTTAACTCACTTAAAAATCTTTAAACACCTGGGGCTCTATTCAAAACACTCTTTGAAACGATACTATATACTTAGGAACTTAAGAATTAAACACTTGGATGTTTATTTCAACAACTTTTTGGAATGATATTATTTATATTTTTCCATAACAAATAAATATATATATATATATAGCCCGAGTAACCCCAAAATTATACCAAGGAACTGGGTACTACCAACAGTATCATATATTCCCTTACTAGAAGGATAATACTCAAGAGAATGTTTACCATCCAAACATATCTCTTACCCATTTTTAGCTATTTTCGAGCCACTAGAACTAGTTAACTAAAAGTCGCTTCTTTCTTTCAAACCATTTTGAAACATTATCATAAATATATTTCCAGCAAAATATTTCAATGAAATATCCAATTCCAATTTGCTTTGGACTCGTTCGGGTTCAAAGTCATCTCAACCGTACAATGACAAAGGGAATAATTTACTAAGTGCACAGTACTGTTCGCCTCAGCAAACATCTGATCGTCACTTAGAAGATTATTCTGATCACCACAAAACAAATCTGGACTTATTTCTAAACAAATCTAAAGAAATGCCATTTTTTTCTTACCAAATTTCTTTTTTTTAAGATATCTATCCTTAAATATACTTTTAAGCAACTCTTTCCAAAATATTAGTACACCAAAAACCCTTTGAGACCCAAAGCTATCTCTAATAAAATTATTATTTCCTTTCTCCAAAATCATTTTAAACAATAATATACATTTTTACTTCATAGTAAATCAAACTATATCTTTGAAACTGAATCAAAAATTGTTTTATTTAAACATTTACATAGCAAGGTCCTAATAGTAACAATTCCCTATTTAGAAACTTGAAAATATTCTCAATACTATTATTAACCCTTTAAACCTTGAAAACCATTTTGCCAAAACCATCGGGGCTTAAATTCCTTGTATTTATTAGGCACATTATAATAAATCAAATTTATAAGTCATTTCTATTTAAAGGAAATCGTTTCCAAATATATTTTTTTTTCAAGTATTCATTCCAGAAATATTTAAGTTTTTCTTTTAATAACTTCTTTTATTAGACATAATTTAATACAACCAACTTATACATTCAATTTATTTCCAAAATATTATTTCAAAATATTTCCAATTTCCTTTTAATAACATTTATTTAAACTTAATGAAATTCAGCTAAAATATTCATTCCAGAATATTCAAATTCTCTCTTTATATAAATTCCCTTAGAAATCAATTTCTGACTAAACATTATTAACGAACGCCTTATGTTCAAATTGTGAAACTTAATTCACAACGTATTCATTTCAATGCTCCCTAAATTTCTATTACCCACTCTAAATTTCCAAAGGATGATTCAAGATAGATTTATGGATAATAGTCAATGCTCAAAAATGGACAGGCATGACCGTTCAAATCCTAGATGATAATGATGGAATACTATCACCCCTAACAACCAAGCATAACCAAGAATAACTATGGAAAACTTTTCTTTTAAATATAAAATATATTTTCAGGTAAAATTATTTCATTTACTCATTTTAAAACAATACTATGTCAATTGGTCTTGTTCGGGTGTTTAGTAAATCCCTATCGATAACGTTGGCCAAACGTACCGACCAGAATTCTTAAGCCACTCAACTGAACAAACAACACAATACAAAACATTTTTATATCACTAACAAATATGCACTCTCGTATATATATACACTCAAACTCATTCTAAGGTGCTACTGACCCTATCTCTAATGAGTTCTATCCCACCAAAGCCTAGGTATTCGCTCAACCTAAGCTGTGATACCACGATGTCACGAGCCACTTTTCCGTACAGTTCGAACGAACACTTTACCACACTTGTCTAGTCCAAATTGAACAGAAAAGCGAATAGGAAGAAAAGAAAGTAGAAAGAAGATAGAAGAAAAATAGAACAACACATAATCTCATAGCGGAAACAAATAATCTATAATATAGAACAAATCTTTACATAAACAGAATCTGTAATTTATATATATATATATATATATATACACACACAGACATCAATCAGAGTATACTAACCGATTCAGCACGGACAGTTGTAACAACCTGCCCTTACAATTGCTGATATACACATCTAAATGCAACGGAATATAATCATATATGTGGATACGACTCTGGGCTCCAACTCCTCACCTGAAGCTTCAATCTTCCAGATAAACCTGGAAATATGCTCGGTCTGACCCGAGCATATAGGAAAAACCGCGCCCGGGTGAGTCTGGTAAAACCAACGTGAGAAAAACACACTCAATTTGAATTATTAATGTTATAAAAATCCTTTGAAAAAAACAAAGGTATCTCATAAGACCACGCCACACATAAACACGATGGGTTTTTACCTTACGATAACCAAATCACTTTTTATAGAAAATCATCTGATATTATAATAGTGTCAAAGTACAAATACTTATTCAAATAGCTGAAATTGTTACATTAATTAAATTCCAACATATTAGGCTCTACAATCAAAACCGTAAAGGCATGTATTGGAGAATGGATTCCAAACGAATGACTAGGCACTGGGGTACCACTTGTCACATTACACATCTAGAAACAGCGTACCGAGGACCAGCCGGGATCCCCTACAACACAAGACCAGACTATCCCTAACCTAGATAGGCCGAATATGCTATCACCCTAGGTGTTCCCACTCTCTCTCAAGCTCCTTCCATATATCGTAGTGATAAATAATATCCGAGGGTATCTAGAAAGGTGATAAACATACCCCAATTGGGTGCGACCCACTTAGCCTTGCTGCATCTCCCCTGATTTTCAGTCATTCCCGATTGATGAGGCTAGAGGCTACGATTACCTTTTAAGGAAATTTCACTTAGAATGCTCATTGTCCTCCAATGATAATGTACTGATAGCATTCATCCATACAAGTCCATTCTGGGTCCGAACGGAACCGAAGGCACTATTCCTACGACATCCATTTTAGAATAATCCTCAAGATTAGTAGCGATTAGCCCTTGCACTTCACTGCTTCATCTTTGACTCCATGCTCTTTTTTTCACTGCGAAAACGTACTCGTTGGATCGAAGTGGTTTTCGGATAACTTATCCAATCCCGGTCTTTTCGAAAACAACGTTCGATATTTCTCGGTAAACTCAACTCCGGTTCTTTAGGAAATAAACAGACGAAAATATGGTAGGAGATCACCTCCTAACTGTTAGTGGACGGATTTCCTTATCATTGTCCTAGAAGAACAAAATGAGTTTATACGTACCGTATAGTACCTCGAACGGTAGCTGTACCACATAATTCCCGTGTTTCTTCTAGATATTCCCAAAGTTATGATTTTGGGTCCAGATTTGATAGTCAGTTATTTAACTATCAAACATACAATCATCCAATCAAAGGTTTCATTTCCAACTGAAACATTAAGCCTTATTTAATTTAAATCTCAATAAATTTAAATTACTTAATCAAATTGTAACGACCCGTATTTTTACGGATCGAAAAGTTCGTTCGAATCTGGAATTTTCAGCATTTTTAGTCGTTTCAGATTTTAGGCAGAATCTTTCTAAGTCCTAGGTCGTGAAAGACCTAAGTGATAGGTCGTGACCGACTTATAGGGTTGGCGACTTAAGGGGTAGGTCGGCAGCGACTTAATAGAAGTTAGCGGGTTGAGTGAGTTGCGACCTAGTGGCTACCGAGTTAGTATATTTTGGTCGGCAGCGACCTAAGGAAACTAGTGAGATGCGACCTATAATGGTTCGCGACCTATAGGAGTTAGCGATCTAATTGTTAGCGACCTAAGAGTTAAGCAGGGAGCGACCTATAGTAGTACGCGACCTAAGGGTTAGCGAGTTAACAACCCAGTATGTTGCGACCTAGTGGATAGCTTGTTAGCATAGTTAGGTCGTTAGGCGACCTAAGGAGTTAGGTCGCATAAGTTGTTAGGTCGCATGGGTTGGTAGGTCGCGTGAGTTGTTAGGTCGCTAGGATAGTTTAAGTGTTAGGTCGCGTGGGTCTAAGTGTTAGGTCGTAACACTGGTAAGTCCCTGGGTTGGTAGGTCGCGTGAGTTGTTAGGTCGCTGGGTTTTGTTAAGTGTTAGGTCGTAACCTCGTTAGGTCGTAGGATGGAGAGCTCTGTTAGGTCGCTAAGCGCGTAAGTTGTTAGGTCGCGCGTGCGATAAGTCGCTGGGTGTTAGGTTGAAAGCGACCTAGAAGTTGAGTCGTATGTGCGCTAAGCTTCAGTTGTCTGTTAGGTCGTGCGCATTGTTAGGTCGTTGGGTTTGGCCATGTGTTAAGTCGTAAGGTTTGGGCAAGTCTTTAGGTCGGTTGGTTTTAGGTCGTAGGTCGTGGACGACCTAACTCCGAGCGACCTAGGGAAGATTTCTGCTATAAATAGAGGGGGTTGTTCTCACTTTTTGGGATCCGGATTTCGAAGCAACGAAGTGCTGCCATTTTGAGAGCTCGACTTCTACACTTCTTCACTTCTTTTCTCCACTCTAATCTAGTGCTTCCATTCATCCAAGTTGAAGATCAAATTGAAGGTTAAAGAGCTTAGATTGAAGATCTTCACCTTTTCAAGAGAGATTTCTTCGTTTGAAGCGGATTCGTGATAGATCAAGCTTGATCCTTCGCTATCCAGATCTGAAGCGTGTTGATTTGGGTTTATTTAGGTGATTTGGTGAGTGGTGATTATCTCTCACACGGATCCAAAGGAGTAGATCGGATTGTTGGCTCGATTTGGTGTTAAAATAGTGATTTCCATGCATTTTCTTCATCCTAAGTGTAGATCCATATAGATCCATTGTTCATGATGATGTTACATCCATTTTATCATATGTTAACCTATGCAAGTTCATTCATCAAGTTTGTAGAGATATAATTCATGTTTTCATGCTTATTGGACTTTCAACTCTTTAATTACGAAAATGTCATTATTGTGATAATTGTCGATTTAGATCTTGTTTGAATGCTTGATGGTTTGGATTAATGTTTGATTTGATTGATTGTTATGAATTAGATGATTGATGGTTTGATTTAGACCAAAGACGATTCAAAAGCTAAGGGAAAGGCTCTTGAATTGGGAAAGCTGCTCGTGGCATATGTAGCGGGATGATGAAGCTCTTATGCATAGATTTGATGATGTGATGTTAAGATGAGGCTTTGCGAGGATGTGATGAAGCGAGGCAATCATGTGATGAAGACTTGATCTAATCCAAACGGGATCATTCCAAGCATGTTGATAACTCGGTGATATGATTCGAGTTGAGGATAATGAATGGATATGAGAGTAGTCGTCGAGGAGGATGACTAGGAGGCTTGGATAGCATCGTTGTTGAAGGTTCTAGCATGCTCTAAGAAAGAGTACGTTTGGGCAGATTCGATAGTCCCAACGGCCAACTGTTGATGGTCGAGTACTCTGGGCAGATTCGATAGTCTTGGGCACGGGCTGCGACGACGTGCGGGAGTTATGTCTAGAACCGGGGTTTCCATTAGCCCTTGACGGACGGCTGAAAGAATGTGCCGGTCATTCAATTAACGATGATATCGAAGCAATGATAACAGTGATAGCCAGAGTCATGGATGTTTGGTCGTATCATCATTCGGACTCAAGAGCGGTATTTTCTGGGTGCTTATCTGATTTAGGCCTTGGTACTTGGAAAACATCGCCCTTGACTCGAGTGATAATAGCTTTACTTTAATTTGTATGCTCTGCTATGTTTGCTTCTGCTTAGTGTGTGTCTGGGGGCTATCACTGTAGAATGAGGTTGGAGTGGGAGGGTTGTATTCCTATTCCTTTTCCTTTATGCTCTTTTGGTATGTTGTTAGTTAATTTACTGCTCACTAAGACTGTTGTCTGACTCAAGGCTTTATGTTTTAATTCTTATTGCCTTGGGCTGTTCGTCCATTTTTGGGACGGGCAGACTAGGTAGCAGGTGACAGGTGCTGTTCTCTTCTCACGATGCTGATATCGAAGACGAGCTGGAGGGTTGCATATTATCTTCTTATTATATGTACTGGATGTTCCGCTGTTTTGTATAACTCTGAGTGTTATGTAGTGAGGCTTGATGTATTGGCTATTTGGATGCTTGTATTCAACTATTATGAAGTTTTATATGATGGCATTTTATTCTGTAAAGCTTCACTATATATATGTTCTATTGTATTTTGTCCATGCGCTGTGAGTAATACGATAGATTCTGTTGTTTTAATCTACCCTGACAATCGTCCATGGTCGCCTGGCACACTTTACAGCGCACTATCTCTAGATTCGGTGCAGAGGTCATGGGCGGTCGTCACATTTGGTATCAGAGCATTGGTTAATCGATTTTACCCAACGCTCGCTAACGTAACTACGTATGAGAGACGTAATTGTAATTTGATGGATGATTACTTTATATAATATAGTAGTTTAGTTGAGTTTGAATCCTTTATGCAGTTGCTTCTCTAGATGTTCTAATCATTCCTTTTTATAAATATTGAGAATGAGTCGAAGAGGGAGACCAGCTGCTAGGGAAGGCCGTGCTACTGAAGAGACTGCTGATTATGCAGCCATGTTCGAAGCTATGATGACTTCGATCATGAGAAGGATACCAGTTCCGGGGGCAGCAGTAGATGTTGGAGTTCAAGTCCAAACTCCGAAACCAGTGGATTTTGCTAATTTGTGCAAGGACCATACTGCTCTTGGAGGGAAGGTTTTCTTGGGAACAGAATCAACTATTGAGGTCCAGAGGTGGATGGATGCTTGTAGAAGGATCTTTGGTGATTTGGGAATTGATGATGCAACTAAGAGGAAGTTGGCATCAAGGCAGCTTCAAGGGAGAGCTTCTGATTGGTGGAACTCTATTACCATCAATACTCCGGAGGAAGAGATTACTTGGGAGCAATTCCAAGTTAGGTTTGAAGCTAAGTTCATTTCTACAGCTCAGAAGTCTGTTCTGTTCAAGAAGTTTGTGGAGCTCAAGCAAGGAGGGAGATCAGTTCTTGAGTATGTTTCTGAGTTTGAAGCGTTGTCCAAGTATGCCCGGTCATATATTGAATCTTCATATCAGAAGAATGAGAAGTTTGTGACAGGCTTGGACAGTTATCTTGGGAGACAGTTAGTGGATCATTTGGACGATTCATTTGAGAAGCTTGTGGAGAAAGCTCTCAGGCATGAGAGTCTGTTTCCTAAGGAAGGATCTGTTGTTGCTGTGACCAGGAAAGAGTCTAAACCCCAACAGGGTGGAAACAAGAAGAGGAAGCAGCAGCAGCAGAAGGGTAAGGATGGCCAGAAGAAGCCGAAAGGCGAGGTGACTTGCTACAATTGTCAGCAGAAGGGCCATTTCTCGAAGGATTGTAAGAATCCGAAGGTGCCGATGAAATGTCACAACTGTGACAAGCCGAGGCATTTCAGGAAGAATTGTCCAGAACCGAGGAGGGACAAGCAGATTGTGCAAGCTTATGCTCTGGGAGCTGTTCCGTCGTCTTCAAAAGCTCCTACCGCTGAAGAGAAGGGAAAGAGTGTGGTGGTTCAAGGTATTCTTTTCTTATGTGGTGTTCCAGTTAGAGTTCTGTTTGATACTGGAGCGTCGCATTCGTTTGTTTGTAGTGAACTCGTAGGCCGGTTAGGTTTGGAACCGGATATTGTTGATAGGCCATTGGTTGTGACTAATCCAGTTAGGGGTTCATCTTGTTTGTGTATGTTATGCCGTGGTCTAGTTATATCGAGTCATGGTTGCTCTTTTGTTTGTGATTGCTTTGTTCTGAACTTTGCGGGGTTCGGAATTATTTTGGGTATGGACTGGCTTAGGAAGTATGCGGCAAAGGTTGATTGCGAGAGGTTGGAAGTGACAATCGAGAATGTGGAGGGGCGAAAGGTTGTGATACGATGTAAGCACGAAGAAGGCGTCTTCATGAGCTTCATGTATTCGCTGGTTGTTCCACGGGATGGACTGTCATCGGTGCCAATCGCTAATGGATTCGAGGATGTCTTTGACGAAGTCAAAGGGTTGCCGCCGCATAGAGAGATCGAGTTTCGTATAGATCTAGTTGAAGGAGCCAGACCTGTTGTGATGCCTCTTAGGCAAATGGCGCCTAGGGAACAGCAAGAGTTGAGGGTGCAAGTTGATGATCTTTTGCAAAAAGGATTCATTCGGCGTAGTGTGTCCGAGTGGGGTGCACCAGTTGTGTTCGCAACCAAGGCAGATGGATCGTTGAGATTGTGTGTGGATTATCGTGAGCTGAATAAGGTGACTAAGAAGAACAAGTATCCATTGCCGAGGATAGATGACTTGTTTGATCAGCTTCACGAAGCCAAGGTGTTTTCTCAGATGGATTTAGCAACGGGATTTCACCAGTTGATAGTAGCTAAGGATAGTGTGCCGAAGACTGCTTTTCGAACACCATCCGGTTTCTTTGAGTGGCTGGTAATGCCGTTTGGATTGACTAACGCGCCAGCATATTTTGTGGATCTTATGAATAGAGTGTTCAGAGATCAGTTGAACAAGTTTGTGCTTGTGTTCGTCGATGATATTCTGATTTATTCCAGAACGGAAGAAGAGCACAAGACGCACTTGCGTATTGTTTTGGAAATCTTACGGAAGCATCAGTTGAAGGCTAAGTTTTCGAAGTGTCACTTCTGGAAGAGTGAAGTGAGGTTCTTAGGCCATGTTATTTCTGGAAATGGAATAGCGGTTGATCCCGCTAAGGTGGCAGCAATCCAGGATTGGGTTAGACCTAAGAATGCATCTGATGTGAGAAGTTTTCTTGGATTAGCAGGATATTATCGACGGTTTATCAAAGACTTCTCCAAGGTAGCTGCACCGTTAACAGGATTGATGAAAAAGAACCAAGTGTTCAGTTGGGATGCTAAGTGTGAGCAAGCTTTCGGAATCCTAAAAGAGAGATTGACGAGTGCTCCTGTTTTGACTATTCCTAGTGGGAATGAGGAGATGGTGGCTTACACCGACGCATGTGGTACTGGACTTGGAGCAGTGCTGATGCAGAAGGATAAAGTTGTTGCGTATGCCAGTCGACAACTGAAGCCGCATGAAAGGAATTACCCAACTCATGATTTGGAGTTAGCGGCGATTGTATTTGCTCTGAAGATGTGGAGACATTATCTGTTGGGAGTTCGATTCAAGTTGTTTACGGATCATAAGTCGTTGAAGTATCTTTTCTCCCAAAAGGATTTGAATCTTCGGCAGCAACGTTGGCTAGAGTTTTTAGCATCATATGATTTTGGTATAGCTTATACTCCGGGAAAAGGTAACGCAGTGGCAGATGCGTTAAGTCGAAGACATGCAGGGTTGGGAGCCATGTTTTCAGAATGGAAGAGTCTCGAGTATTTAGCCGGATTTGACTTCAGGTCTAGATGTGAATTGGAACCTGAGATGTTGGCAAACTTATCGATAAGACCTTCTCTTGTAGAAAGGATTGGCGAGAGCCAAAAGCGAGACGATAAGCTTGTCAGGATTATCCGTGAATTGGAATCTGGATTGGATCCAGAAAAGGATAAAGGATTCGAGGTCGATAGAGAGGGTTGGCTTCGAAAGCAAGGACGACTAGTTGTTCCCGATATAGATGAATTGAGGAGTGAAGTCCTGAAGGAAAGTCATCACTCGAAGTTGACAATTCATCCAGGTGGAAATAAGATGTATCGGGATATGAAGAGAACCTACTACTGGGAAGGTATGAAGAAGGATGTTGGAAATTTTATTTCCAAGTGTATGAACTGCCAGTTGGTAAAAGCCGAACAGAAAAAGCCAAGTGGATTACTTCAGCCATTAGAAGTTCCTACATGGAAGTGGGAGCAGATATCGATGGACTTTATTGATGGATTACCTAGAACCAGAACGGGAAATGAAGGGATTTGGGTCATTGTGGATCGTCTGACTAAGAGCGCAAGATTCATTCCTGTTCGATCGACTAGGACTGCATCAAAGTTGGCTGAGTTGTATGTTAAGTGGATAGTTCGATTCCATGGTATTCCGAAGAGTATAGTGAGCGATCGAGACCCATTGTTCACTAGTGGATTTTGGAAGAGCTTCCAGGAAGTTTTGGGAACCGAGTTGTGTTTGAGTACAGCTTATCACCCTCAAACAGATGGTCAGACCGAGAGAGTCAACCGAGTTTTGGAAGATCTTCTTAGAGCATGTGTTTTGGACTTCGGAGGATCATGGGAAGATCACCTTCATTTGGTGGAGTTTGCATACAACAATAGTTACCAGTCTAGTATTGGTATGGCACCGTATGAGGCATTGTATGGAAGACCGTGTAACTCTCCGACATGTTGGTTGGAAACTGGAGAAAAGCTGATACTTGGGCCAGAGATGATTCGGCAGACTTCAGATTGTATAGAGATCATTCGGAAACGAATGAAGGCAGCCCAAGACCGTCAGAAAAGTTATGCCGATAAGCGTCGAAAGGATTTGGAATTCGACGTAGGAGATATGGTTTTTGTGAAGATTTCTCCACTGAAGAATGTTATCCGATTCGGGAGGAAAGGAAAATTGACTCCGAGATTTGTTGGACCATTCCCGATCATCGAGCGAATTGGAAAGCTCGCCTATAGGTTGGAGTTACCTGAGAAGATGTCGGGTGTGCACAATGTTTTTCATGTATCATATCTACGGAAGTATGTGCACGACTCGAATACAGTGGTTTCTGCTAATAGCTGTGAAGATTTCGAAGTTGATCCTGTTGGTAGAAGACCTCGTAAGCCGCTTCGTGTTGTTGAAACCGACACGAAACAGCTTAGGAGGAAGATAGTTAAGTTGCTCAAGATACAATGGAGTGATGATGATAACGACTGTACGTGGGAGGTGGAAGAGAGGATGAAGGCAGCTCATCCTGAACTCTTCAGGTATGGCCCTAAGGTGTCGTCTCATCTCGCGATATTGTAACTTGTTCTAAGTCTTAGAATTCTGTACGCTAAGCTAGAATTGGATGCATGGTTTGTTGATTGCTATGGATGGTAGGCGTACAGAATAGTCTTTGATTGCTTTGTTGCTTGGAATTTCGGGGACGAAATTCCTAAGGGGGAGAGAATGTAACGACCCGTATTTTTACGGATCGAAAATTTCGTTCGAATATGGAATTTTCAGCATTTTTAGTCGTTTCAGATTTTAGGCAGAATCTTTCTAAGTCCTAGGTCGTGAACGACCTAAGTGATAGGTCGTGACCGACTTATAGGGTTGGCGACTTAAGGGGTAGGTCGGCAGCGACTTAATAGAAATTAGCGGGTTGAGTGAGTTGCGACCTAGTGGCTACCGAGTTAGTATATTTTGGTCGGCAGCGACCTAAGGAAACTAGTGAGATGCGACCTATAATGGTTCGCGACCTATAGGAGTTAGCGATCTAATTGTTAGCGACCTAAGAGTTAAGCAGGGAGCGACCTATAGTAGTACGCGACCTAAGGGTTAGCGAGTTAACAACCCAGTATGTTGCGACCTAGTGGATAGCTTGTTAGCATAGTTAGGTCGTTAGGCGACCTAAGGAGTTAGGTCGCATAAGTTGTTAGGTCGCATGGGTTGGTAGGTCGCGTGAGTTGTTAGGTCGCTAGGATAGTTTAAGTGTTAGGTTGCGTGGGTCTAAGTGTTAGGTCGTAACACTGGTAAGTCCCTGGGTTGGTAGGTCGCGTGAGTTGTTAGGTCGCTGGGTTTTGTTAAGTGTTAGGTCGTAACCTCGTTAGGTCGTAGGATGGAGAGCTCTGTTAGGTCGCTAAGCGCGTAAGTTGTTAGGTCGCGCGTGCGATAAGTCGCTGGGTGTTAGGTTGAAAGCGACCTAGAAGTTGAGTCGTATGTGCGCTAAGCTTCAGTTGTCTGTTAGGTCGTGCGCATTGTTAGGTCGTTGGGTTTGGCCATGTGTTAAGTCGTAAGGTTTAGGCAAGTCTTTAGGTCGGTTGGTTTTAGGTCGTAGGTCGTGGACGACCTAACTCCGAGCGACCTAGGGAAGATTTCTACTATAAATAGAGGGGGTTGTTCTCACTTTTTGGGATCCGGATTTCGAAGCAACGAAGTGCTGCCATTTTGAGAGCTCGACTTCTACACTTCTTCACTTCTTTTCTCCACTCTAATCTAGTGCTTCCATTCATCCAAGTTGAAGATCAAATTGAAGGTTAAAGAGCTTAGATTGAAGATCTTCACCTTTTCAAGAGAGATTTCTTCGTTTGAAGCGGATTCGTGATAGATCAAGCTTGATCCTTCACTGTCCAGATCTGAAGCGTGTTGATTTGGGTTTATTTAGGTGATTTGGTGAGTGGTGATTATCTCTCACACGGATCCAAAGGAATAGATCGGATTGTTGGCTCGATTTGGTGTTAAAATAGTGATTTCCATGCATTTTCTTCATCCTAAGTGTAGATCCATATAGATCCATTGTTCATGATGATGTTACATCCATTTTATCATATGTTAACCTATGCAAGTTCATTCATCGAGTTTGTAGAGATATAATTCATGTTTTCATGCTTATTGGACTTTCAACTCTTTAATTACGAAAATGCCATTATTGTGATAATTGTCTATTTAGATCTTGTTTGAATGCTTGATGGTTTGGATTAATGTTTGATTTGATTGATTGTTATGAATTAGATGATTGATGGTTTGATTTAGACCAAAGACGATTCAAAAGCTAAGGGAAAGGCTCTTGAATTAGGAAAGCTGCTCGTGGCATATGTAGCGGGATGATGAAGCTCTTATGCATAGATTTGATGATGTGATGTTAAGATGAGGCTTTGCGAGGATGTGATGAAGCGAGGCAATCATGTGATGAAGACTTGGTCTAATCCAGACGGGATCATTCCAAGCATGTTGATAACTCGGTGATATGATTCGAGTTGAGGATAATGAATGGATATGAGAGTAGTCGTCGAGGAGGATGACTAGGAGGCTTGGATAGCATCGTTGTTGAAGGTTCTAGCATGCTCTAAGCAAGAGTACGTTTAGGCAGATTCGATAGTCCCAACGGCCAACTGTTGATGGTCGAGTACTCTGGGCAGATTCGATAGTCCTAGGCACGGGCTGCGACGACGTGCGGGAGTTATGTCTAGAACCGGGGTTTCCATTAGCCCTTGACGAACGGCTGAAAGAATGTGCCGGTCATTCAATTAACGGTGATATCGAAGCAATGATAACAGTGATAGCCAGAGTCATGGATGTTTGGTCGTATCATCATTCGGACTCAAGAGCGGTATTTTCTGGGTGCTTATCTGATTTAGGCCTTGGTACTTGGAAAACATCGCCCTTGACTCGAGTGATAGTAGCTTTACTTTAATTTGTATGCTCTGGTATGTTTGCTTCTGCTTAGTGTGTGTCTGGGGGCTATCACTGTAGAATGAGGTTGGAGTGGGAGGGTTGTATTCCTATTCCTTTTCCTTTATGCTCTTTTGGTATGTTGTTAGTTAATTTACTGCTCACTAAGACTGTTGTCTGACTCAAGGCTTTATGTTTTAATTCTTATTGCCTTGGGCTGTTCGTCCATTTTTGGGACGGGCAGACTAGGTAGCAGGTGACAGGTGTTGTTCTCTTCTCACGATGCTGATATCGAAGACGAGCTGGAGGGTTGCATATTATCTTCTTATTATATGTACTGGATGTTCCGCTGTTTTGTATAACTATGAGTGTTATGTAGTGAGGCTTGATGTATTGGCTATTTGGATGCTTGTATTCAACTATTATGAAGTTTTATATGATGGCATTTTATTCTGTAAAGCTTCACTATATATATGTTCTATTGTATTTTGTCCATGCGCTGTGAGTAATACGATAGATTCTGTTGTTTTAATCTACCCTGACAATCGTCCATGGTCGCCTGGCACACTTTACAACGCACTATCTCTAGATTCGGTGCAGGGGTCATGGGCGGTCGTCACACAAATAGCATATGCTTATCTCACCGGATAAGTATATTCACAAACCATTCATTTCAAAATATTTGAAACTCTTTTTAAATAAATGTGGAAAGTACTCTGCGGTATCAACCATGGATTCGCAACTCAATGATTACGTCTCTATCCCAGAGAAATCCAACTTAACTAAAGGCAATCTCTGCCTCCCGATTACGCCATGAAAGCATACCATTATTTTCCAAAAGCTTTATTTAATAATTATCTTAAAATAATACTTATAAAGTTTCTATATAAATTTTTCCTTTTTTATTTTAGGAAAATACTCTTCATAAAAAGGTTTATTATATAATATATTATTTTTAAAACATTATTAAATTTGAACAATCTATCTTGAAATAATAATAATGTCTTATTACTAATTTATCCTTAAGTAATAATTAACCTTAACCAAATCATTATAGATAACCTTTAATTTATAAATTTATATACTTTAAACATTTAAATAATTAAATAGCCTTGAAACAATAATTAAATACTTTTAAATAATTTTTAAGAATAATAAAATAATTAACTTTAAATCATTGTCAAAATATTTACTAATTAACTTTAAAATATCATAAATAAATAATAGTTATCCTTAAAACAAATTATTTTCAAACGACAATTCCAAATCGGAAAGGACTTATTATTTTCAATGATACTTAATCAAATTACCATTCGTTCCATAACAATCTAGAATAAGAGATACTGGTATTAACAATAATCTATTTTTAACAATTAATTTAACATCATATTGCCCAATATAAATATCAGAATAATAAATAGATGTCCGTACACTATAACAGCAGAACAGGGTTTTATTTCTGCTGGTCAATGTCCAAAACACACATATTCAGTATTAATGGCAGAACGGTGATTTATTCTATCATAGGGGTCCAATTAACAAAATTAGCGAAACGGTGTTTTACTCCGCTACATAGATCTCCAATTAACCACATTCAATTCACTTAAATTTCACAGCATTATTAGGTTATTTAACGGCACAAACAATAAAAGCCAAGCAGAGGTCATTAACTACAATCAACGATTCAAAATCGACTTACCACTCAGAACTGAACTATTTTCAATTTACTGAGTTAAATTATAATTTAAATCCATATTATTTGTTAACAAAAGAGATTTAAATAAATGATTTATTCCTAATCAATTCAAATTTTTAATATATCATTAAACCATAAGATAAATCGAATAAGAAATTACTTATCTATTTCTTCAGATTGTTATAAATCACTTAATGTCACATTGTAGAAATCTTAGCGATATTGGTTCATATGAAAGTTCTGGTCGATAGGATTCCAATGCAAAAACCCTCATGTCGATGGGTTTTAAATTGAAGGAGAAAAATTGTTTAAGACTTTTAAAGGGTATTAAATAAATCAATTTGATTAAAAAAAATTCAAAAAAACAACACTCCGCCCACAGTCCAAACCCATCAAACCCTTCTTCCCCTTTCTTCGTTCACCCCTTCTCTTTTTTTTCTTTCTCCTGTAACGAAACAATTTTTGCACGAATACACGTGCACGTGCACACTCGACTCCCATCACCGACCGACCAACCAACATCGCCCGCAAGTCCACTTCCCCTACCTCGCCGCACTACCCCACACCATGGCCTCTCACTTCCCCGATCGAATTTCATCCTGATGACCCAAATTCGAACCTGGGACCTATACTACGCAATGCCAAGACTTCGTTCAACCTCCTCATGCCATCGCCTCCGTTGACCAAAGACGCTGCTACCCATACCAATGCGACCGCCAAGTCATATGCAACCTCCAGGCAAGATGTGGCCCCACTCGACGCCGTCTACCACCCACAAATGACGATTTATCGAGCGCCACAAATTTTGACCTTAAACCCTAAATCCAAGTCACCTCATCCACTCGCTCGAAAAAAAAAGAATCGCGACATTTTTCCTATGTCCCTCATCACCTAAACCTCCTCCACGACAATCGCCATGCCACGAAATTGACCCAGCCGCCTGAATTTGAAGTTACGCCCAATCCTGGTCATCTCAATATTCCTTCTTCCCTATATCACTCAAAATTCTCAAACTTGTCTTAAAAATCAAGTTTTGAACAATGATTCCAACCATATGACCCATTGATCAAATTACGATGGTCAAATTTTCGACCATCTTGAACCCCTCACTGTTTAAAGTTATTTATCCTTCCTATACTTGATGAAATTCACTAAAATAAATTTTAAAATGTTCTATGCTCAAAACCAAACGACTTTCATTTTAGAATCATGTTTTAAAACTGAGTCTATATTTAGATATGGATTTCTAAAGCTAGATGACTTAACTTTTTTATCAAATAAAACATGAACAGAGGAAAAGAAGAAGAAGCACGGTGTTTCTTTGAGTTACAGGGTGATCTTCCATGTTTAACGCACATATACAAAGGCATATATACCCATCAACTCATGTACATTTGACATAATTTAAGGATCTATCAGATCTACAATTATATATATATATATACACACATATACATATACATATAACAGTAATAACCTGTAAACAAAACATAGGTGTTTACTCACAGGTTTTTGAAGGGATGAACACTGATTTGTTTTAATCCTTTCCAAGCTTTGAACAACTTAACCAGATTTGTTTTTAAATGGCAGATATGTTGTTTTGTTTCTTTTTTTTTGAAATTTTTTTATGTGAATGAACAAGTATGGCAACATATATATATAAGAGAAGGAAGTGTATGCTGCAAGCAAGAAAGAGGTCGAGATATATACATGTTCGTTTTCATCTTTTTATTTTATTTTTTTATTTTTTTTTTATTTTTGCCATGTGGTCTGATTTGATCTTATGTTTGGGCTGAATTGGTTGATTTGAAATTTTTAGACTTGATTTGATTCCATGGGTTTGATTTGATTAATGTAGATGATTTGATCTTTTATGTGCTTGAATTTGATGTTTTTCATCATGTTGTTCCCATGTATTTGTATATATATATATACACACATTTTTGTATACATATTTACATGCTTCCATATTTATTTGTTTTCATGTATGCTTACACACATATATTTATAGATTTACATATACACTAGTATGACCATATATGTATTTACCCATCTACATATTTGCATATACACCATTATATAAACATATATACCTATATATATATACCTATATATATTTTTAAACATCGCAAAGCTTTGCATATATATATTCATATAGATATTTTATCATAATTTGAAATAGTGAATTTTACATACATATATAAGAAATTCAAATCAATTTTCTATTTTAAAAATAAAATCTAGAAATTTAAAATATTATCTTGGCTTTAAAACGATATATCATTACTGATTGTTATTTCACAGGGATTTATCCTGAGTAAAAATACCGTATTATTGAATATTAAAAATTAATATTCAAAAATCAAGATGATAAAAATTCCGGGTCGTTACAAAAAGTTTTGAGTGGGGGAGATTATAACGACCCCTATTTCTAACCATTTAAAAATATTAAATTAAATATAAATGTTGAATAAAAATGGTTAGAAATAAGAAAATTTATGATTTTATTAATGAAAAATATATTAGAATGTAGGTTATGTTCTTAAATTGAATTCGTAAATCACACAAATTGCTATAAGATAAAGGTTGTAACTTATATTAAAATTTAAATTTTATGATATTAGTTTGGGTGAAACTAATAACAGAAACTGAAATAACGAATGTTAATTTTAATAAGAATAGAATGAATATTTTATTAAAAGGAGAAACATAGGTAGTTATTAAAACATATTTCGGAGAAGTTGATTTCAAATAACGAAAACATTTATTTAGTAGTAATGTATAACTTTGGTTGTGTGCAATAAATTGTATACATATGTCTGAATTAATATAAAAAGAATTTATTGTTTCTTTTCCATTATTAGGGCCCGTCTAAAGTTTGATATATAAGTTAATTGCAATTAAATTTATCGAAACCTTTTAATCGAAAAGAAAGAGAAATGAATGTTTTTCATTTTTGAATATAAGAGTAATTTTATAAAAGAAGAAAATTTAATTTTGAACAAAACGTTTACAGCCGTTAGATAGTAGTAGGTGGTACGAAAATTATTTTAATGTTCAACTTAAAATTTCAATAACTTAAATTTGTATGACTAAAACGTGTTTGAATAAGTTAATTTGAACAGAAATTAATTAGTTGAAAAAATGGGAAAAATCTACTCGGATTCAAATTTTAATTAGAAACCGATTAATGTTTAATGAAAAAATTATTATTTTCAAAATATACATAATTTTAAATAAGATCAATTGTAAATGGAATAACTTATTTTACAATGGAATTTGGTCCCGAAACTAGTTCCGTTGTGTTTAAAATAGGGGTATTTGGCTAGGAACGCAGGCGAGCACGTCTGGATTGGGGTCCGTGATTTTAAGGACAAATTGTTAAGGAGTTAAATCTATAAAACAACCTATCTCTTCTCATTTGTGCAGCCATTATCAAACCAAACCAAACAAAACCCTTCAATCTAACGTCCCACGTTCATCGGCGCAGCTAGAGGCGTTTTCAGGTGAAGCAGCCAAAATGAAAAGTGTTCGTCTTAGTGAGATGTAAAAGATGACCAGTTGGATCATCGAACGGCGAAGCAAGGTGACTAGAAATCACCAGTGAATGGCACAACTTGAGTTCGACTTTTGACGTCGACGTTAAAATCTAGGTGGCGGCGCTGAAGCAAAAGGGTAGAGAAGGTCATGGCTACATTCGGTCGGAGTTTGGTAGTGTGACATCGTCGGCGGCGGCGACAATTCAAAGTTGAATGGCTTTGAGTTATCGGGTTCATTTTGGAGTGAGGCGGTGAGTTAGATGATCGGACATGTGTTGTTGGGTCTTGCGAGGTCTGGGCAGCCGGAGGTGGTGGTGCGGCAACAGTAGCGAGGTTTAGAAGCGGTGGTTGGATTGAAGGGTCGCGACCTAAATTTAGACGAAGGCGGATTAGGCTAAACGTGATTAAGCGGGAAAGTAATTAACCTAATTAATTAATTAATTAATCAGTGCTTATAAATTTCGAATGTTAGTTAATTCATAACTTTTGCGTACGAGGTCAGATTGGGATGCCGTCTTTTGCGTTGGATTCATATCGACGATATCTACGATATGAGTTGAGTTAGTGGTTGTTCGCTTCAGCGCACAATTTTCAGATTCGTTTAAAAAAATGAGTGCTTAACCCACTCATGCAATGCTAAAAATTTCTTCTACAAGTTAAATCGAGTCATGAAGTTATATATTATTGATTGCTATTAGAGAATTTAAATTGAATTTAAATTGACATTCTAATTGACATTGAAATTGAATATCACCACTAATTAAACACCCAACATTTGATAGCTAATGACTGTTGTGGTATATGGTTGAATCGGTTGATTTGAATGTTGATTGAATATATGCTTATGGATGATGTTGTGATGGATGATATTGTGATTGGATATATGTTTGTTCATTGATTTGATATATCCCTGTTATCACCCTGTATACCATCGTCATTATATAAATTGTCATATTGATTATTTTTACATTGGATTATGATATAGACCCTTTACATCCTATCCTATATTGTCATATGAAATTATTAGAATGTATAGCTTTACTATTGTGGCCAGAAAGTGATTGTTGAAATATTACTACCGTTGGGCAATTTCAAAGGTTTTCATAAATTGAATTTTTAAAACTTTGGGAAGTTTTCATAAATTGAATTTTGAAACTTTGGAAATTTCTATGTTATAAAGAATTTAAAATTGGAAATTTCTACGTTATAAAAAATTCAAAATTGGAAATTTTGGTTAAATCAGATTTTCAAAAAATCATTTTGAAATTCGATTATAAATTTAAAATTCAAATTTAATAATAACTATATTTCTGAAAAGTGTATTTAAATGTTTTGAAAATTTTCTATAACTTTATTATAGTAAAAGAAACTTTTTGTAAAGAAATCTGTATTAAGTTTGACCATAAATATTTTCCTATCTTATTCTTTAAGTGGGATTATTGGAATTTTGGAAATTTATAAAAGTGTTAAATTTAACTTCAAACCTTTTTTGAAACTCTAGTAAGTTATTCGAAGAATAATTAATAAAGGAACCTATATTTATTTTAGTGATATAATAATTTTAAAAATTTAAACCTTGAAGTTAGTCATTTGAATTTGTGAAAATTATTAAATCGATTGGAAATTATGAAACTTTATTGAATGATTCTAAAAGGTTTTTAAGAATTCTGAAACTTTTTCTGTGAATTCTTAAAGCAAAATGAAGTTATTTGCAGCCATATTTCACCTGATTTGATTTAAATTACATAAGAATTTTTAGTTCTGACTCGAGTGTATTGTTTTCCTTTACGCTCGTGTCAGCCTGAGTATTTCAGTGTTTCAAAGGCGTTTGTTTCTAGAAGATGAATACGGAGTTTGAAGACCATATTTACTAGTATATTTTCGTTGCAATGTTTTGTGATGTCTGATATGTATAACTCTGATGTTATTGTATAATAAAATCAAATGTATATTGTTAAACAGCTACATGAACTGTTTATATATTTATTATATTTTGTCATTCCGTTATGGGATTCTGTATTTTTTGTTCTTCTATATCTCATTTCTTTAGAATAAAACCCATCTTTTGAATGGTTTGAGCTAGACATGTGTGATTTATTATCGACTTGAATCGTCCAAAAAGGTGGGTCGTCACAGTTGGTATCAGAGCTTTGGTTGAGCGAACACCTAAGCCTGTAGGGTAAACTCTTTAGAGATAAGGTTGGTAATACCCTAGAAAGAGTTTTAGTGTGTATATATATACACACATAAGAGCGCGTATTTGTTAGTGTTATAAAAATGTTTTATTTATTTCGAAATTTGGTGAATAAAATAGTTTTACCTAGTATTATATTTGATATATACAAGAATAATTTGAAAATTTTGATAAGGTTATCCATGATGTGTTTGTTTGAAAAAAATGATAATTTTTTATTATTATCATTTACTGATTGATTAGTTATGCTCGGCCAGTCTATGAGCATTGATTATTTTTGTTGATTTTCAAATTGTGTTTAACCTGTTTATAGGTAACTTTCCTTTTCAACATGGGATGGGTATATATTAATTTACTAGAAACATTGAATCAAACACCTTATGAATTTAGTTTCATAGTTAGACTATAAGATGTTCGGCGGCAATGTTGGGTTAAAATTTAATTGAATTTGATAAAAGTTTTTTATTTTAATATAAACAAAGATATACAATTGTGAACGATTTTATATAAGAATGATTTATATGAATATGTTTTTATAACTAGTAAAGGTTTAAAGCAGAGAATTTGAGAACTAAAATTCTGGTGTTTTTGAAATTGGTTTTCTAAGATTTCAGGAAAACTATAATAGTATTTTTTAAAAAGTATTACGAATAGAAATGTTTTCAAAGGATTTCAAAAGGAGTAGAAAGTACTGAACTCACTTCTATGCTTGGAAAATAATTTCGATGATGACTACAGCATCATCGGCGTTCATTTTCGAGTTTTGAGTGGGGGATGCCATTATAGTAGCTTTGCAACGCAATTATTTGATGAAATGGATTTTGATTTAAATCCTTGAAGTATGATTTGATATCCAAAAGATATATGTATATATTTATTTCAAATGATTTGAAATAAAACCCAGTGTTTAGTTCTTGATTTCATTGTAAGTGATATTATGGACACATATACCCTTGCATTAGGATAGTTTGGCTATGCATCTTGTTTAAGATGTTGATTGGTTATTTTCAATTATTGAAATGAAATGGAATCTTTTGGCAATTTTGAATAGAGAAAGTATAAAAGTTGATTTTTTCTAATTCTTAAATTAAAAGATTATAGAATTTAAGCAAGGTTTAAACTGTTGATACTCTTGTTAAGTAAAATGAATAAGATTATTTTTTATTAAACAAGTATGAACTTAAGTTTTGAAATGTTTTATAATGGAATTGTGTTTTGAGAAATGTTTATGAACATAGTTAATGTTTTATAAATTTTATTTATTTATAAAAGTATTTTGAAAGTATTTGAATTTGAAAGAGAAAAAAGAAAATACTGATTTTATATAAGTAAGACTTTACATAAATAAGAAATTGAAGAAATTTTGTAAACTGTGGATTTTGAAAATAATGAATTTTGAAAGGAATATTGTAACGACCCCAAAATTTAATTTAATTTAAATTAATAATTTATTGAATTTTTGAATTAAATCGATAATTAAATAAATTTTTGGATAAAAATTTGTAAAATTAATTATAATTGTAGCGAGTTTCCCCGGATCCAAATTAAAATTTGTTAAATCATTTAATTTTAAATATTGTATATATAGGTGATTTGAATCTTGATAAATGGTTTAATAAATAATTTAAGTTAAAATAGAAGTAAATGTTTGAAATAGAATAAACCTTATAAATATTAAAAGCATAAGTATAAAATAAAATTTTAACAACGTATTATTTTAGAATGTCATTTGAATTTAAAGTAAATGGATTTTAAAATAAATATATAGAGAAATACAATATAATTTGTATTTAAGTAAAAATAAATAATTTAAGTTAGAAATATAATTATAACAATATATTAATGAACTTTGTAAAAATATAAGCAAATACATTAACAAATAAAAACAAACAACATATAGAATAAAATAGAAACTTATTTACATATTCAAGTGTAGGCAAAATAAGAAGAAGATAAAACAAATACATAAATATCAAATAGCAAAACAACAAAGTAAGATAGAAATTCATTTTGTTGTAGAGTAATGAAAACAAGCAAATAAACAAAACAAAAGATGAACAAAACCAATACAACATTATCTTTCAGCCGAGCAAAACAAAATATAAAACAAAAGAAATACAAACCCATGACTAAAATCACCTTAGCCACCATAACATCATCTCCAGCCGAAAACAAAGAAATGCAAGGCAAGGGAATAAACAAAGTAATATGTACATAAGGTAATAAATGAAACATACCTCTAGCCTATCAAAGCATCTTCAGCATGGTCAAGTATCACCTCAGCCATACTTATTGGATACATCACTTTGTACAACTACTTCTTTTTATATACCAACCTCATTCATATCAGCCTTCTCCTCTGCTGTTTCGAAACTGAAAAGAAATCTAAAATGAATACCATCTCAACTTTAAAACAATACAAATCAATGCAACTCAGGGATTTAAAGAAGGTCTCAGCAAGCATAGATTCGACTGAGCTAAGAAATGACAAACAACGTCTTCAAATCTGAAGCAATTTTCAAAACCTGGAAAACAACAAAATTCAATTTCCAGTTCATTCATCTAGTTCTGTTTTCTGTCTTCATTTTAAGGTGAGCAAACTTAAATTTCTAGACCAGTTTCTTTTGAATCTCATATGAAGATGTGATGGATGTGAATTTGTTGGCTGGTTTATATGAACATATATATGTGAGTAACATTTTGAATGATGCTTTGTTTCTGCATACATAGGTGATAACTCTATGTTTATAAAATATATGTAAGTATGCATATTGATAGGTAAATCTGTAAGCATTGAACATCTCTGTTCTTGTTCAGAACTTAAGAGTTTTGATCAAGTTCCAAAACATTTTTTTTATATGTTCGATATAAATCCGTGAATTTCAAACAAAGTATGTTTGTTTAACATAGTTAAGTTTTAGAAATAAATTTCAATAAATTAAATCAATGATTATCTGAGAAATTGAAATGTACAGGCAACTTCAATTTTTTTGTCAAAAATTCAAACTTTTTAATTCACAAATTCAAGTGTATAACTAGAATCCTGACTGAAAGCTAGGATTTTTAAAATGAATGTGGTGATTTTTAGTAAGGTGGTTTGAGAGCAGTTTGAGGATGTTCATATGGGGTTTTTTCATCGATTGCCGGTGGTAGGAGGCGCTGGAGGTGTCGGGGTTGCTGGTGGGGGTGGTCGAGCTTACGGTGGTGATGGGAAAAATGGTCGGAAGTGGCCACGATCACGGTGGCGACTGCGGCGAGTGCGTGGAGTTTGTAAACCTAGTTTTGTCGCGTGCGTATTTTTGGGTTCGTTTGACATCGGTGATCGATCGAGTTCGATGCGGTTTGGAGGGATGGTGGATGGGTAGTAGGCGAAGCTGTAGTCATGGTGGCGAGGCGTACGGGGGTCGGGGGTAGCTACACGAGGTGGTTGTGGTGGCTCGAATTTTTTGTTCCAGGTTGGGTGGAAGCACTCGATTTCGATTTCGAGTCTATGATGGCAACGCGATGTTTGTGATTGAATACGAGGTTGATCGGCGACATGTAGAGATCATCAGGGATGGTCGGAGAGGACTGAGTCGGAGGTGCACGTGCACCAGGTTGTTTGTGCACACGAGGTTTGGGTTGGGAGCGATGAAGTTTTACTCGAGTTTAAGTTCGGGAAATTGGGGTAGGAACTCGAAGACGAGTTCGAGTTATTTTAGCATGATATCGGGTTAATTTTAGGACTTAAACAAAATTTTGAAAAAAAATACTCACACGGGTTAGATTGGGGGAAAACTCGAAGCACTTAGGTATTTCTCTCGGGTGTGACTCGAAGTCGGTCCCAGGTTGGATATAAAAAAACAGATTTTTGACTTTAAAACTAAATTTGAATCTTAATATTGTTAACCCATATTTTAAGATAATTGATTTAGTTTAAAATCGAATTAATAAGGGTTAATTTATTTATAAATTAAAGGTTAGTAAATTAATTTATTAAAGATAATTAATTTAGGAGAAATAAATTTATAAAGGTGATAAAAAAGATAATTTTTAAGTTTTATTTAAACTTAAAATTTATATGTTGAAAATTATGGTTTATTTTTTTTAGGTAATTAAGATCTTAAGTTATTAATGGTTTATTAAGCAATAAATGTTTAAAGAATAATTACTTAATTAATGATTGATTAAAGATCAAGTAAAGGTTAATGAATTAAAGAAATTTATTTAAAGATAAGTAATTAATATGATTTATTAATTTATGTGAGTGGTTAGGGACGATCCCTTATTGAAATTTTATTTATTAAATGGTGAATTAAATAACTAAAGGATAATTATTTGAAAATTTAAGGTTGATGAATTTTAATTAAAGGTTAATTAATTTATTACTGATGGTTAATTAATGAATTAAAGAAAATTTAATCAAAACGATTTGTAAATTTTTGAAGTTAATTAACCAAGATTAGTAATAAATTCATAAGAAATAAATCTGATTTAAATTAATCAAATAAATTCATTGATCTTACTTATGGATTGTTATGTAGAATATCTGATTTGTGATATTTATTTGATGATATTCTGTGATTTTCTGTGATATGCTTTGATATATCGATGATGATTGTGTATGATTTTTCTGTAATATATTTCTATGTGAATATGAAACCTTTGACCGTACACGACATTTGAATTTCGATGCGACAGGGAGTCGGGTTCCGGTTGGTTATCCGAAACCCACATCGAATTATAATTGTGAATCTTTGTGACTGATAAATTTATTTTATCTATGAATCTGTGAATGAAGATAAGCGTTATCGATTATACCGCTTATCGATATATCTGTGATGATTGATGTTGCACTATTGTGTGTGAAACCCCTGGACTACACTTTTACACACACAAATATGGATTTCACGTGGAAATCGGTTAAGTCATGGATAATTTAAATCTGCTGTTTTTGAAATTGAAATTTTTAGTTCAATTGATTTTGAAATTTGAAATTTGGGTTTAAAAGTGAAAAGCTTTTGAAATGGAATTTCGAATCTAAAAGTTATTTTGAATAACTTAATCGAGTTTTGAAAATTTAAATAATTTGATTTAAATTTGAATCTAAGTTGAAATTGAATCCTATGATTTGAAATTACGGTTAAAGATGATATAAATGTGTTTGTATGAATTTAAACCATTTTAAAAGTATTGTTTGAGAATTTGGATTTAACCCAAGAACTTTAACTCGTATAAATGAATCAGATTTCCAAAATGAAAACTGTTTGTTTTAAAGGAATAAAAGCTTTCAGATAGAAAATGAAATTCCAGTTTAGTTAAAGGAATTTCAAGTTTGAATTGAAAATGGTTTTCCAAGTTATGAATGAATTCTTTTTGAAAGTTATGAATTGAATCTGTTATCTTTAACAGATTTAAAATGACGATTTATTTAAACCCTTCGAAATGAAATTGTTTTGAAAGCTATAAGTTAAATCTTTGTTTTAAAGATTTAACGAGTTAATCAAATTGAAATGAGAATTAATTTGGAAAATCTGTGAATGAATCTTTTATTTAAAAGATTAAAATGTGGAAAGTGTTTAAACCGTTGAAGGTTGTTTAAAATGAATCTTTTTGTTTAAAGATTTGAAATGGTAATTGGTTAAACCATTTGAAGAGAGATTTTGGGTAATAAGTTGTGACTTAATTGAAATCTCATATCCATATGTTTTAAATATTTCGCTCACTATTTGGGTTAGCCGGGAAAGGACCTTTGGGTCGTATAACCCATTCCGAATAGTGATACGTCGTATATGGATCGCATTTGCTATATTACAGCATGATAGGGGGTTCTCGCTTCGCGGTTTGGTGGCGAGGAGGTCATCTGTCAGCAGTTTTCTAGAAGAGAAGTTCAAAAGCCCACGTGTGACGACCCAACTTTCCACTACCGGAAAGTCACGCCGTTTTTAAGAAAGAAAGGGGTGAGAAATAGAAAAGATAAAGAAGAAGAAGAAACAACATCAGAATCTCAACAGCGGAACGGATAAAATATAATATATCATATAAGAGAATACATAATATCATATACATCAGAGTTACACAGATAATACATCACATACTAGACAGTTATAAACACCTGTCTAGTTAATACAACTCGATACAACACAATACAACACAGAGATACCAACACAGCGGAACACTATACATATCTATAACGCTGAAGCCTCCTGCTCCATTGCTCCTCCACAATTCGTCAAAGCTAACCTGAATCCCTTGGCTACCCGTAAAAATTTGGGTACCCGAGAGTTTAAGAAAAACAGAAAATAAACTCCGGGTCAGACATGGGTCTGGTATGAGTAACAGGTTAAAGTTGCTTAACTTTGAAAATCCTTTGAAAACAAAAGGTATCACGTAAGACATCCCACACATAAACATGGAAATGTTTTTACCTTACGCTAACCAAAACATTTGATAGGAAATTCAGTGATATTATAATAGGTCTAGGGTTTTCAAGTAAATAGGAAATAGCTGAAATTGTTACATGATTAAATTCCAGCATACTAGCCACAACGTGGGTAATACAATCAAAACCGTAGGGTCTCGTAGGGAAAATGGGTTTCCAACAATCGAGATCAACAGAGACTGCTGCGAGAAGGTAAGTATTTGAATTTTTGTATGAAATTTGATTGGGGTTTTGATCCAGCCACTTGGCTTTTTGTTTTCTTTTTGAGATTGGGAGGCCGTAGAGCCATTTTGTAGTTGTGTCGAGCTAGCCGCGCAAAGGAGACGCTGGCGACAACCTTGGCTCTGGTGGGAATTTTGAGAGTATTAATAGATATGAGCGCGTATTTGTTAGTGAATATAAAATTGTTTTATATTGTGTTGATTGGTTTATTGAGTAGTTTATGGATTCTGGTCGATGTGTGGGACGCCACAACATTGATAGGGATCTCTAAACACTTGTATAGAACAATTCGACACAGTATTGTTTTAAAGTAGGGTAAATGAAATAATTTTACCCAAATTATTTTTGTATAAAAAGAAACGTTTTGTAAACTATTCTAGTTAATATATATGGCTGTTATGGATGTTGATGTACTCTGATGATGTATTCTGATGATGTATTGTATAAACAGATATAGTTTTTGATTTGTGTAAAGATCTGTTGATATATATTATATTTTATTCCGCTGCGATGGTTAGATTCTGATGTTGTTTTCTCTTTTCTTCTTCTACCTCTTCTTCTTTAAATTCTAATGGTTCGATTTTCCAGGTCTGGAAAGTCGGGTCGTTACAGTTGGTTATACAAACCTGTAAACAACTTCTTCCTTTATCACTTGCATTCCATTCGAGCAAAATACAAATGCCATACTACTTCATTTAAAAATTTAAAACAAGACTCCATTTAAAATCAAAACCAGATTCTACAACTTAATTCAACAGAGAAGTAGAGATGCAAAATAGCAAGAAGATCAAAGTAGAAAAAAAGAGGGACTTTCCAGTTTTTCAAGTTCAAACTGATGCAAACATCTCTGTTCTCATTTCCATGTCTGGTGAGTAACAAATGTTTTAAAAATATAAGTATATAGTTAAAGTGCATGATCATCTCTGAATATAATATGCCTGTGAACATGTTTTTATCTCTGTGAATATATGTATGTACATGCTTTGTGTATGGTCTGGATGTTCACTGTTTTCAAATTCCAGGTTCTAAACTCATTTATAAATCAAATACCCTAATTCAACTTCACTTGTACCTTAGTTTAGAACAATATAGTTTGTTATACCATGGACTTTAGACTACAAACTAGTTTAAGATTTAAACCATTTGAATTTCATCTGAAACCAAAAGAAAATACAGAGCATATTTAAACAAGTCAAAAACCAAGTATTAAAATTCTTATATTCAGGTATATAAATCGAAACTTCATACAAAATTAAGATTTTTAAGACAAAAATTGTAATTTTAAAAGCTTGGGTTGAAGAGCAGTTCCAGTTTCTATGTTTCATGTATTTTAAGTTGCCATGGTCGTTGGAGTTAATAGGAAGTGTCGTGCTTCCTCCAATGGGTAGAGGAGTGACCAGTGAAGTCCGGAAAAATATTGGATGGCGATAATCTTCGTCGAGGTGGCGGCGAGAAGCTTTTGAAATTGGGTGACCTAGTTTTGGGTTGCTGTGAATTTTCATTTCGTTCAAAGCCAAGAGTTGATCGAGTGTCATCGGGTTTGAGGAGGTGGTAGAGGTTGAGGCGGCGAAGTGATGGCCGGAGTTGCAGTGCTTTCGGTGATCGGAGCATGGGAAACGAGGCGTTTCCAGGTTGGTGGTGGAGTGGGTAGGTTTGTTCCAGGTTTGGAATTAGCGCTCGAATTCGATTGGGCAACTTGTTCGAGGTTTTGGGTGATCGAGATCGTGAGTGGTAGACGTGGTCGACTTGCTCGGCGTCGCGTAGTTGATCGAAGTCGATCATCGGTGGTGTGCACGTGCACCATATTTTCGCGTCTGGCTGTTGAGTTGAGTCTGGGAACACTCGAGTTTTACTCGAGTAAATCTCGTTTTGGTCCGGGTGAATGCGTATATTACTCGAAGTAAAAGATAGGGGTCTCGGGTAGGTCTGTCTTTTTGCATTTTCGACAATACCCAGTTGTCTCGAGTTAGTACTCGGGTAATTCTGTGTTTGGCTCGGGGAAATACCCTGTTTTTCTCGAAGTAAATTACAGAGGAACTCGAGTCATTTGTTTCAAGTTTAACTGAACCAGATTTGAAATAAAATTTTAAATTGTGGGTTTTTAAATTTAAAACCCAAGTTAACTGAGTAAAATTCAGTGTTTAAAATTTCCAGACTTTTGAAATAAAATAAAATTTAAAATTTAAACACTTTAAACAAATTTAAAGAGACTTAATTTAAGTGAATTCGATTTAAACTCTTCGTCACTAACTATTGTTTTAATTTGTAATTTGAGGTCTTAAAAGTCAGATTATAAAGAGATTTAAAATTTAATTATTGTTCGCTTAAGCTTGAAACTTAAAATGGAAGTTAAAATGGAAATGAGTTCCCTTTAAGAAATAATGATTTAAATTTAAACTCATTAACAATTAAAAGAATTTGAATGGTAATGGATGAATTTATATTGATTAAATTTGTGATTTGAGTTTAAATGAATTAATTAAAGTTTAAATGAATTAAGTGATTAGATTTGTAATTTCAAGTTTAATTTATATTAATTAAAGTTTAAATAATGGAATAAGTAATGTATATGTTATTAATGAAAGGTTAATTGAATTTATAATTTATAATAAAATTAATGTGAGTTAATTATTTTAGATAGTAATTAAATAAATGTTAATGGAGGTTATTAACTAAATTATTTATAATTAATCAATTTAACTGTTTATTTATAGTTATTTTGAATTGATTAATTAAAATCAACATTTTAACTGTTAAAGTATAGTTAATTGAATGGGAAGTAATTAAGGAATTAATTACTCATTTGATTTATTGAATAATTTGATTTATTTGAGTTAATTAAATTATTTTAATTAATCTGAATTAATCAATTGGTGATGTGATAAGTATAATTACTCAGAGAAGTAATTGGTAAGTAATTACAAGACGTAGTTAATGGGATGAGTTTGTTAATAAAATAATTAGAGTATAATTACTTTTTATAATTAATCAAGGAATTAATTGGAGATAATTATTTATAGAGTAATTAAAGGAGTTAATTACTGATTTGATTAATCAAGGGTGATTTATATTGTGGATTAAATTAAAGATTGATTACTTTGATTTAACTAAATTAAATTGTAAATGTAATTCGAGATCATTAATTATTATAATTAATGTTGGATTTGGAATAAATGTATTTGGATTTATTTATAAATGGAAAAATTTATTAATACAATTAATTAAGTAATGTAATTAACTTTAGTTAATTAATAAATGAAGTTATGAAAGGGTTAATTTCTATATTTGGTTAAGTAATTAATCTGGGAAGTAACTCAAGGAATTTACTTAAATGTAATTAAAGAAAATTAATCAGGGATGATTAATAAAAAGGAATAATGGGATGATGATTTATTAATTGATTGATAATTAATTAATATAGGCAAGTTTAATAATGATGAAGTAATTAATTTAATTAATTTTAAATTAATTAAAGGTAGGGTAATTGATTTAATTCGTTTTAAATTAATTACCAACGATGTAATTATTATCTTTGCTTATGAATGGATGATATGAATTCCCATTGATTGATTGAAAACTCAGTTATGTGATGAGTAATCTCTATTTGATTTGGATGCTCTGATTTAAGTGTGATATCATAGATTATCCATTTATGCTGATATGTGATTATTTATCTGTGATATTGTGATTTATCTATCTGTGTTGATATGGATAATTGAATTGAATTGTTTTAAACCTTTAAAACAACTTGGCCTTAAAAGACACGGTTTGGATTTCGATGAGACCGGGATCGGGTTTCCGTATACCGGGATTCTAGGTCTGGAGACCCGAATACCACATCGATCCAAAATAACGATAGGTCGTGAAATCCAAGTGGAGCAAGTGAAGACTCGAGGTATAAGAACTATTCGTCAGTATAACTCTGTGGGTGATTCCGTAATGAGTTTGACGGAAATAGTACTTATAGATTCGAGATGAAGATTCAGAGTGCAAGGGTTATCGTCGTTAACTCTGAGGGTGATTCCAATACGAGTGTAACAAGATAATGCCTTCGGTTTCGTTCGAACCCGGAACGAACTTGTATGGATTGAATGCTTTCAGCACATCGTCAGGTGGACGATGAGCATTCTAAGTGATGAGTTCTGATAAAGGTAATCGTGACCTCAAGCCTCATCAACCGGGAATGGCTAAAACAGGGGAGGTGCAGCAAAGCTTCGTGGGTAGCACCCACTTGAGAGCGAGATTTTCTCCTGTCTAGATGTCCCTTTTTATTTCGATTGTGTGGGCAGTGGAGACGTCCAACTGCCGGGGTTGTCTCGTTTTGAACTGTTCAGTAAGGAACGGGTCCGGCTTTGTGTTGCAGGGGAGCGGGCGTACTCCTCGGTACGGTGATCTAGGCCACGTACTGTGACGGGCGGTACCCCAATAGCCCAGCCATTGATGGAAACCCATTTTCCCTACGAGACCTTACGGTTTTGATTGTATTACCCACGTTGTGGCTAGTATGCTGGAATTTAATAGATGTAACAATTTCAGCTATTTTCTATTTACTTGAAAACCCTAGACACTATTATAATATCACTGGATTTCCTATCAAATGTTTTGGTTAGCGTAAGGTAAAAACTTTTCCATGTTTATGTGTGGGAAGTCTTACGTGATACCTTTGTTTTCAAATGGTTTTCAAAGTTAAGCAACTTTAACCTGTTACTCATACCAGACCCATGTCTGACCCGAAGTTTATTTCTGTTTTTCATAAACTCTCGGGTACCCAAATTTTTACGGGTAGTCAAGGGATTCAGGTTTAGCTTTGACGAATTCTGGAGGAGCATTGGAGCAGGAGGCTTCAGCGTGTAGATATATATATATTGGTTCCGCTGTGTCAGTGTTATTCTGTATATTCCGCTGTGTTGTATCTCTGTGATGTTGAGTTGTATTAACTAGACAGGTGTTTATAACTGTCTAGTATGTGATGTATTATCTGTGTACTCTGATGTATATGATATTTATGTGATATATTATATTTTATTCGTTCCGCTGTTGAGATTCTGATGTTGTTTCTTCTTCTTTCTATCTTTTCTATTTTCTCACCTCTTTCTTTTCTTCAAAACGATGCGATTTCCTGGGCGTAGGAAGTCGGGTCGTCACAGTTGGTATAAAGTGAAGAAAAGAAAGAGGTGAGAAGTAGAAAAGATAGAGAAGAAGAAGAAACAATCACAGAATCTCAACAGCGGAACGAATAAAATATAATATATCACATAAAACAATAAATAGTATCATATACATCAGAGTCACACAGATAATACAACACATACTAGACAGTTATAAACACCTGTCTAGTTAATACAACTCACAAATAACAGAGATACAACACAGCGGAAATACAGATAAACACTAACACAGCGGAACCAATATATATATCTATACGCTGAAGCCTCCTGCTCCATTGCTCCTCCAGAATTCGTCAAAGCTAACCTGAATCCCTTGGCTACCCGTAAAAATTTGGGTACCCGAGAGTTTATGAAAAACAGAAATAAACTTCGGGTCAGACATGGGTCTGGTATGAGTAAACGGTTAAAGTTGCTTAACTTTGAAAATCCTTTGAAAACAAAAGGTATCACGTAAGACATCCCACACATAAACATGGAAATGTTTTTACCTTACGCTAACCAAAACAGTTTAATAGGAAATCCGGTGATATTATAATAGTATCTAGGGTTTTCAAGTAAATAGAAAATAGCTGAAATTGTTACATCTATTAAATTCCAGCATACTAGCCACAATGTGGGTAATACAATCAAAACCGTAGGATCTCGTAGGGAAAATGGGTTTCCATCAATGGTTGGGCTACTGGGGTACCGCCCGTCACAGTACGTGGCCTAGATCACCGTACCGAGGAGTACGCCCGCTCCCCTGCAACACAAGGCCGTAACCATTCCTTACTGAACAGTTCCAAACGAAACAACCCCAGCAGTTGTCGCGAATCAACTGCCCACAAACCGAATAAAAAGGGACCTCTAGACAGGGGTATATCTCGCTCTCAAGTGGGAGCTACCCACGAAGCCTTGCTGCACCTCCCCTGTTTTAGCCATTCCCGGTTGATGAGGCTTGAGGTCACGATTACCTTTACAGATCTCATCACTTAGAATGCTCATCGTCCGCCTGATGATGTGCTGAAAGCATTCAATCCATACAAGTTCGTTCCGGGTTCGAACGAAACCGAAGGCATTATCTCGTTACACTCATTTTGGAATCACCCTTAGAGTTAACGACAATAACCCTTGCACTCTGAATCACCATCTCGAGCCTATAAGTACTATCTCCGTCAAACTCATTACGGAATCACCCACAGAGTTATACTGACGAATAGTTCTTATACCTCGAGTCTTCACTTGCTCCAATTGAATTTCACGACCTAACGTTAATTTGGATCGATGTGGTTTTCGGGTCTCCAGACCTGGAATCCCAGTATACGGAAACCCGATCCCGGTCTCATCGAAATCCAAAACGTGTCTTTTAAGGCCAAGTTGTTTTAAAGTTAAAACAGTTTAATTCAATTATCTATATACCACATATAGATAAATCACAATATAACAATGGATAATCACATTATCATCATAAACAGATAATCCATATTCCAACTCAAACAGATAATCAATATTGTCATATTTTAAAACAAACATCCATATAACAATAGATATCACTCATCTCATATCTGAGATCACAATCAATCAATGAAATCAATATCATCCATCATATATATAAACAAGGATTAATAATCACACCATTTATAATTAATTTAAAATGGATTAAATTAATTACAAATCTCTAATTAATTTAAAGTAAATTAAATTAATTACTTCATCAATATTAATCTTGCTTACATAACCATTAATTAATTACAAGTCAATTAATTAATCATTCTCTATTTCCATCTTAATTAATCAACTTTGATTAATTATTTTTAGTTACATTTAAGTAATTATCCTTTATTTATTTTACAAATTAATTATCTTATACCAAATATAGAAAGTAACCTTTAAATTACTAAAATCAATATCCTTAATTCCTAATTAATTATTTCAAAATAAATCCATTTAAATTACATCATTAATTATAATAATTAATGATCTCTAATTACATCTATTACATTTAGTAATTTATCTTCAATTAAACAAAATTGTTAATCACTTTGATTAACTCCATATAGTAATTAACTACCTTAATTACTTCATCAATATTTTAATTACTCCATAATTAATTATTCTCTAATTAATCCCTTCATTAATTATACAAAGTAATTATACCCAAATTACTTTCATTTTTTAAAATCATTCATAATTAATTACTTCCTTAAGTAATTATACTCATCATATCATCAAATGGTTATTTAAATTATTTAAACCAAATTAATTAACTTAAACAATTTATAATAAACTTCATTAATTACAATGTGAAATAAATTTCTTAATTACTTCCGTAAGTAATTTATACTTAAATAATCCTCACTTAATTATCTTAGATTTATAAATCTAATAAGTTTCAAATTAATCATGTTTATCCATTATTGATCATCTTAGGAAATATTCTTCATTGATCATTAATATTTCTTTAATTACTTTTCCAAAGTAACTAAATTAAGATTTATTAATTACAAATAAACTTTATCTTTAGTAGCTCATTAATTAATTCTCAATTATTAAATTAATAAATTATTAATCATTAATTAAAATTTGAATCTCATTTAACCAATGATTCTTAATTACCTCTTTGTTATACTAAATTAATTATCTTACCTTAATTAACTAGTTTAACCTTAATAATAACAAAATTAATAAATTTAATCATTTATTAATTAAATAAGTTAATTATTTATTTTTAACTAACTTAGAAATTTCAAATTCTTAAAACTACCTTATTTAAGAATAAACATTTTCTTATTTATAAACAAATTCTCATTTCAAATACTAGATTCAAATAAATATAAGTTTCAATTTGAACACACTTAAAAATATACTTTAACATTTTTAAAGTTATTAAAACATTAATTTTATAAACTTATATTTGTTTTAAACTATGGAAACAAAATTTAATTTGAATTCACATTTCAAATTTTGTTTTAACTCCATTAAAATCCTGCTTTAAAATCACAGCTTAAAAATCTTACAGGCCTTAAAACTGGTATTCAATATATGGCCCAATACATCCCAGCTTGCCCCGAGAAAACTCGCCTGTTACTTCGAGAAAAATATCAGGAAACCCGAGCTTCCCCCCGTGAAAACCCTACCACGCGAATACAAACAGGTCATCGACCTGTAGCAAATCAAAGAACACACCCACTACCTACTTCGAGTCCAAAGCAAGAAAGCTTCGATCATTTCTCAAATCGACTCGAGGAACTCGCGACCATTTCCTGCTACCAGAATTCACGTACACCAGAAAATCATTGTGCACGTGCACCACCAATTCGATCATCTCCGATCGACTACGACGACGTCCCCACGTCAACGACCATCTCCCATCACCATTCCTATCTCCAGATCCCCATCTCCAACTCAAACTCGAAATTCGACTACCTCCCAGGCCTAGAAACCAACAGTTCGAATTCGCCAAAGCCTGTCATCGCCCAGTGTTCGCCGCCTCGACCACCGGAGGTCACGAAATTTCGACCACGGCTTCTCCAACCACCTCGCTGCCATCCTCCAGAGTGCGGTCACACTCGATCCACTACAGTGGGCGAACGAATCAAATAAGAACCCTCTCCAAAACTAGGTTTTAAAACTTAGAACCGTAGCCATTTCCGCCACCGTGCCCATGGCCACCTGCGACCAATTTTCCAGTCACCCCGATAGACTCCTCCACCATCTCGCACAACCCCGAACACCCTCGACCTCGAGATCACCAGAAAATCACCATAACCCATTTTCCAGACAAACCCATATCACACCATCAATCTTACATTAAAATTTGTAAATTTAATTTTAAAAATCCTATCATTTATATACGATTCCAATTATATAATTATATCAACAATTTACAAGTTTTGATTTTTTTGACAAATTCATGTTGCTCTGTGTTTTCATTGTTTCTAGCCATTGCTTCTATCTATATATTTTTGCAACTATTTTAAATACTTAGTTAAGTTTAAACCTACATCTTTGTTTTAAATATTTAAGTTTCAGAAAGACTTGAATGAGAAGTATCTTTGAATAAAGATCCAAGTTTTAAATGTCTGTAATAAAAACAGAGATGATCTATGTAAATACCAGGCATTCACATAAGTTCTAGAGTCCTTAAACCCATCATATCCACTTATTTCCAACGTATATTACAAGCTTACATAAAACATAAGCCATATGATCAAACTAAAAGCATCTCATGGTTACAGGTGAAAGACAGAGGTTGAACTTAAATCAAAGCTGTTTTAAAACTACTGATATGCACACCCATATATATTCACAAGACTTACAGATATACATGCATAAAACAATCATAAACACAGACTTACACAAGTGACTTAAGGTTTGTTTTAAAAGTTTACTCACATTTAAAGTTCAAGTCAAAGATTGGAACTGAGATCAGGGAGGTTTTAAAATCTACAGACATGCACACTACATAAAGTCACAACATTTGCACATAAACATACACATAAACAAACTTCATCACAGAACTCATATGCAACAGGAGATTAGCTATTTAAGTTTTAATTTAAAAATGTTTACTCACCAGGCTTTGAAATAGAAAGCTTGCTCTTTTCTTGTTTGAAACAGGAAGCTTGAAAACTGGCCTTAGAAACTTGCATATATTTAGTTTTGATTTCTAAAACTTTGAACATGCTTGAAACATTAACCATGAGTTGCTGGAAAGCTTGCTTGTTGTAGTTGAGATGCTTAAATTTTGAATTGAAACTGAAGGCTTGCTTTTCTCATTTGATTTCAGTTTATATTTGTTTTGAGACTTTGCTTTGTTTTTAAAACTTTTAGAAACTAGGTTGCTCAGCCCTTTGTATACGAAATGAAATGAGGTAGGGTTGCTAAATACATAAGTATACAATAGTTTATTATCCTAGTACACGAGAAATCAGAGATTTTTATCTCTTTGGGGCTGAAAGCATACTTCGAACAGGCTTTGTTGGGCTAAGGTGGAAAACATTAAATGCTATGTACTTTCTTGTATACAAGCTTCTCCTACAATCCACTTTCGTATGTACTTACAACCTTACCTATGTTTATATTTGTTTGACTTTAAACTTAGCATACTTATCCAGCCACATTCGTATGTATTGAAATGATTTTTTTTTCTTACCTGCATGCTTTTTCTTCCAAGTTATAAATATTATTTGTTGTCTGACTTGCTTTAGCTACTTACAGGTTTCAACATACTCTATTTTTGCCTAGCCTATTCCTATTATAAACACTTGCTTAACAACATATTATAATTAAAACTACAACTATACAAGGTCTAGCATATCTCCATTTTGTTGTATGAGCATATTTTAGTTAACTTATATATTTTGCCTAGCTTATATTTGTTTATAAAGTTTCAACTCAAGTATAAACACAATTTTATACTTAACAAAATTTTAAAAATCTTGCCTTTACTTTCTTTTAAAACTTATATTATTAAATGCTTAATTTATTTAAAATTACTTCAAACCTATGTAAATTTTTATAAGATTCATTTTATATTTTAAATCATAGTTTACCAAAGCATGTGTATAAGTATAAACATAAGTTTAAAATAACAATTTCTATTTATTAAAAATCCATTGTAAAGATATTACAAAAATTAATATTGTCTAACTATAACTCATTCTAAAGATATTTTATTTAATATTAAAATAAATCAAATTCCAAATTACCAGAAAGATTAGAGTTTGAAAACATATCCTTATTTATTAAAATTTAAAACAGACTTTAACTATTTACAATATATACAAATATATATATAAATAAATAGAAAACAATTTATTAGTCTTAAAAGATAATTTATCAGTTAAATATTTATTTAAAAGACAATTATTAATTCAATTCATACCTTATTAACAATTATATATCAAATCAATTTAATATTTAATATAGATTATTAAATTGATATTGCTCAAAATTCTGGGATGTCACATTCCTCCCCTCTTAAAAGAATTTCGTCCCCGAAATTTAAAACAAAGGTAATTTAATAATCTCATTAAAGATTTAAATTTTAAACACAAGCATATATCATCAATATATACTAACACCCATAGCAATCAATCATCTAATCAAACAAATCTAACTATCCAAACAAAATACTTGATAGAATTTCCTCGAGTTTCCCCGGGTATAAATACCGGGTTACTCGCTCTATAGAATCCAAACAATCAATACTACTAAGCTATACACAACTAGATCTACAAACAAGATAGGATATCACACTATAGGCAAGTCTGACTCAACCTCCAAACTCCCTGAACTGCTGGCTCTACAACCAGAGATAACTCATACACGTACTCCCTCAGAGATACGTGAAATACATCGAATCCCAGTTATCCAAACTGGAAATTCAATCCTGAAGATCAAACACTTATCCAAAATCAAATCTCCGATTCTGGAATCCAAATTCCTCCGTCTCAAATCCACAAAATTCCTCGGACGATCCTGGGTCGCCTACATCCTTACTGATCAGCTTATCCTTCGCTGATGCCCTCGAAACAACCTGAACCAAAACAATCCAACAAAATGATCTTTCCAAGATCAACCAAAACTCAGAACTCCATTCTACTCCAGAATCAGGAAACAGATCTCACTACTCACATCCCGGAAGAGATAAAACAGGTGCACTTGCCAAACTGGCCTCAGATCCTGAAAAATTTCCTATAGAAACTCTCTAATCCAAAACATTGCAATTTCCAGTTGCTTCCACTCTTAAACAACTGCCACCATGCTTCCACTGCGCAACTCTGATCCGAGCAGATGAAAATGCTGATGACGAACACAAGCAAAGACTGGGAAACCACTTTCCAAAAATATGGTTCAACAGATCTAAAAATAAAACTCAGCAGATCCTCCAAACCCTGAGCTGCTTCACTAAGATCTTCCTCCAGAAACCATCCTACTACTAAGCGGAACCATCGGTACCACTCCTGGAATCCAGTCGATACCAAACTCAAACTCCAGATGCTAACAAAACTCTAACTTCCTGAAGATATCCAGAAAAATCACTGACAACCCAAGAGAATGCTGACTATCGCAAGTCACTTTTGCGATCAACTCAACCTAATTCCAAAGAAAAACTGTTCTCCCTTTATCAAGCAGAACAGCTTACACTTAACTTGCCAATCCAATGAAGAAATGGAACCACTCTGTTGCTTCTGAACTCCACTGCTAAGCTAGAAAGCTTCCTTGCCAACATACAGGACACTCCGAGCTACACTGCTGACACCAATGCCCAACGACTACAAATCCAAAAGCTCTTCGAGAAACTCGAACCTCAAACCCGATTCAAATTTGTGTTGCAGGGAACTTAGGATGGGTTCTCGGTACGGTGATCTAGGCCACGTACTGTGACGGGCGGTACCCCAGTAGCCCTGCCATTGTATGGAATCCAAAATCCAATAAGTGCCATCGGATTTGATTGTAAACCTAGTATGCTGGAATTTAATCATGTAACAATTTCAGCTATTTCATATTTACTTGAAAACCCTAGACCTATTATAATATCACTGGATTTCCTATCAAATGTTTGGTTAGCGTAAGGTAAAAACATTTCCATGTTTATGTGTGGGATGTCTTACGTGTGATACCTTTTGTTTTCAAAGGATTTTCAAAGTTAAGCAACTTTAACCTGTTACTCATACCAGACCCATGTCTGACCCGGAGTTTATTTCTTGTTTTTCTTAAACTCTCGGGTACCCAAATTTTTACGGGTAGCCAAGGGATTCAGGTTAGCTTTGACGAATTGTGGAGGAGCAATGGAGCAGGAGGCTTCAACGTTATAGATATGTATAGTGTTCCGCTGTGTTGGTATCTCTGTGTTGTATTTGAGTTGTATCGAGTTGTATTAACTAGACAGGTGTTTATAATTGTCTAGTATGTGAAATGTGACATCCCGGAATTTCTGACAATATCAATTTAATAATCTGCATTTAAAATCAAATTGATTTGATAAATTCTTGTTGATAAATTTAGAATTGATATAATAATCTTCTTTTAACTGATAATTTATCTTTTAAAAAGCTAATAAACTGTTTTCTATTTATAATGTATATATATTTGTATATATTGTAAATAGAAATCTTTGGTTGGAATCTAATAAATAAATAAATCTTGTTTTCAAATTCTAAATATATTTTTGGTAATTTGGAAATTAGGATTTAATATAGAATATATAGTTTTAAAATAGTTAAGGTAAATGTTTAATTGATTTAAATATATATCTTAGCTTAAGTTCAAGAATTAAATAAAAAGGTTTGTTTTAAAATATGGTTTAATAAATATGAGACATTAATTCATTTAAATAATAAATAGGAAGTTATAATCTCTTTTATAAATAAATTTAATTTGACAAATTATTGTTTTCAAAATACATTTATTAATGTATTGTTATATATGTAAATATAAATAGGTTTAAATTAGAGGTGTTATTTTCAAATTAAATATCTTGTTATATATATATGTATAAGCTTCTATTTGTATATATATATATACATAGTTTTGTTTCACTTTCTCTAAAATGAAATTCATAAATATAAATAATAAAAATATACATAGGGAAATATAATTAAGTATTTGGATTAGAAAATCGAAGAAGGAAATAAACTAAGTATAAAAGTAAACTCATCACCTAAATTCTAACCATATGTTAATAAACTATAAATATACTTATTTATATTTCAAAGATAAGAGCAAAGGCAAATAAACAAAGTTAAGTAAAAGAAAGATAAGTTTGAGGCTTGAGAAAGAAGACACTAAAATATATTTTAGTTTGAACAGAGATAAGGATAAATATTTGTAGACATAAAATATAGGATATGAAGCATACCCAGGCAAGTAATCATGTCTGTAAAATAGTAATGCAAGAAAATGAATAAACAAGGTAAAGGTATGAACTATCTTGTGTACAATATGGTTCAGAGAACATAAGTATTAAAAGAAATAAATATCTTCATGTTTGTACAGGCAAAAGAAAAATCACAAGTACTATACGAAATTTAAACAAAAAAAAAAGATAAGTATGGGTTTGTAGACAAAAGGACCAAGGCATTAAATGCCATTATCTCTAGCAAGGTCGAAATCATCTCAGCCATATTGTTAAAGAGAAAAATCTCTGACCTGGTTGTACAAAAGAAAATAAACAATCGTGTAAGCATTGTTATATTTATCAATCCATCTTCCTTGTCTCATTTTCGGTTACAAAGAAAAACTTAGCATACCAGAAGTTTTATTTCAAACTGAAGCATCCTTCATTTAAACAAAAACAAGAAGATTTACAGGAGAATCAAGCTAGCAACTTTCAAGAAATTTTCCAGTTTTAAAAGCTTGTTTCAAAAATGTGCTCTGTTCTTCAACTTTCAAAATCTGGTGAGTAACATTTTAAAATGAGATTTTGAGATCTATAAACTGAGTTTATAAAGTGAAGCGGATTTTAATATAAATTCAAGGTGTGAATTTATAAAGGATTGTGAATCTGTTTTAAAAATAAACAGAGATTTATTTTAAAGGTTGTGAAAGAGAAGTATTTTCTGGATAGCCAAGTACATTTGGTTTTAAAAAGAAATTTTAAATATTTGTTAAAGATTTATTGTTATTTTTAAAAGTCAAGTTTTAAAAATCTATTATTTCCAAATGTTAAATTTCTAAAGTAAGTAATTTTCAATCTATTATTGTAGTTAATACAAATGAGATTTGATAATATGTTTTAAAAGGAAATTTGTTTATATTCTTTAAAATGGTTTTATTTTAAATATCTTTAAATATATATTTTAACTTAAATATTAAAGAAGTTTAAAAAGGCGTTCTTATAAAGTATTTTTAATAAAGTGTTTTGAAATTATTTTAAAAATCTAAAATGGTTTTGTACTTGGCATTCCAGTGAAAATAAATATTTGGGAAATTATTCCGTGAGAGGAATATAGTTTGAAATTGTTTCCAATGGGAATTGAAATGAAAATAATATCTTGTGAAGATATTTTGAGGGATATAAATAATTTGGAGAAATTATTGATTGTTGATGGTTGTTATGGATGTTAATTGATAGTTAAACAACAGACTATCAATATTGGCCAAATGCGCTGATCGTTTCGAAGAGACCGGGATCGGGTTTCCGTATACCGGGATTCTAGGTCTGGAGACTCGAAAACCACTTCGATCCGGTTTGTACGTTTCATGGGGAAACGAGGGTAATATTGATAAGGGGATAGTGTTATCAGTTCTGTTCGGACCTGGAACGGACTTGTATGGATGAATGCTTTCGGACATCGTCAGGGGACGATGGGCATTCTAAGTGAAACGTTCTGAAGGTAACGTTTAGCCTCAAGCCTCATCAACCGGGAATGACTGAAAATCAGGGGTTATGCAGCAAGGCTTCGTGGGTAGCCCCACTGGAGAGTATGATCATTCCTGTCTAGATGTCCCTTTATTTCGGCTTAGTGGTGCGGTTGCTGATCCCAACCGTGGGGTGATCATATTCGGAATTACCCATAGGTGATTCCGGTCTTGTGTTGCAGGGGAGCGGGCGTACTACTCGGTACTGTGATCTAGGCCACGTACTGTGACAGGTGGTACCCCAGTGCCTAGTCATTCGTTGGAAATCCATTCTCCCTACGTGCCTTGTACGAGTTTTGTTTGTATTACCCATGGTGTGGCTAGTATGCCGGAATTTAATAGATGTAACAATTTCGGCTATTTTATAAGTATTTGTAAATAGACACTACTATAATATCAGAGGATTTTATAAAAAGTGTTTTAGCTATCGTAAGGTTAAAACCCGACATGTTTATTTGTGGCGTGGTCTTACGAGATGCTTTTGATTTCAAAAGGATTTTTGAAACTTTAATAATAAATTGAGTGTGATTTTCTCACGCTGGTATTCCAGACTGACTCGGGTATTGTTTTATATGATGCTCGGGTCAGACCGAGATAAACAGGATCAGATTGTAGCTGTGGAGCTCAGGAGACGAGCTGGATGGCGATACGTACTTCCGTATTTGTTTATTGTTCCGCTGTGTATTTGGATGTATATCATTGATGTGATGAACTCTGATGATGGATTATGTAAATATATTGTATAAACAGATATATTTTTCTGTTTGAGTAAAGACCTGTTTTGTATATATTATATTTTATTCCACTGCGATGTGAGATTCTGATGTTGTTTAGTTTCTTTCTTCTTCTACCTCTTCTTCTTTAGCACAAATGGTTCGATTTTCCGGGACTGGAAAGTTGGGACGTTACAGTTGGTATCATTAGAGATGGTATCAGAGCTAAGGTTGAACTTTAGCTCAGGAGTATAACACGTTAAGTAGCTCATTAGAGATAGAGTGAAGTAAACTCTAGAATGAGTTATTCTCAGATATCCGTCTGAACGTCTCAGTAAATTCTCTTACTATCCACTGATAGTAGATATGAGTGCTAGAAGAAGACGAGATAGGGGACAGGGAAATACGACTATAAATGGTCAATACCCTGCAACAGTGGAAATAACTTTCTTATCAATATTCTTTGATTCGATTCCAAAATTCTTTTCAATTCTTCGTATCAGCTACAAGAAGAAGTTTCGATGTGATGATGGCTCTACGAATAGTTGTAGAAGATCCTTACTTCGTATCTTCATCGATTTCTTATCAGCTTTTGATTTAAACCTTAATGAACTTGAAATTGGAAATTTTAATTTGAGGTAAATCGATTAATAGAATATGAAGGATAAATTTGAATTGTATCGGTAAAACGATTTCGTTTGAAACCCAATTTTGAAATTCTATTGAAATTTCTTGTGAATACCAAAGTCCGAAGAGGGACAAATTGGTATGTATTCTGAGATATTCTGACTTGAGTTTGGAATCCATGTCTAGTGTTTGAGAAATTATAGGAGTTCGAATCTGTCTATCTTTGTCTTTGTTTCGTGCCTGCGAATTTCGAGGACGAAATTCTTTTAAGGGGGGAAGTTTGTAACGACCCCGAAATTTAATTTAATTTAAATTAATAATTTATTGAATTTTTGAATTAAATCGATAATTAAATAAATTTTTGGATAAAAATTTGTAAAATTAATTATAATTGTAGCGAGTTTCCCCGGATCCAAATTAAAATTTGTTAAATCATTTAATTTTAAATATTGTATATATAGGTGATTTGAATCTTGATAAATGGTTTAATAAATAATTTAAGTTAAAATAGAAGTAAATGTTTGAAATAGAATAAACCTTATAAATATTAAAAGCATAAGTATAAAATAAAATTTTAACAACGTATTATTTTAGAATGTCATTTGAATTTAAAGTAAATGGATTTTAAAATAAATATATAGAGAAATACAATATAATTTGTATTTAAGTAAAAATAAATAATTTAAGTTAGAAATATAATTATAACAATATATTAATGAACTTTGTAAAAATATAAGCAAATACATTAACAAATAAAAACAAACAACATATAGAATAAAATAGAAACTTATTTACATATTCAAGTGTAGGCAAAATAAGAAGAAGATAAAACAAATACATAAATATCAAATAGCAAAACAACAAAGTAAGATAGAAATTCATTTTGTTGTAGAGTAATGAAAACAAGCAAATAAACAAAACAAAAGATGAACAAAACCAATACAACATTATCTTTCAGCCGAGCAAAACAAAATATAAAATAAAAGAAATACAAACCCATGACTAAAATCACCTCAGCCACCATAACATCATCTCCAGCCGAAAACAAAGAAATGCAAGGCAAGGGAATAAACAAAGTAATATGTACATAAGGTAATAAATGAAACATACCTCTAGCCTATCAAAGCATCTTCAGCATGGTCAAGTATCACCTCAGCCATACTTATTGGATACATCACTTTGTACAACTACTTCTTTTTATATACCAACCTCATTCATATCAGCCTTCTCCTCTGCTGTTTCGAAACTGAAAAGAAATCTAAAATGAATACCATCTCAACTTTAAAACAATACAAATCAATGCAACTCAGGGATTTAAAGAAGGTCTCAGCAAGCATAGATTCGACTGAGCTAAGAAATGACAAACAACGTCTTCAAATCTGAAGCAATTTTCAAAACCTGGAAAACAACAAAATTCAATTTCCAGTTCATTCATCTAGTTCTGTTTTCTGTCTTCATTTTAAGGTGAGCAAACTTAAATTTCTAGACCAGTTTCTTTTGAATCTCATATGAAGATGTGATGGATGTGAATTTGTTGGCTGGTTTATATGAACATATATATGTGAGTAACATTTTGAATGATGCTTTGTTTCTGCATACATAGGTGATAACTCTATGTTTATAAAATATATGTAAGTATGCATATTGATAGGTAAATCTGTAAGCATTGAACATCTCTGTTCTTGTTCAGAACTTAAGAGTTTTGATCAAGTTCCAAAACATTTTTTTTATATGTTCGATATAAATCCGTGAATTTTAAACAAAGTATGTTTGTTTAACATAGTTAAGTTTTAGAAATAAATTTCAATAAATTAAATCAATGATTATCTGAGAAATTGAAATGTACAGGCAACTTCAATTTTTTTGTCAAAAATTCAAACTTTTTAATTCACAAATTCAAGTGTATAACTAGAATCCTGACTGAAAGCTAGGATTTTTAAAATGAATGTGGTGATTTTTAGTAAGGTGGTTTGAGAGCAGTTTGAGGATGTTCATATGGGGTTTTTTCATCGATTGCCGGTGGTAGGAGGCGCTGGAGGTGTCGGGGTTGCTGGTGGGGGTGGTCGAGCTTACGGTGGTGATGGGAAAAATGGTCGGAAGTGGCCACGATCACGGTGGCGACTGCGGCGAGTGCGTGGAGTTTGTAAACCTAGTTTTGTTGCGTGCGTATTTTTGGGTTCGTTTGACATCGGTGATCGATCGAGTTCGATGCGGTTTGGAGGGATGGTGGATGGGTAGTAGGCGAAGCTGTAGTCATGGTGGCGAGGCGTACGGGGGTCGGGGGTAGCTACACGAGGTGGTTGTGGTGGCTCGAATTTTTTGTTCCAGGTTGGGTGGAAGCACTCGATTTCGATTTCAGTCTATGATGGCAACGCGATGTTTGTGATTGAATACGAGGTTGATCGGCGACATGTAGAGATCATCAGGGATGGTCGGAGAGGACTGAGTCGGAGGTGCACGTGCACCAGGTTGTTTGTGCACACGAGGTTTGGGTTGGGAGCGATGAAGTTTTACTCGAGTTTAAGTTCGGGAAATTGGGGTAGGAACTCGAAGACGAGTTCGAGTTATTTTAGCATGATATCGGGTTAATTTTAGGACTTAAACAAAATTTTGAAAAAAAAATACTCACACGGGTTAGATTGGGGGAAAACTCGAAGCACTTAGGTATTTCTCTCGGGTGTGACTCGAAGTCGGTCCCAGGTTGGATATAAAAAAACAGATTTTTGACTTTAAAACTAAATTTGAATCTTAATATTGTTAACCCATATTTTAAGATAATTGATTTAGTTTAAAATCGAATTAATAAGGGTTAATTTATTTATAAATTAAAGGTTAGTAAATTAATTTATTAAAGATAATTAATTTAGGAGAAATAAATTTATAAAGGTGATAAAAAAGATAATTTTTAAGTTTTATTTAAACTTAAAATTTATATGTTGAAAATTATGGTTTATTTTTTTAGGTAATTAAGATCTTAAGTTATTAATGGTTTATTAAGCAATAAATGTTTAAAGAATAATTACTTAATTAATGATTGATTATAGATCAAGTAAAGGTTAATGAATTAAAGAAATTTATTTAAAGATAAGTAATTAATATGATTTATTAATTTATGTGAGTGGTTAGGGACGATCCCTTATTGAAATTTTATTTATTAAATGGTGAATTAAATAACTAAAGGATAATTATTTGAAAATTTAAGGTTGATGAATTTTAATTAAAGGTTAATTAATTTATTACTGATGGTTAATTAATGAATTAAAGAAAATTTAATCAAAACGATTTGTAAATTTTTGAAGTTAATTAACCAAGATTAGTAATAAATTCATAAGAAATAAATCTGATTTAAATTAATCAAATAAATTCATTGATCTTACTTATGGATTGTTATGTAGAATATCTGATTTGTGATATTTATTTGATGATATTCTGTGATTTTCTGTGATATGCTTTGATATATCGATGATGATTGTGTATGATTTTTCTGTAATATATTTCTATGTGAATATGAAACCTTTGACCGTACACGACATTTGAATTTCGATGCGACAGGGAGTCGGGTTCCGGTTGGTTATCCGAAACCCACATCGAATTATAATTGTGAATCTTTGTGACTGATAAATTTATTTTATCTATGAATCTGTGAATGAAGATAAGCGTTATCGATTATACCGCTTATCGATATATCTGTGATGATTGATGTTGCACTATTGTGTGTGAAACCCCTGGACTACACTTTTACACACACAAATATGGATTTCACGTGGAAATCGGTTAAGTCACGGATAATTTAAATCTGCTGTTTTTGAAATTGAAATTTTTAGTTCAATTGATTTTGAAATTTGAAATTTGGGTTTAAAAGTGAAAAGCTTTTGAAATGGAATTTCGAATCTAAAAGTTATTTTGAATAACTTAATCGAGTTTTGAAAATTTAAATAATTTGATTTAAATTTGAATCTAAGTTGAAATTGAATCCTATGATTTGAAATTACGGTTAAAGATGATATAAATGTGTTTGTATGAATTTAAACCATTTTAAAAGTATTGTTTGAGAATTTGGATTTAACCCAAGAACTTTAACTCGTATAAATGAATCAGATTTCCAAAATGAAAACTGTTTGTTTTAAAGGAATAAAAGCTTTCAGATAGAAAATGAAATTCCAGTTTAGTTAAAGGAATTTCAAGTTTGAATTGAAAATGGTTTTCCAAGTTATGAATGAATTCTTTTTGAAAGTTATGAATTGAATCTGTTATCTTTAACAGATTTAAAATGACGATTTATTTAAACCCTTCGAAATGAAATTGTTTTGAAAGCTATAAGTTAAATCTTTGTTTTAAAGATTTAACGAGTTAATCAAATTGAAATGAGAATTAATTTGGAAAATCTGTGAATGAATCTTTTATTTAAAAGATTAAAATGTGGAAAGTGTTTAAACCGTTGAAGGTTGTTTAAAATGAATCTTTTTGTTTAAAGATTTGAAATGGTAATTGGTTAAACCATTTGAAGAGAGATTTTGGGTAATAAGTTGTGACTTAATTGAAATCTCATATCCATATGTTTTAAATATTTCGCTCACTATTTGGGTTAGCCGGGAAAGGACCTTTGGGTCGTATAACCAATTCCGAATAGTGATACGTCGTATATGGATCGCATTTGAAGACCGGTGATGAAGACCGGATATTTTCGAAAACGAAAGGACAACTCATCGAATGTCTCTGCATCGACTGGTCCTCGGTATAGAGATTTATATCACTCTTTTTGTGATGGGAAGTCCGGACGTGATTGGAAATTATCCGGATTTGCAAGGGCTTCGTGAGAAGTGCCTTCGGTTCTGTTCGAACCCGGAACAGACTTATATGGATACATGTCTGACATTACACTTTGAGATATAAAGCCGATTTCTTTCAAATACATTTCTGTTGGTGGCGGAGAATTTATTCTCTTAGCTTAACACCCTTCTCTGAGACGTACGAGCTCAGAGGTTATGTAGTTGAAATTTATCAGCGATATATCCCAATTTGGTAATGTGGCATGCTGAGTGTTGCTGTGTGATGATCAATGTTTGATCATTTGTGATATGATCATTTGTTTGATCATTTATCTTTGTGATCATAGGTTGATCATCTGTTGACCCAAAGCGTGGCTTTTTGAAAAAGCGTAGCTTTGTGGACGAGACTTCATCGAGCCTCACAACCCGATAATGGTCGAAACAGGAATCGTGCGGCAAGGTTTTTAGGGGTAGCTCCCCTAGGGTATGACCATTCCTTCTGGAAAAGGGTAGTATCATGGTATGGAGCCCAGATACTTACTCATGTGGATACACTTTCTTTATGATGTGTGATGTTGGTTATCGAGCGCTCGGATAAAGGTCCCAAAGGACCGGGGGTGGCATATCTGAGGTTTCTTTTATCCCTTGGGAAAAGGGGTTGCCGGCCTTGTTTGGCAGAGAACAGTTGGTTCTCGGAACGTCCCGCCAGAGGCGTTTCTTTCGTAGAATAGGAAGTTCCTTAGCCTGACCATTTGTTGGAAATCCAAACAAAACAATACGAGCCCTGTACGGTTTTAGTTGTATTACCTGCCATGGAATGTGGTGGTAACCTGCTATTGAACATGGTAGCTATAGTAGGCATAAGTGCGAAATGTCTATGCTGGCTAAGATTTATATTCTACTTTCGAAAATGTTTTCTGCACTATGCACTAGTAATAATATCAAATGATTTGATTTTGCGTAGTAAGCATCTTTGACTATCATAAGAAGAAATCTCCTCCAATTCTGCGTTTGCATTGTGTGTGTGGTGGGAGGTCTTATGGTAGTTTCATTTTCCAAAAGCATTGCGAATTGACTTTAAAATTCTCTGCTATTTGTTTTAAAGATAAACTGTTTTTGTTGCTCACACCAGTCCCATGACTGATCCGGAGTTTATTGTTCCTTTCCTAAACTCTGGGTGCTCATAATTTCCTACACGAGCAGTCTAGAGTTTGGTTTTTCAGATATTCAGATTAGTAGATTTTCTGGAGCTAGTTCAGTCTTTGGATCGGACTGCACTTGCTTACCTTTGTGCCTCGTTATTGGGAGTTCGAGCTATTTATGGATTGGCGTTTTGGAGATGAAGATTATCCGCTGCTGATGTTATCGTTTTCTTTTCCGCTGCTATTTGTTGTATCATATCTCTGATGTATATTGATATTCATTGTATCACTCTGTTGTATCAGATATTGTATCCGATATTGTATATCAATGTATTATTCTTTTATTCCGCTGTGTTATTTACTTAATGTTGTTATAAGCTCCGGCGACTCGGATTTGAACGGTCGAATCTACGGCATTCGAATACGATGTAAAGTATGGATGTTGATTTTCGAGCGCGAAAATCTGGGACGTTACAAATATGGGTTCGTAAAACTTGTATAACACTTAGATGTACCGTAATATGTGCTTCTGTTCTGTGTTTATAATATTTTGTTCTGAACTCAGCTCTGATACCAAGCTGTGACGCCCTACCCCGAGATACACATTAACACTGTTCCGGTTCCTGTCCGAGAGTTTGTGACACATTTGCCATTGCGGCGTGCCAGTACTGGACCTTCGGGTCATTGCCATTGCGGCGTATTTGTCTTCGAGGCGTTTGCCATTGCGGCATCTACCATTGCAGCGTATCAACACTTAACAAAGAAATATGTGTATATATCACACATACACAAATAAAAATTCATTTTCTTTTAATTTTTGAACCCAATTAGGCCCATTAACCTTTAACCAGTTGAGAAATGAGAAATAGTGTTGGTTGTATGTTCATTTTCCAGTCCTCCTTCTTCTTCCTCCAGTTGAAATAGAAAATAAGAAACCTTTTCACCAATTTTTCAAAACCAAGCTAATTTCTTCAGCAAATTCAACCAAATTCAAGTCTTTTTGCAAGATAAAGATAAATAAAAGGTATACAAATCCAAGTCATACAATTTCATCACCAAACTTATTTTATAGTAAGAAGTTTTCTAAATATTTACTGTATTTTTTTTGCATGTTCTGTAATACTCTTTGTTAATGTGGGTCTCGGGGTGAGGCGTCACAACTTGGTATCAGAGCGGTATCTGTATGTGTGTGTGTATATATATGTGATGATCTACTGTTCTGTGATGTGTTTTGCATTTGAGTTGTTGTATTTTGTTCTGATAGATCCTATAACCACCTATTGGTTTGTATTAAGTATTTACTGGATATGTCGATCCTCTTGAGATAGAAAAAAAATAGCATTTGTCGACGTATTCAATAGATATTTAGGACAAGGCTATAGATGGTCGCTCCTAACCAGCACTATTCTTCGCATTAGCATATAGTATTACCCAGTAATACTCTTTTTTAATGTGGGTCTCGGGGTGGGGCATCATAGCTATTCAATTTTTAGGAGGAAGAAAAATGTTTTTAGATTCATATAAGTATGAAGCTGAAGTGATTTTTGAAACTTACTGATTTTCGAAGACCTTTGATGTCGTAAAATATTCGATTTGGAAGTTTTCGATTCTTTTAGAGAGGACTTTGTATAAGTATGAAGTTATTTCGAGGACTACTGATTTTAAAAGGTATCTGATTTGGAAATTAATGATCCTATATAAATAGAGTTTATATAAATATGATATATACGAAGTTTATGATATGGAAGGGAACTATGTATAGTATGATATATATTGAAACCGAAGATACAGAGAAGTACCCTCCTTGAAAATATGAAATCAGAGATCCATTAGGTGGATCCACTTAGAAATCCACTCGGTGGATTTAATTGAATTTGATGCGGGTTGTCCGAACATAAACTCATGAGTTCCTTTGATTTTTGTTTTTCTCATAGCGTAAATTGAGGGGTGTGATACATACAGTTACCATGGATTCGCTAGTAATATCGACAACCATTTCATAACTGCAATCTATTGGGGGTTTTTGTGGCGTAAATTGAGGGGCAGAGATTGCCTACAGTTACTATGGATTCGCTGGGGTAGCGACGTAATCATTGTGTAACTGCTTTCACGGTTTTTCATGGCGTAAATCAAGGGGCAGAGATTGCCTATAGTTACTATGGATTCTCTGGATAGAGACATAACCATTGTTTAACTACGATCCATGATTAGTTATCGAGTGGTTCTTTCCATATCTGTTTTGGTTTTTAAGTATTTTCACTGGATGTTGAAACAAGTCTACTAAGTACTTAGAGATTTTTAGTCTTGCATCTGATCAATGTATGGCTAAAGTCTGTGAGAACGAGAACAAACTTGTCAAGACATCGAGTTATAAAATGTATTTTTATACAAAACTTATATATCTTTTCTAAGTCATTAAGAAATGTTTAAAAGGTTGTTATTTAAAATTAATATTGTTTAAAAGTTATTTATCAACGTTTTAATATAGTGAAAAGTTAATTACATAATTGATATTGTTTGAGTTAATTATTATTATTTGTTAAAATTGTTTGGAAGTAAATTATTATTCAGTATAACAATGTTTAAAGATCAATGATTATTATTTTGTAAATACTGTTTGAAAAAGTATTTTGAGATTAGAACTAACAAATTTTCAAATAATGTATTTAAGAATTTAAATAGCTTCTTTCTAAATAAGTAATGATGTTAATAATTATTTTCAAATATTTTACCTATATTTATAAGGATGTCTATTATAAATATTAAATGGTATTTATTACTGAAATTTACCACATATGAAGTAAGGAATTTTACTAATGAATTTTGTAAAGTATTGAAATATTAAGGATTATTAATTTTTTTAAAAATGAGATTTATATAAGTTTTCTTCATACTTAAAATTTAGAGATATTATATAAATAGAGTATGTAAATTTTTCCGTTTTAAAATTTTAATGAACAAATGATTGGAAAGTTATTATATATAATATAATAAATTTGATGGAAAAATTATTTTGAATAACTATTTTGAAAGAAAATGGAATTTTAAAGTATTTTACTTGGTTTTGAAGTAATAATACGCAATTTAAATTTTGTGCACTATTTAAATTATAATAAACCTAAGTAAATGTTTTCCCTGATTCGAATAATTATTTTAAATAACATTTTATAAATTAGTTATGAAAGATATGAAATTTTATACTCTTGATTTTGAAATAGAAAATTTAATGCAAGAGTTAAGTATATTATTAGTTTCAATTTAATGATCTTTGAGATTAGACTTATTTGAAATGATGAATTTAATAAATCATCGGATTTAAAGAAATGTTAGTTTAAAGCTTGTTTAAAATGTTTTTGACATCAATTTCTAATATTATTTAAAACTGTTTAGGGAAAATCTTAGCATAATACTATGAGAATATTTTATATGTATATCTTATATTTATACTAAGTGAGCAAGTTTAAATGTTTTATAAGCCTAAAATTTTATGGTATACCAAAATATTTTGTTCCACTTTAAAGATGAATACCCAAAACTTAAATTTTTATTTTTATTATCAAAGTTATTACGAATTTAAATTATTTTATACTTAGCTTGAATTTATTTGCTTGCTTCACTTCCTACTCTTTTTTCCTTTTCCTTTTTGAAACAATTATGAAATTGAGTAAATGTTTATAACCATAAAACTATTTTATAAAATGACTCATTAATGATTTTTGGTTGCATGTAGCTTTTACGTCACACTAGAGTTGCATGTAGAATTGCATCGTTATTGTAAGTTGCATCACATTGCCTTGTTGCATATGGTTGTTATATTGCATGTGCTTATGATAGATGTAACGACCCGGAATTTTGGATATTTGAAATTGGAATATTTAATTTATTTTAAATATTTAAAAGTTAATTTTTAACTTGGATTTCAAATATCACTATTTATTGGGTGATTTGATTATTTAATTAAATGAGTGGAAATTGGGTAAAATGTTAAATCAGGAGTTTTAAGCTTGTTAAAAATAATTTGAAGGCTTGTAAAATTTATATTGATAATACTAAAGATAATAAAAGTTTTAAAGTTTAATTTAAAGGTGATTTGTTCAGTTTTAAAAATATATCGTTTAAATTGATATTTAAAAATAGCTTTCCAAGGCACAGTCTCGGATTTCGACATAACCAGTTCCATTAGATCCGTAATAGTATATTATTATCGGATTTCAAATTTCGTAGCGTTTGGAGTGGTCGTTTGGTCATATGATATGTAAACGCGTTGAAATTTATATCGAAAATTCAATATAATAACTAGATCCAAAAAGCTATCTTCTCCATACGATCGAATTAGGACTCGAAACCTTTTCCATTGCATTTGAACTAGGGGTATAACATTATAAACGCCTAGCGGCACGCCTCGATAGGAGGTCGAGATTTTAAGCTACGATTTCGAGGCGTTTAAATTAATATATATATATATATATATATATATATATTTGTTGACCAGTCAAACGAATTACATCAGCACCTTTACATTTCCCCTTCAAATCACTGTAGCAAGCATTCAACACGCCACCTCCTTTTTTTATATCACGTCCCTTCTTTTACTTCACAGCCGAACAAAGAATATATATATATATATAATACAAACAATAGATATTCATAGTTTAAATATGGCAAGCCAGTCCTTCTCCCCTGTAAAACAAACCAAGAGTTCCCTCTTCTTCCTCTCTATCGTTCAAATTTCAAAAAAAGAAAAGGGGGCCGCTGCATATAAATCGCGAGCACCCTCCTCCTCTCTTAATTCATTCGAATCTAAATCGGTTCGAACGAATTTCCCTTCCCTTCTCAACATCGAAATCGATACCGATTTGTCGAGTCATGTGGGTGCGCTGCTGGGAAATCGCGATGGTTCAAGAACTCGCATGCGCAAGGTGGCGATTGGAGGTTGCAGTGGTCAAGCCCGGTTAAGATGGGCTTCGGGGTCACCATGGGTTGCGCGCACGGGATGCCAAGATGCTCGTAATCATGTGGAGTCGGCGGTGATCGCATTTGGTAGGGGAGGCCGAGGCGGCTGCTACGAAGGTAGGCAGTGAGGTATTTTCAGTTTATTTTATTAAATTATATATATATATACATATTGCTGGAAACAGAAGAAATATAGATAGATAAGATTTTAATCTACAGTAAGATATAAAACAATTTATTTTTTCAGTTTAAAGATTTATATAAATACATATATATGTATATGTATACAGTAAAGAAGAAGTATAATATAAATATATAAAAAAATATGCACTTACCTATTTTAATTTAAATATATATATTTAGATAAACAGAAAAAAAATATGTATAAGGTATTTTTAAAAAAAAGGGTAGGAATTTTTAAATGTTGAAAAGTTTATATAAAAATTAGAGCTTTAAATCTATATAGGTTATTTTTATAAGTATATTTATGTAGCTTCAAAAATAAATATACATATACATTGTAAACCTACTGGTTAATTTTTAAAGAGATGTATTAAGGTGATTAACTTGTTTAATTGGCTTATTTAATTATTTTAGTTACTAAAAATATTATTTATTATAGGAAAACTAGTTTAAAATTAAATTATTAGTTTAGATTAAATTATTAGTTAATTAAATTTATTAAATGGTAATTGATTATTCGATTACTTCAATTGTTAATAAATCGTATAATGTTTATACAAGGTCTAAAATCATGGAGAGACAAGCCGGTTTGGATTGGGTTGAAATTAAAAGTCAAAGTTGAGTTAATCTCACTCAAATTGGATTACTGGTGAATTTAAATAGTTAGAATTTAAATTATTGGTTGATTTATTGAAATTGATAATTATTATTAGTCTGGATGTGATATTATATATAGTAGTATATATATATATATTGGAGTGATTGATATTCCCGCATTATATAGCGGATGAGACCCTATGCGCCCCATGTAATAGCGGATGACCCTTTATATCGCAATATCCCCCTCGAAGTGGGATTGGTATTTTTATATTGTGCTAACATCTATGGATGCAGGGAAACAGGTTGGAGGGATCCAACTGGATTCCTCAAAAATATTGAAATTCTCATATTCAGTGATATGATTATTTGATAATCTGTGATAGATTATAGTTTAAATTGAAATTATTGAATGCTATGGTTGGGCTGAATATATTCTGGTATTTTAAGATATCAAAAATATAAAGATTGGATTTTTGAAGGAAAATAAATGGGGAAAATTTAAGTAAAATATTTATAGCGGAGTTGAATAAATTAAAAGAATGAATTTAGGGAAAGGGTAAAAGGTTGATTTTAAAGTCCTATTGAATAAACTCCAAGTATGGAAAGGAAAAGAGATTTTGAATAAAAGGGAATAAAAGAGTTTTATGGACTTAAGTGATATTGTTTAAGAATTAAAGGAATTATTCTTAAATTCTAGATTTAAATGGTTTGGGAGAAATAAAAGGAGAATTTTGAAATAAAGTGTGGAATTGATGTTCCAGATTTAAATAAGATTTTAAATCGTGATAAAGGAGTGAACATGGAATTAATGGATTTTGGAATAGATTTGGGTAAATCAAGAAATAAATTCAAAATGGAATTAATTCAGAAAATCGATTAAGTGTTTTGAACAGTGATTAAAAGGAGAATGAGGCTATGGATTTATAAACTGGGTTATAAATAAAGTGAGGTAATTATCAATGGATAATTTGGAATTATAAATTCATGGTGGAAATTTATAAGGGGATGCATAAATTGTTTTAAAAATAAATAGTGGTTTTATTTTTAAAATGCGAGAAAAAAAATTCACGGGATTTGGGACGTAAATTAAATTGGAGGTAAATCGAGAAGGATTTAAAATGGTTAGACCGGTTTTATTGGAGCGATAAGGGTATTTTCCCGAAAAGCTAAGTATATTTTCAAAGAAGATTTTTAAGTATAAATTTGAAGTTTTAAAGATATTTTAAAGGAATGTTTTAGAAAAGTTTATTTTTTAGTTGTTTTAAAATTTTTAAAGTAAATATTAATTAAGTTAGTTTTAGTAGTAATTATTTTAAAGGTTAAATTAGTATTATGATTCAAACGATAATTATTAAATATTTATACTTTATACAATAGTTTTATTTTAAAAAGTAGTTATTGGCTAAGTTCTACATAGAGAATTATTTTAGAATTTCCTAAGTATTATTTTGAATAAAGAATATAAGTAGTTTTGTATTTAAATGTTTTAAGTGTATATTTTTGGATAAAGTGATTTAATTTATTTAAATCTAAATTTAATAAGACTTGGGGTTCTTCAGTGGAAATAAAATAATTGGTTGAACGATTGTTTAATTTGATAGTTAAATAACCGACTATCAATATTGACCAATGCGCTGATCGTTTCGAAGAGACCGAGATCGGATTTAATTATCCGAAAACCAATTCGATCCGGTTTAAATGTAGCGAATGAATATCGTGAAGGTGATGAAGACGGTTATTCGATTTGTCCAGTCCCAGGGCAACTTGTATGGACGAATGCTATCAGAACATCGTCATTGGAGGACGATGAGCATTCTAAGTGAATGTGTTCTTTAAAAGGTAACGCTTAGCCTCGAGCCTCATCAACCGGGAATGACTGAAAATCAAGGGATATGCAGCAAGGCTAAGTGGGTAGCTTCCAATTAGGATAAGATTTCCCCTATCTAGAGTCCCTTTATTTCGGCTATGTGGCAGTTGTTGATCCCAACCGCGGGCCGATCTTATTCGGGCTATCCAGTAAGGGGTAGTCCGGTCTTGTGTTGCAGGGGATTGGGAGTGGTCCTCGGTATGCTGATCTAGACCAGGTACCGTGATAGGTGGTACCCCAGTGCCTAGTCACTCAACTGGAAATCCATTCTCCCTACGTGCCTTTACGGTTTTGGTTGTAGAGCCTAGTATGCTGGAATTTAATTAATGTAACAATTTCAGCTATTTGAATAAGTATTTGTACTTAGACACTATTATAATATCAGATGGATTTGATAAAAATGTTTTGATTATCGTAAGGTAAAAACCCGTCGTGTTTATGTGTGGCGTGGTCCTACGAGATACCTTTGATTTCAAAGGATTTTGAAAACTTTAATAATTCAGTTGAATGTGTTTTCTCACGCTGGTTTTCCAGACTGACTCGGGTGTTATTTTATTATAATGCTCGGGTCAGACCGAGTATTACAGATACAGGATAGGATGCTATGGAGCTCAGGAGACGAGCTGGATGACGAGACGTATCACACATACTTGATGTGTATTCCACTATGCAGTGTAAGCTGTATAGTTAACTTTTGTGAGGACAAGTTATTATAACTGTCCAGTGTTATGTTATTGATTGTGTTGTACTCTGATGATTGTAAGTATTAAACAGTTACAGACTCTTTTGTATAAAAATCTGTTGTTATATATTATATTTTGTTCCGTTGCGATTGTGTGATTCCGATGTTGTTTTCTATTTTCTTCTTCTACCTCTTTCTTCTTTACCCTAATGAATCGTATTTCCATCCACCTTGAGTTAAACTGTTGGAGAATATTGTCGACTCGAAGGGGTACGGATTTGCGGGTCATTACAATAGGAATAGCTAATGTATTATTTTTTGTCATGTTTAACTCTCTTTTAGGTTATGTATGCAAAATTCAGGTATATTAAAGAAAGAATACTTGAGGATTTTTATTCATAAGTAAGTTGGTTGCCTAAGAAATAGGTACGTATTTGTATTGTTGGTTGGTTGACGATTATCTGCCCCTGATATGGGGAGCCGCTTGGCTTTTGTTTTCTTTTGATTGGTTTTTCCTGTAGAGGCAGTTTGTAGTTCTTTCTGACTCAGCCCGCGAAGGAGGTGCTGCCGAAATTTTCCGTAAAATATAAGATTCAAATTTTTTTTAAACTCATTTTCACAAATAAGTTTGGAAATGCTAGAAAATTACTTCGTTCCTTTTCGAGCACGAAAAGTTTTAAGTGAGGGAGATTGTAATGACCTGTATTTTTAACCATTTAAAAATATTAAGTTTAATATAATTGTTAAATGAAATGGTTAGAAATAAAATAAATTATGACTTTATTAATGAAAATATATTAGAATGTAAGTTATGATCTTAAATTGAATTTGTAAATCACACAAATTGCAATAAGATAAAGGTTGTAACTTATATTAAAATTAAATTTATGATATTGGTTTGGGTGAAATTAGTAACAGAGACTGAAATAACAAATGTTAATTTTAATAAAGAATAGAATGAACGTTTTATTAAAAGGAGAAATATAGGTAGTTATTTAAAATGTATTTTGGAAACGTTGATTACAAATAACAAAAAACATTTATTTAGTAGTAAAACTTTGGTTGTGTGCAATAAATTGTATAAATATGTCTGAATTAATTTAAAAAGAAACTATTGTTTCTTTTCGATTTATTAGGGCCCGTATAAAGTTTGATATTAAAGTTAATTCCATTAAATTTATTTAAATATTTTAATTAAAAAGAAAGAGAAATGGATGTTTTTCATTTTTGGATATAAGAGTAATTTTATAAAAAAAGAAAATTTAATTTTGAACAAGACGTTTGCAGCCGTTAAAAAGTAGTAGTCGATACGAAAATGATTTTAACGTTAAACTTTAAATTTTAATAACGTTAATTTGTACGATTAAAACATGTTTTAACAAGATAATTTGAACAAAAATTAGTTAGTTGAAAAAAATTAGGAAAATCTACTCGGTTTCAAATTTAATTAGAAACCAATTAATATTTAATAAAGAAATTATTGTTTTTGAAATATATATAATTTTAAATGAGCTCAATTGTGAATGAAACAACTGGTTTTACGATGGAATTTGATCCCGAAACTAGTTTCATTGAGTTTAGAATAAGGGTATTTAGCTGGGAACGTGGTTGAGCATGTCTCGATTGGGGTCCATGATTTTAAGGACAAATTGTTAACGAGTTAAATCTATAAAACAACCCATCTCTTCTCATTTGCGCAACCATTATAGAACTAATCGAAACGAAACCTTCCAATCCAATGTTCCACATTCATCGGCACCACTAGAAGCATTTTCTGACGAAGTGGCCAACATGAAAAGTGTTCGACTTGGTGAGATGTAGAAAATGACATGTTGGGTCGTCGAACGGCAAAGCGAGGCAACCAGAAATCACCTGCAACTAGTGCAGCTAGGGTTCACCTTTTCGACGTTGACGTTAACATTTGGGTGGCGACGCTGAAGCATAAGGGTAGAGGAAGGTCATGGCTTCATTCAGATGGAGTTGGTGGCATAACATCGTAGGTGGGGGCGGCAATTTAAAATTTAATGGCGTTGAGTTATCAGGTTCATTTTGGAGTGAGGCGGCGAGTTAGATGGTCGGACAGGTGGTTTTGGGTCATGCGAGTTCTGGGGAGTTGGCGGCGGTCATGCGGCAGCGAGGTTTAGAAGCAGTGGTTGGGTTAAAGGGTCGCAACCTAAATTTAGACGAAGGCGATTTGGCTAAACGTGATTAAGCGGGAAGGTAATTAACCTGATTAATTAATTAAATAGTGCTTATAAATTTAAATAATTTCGAATGTTAATTAGTTCATAACTTTTGCATATGAGGTCGGATTGGGATGTCGTCTTTTGCATTGGATTTGTATCGACGATGTCTATGATATGGAGTCGAATTAGTGGTTGTTTGCTTCAGTGCAAAATTTTAGATTCGTTTAAAAAGGCGAGTGCTTAAACCCACTCGCACAATAGTAAAAATCTCTTCTACAAGTTAAACCGAGTAATGAAGTGATAACTTATTGATTGCTGTTAGGGAATTTAAATTGAATTTCAATTGACGTTGAAATTGAATATCACTTCTAGTTAAACAACTGACATTTCATAGCTAATGATTGTTGTGATATATGGTTGAATTTATTGATTTGAATGTTGATTGCATAGATGCTTATGGATGATGTTGTGATGGATGATATTATGATTGGATATATATTTGTTCATTGATTAGATATATCCATGTTATCACTTCGTTTATCATCGTCATTATATAAATTGGCATATTGATTATTTGGACATTGAATTATGATATGGACCCTTGGACATCCTACCCTATATTGACATGTGAAATAATTAGGATGTATAGTTTTACTGCTGTGGCCAGAAAGTGATTATTGAAAATTTAACCGGCGTTGGGCAATTTGGCAAGTTTTCATAAATTGAATTTTTAAAACTCTACGAAGTTTTCATGAATTTAAATTTGAAACTTTGGAAATTTCTATGTTATAAAGAATTTACAATTGGAAATTTTAATGTTATAAAGAATTTAAATTGGAAACTTCTATGTTATAAAGAATTTAAAATTGGAAATTTTGGTTAAATCGAATATTCGAAAAATCATTTTGAAATTCATTTATAAATTTTAAATTCAAATTTAATTATAAGTATATTTTTGAAAAGTGTATTTAGATGTTTTGAAAATTTTCTGTAACTTTATTATAGTAAAAGAAAATGTTTTGTTAAAGAAAACTATATTAAATATGACCATATAACATTTGGGTATCTTATTCTTTAAATGGGATTATTGGAATTTTGGAAGTTTATAAAAGTGTTAAATTTAACTTGAAACCTTTTCTGAAACTCCAAAAAGTTATTTAAAGAATAATTAATAAAGGAACCTGTATTTATTTCGGTGATTTTATAATTTAAAAATTTAAACCTTGAAGTTAGTCATTTGAAATTTGTGAAAATTATTAAATCGATTAGAAGTTTTATTGAATGATTCTAAAAGGTGTTTAAGAACTCTAAAACTTTTTCTGTGAATTCTTGAAGCAAAATGAAGTTATTTGCAGCCATATTTCACCTGATTTGATTTAACTTACATAAGAATTTTTATTTCTGACTCAAGTGTATTATTTTCCTTTGCGCTCAAGTCAGCTTGAGTATTTCAGTGTTTAGAAGACATTTGTTTCTTGAAGATAAAGATGGAGTGTGAAGACCGTATTTACTAGTATATTTCCACTACATTGTTTTGTGATGTCTGATATGTATAACTCTGAGTTTATTGTATAATGAAATCAAATGTATATCGTTAAACAGCTTTATGAACTATTTATATATACATACATACGTACATATGTATATATTTTGTCATACCGCTGCGAGACTCTATATTTTTGTTCTTTTGTATCTTATTTCTATAGAATAAAACTCATTGATAATCCATCTTTTGAACGGTTTGAGATGGACACATGTGGTTTATTGTCGACTTGAATCGTCCAAAAAGGTGGGTTTTCACAATATCGGCTCCCTTCTTCGCCGCTTCGATCCTTCAAAGCCACCATCCATCTTCCGTTTTCCTTTATCCTTGCTAGATCTTGCTCTGAGCAATCCTTCGTCGTCCAGAGCATTAACCTCTTCCTCATTGGCTACAGCATCCTTCTGGCGTAGAAAGCTTTCTGCCTCATGATAAAACTCTACAAGACCCCTCAGAGGATACCGTTCTAATGCAACCTTGAAATCCATCTTTGCGACAATTCTTGAGACCACTACCATCAAAACCATCGAAGGTTCTACCTTCTCAACCACTGCCACTGCTGTATTGAACCTTGTCAGAAAACTCCCGAGGGTCTCTCCGGCCCTCTGCTTCATACTTGCTAATGTCATTACATTTTTCAATCATGAAATATGAACCTGGAACTTATTCACAAACCTATTCACCAACTCGGCCCATGTGTTGATGGAACTGTTATCCAGCTGTCTAAACCATAACGCCACCAAACCTGTCAAATATAAAGGGAAACGCCATCCTATTACCTCTTCAGACGCACCCAGCACTTCCATGTATCGGATGTACCTCATCAAATGAACAGTTGGATCAGTCTTTCAATCATATGTCTCTAATGTTGGTAGCTTGAAATCAGGCGGATTGCTAGCATATCGAATATTCAGAGTGATCTTGTTCACATTTTCCATGCTCTAGTTAGGCAATCCACCCCTCATAGCTTATATCACCATCTCAACAAGCCTATCATCGTCATTTAAACGAATTCTCAAGTAAGCATTCTCAGCCTGGCCCCCGACTCCACGAGGGAATTCTGGCACATACTTCTTCAGTCATGCTTTTACATTCTGATTCGCATTCATACACTCCACATCAGCTCCATAACACACATAATTCCCTCTTTGGTTAGGACGACCATTGCCCTTGAGCCCTTGTGGGTCGGTACCAACCCGTACGTTTAGCTCAGGGTTTGACCAGGGTTATTATACTCCACTTCTACTTACTTGCGCTTCGGCTTCTAGTCTTTGATTTTGATTTGAAGCAACTCTGACTGTTCCTATCTGTCGCATTCTTCTAAAGAAATTCTCCATCATCTCTTCCTAATAAGCAATCATCCTATCTTGCAATCCATTTATCATGGTTTCTATCTCATCCTTGGTTATGTAGATTGATGAGGGGTTAGCTCCTAAGGAGGCCATTTGGCTACCCTCTTGTTGATTTCCTCCAACAACAGTCTTCCTAGTTGATTGTCTAGTCATTTTGATCCTTTTCAAATCCTAGATCAATGAATTCTAGTGATTTCTTAGTGAAAGCACCAACCAAAAATGGCACAAACACCCAAGAGAAGCAAGTAGAGAAATAAAAGTAAAGAAAAAAAATGAAAAACGAGTAAGAAATAGAATACACAAGATACTCCGGCCTACGTCCACTTAATGATTTTTATTACTTATATTCTGACTTGGGGTAGAAGTTCTTACGAGTTGGTACAATTCTGACAGAGATTACAAGAAATTAGAGAAAGGAGTGCCAAAGCTAAAAGATTCTAAAAAATTAGTCTTACCCCTCTATTTATGGAGGTAAGAAGCCAAAAATCTCTCCCTGAAGATCTCCATATAGTTTTCTATGCCTTAGACTGTTTCTCTACCAAAGTATGAAGCTACATCATCAACTTATATGGATCAGTATGACTCCAAAGGCTTAGATCGGTACGATCCCAAGGGCTTGGGTCAGTACGACTCCGTAAGATTACCAATCTGGTCATCTTGAACTCTTTGTTTTGGCTCGTCTTATGGTTAGCTTCTTGATTCCATAGTTGTTTGTACAAATTTAGCTTGTTTCGAAGTCCAGATGATGGAGTCATGGAAGAACGGAGTTGCTGATTCAAGAGTGTGTGAAGATCGATAGAGAATTTCATTAGACCAACAAAACAACACTTGGAGTAGGCTTCTAGCATCAAGTAGAGTCTGTAGGCAGAAGATGGGACTGATTAGTGGAGGAAAGTTGGATCGGTGCAACTCTAGGGACCAACTGTAGCGAATTGGATTGGTACAACTCCAGAGAGTTGGACCGGTGCCGACCTACCAATTAGGTGGATTCATGTACTTTATGGCTCGGGTTGGCATCGTGTTTGGTTTCTGGATTATACTCTAAGGATGAGAGAGAGCGTGAAGTTCATCTTAGAGTGGTACTTGAGACGCTGAGGCAGAATCAGCTGAAGGCGAAGTTTACCAAGTGTCATTTTTGGAAGAAAGAGGTTAAGTTTCTTGGTCATGTGGTTTCAGAGAAAGGCTTGTCGGTCGATCCAGATAAGATCGAAGCTGTGAATAATTGGAAGAGACCAGGGATGGTGACTGAGATTAGAAGTTTTCTTGGACTTGCAGGCTACTACCGGAGATTCATCAAGGATTTCTCGCGAATAGCAGCACCTTTGACTAAGTTAACTAGGAAGGAGGTGAAGTTTATCTGGTCTGACAAATGTGAGGAAGCATTCCTTAAGTTAAAGCATTTTTTGACCAATGCACCAGTTTTAGTAGTTCCGGACGAAAACTAGGGGTTGGTGGTGTATACTGATGAATGCGGAACTGGATTAGGAGCAGTATTGATGCAGAAGGGTAAAGTTATTGCCTACGCATCTGGACAGCTTAGACCGCATGAAGTGAGGTATCCTACGCATTTGGAGTTGGCTGCGGTGATCTTTGCATTGAAGATTTGGAGACATTATCTCTTAGGGGAGAGGTTTGAGCTTTATACCGATCATAAGTCTTTAAAGTATTTATTTTCTCAAAAGGAGTTGAATATGAGGCAGCAGAGGTGGCTAGAGTTTTTAGCTACTTATTATTTTGATATAGAGTATACTCCTGGGAAAGGAAATAAGGTATCGGATGCTCTTAGCCGAAGACATCAAAAGGTGGTATTAGCTATGTTGGCGGAGTGGAAAGATTTAGAAGCTTTGGCAAGTTGTGGTGTGCAGTTAAGATCAACTGCTAGTTCTAGTCAGGGTGCTGCCATGTTGTCATGTTTAGAAGTTCGACTAGTGTTGATCGAAAGGATTGCTTCTAAGCAGAAGGAGTATCCAGTATTAGCCGAGAAGATTAGAAGGCTTGAGGTTGGAACTGAGATCGATGATTTGAAGTATTTTAATCTTGACCAGAGAGGATGGTTGAGAAAGAAGGGACGGTTGTGTGTTCCAAATGTTGAGAGCTTGAGGAAAGAAGTTCTTGGAGAATGTCATCGATCCAAGTTTACGATTCATCCTGGAGGGACCAAGATGTATCAAGATATGAAGAGGAGCTTCTATTGGGAAGATATGAGGAGGGATGTTGGCTTGTGGGTTAGGTAGTGTGCAAACTGTCAACAAGTGAAAGCTGAACATCAGAAGCAGAGTGGGTTGCTTCAAACTTTAGAGATTCCAGTTTGGAAATGGGATTTGATATCCATGGATTTTATAGACGGGTTGCCAATGTCAAATAGAGGTAATGAAAGTATATGAGTTATAGTGGACATGTTGACCAAGAGTGCCCATTTCATTCCAGTAGAGTCAACCAGGACGGTACCTATTTTAGCTAAGTTGTTCATGAAGAACATAGTTAGACTACATGGAGTTCCTAGTAGTATAGTTAGTGACAAAGATGCCTTGTTCACTAGTGAATTCTGGAAGAGTCTACAGGAAGTATTGGGTACCAAGCTTAATATGAGTACTACATATCACCCTCAGACATACGGAAGATGGAGAGAGTCAACAAGGTACTCGAGGACCTATTGAGAGCTTGTGTATTAGACTTTGGTGGATCTTGGGGAGATCAGCTACATTTGGTTGAGTTTTTCTATAATAATAGTTACCAGACTAGTATAGGAATGGCACCTTTTGAAGCTTTGTATGGAAGGCCATGCAAATTACAAGCATGTTGGTTGGAGACTGGAGATAGATTAGTCTTAGGACCGGATTTGGTTAGAGAGGCGTCAGAGAAGATTTAGTTGATCTGAGAACGGATGAAGGAAGCTTAGTCCAGACAAAAGAGTTACACAGATAAGAGGCATAAAGACCTAGAGTTCTCAGTTAGAGATAAGGCTTTCATTAAGGTATCACCGATGAAGGGTGTGGTACGATTCAGAAAGTCAGGGAAGTTAGCCCTGAGATATGTTGGACCATTCCAAATTATAGAGAGGATTGGTATGCTCGCATACAGAGTAGAGTTGCCGGGCAGTATGGCAGGTGTCCATAATGTATTTCATGTGTCTCATCTTCTAAGTATGTGCATGATCCAGAGACTTCTATTCCTCCGTCGGCATTGGGAGACTTGATAGTAGAGCCTAATTTGACTTTTGTTAGATAACCAGTTTGGGTTGTAGCGAGGGATGAGAAAAGATTGAGGAACAAGACAGTCAGGTTGGTAAAAGTTCAGTGGAGCGACAATGAGAATGACTGTACTTGGGAGACAGAAGACAAGATTAGAGATACTTATCCTGATCTGCTTTGAGTGTATGTCTATATTAGATTCATATAGATAGTTGCTAGTTAGATAGGCTAGTATGGTTGTTAGGAGTTGTTACAGATGATTGCTCTATTTAGTATTTAGCCCTCATTGAATTTCGAGGACGAAATTCTTTAAGGGGGGAGACTATAACATCCCTAATTGTTGATAACATTATAGAGGAGATTTAATTAGATAAATTAAATAAAATAATGTAAGAATTAAAATGATAAGGGGATTGAGATTTAAAAATAAAATTTAAGGCCGTTCTTAATGGTTATAAATGGGCTTAAATGGACTAATATGTTATTAATTTACATAAAGGCCTATAAGGGAATGACCGTCTTCATTTCTGTAACCCACCTATTCAAGTACCCTTTCATTTTCTCATGTTCATTTTATTTCTCAAAAACAAAACAAACGTAAACCTAAGAAAGCCGACCATTACAAGGAAGAAAAGAGGGGAAGATTAAATCAAGCTAAGGAATTAAAGCAAGGGGATTAATCTTAAATCAAATCCCAAAAGCTCTAATCATATTCAAGGTGAATAATAATTCATTCCATCTCTATTTTGTTTTTATAATCATATGTTTTCGGATTTAAGATTAAATTCGTATTTATGATGTTTTGGATGATGACATGCTTGAATTGTTATATGTTTGATTTAAACCAATTCATTTACATATGAATTTGCACGGTTTTAGGGAAAAACTGATTGTTATTGATTTTAGAATGCCATGGAAAAATTATATGTTAGGTAAAACATGATTTTGGAGATGAGTTTCAATTTTTGTAATTATCCAAGCTATGGAAATTTTACTATGAATTTCTAAAGGAAAATATGATATAATTGGGTTCAAATTTAATTTCGATTATTTCAAGAAGAAATTGGGTCTGAACTTTTAATATGTTTGATAACAAGATGAAAGTGAATTTCTATGATTTTTGGGGATTTTTCATAATTGATTTACTATAGAAAAAAATTATGTTAAAAGAAGGACTTATTTGCAATAGTGGTTTTGCTTAATGAAAGGGCTTACACGTTAATTTTTCCTTGATTTATATTTGATAAATGCGATAGTTATTTTTGTAACGGATTTGAAAAGTTTTAAGGCAGCTAATTAAAAGATTACAAATAGGCGGATTAGTTATAAAGCAATTACTAAAATTACCATGATTTCAGCCTTTATTTAGAAAAGCAGGTTCCGCCTCCTTTCGTAGTTGTTTAACGACTAATTTTCTATCGGTTTAGAAAATAGTCAAAAAAATTCAAATTAAAATAATCGCAAGCACACAGCGTACTATCGTAGTACGTGGCGAGTACGGGTCGATCCGCAGGGAATTGTTGATTTTAAATCTCTATTCAATCAAATTAACCAAAGTTTAAAGTGTGATTAGCTAAAAATGTAGAAACTAACAAAAATGAAAGTGATAAAAATATGAGAGTGTGAAGGCAATTAAGAGGCAATTTCCACTCTCTAGATCACATAAATCAACAAAATGAAGTTATGATCTCTCTTTTCTTGTCATTAGTGTAATTAGTTGATATGCTTATCATAAGTATGGTATATTTGTGCTATTAATTAGCACAATATAAACCATCAAACTATAACACAACCACTAATACACATTTAACTCTCATGAAATATGACAACAAAGTTGAAAGCAAAATCTATTTTAAGCATGGCCTATTAACTATTGTTTAGAAATATAGGCCATCAAATTTTAGTTTCAACAATCACTTCATTACCATCATCATATGTAGATGAAGAGGTAATCATTGTTTGTGATTGTTTAAGCATAGCCTATTTGGTGCCAACAATATAGGCTATCAAATTCACATCAAAAACAACAAGTTAAACCACTTCAAATGATTCATTAAGCACAAAAAGAGAGCATAAACATCAAAATGTTGCATCTACATACTAGAGAGCTTCATTACTCCTAAATTGTAGGGATTAGCCTCTCATATTTGTTATCATATGAACAAATGTAGAAAGCAACATGAAACTAACAAGGGGAAAAAGAGAGCAAAATGAAAGGAAAAACTATTCTACTTGCATAAAGTAAAAGAGATCTACACTACAACATGAAAGGAAATAAACAAGGAAAGGAAAAGATCATGTATTAAATTGCATAAAAAAGGAAATTACATGAAAATAAAAATGGCTAAGTAGCCATGAAAAGAGAAAGAGAAGAGCTTTGTTTATTTTGAGCCTAAAACTCACTAAAAAGAGACTAAGGGAAGGTTACATGAAACATAAGGGGTATTTATACATGTGTTAAACCCTAATTCATATTTTTGGGGAATGTCCAAACTACCCCTTAGGAAGTGTGGTGGCCAAGTAACCATTAGCATTCACTAATCATCCATTAAGTGTGCATGAAGATTTAATGGCCTTTTATCATGTGCATTAGCTCCTAAGTGTACATTAAGGTAGGTGAGTAAGTAGGGTCCTCCATGATCTTCACTTTAAATTATTTCCAACTTCATTTATTCTCTTCACTCTTGTGCATGCATATATCATCATGAAACCACTTGTAAAATTCACTAAATTTCCTACAAAACAACATAGAAAATTCCAAGTAAATTTTCACAATTTAATAAATGCACAAAAATGACCATTTTACCCCTATATGAAGATGAATATGTGACAATTTGAAAATAATTTGAATTTTGGTTTAAACAAGTTAAAATACCAAATATGATCATTTATTTAATTTAAATAGATTAAATATGGTGGTAAAAATATGCACATTTACGTGCACATCAATAGTGCCTTTCGACTCCAATGCTTCCGGTCCAACTCAGCCGAAACCCAGCTAGTCGAAACCAATACATAAGGTATCACTTAGATGGTACGTAGTGGATTGGAAGAAAGGCGGAAGCCAAGGTGTCGAAAGTAATACTTCCGATGGGGTCAAAACCTTAGTTTTGTTTCAAATGTTAAGTGCCTGCTTTGTTTTACCTAAAGATTTTGACGTAGTCGAAACCTATGTTTTCGAAAGAGGTTTTTCTAAACAGCTTTCGAAGTAGGTTGCCATATCATGTTTTAAGTAGGAGCTTTTGAATGGGTTCCTTTGTTTTTAAATAATGGTTTCGAAAGAGGTGGTTCCGACCTGGTCGAAACCAGTCGCTATTCTTTTACCTTTTGAATGTATTGCAGCTATCAATGCTTTCGAAGGGTTCTCTTTGTTTTAAACTTAAGCTAAGTCACTTCCTAAATGCTTTCGAAGGGGTTCAAGGGTTCCGAAGGCAATGGTGTCGAAATGGGGTTTCGATGCTATTCTTCGAAGTTTTACTCAAAGATTTTGAGCTTTCAAATAGATGGTTCCGACACCATCAATTTTTCCCCAAAACTATTTTATTAAAAGTTTCGAAAGATATACTTTCGCCAACGATCACTTTTACCCAAAAGATGTTTCTAAAAGTAAAACCCAATACTTTCAAAAGAGGTACTTTCATTTGTTTCGAAGCTATGTTTCTAAAGACTTTTGAGTAACGTTTTGATACCATCGAAAGGTATACTTGGTTTCGAAAGAGATGTTTTAAAAGGGCTTCTAAAGGTATATACATAGTGTTTTGAAAAGGAGTTTTCTTTGCTTTCGAAGGAGGTTATCCAGGGGTTTCGAAAGTGATGTTTTATGGTTTTCAAAACAAATAACCAAATCTCATTTTTAAAGAAAACCATGGCATAATTAAATTAAAGATTTTTGAAATAGAAGTTTTCCTTAATTAACAGGTTAAAGGGTTTAACCAAGTTTTATATAAAATGATTCCAAGGGCATTAAACCACAGAGGTTGGTATTATTATGATTGCTTCTTCATATATTTATTCACATTGTAATTAACCCATAACAGTACTTTGGAGAAGGACAGAATAACCAGCTAGGTTGACCCAATAGTGAATATAACTTAAGAAATGTTAAAATCTTAATTAAATACATTGGCAGGGGCCAATAGATTCACAGTAAGCCCATGAAAACTGTATAAAGGAAAAGATATTGGCAAAGGCTAATAGGTTCATAGTCAGCCCATGAATACTATGATTTGATATTGGCAGGGGCCAATAGGTTTATAGTCAACCCATGAAAACTATATCCGGATTAAGATATTGACAATTTGTAACAACCCGCATATTTTACGATTGTATATTTAAATGTTTTATTTAAATATAGCATCATTAATTGGATTAAAGTCTGAAAAGCTACTTTTTGTAAACAGTCGAATTGGGACTCGAGACCACTTCCATTGAGTCCAAAATGACGTTACAACTTTTTTAAGTATAAACATCGATATGTTTGGAGTTGAGTAGAATTTTGATATTTTCATTTAGGGCTTTGGGTTTGGGTTTCAGCCCATCAACCCATCTAATACCCTAGCTCCACCCCCTCTCCTCTTCATTCATTCTCATTTCCTAATATTCTCTAGCTAAAGTAAAAATGGGGGAAGAGAAAAGGAAATTAAAATTCCAAAACCTAGTTTACTAGGAAATTCAAATTCAAGCTCTAGAAAACAAAGAGAAACTTAGGTAAGCATCCTCTTCATCTTCTCCATCTCAATTTTTCTTCAATTTACAGAAATTCCTATAACCTAACTTAGGAAAAACTTCACCTTTGATAATAGATTGAAGATTCTTGAGGTGTGTTGAAGAGGAATTGTTCTTGCCTTGTTTTAAAAGCTTCTTATTCATTGTTTTTGGGTTTAAAGGTGAGTTTTTGAACTCACATTTACGTCTATAGCTTCCATTGTTGTTAGGTATGGATTCCTAACATCTATTTCATGATTATTTGCTTTGATTTGAATTGGTTTTGTGAATTCTCCAATTTTTGGTTTTGATGTCCAATTTTATGAAAATCCTACTATGGATGCTTGGACATGTTGTTTGGGGTGTATCGAAGAGCCTATAAGGCTGGGTTGTCGCTTGGCATAAATCCCTAGTCGTCGTTGCTCGCTCGTTCGCTCCCGAATCGTTTTGGCCATCATTGGCCTAGGGTGATTTTTGCTCAGCTGAACCATTCAGACGTCTGAATGGTAATTTTAGACGTCTGGATTCAGACCTGGAGCAAAAATATACACGACATAAAAATAAAATTGGCAGTGACTAATTTCAGACGTCTGGATTATAGGTTCAGACGTCTGAAAGGGGGTTCAGACGTCTGTATTGTGCTTTCAGACGTCTAGGTGGTTTTCTGGAATGTTTCTAGAAACCAAATCCAAACATCTGGAATTGACCCCCTAACGTCTGGAATTGCCCAGTTTTGCCTATTTGCCTATTTTTGAGTGAATTTCCATTGTTTATCGATTTTAGTTGCTCCAATTAGTTGTTATCACTTTTATCGACTTTGATGACTTCTTTTTTGGGATTTTTGGGAATATCCATTTTGATGGATTTGGTATCGATTTCTATGGATTTGGTTCACGTCTTCGAATGTGAATTTTTGGTGATTGATTGTTTCTACAATCATTTGTGTGATTTGTCACTTTAAAATGCAAAGGTTTCTATACTAGTAGTAAATACTAAAACTCTTCCATCAAAACGATTTCAACAATTACTTTCAATACAAAGCTCGCTTTTAAAACTGTTTTCCAATCTATTAGTATATACAAACCTTTACCTCATTCGTGCGAGAAATACAATTAAACGACTTAGCAAAACAAGTGGTATGAAACGCTTGCGTTTACTTCGTCGGTTAATTCTTAGACTGTTCGATTGAAACCTTGTGACAACTTTCGAGTGAAAATCTACAATTTGTTCGTAAATATTTAAGTTAAGCCAGTGGTTATGGGACATGAAGCTAAACTCATTTATTTACTAGCTTAGTGTAATTTACACCTATCGATCAATGATGATCGTTTTGTGATCTAGACTAGCGATGCACGATGTCTCTTTGTCCACGTGGGGGACTGTACCTCGTTTTATTGAGCATCGTCTCATTTATTTTATGGGCTAGCGACCCATGCTCTTATATGGTGTTCGGTTCATCGGATGTACCGTTATTGTACTACATCGATGTCCCGGCTTTTTGGTTCATCGGACGTACCGTTATTGTACTGCGTCGTTGTTCCGAATTATTGAGTTTCAGGTTCCTCGGGCGTACCGTTATTGTACTACGTCGATGCACCGGCTCTATGGTTAACAACCATGGGATAGCGACCCGTTTCTGATACACGTGTTGCTGAGTTTTTATGCTTCCGTTTGTGATAGGCCTCCCCTTTGTGATTTTTGGATTTCTAGTTGATGATTTCTAGAATTTGTGTTTCACCTCTTTTTGCGATTGGCAATGATATGTTTGTCAATATTTGGGGTTTGGTGAATAAAATAAAGAATATGACATTCTTTTTGGTGCTTTGAGATTCTTGAGATATTGTATGATTTTTGTTGTTGTTGTTTAATGTATACTTGTCACAGTATGGCATTATTGTTATCATACGTTTTTGTTATATCTCTTCTCGTATCTCATTTTTATATATGATAATTATAGCTAGACTGATCCGTTTATTATTTTCTTCTTAAATAATACTCGGGTTAGACCGAGGTATTTCAAGTGCTTCTGCTTGACTCCTTATCTGGGACCATAACTGACTTTTGGCTAACTACTTTAGTTTAGTAGTTTTTGTTGTTATACATTCGAGATAGAGACTCCTTGATGTATACATATCCTTTTGTCTAGCACTTGTACCTATTCTTTTGTGATGTAATGGATCTTGTATGACTACCACTTTGATGTACACTTCTATATGTTGTATTCATATCTGTTTCTGCCTTTGTGATATGGATATCTACGACTGATTTGTGTTATGCTTATTTCTATATTTGTTTCCGAAGGCCACATAGCCACTGTGTAGTAGCTTTGAGTTTGTATTTGATATGTCGGATTTTCTCTTGAAATGAAATGTAAGTCATACTATCTGACATATCGGTACTCGCACAAAGCAATTACACAGATGGTCGCTCCTCAACGGCCTTATTCTTCGTGCTAGTTGATGGCATTACCTAGTAGTGTTCTTAGCTAGCGTGAGTATAGAGGTGGGGCGTGACACAATTAGTCAATAGGTTCCTAGCCAGTCCATGAAAACTTGGATAAGAGTAAAGATATTGGAATTGCCAATAGGTTCTTAGTGATCCCATGAAAACTATGTAACTAGACAGGGAGTCCATAATCACTTTACCGGTTAATAGTTAGCCCATGAAAACTATTAGGTTAATAGTAACCCTAGAAACTATAACTGCGACAGATCGTCAAAATGAATGGAGATGGGTAATCCAAAATTGATTCACTTGTTTTGCATATCATAATATTATATTGTTTTGAATTGTTACCATTGTGGATGCAGAAGCACAGTATACGGTTTTATAAAGGTTTTAAGATCCTAGTGAGGGGAAAACCCGTTCCGCTAAGCGGCATGGTCTCACTAGATATCTAAATGATTTGAGATGGTAGATTATTATTTATACCAGGCTTTATGTCTGACTTGAAGTTTTTCTTTTCCCCTTAAACTCTCGGGTACTCAATTGATTTTGAGTAGTTTGAGGTTTAGGGTTTTCAGTTGTTCTTTTAGATGAATAAAGCTTCCGGTGACGTGCAAGAGGCATGTTAGCTACTTAGAGTCCTTTTATTTCTGCTATGTTTGATTGTAAAGGCAAACTTGTTTTATTGCCTTATTATATACTCTGATCATCCAAGGGGACATCTTCATCTGTCGCTCTTGGCGTATGTTGTAATAAGTATATTTTGTCTGAACGTGGTCTGCGCACTAGGATTATGTAATGAATTTGAAATATTTTGAACTGGAATGTGGACTTTTGTAACGACCCTGAATTTTTGATATTGGAAATCAGGATATTTAATTTATTTTAAATATCTGGAAGTTAGTTTAATTTGAAATTCAAGATATCAGAATGAATTTGGCGATTTAATTATTGAATTTAATCGTTAAACCTGGGTAAAAATTTGAATCTTCAGTTTTAAGCTGATTTAAAATATTTACAAGGCTTAGAAAATTTATATTGATAATACTGAAGATAATAGAAGCTTCAAAATTGAATTTGGAAATGATTTGTTCAGTTTTGAAATTTTATCGTTTAAATTGAATTTAAAAATAGCGTTCCGAGGCGCGGTCTCGGAATTCGACGAAACCAGTTCCATTGGATCCATAATAGTGTAATATTATCGGATTTCAATTTTTGTAGTGATTGGAGTTGTTGTGTGAGCGTACGATAAGAAAATGCGCTGAAATTAAATCGAAAATTTAATATTTTAAGTGGTCCAAAAAGCTATCTTCTCCATACGACCGAATTAGGACTCGAAACATTTTACATTGCGTTCGGAATAGGCGTATAACATTATAAACGCCTAGCGGCACGCCTCGATAGGAGGTCAAAAATTTAAGCTACAAATTCGAGACGATTTGAAATTAATTAAAATTATATTTATTTATTCTTATTCCGACCATTCGTACAACCAGCCACCATGTTGTCTCCTTCGTACCCTTCTTTTCTTTTCCCTACTTCTCGAATCATACAGTTCGAACAGAGAAAGAAAAAAATCAATCCATGGCCGCTCATTTTTCTTCCTCGATTTAAAAAAATGCAATCTCCTCAGCCATAAAAAAGAACGAGCGAACGAAATACTCTCGTTCAAAATAAATCAATGGCCGCACGTCTAATTCGAGCTCGAAGTCGCTGGAGGAGGTAATGCACGCTCGCGTACGCATGGTCGGAGCTGTAGGCAGACAAGCAAAAAGGGGAGATTCGTCCCATCGCGAGTGAATCGCAGGCGAGCACTCAAGAAGGTGGCGGCATGGATCTCGGCGACGCGGCGTTGATGCAGGGCTTGTCCCAAATCGCGAGTTTAAGATGTGCGTACGAGAGATGGTGGGCGGCGTCGAGTGATGGTGGCTGCGTGTCGCGATTGGCCGCGCACGCGTGGAGGGTTCGACGTCGACGAGGGCGGCGACATGGGCGATGTCGAAGGTCGTGGCGTGGGATCGACAAAAGACAGTGAGGTAGTTTTTCTTATTTTTATTAAATTTGATAAAAACATTTTTTGATAGAAGAAAAAAAAATAGTAAGTCATAAAGTAAAAATATTATGCAGTGACACATATATGCAGATTTTTCAAATTAATATATATATATATATGTATAGCATAGGTTGGAAAATATATTTATAATAAAGTATAGATTAATTCAGTTATGAATTGGTAAGAATTATATGTATATTTGGACAGGTTAGAAATTTTTAACAGTAAAGAAAATAATGTTTATTTACAGTAAAGAGATTTTTAGCAGTTAGACAGTTTTAAATTTTTAAAGCTAATCTTGATTTAAATATAAATATATTATTTTTTTGAAAAACATTAAATAGATAATGATATTTATATAAATATATATAAAGTTTCAAGTGAAAAAGAAATAAAAATGCACATGCACCTTTCAATACTAAGATATATTTTTAAGGTGATTTATTTTGTTTAATTAATTTATTTTTGTCACTTAAAATAATTTATTAAAGGAAATTTAATTTTAAATTTAATTTTTAGTTAAACAGTTTTATTAATGTTTGTTATTAAAATCGTTGGATAATTAAAATTACCAAACGAAAATTTGTTATTCAATTATTTCGAATATTAATGAATTTTATAAATGTTTAAACAAGGTCTATAGATTGTGAAAAAAATCAAACTGGAATGGAAAATGGACTGTAAAATAAAAAGCAAAGGTGAGATCTTCTCACTCAAATTAAATTTGGAATTGCAGTTATTGATTTGATTGCCTGATTGTGATAGTATATATAGTAGTATATAGCAATATATATATATTGGAATATATATATATAGATATATATATATTGGAGTTGTTGATTTCCCGCATTATATAGCGGATGGGACCCTATTGCGCCGCATAATAGCGGAGGATATTTTTATAAATCTCATATACCGCGATATTCCACCTCGAAGTGGAATGGGTATTGTGCTAACGTTTGTGGATGCAGGGAAACAGGTTGGAGGGATCCAACTGGATTCCTCAAATATTTGAATTTGTTTCAATATTGTGTGTTGATTATTTATAATCTCCGTGTGATTATCTTTGTGATTGAGACTGTTGAAGGCTAAAATTTAGCCGAATGTATTTTTCGTATCGTTGGATACTAGAAATAAATAAAATTGGATTTTGGAATTAATTTTTAAGAATTGAATTAATTTGAAAGAAGGAATTTAAAAGTATTAAAATTAATTTTTGTAATCTTATCGAATTATTTCCAAAATATGGGAAATGATTTTAATAAATGGGTTTTGGATAATATTATTTAAAAGTTGAAGAATTTATTGAAAATGGAATTTTAGATCATTTGGAAAGAAATAAGGAATTTATTTTAAAAGATGATAAATTTTTCTGAAATCCATTTGACAATTAATCTCGTATTGGAAAATAAATCTTTAGAAAATTTATAAGATAATTGATTTAGTGTTTGAATGGAAAATTAGTTTGTTATTTGAAATAAACTTGTAAATCAATTTGTAATTGATTTAATGTTAGGAATAAATTTAGAAATCAATTTGATAATTGGTTTAGTGTTTGAAAAATAAATTGGAAATTGATTTGTAAAATGATTTGGTATTTGGAAATAAATTTAGAAATAAATTTGTAAATGGTTTGTTATTTGGAAGTAAACTTGGAAATCAATTTGTAAATGATCTGTTTCATTTTAAAATAGACTTGAGAATCAATTTGTAAAAATTGATTTGGTGTTGAAATAAATTTGAAAATCAATTTGAAATTTGATTTTGGAGTTGAAAGTGAATATTTGAGAAATCGATTTGAAAATCGTATTAAAAAGTGAATATTTGGGAATGTAAATTCAAAAAGGAATTTATAAAGGAAAGGGAATTTATTTTAAAATAAACACTGATTTATTTTTAAAGTGTAGAAATAAATTTACGGATTTGGAACGTAAATTTAAAATAAATCGATAAGGATTATTTAATTGGTTTAAATGGACCATTTTGAAGTGAAAGTGTATTCTCACTATAAAGCTGAGTATATTTCCAAAGTAGCTTTTAAAAATATAAATTAAAGGTTCTAAAGTTGGTTTTTAAAAGATATATTTGGAAATATATTCCGCATAAGGAAATTGATTTGAAATTTATTTTCAAAAGTTGAAAGGTGAAAAGTGATTTGAAATTTGTTTTCAAAGTGTTGAAGTGTGGAAAAATATATATCTTGTGAAGATATTTTTGAATAAATAATTTGGAAAATTTATTTAAATTGATTGATTGTTGTGAATGTTGTTTGATAGTTAAATAACTGACTATCAATGTTTGCCTTTGAAATGGCATTTGAATTTGTTTTTTTTAAAACAAACGCTCGTTATTCGGTTTAGCCGGGAAAGGACCTTTGTGTCATATAACCCATTCCGAATAATGATACGTCGTTATGAATTGCAATTGAAGACCGGTATGAAGACCGGGTATTTTCGAAAATGAAAGGACGACCTATTGATTGTCTCTGCACCGTTAGCTACGGTATAGAGATTTCCTTTGTGATGGGAAGTCCGATCGGGATTGTGAATACCCGGATTGCAAGGGCTTCTTTGGAAGTGCCTTCGGTTCTGTTCGAACCCGGAACAGACTTGTATGGTTACATGTCTGACATTACATTTTGAGATATAAAGCTGATTTCTTTCAAATACATTTCTGTTGGTGGCGGAGAATTTATTCTCTTAGCTTAACACCCTTCTCTGAGACGTACGAGCTCAGAGGTTATGTAGTTGAAGGTTATCAGTGATATACTCCCAATTTGGTAATGTGACATGCTGAGTGTTGCTGTGTGATGATTATTTGCTGATCATTTGTTGATCAAAGCATGGCTTTGTGAAAAAGCGTAGCTTTGTGGACGAGACCTCATCGAGCCTCACAGACCGGAAATGGTCGAAACAGGAATGTTGCGGCAAGGTTATGAGGGTCGCTCCCTTTAGGGTATGTCATTTCCTTCTGGAAAAGGGTGGTATCATGGTATGGAGCCTAGATACTTACTCATGTGGACACACTATACTTATTACTGTGTGATGTTGTTGGTTATCGAGCGCTCGGATAAAGGTCCCAAAGGACCGGGGGGTGGCATATTCGTGTAGTAGTTACCTACTGTAAGAGGTAACCCGGCCTTGTGTTGGCAGAGAGCTAGTTAGTTCTCGGGACGTCCATCCAGAGGCATATCCATTGGCAGTAGGAAGTTCCTTAGCCTGACCATTTGTTGGAAATACAATTCCCAATACGAACCTTGTACGGTTTTAGTTGTAGAACTTGCTATTTAACATAGCAGCTATAGTAGACATAGTATAATGGTACCTATGCTGGCTAAGATTAATATTATACTTTTGAAATGTTTTCCACACTAGACATTAATAATAATATCAACTGATCTTTCGTAGTAAGCATCTTTGACTATCATAAGGAGAAATCTCCTCCAATTCTGCGTTTGCATTGTGTGTGTGGCGGGAGGCCTTATGGTAGTTTCATTTTCCAAAAGCATTGCGAATTAATTTTATTTTCTTTGTGAAAATAACTGTTTTACGATCTCACACCAGTCACCATGACTGACTCGGAGTTTATTGTTCCCTTTCTAAACTCTGGGTGCCCATAATTTTCCACACGGGCAGCCTAGAGTTATGTTATCAGGATATTCTGGATATTCTAGAGCTTTGGAGGCAAGCTGGATGGCGAGACGTACTTCCGTACTTGTTTATTTATTCCGCTGTGTATTCTGTATGAGGACAGGTTTATATAATTGTCCATTGTTGTATTGAGTTGTATATTGACTCTCATGATGTATTGTATAAACTGATATAGTTCTTTGATTAAAAGACTAGTGATTATCTATTATATATTGTTCCGCTGCGAATGTGAGATTCTGATATAGTTTCTGTTGCTTTTTCTTTTTCTTTCTTCTTCTTCTTCTTCTACCTCTTCTTGTTAAACCCTCAGGGTTCGGTTTTCCGGCATTCGATTGTTTGGCAATTGATACAGTGGACGTATTAATGTCGATTTTCGAAAGTCGAAGAATCGAGTCTTGACAACTTTGTTTGCAGCTTTAAATTTTTTCCATATTCATGTGTTTCTGTGTATCAATGTATCTAACATTGCCGTATTTAGTCGCCGAGAATTAATAACTATGGATGACTGCAGCATCCGTAGCCGTTAGTTTTGGGCCTCCAAATAGGGGGATGTTACCATAAGGGATATTAGATCCTGATTTGGCCGATCGATAGTGAGGTTTTGACTTGTAGATTTGACCCAGCGAGTTAGATAATTATCCTTAGGTATATGACCTTAGGAATGCACTGACACACTACATTTACTCTCTATGACAATTAGTGTAAATTTAGAATTAACTGCAATTAATTATCCTATTAGTCTTGTTCTAATTCTCTAGACTTTATGTCTGACCTACTCCCTTCTTTTATTTTCCCTACCACCACAAGATAATAGGTTAGCAGTGATTGGACATGGAACGGGGAAGAAAGGAGCTCGGTGATGGAGTTCTAATATTTTCTATTGCTTTCTTACCATTACTTATTGTATCAAAAGTCTGTAAACTTATATTGTAATTTGGAAACAATGTATTTTCACGTATTTGGAGAATATGCTTAAGAAATGTCTATTTTTCTGTATTTACATTTTATTTCTTTCTGTTGTGAGATCTGAAAGTGTAGAATGTCATAAAACTCTACCTCTTATAATGTTTTAAAAAACTTACAGGTCATATTTTCTCGACATGGTTCGTGTTGGAAAGTGCGGGTTGTTACATTTGGTATCAGAGTTTAGCTTTAGAATTCCCTAGGATTTAGGCACGTATTGAGATAACGTACTTGAAAATATTTTGAAAAAATGGGTTTTTAAAAAGTTTTTCAAAATGTTTTTTGAAAAGTTTTTCAAAAATGGGTATTGTAATATATATATATATAAGTTTTCAAAGAGATTTCTAAAGATTTTGTCTATATATGTCGAAATTCCTTTTATTCATGCCTATACTATCTATTGGGAAAGTTGAAAAATAATTCATAAACATAGATAGTGAGAATGAGAACAAGTTTTAGGAGATAGGATGAACCAAGTCTAACTAGGGGAGCTAATTATAATTTTTCGGCATGTGTATTAGTATAAAACACCCTATACAAGTGAGCACGTGAGGTAATTGTTGGCATATCCCTTATATAAGCAAACAATTATGGGTTAGAAAATAAATGTTATGATTTTAACTTTTGAGATGGGAAATGATTCATTCATGTTTATTTTGCTTTATCCTGTAAAGAAATGCTAGTAGAGGTTTCTTATACCAACTAGCAATGACAAATAAAGTATGGATTTAAGGGTGAATGACAAAGATTAGCAACATAAGACCATATAATGAGAATAAGACAAAGATAGATAAGAATATAAGAAAAAAGAAGACTAATTGACCTAAAGGCGACCTCCCCAGTCAAAACGGAAACCCTATTGGAAGTAGTTGTAAGAACTTATATTTACTCAAGGGTATGACTATATTATTTCCATATTTAAGTAAGGTAGTGTATTTGAAAATAAACTTGGTTTGACCATCTTTGGAAATAAGAACAGAAACCTTATACGCTTAGGGCATTGATAGGCATAAGTGGGCTTAGGAAATTAGGTTACTATTACCTACTCCAATTTAAGTTATAAAACAGTGAAAATGTTTTCTGAAAAATGTGAAACGGTGGACGTTTGATATTTTGAAAAGTAAAATAAGTTGGATTATGATTTTCTATAAATTAATCAGACAAACTACATAAAAGTTTGTACATAAACTGAGATTAAAAGAATTTGAAGTAAAAAAACAAATTTTTAATGATTGTTATAAAGCTTTGTTTTGTCTCTTAGGTGCATTGTTATCCTTACCTACAATGTGCATTTGTTTTTAACAAAACTTTTGAAAAAAAACAATTTATGATTTTATATAAAATAGTCGAACAAATTTTATGAAATTTGTTAAAAAGTAAAAGTAGAGAAATGGGTGAAAAGCTATTTTCCAATAATTGTTTTAGAGCTTTTATTTTTCTTTTATGCACATTGTTGCATTTAACTCCAGTATGTATTTTGCTTTTAATAATAAAACTTGTGGAAAATTTTGAAAAATATATAAGGCATTGCTTTTGAATTCCTTTTGTGATTAAGTAATGAGTATGTATTTGAAAATATTTCATAAATTTTTTTGTCATACATTAAAAATGATAATGCAGATAATAAAGTAATGATAATAAGTTAAAAATACATTTTGTGAAAATTTCTTATTTATGAAAAATAATTTAAAATGTTGTATAAGTATATTTTTACTAAGTTAGGTTAATCATTTTTGATGATTTGATTAAAGAAAAATATTATGATCTTAGTAAAAAGGAATCGCTTGCTAGAAATGAAAAGAGAGTTTTACTGTTTTAAAACTTACTAATTTTATGGAAAAGAAAGTAAAAAATCAAAGATTTTAATTTAAAAAGATAAAGTGAGAATATTTTGACTATCACTTAAACTTTAAAAGAAAATAAATAGATTTGGGGTCGGATAAATACGATTAAACACCCCATTAGGATAAGACTAATATGGAATTTTAAAAAAATTGGAATGATTGAGACATAAACAAAAAGGTAAAATGGGAATTTAATGGCCTTTTCTGACCAACGATTAAAAAAAGTAAGTCAAACCATCTGAAATTGTAAAGAGTAAACACCACCATGTATCTTCCCACCCATGTATGGTTGGAATTGTAGAATCCGTGAATAAGGAAGATTTAAAAGTTTGACTTGGGTGAACATATTTTCAGGTAGGGAAATAGTAAGCTAAGATGCTTTATTACATCAAGGATGTTGTAGATGTGAAAAGTTTTTCAGTATAAAGAGTAAGAGGGCAGAGTACGGTCTACTTTAATCCTTATAGAGAATGTTAAGTAACAAATAGGCATTTTCTTAATTATATTAGGCAATCTAACTGGAACAACAAGTGTAGGCTCGACACTATAGCAGCGAGGTTGATACTATATACGTAAGAATAGGATACTTGTAGGCTACAGGTGGTCTAGGTATTATATTGTTCCTGAAGGCTACATGTGGACCAGGCGGATATGAAGAGGAAAGTATACCTTTTGGTTTATGTTATTGGTTTATATCAGTGTAGATGTTTTCCACGTATGCCTAATGTAGAACTTGGAATTATAGGGTTAACTATAGCATGTATTGGAGTATGGAAAATAAGGAGATAAGTAGTCCCTAAACTAATGTGCACCTTCATAAAGGAAATGGTATGATAAGGTCTAGATTTGTAGACCTACATGACTTAAGCAAATAAAAATATAGAGTTAGTCATCGCAGCAAATTTTTGAATAATTGATATGGCATAGTAAACACCAAATCGGAAGTTGTTATAAAATGGAATGGAATTTAAGTAGCATTTTAATTCATTGGAATGAAGTATGTAGCAATGTAAATTTCTATAAATTATCCAGTTTCGATATAAAATATCGTTTGAAATAACAAGGAATTTACCAAAAAAAGAGATGTACAAGATAAAGATGATTGCCATATTTTGTACTGTCTATTTCAAAAGGAATATAATAGATAATTCCTTGTAATTCCAAACTTAGCACGAATTATTCTTTAGATAATTTATGAAAAGTTACAGCGTTCACATTTTCTTTCAAAAAACAGTGTAGTTCTAATCCATAAAAATACAAAAGTCCCTAAGTATAAACCAAATTATTTGATATTATGATAATTGGATTAAAATAGCAAGTGATCGCCTCATATTTGGATGTATCAACCATAGGGTGTTTGGAATGGAGTGATAAGAGGCTATGTTTGGTAAAAGTCACATTTGTAAGATGACACCAAGGATTAGAAAGAGAAAGTTTTTGGAAGTTCAAACTACAAATGGTATCTAAGGTAAGGTTTTGGTTAAGATAATGTAGTGATTGGGAAATTCAAAAATTTGGGACTTAATAAAGAAAAATATATTATTATAAGCATGTATTGAAAATGCAAAGACAATTTTCATGTAAAAGAACATCGGAAAAAATTTTAGGTAAGATTTGAATAAGGGGATAAAAAAGATTTTTCTCAAACATCGCTCGAATCGGAGGAAGGATATTTTCTTAAGAAAATCTATGGAAGGCTGACATATAATACATGGTCGTGTGCGTAGTAACCGCATGCAGATGAAGTAATCCTTAAGGGATACTATTTTGGTTAGAATGATCTTGGATTATAACTCTAATGAATTTTAGGTACTGGTGGAAGTGTCTATGGTGGCGTAGTTACCTTAGTCAAGCCACTTTAGGTAGAGAAGCTTAGATTATTATTTAACTTTTGAATTAGGTGGTATACACTTTAGGTAGGACCTTTAGATGATAGGAGTGGTTGTAAATGTTTCAATAGGACATATTATGAGTGATGGATGATAATGGACGTATATGGATGCTTATGGATGTATTGGTTGCATTTATTCAGTTCTACACGTTACAAAAAAAAGATCGACCGTATAGGTACACAAAATCATATCACGCGCACATTTTTTATTTTATTTTTTATTTTTGATTGTTATCCATGGATGTTATGCATATAGATGTCGCATTTAGATGTATGGTTGAGCATACATGTAGAATTATCGGTTTATTTTAGGATCTTTTCCATCGTTTTCGGGTTAAGTCTTGCGATCTTTTAGATAGCCACTTTCCTTTGCTTCATTCCAGCCAATCCTTAAAATAGATCATCAAATCCTTGCACAATCGCTTATCCACCAGTCAATGGAGTAGTATGAATGGTATATGAAGTCCAAAAGGTGAATGGGTGAGCATCCATAGGTTAGGCACAATCTATGGTCTTAACTCGGAGCCGAGTTAAGGTGCTTGGCCCAAACATGGTGAAATTTTTCCAAGTCCTTCTTTTGCCTTTCCTAAGTTCTATTGCCAAATTTCAAGTCATTTCGATTCCATTTCAATCTTCTAAGTCCAGTTAATGCAGCTTTGGTGATAACTCGGTACCAACCAATGGTGATAACTCGGTACCGAGTTATGGACTTAGCATATTTTTGGCTATGATTTTACCGAGCTATTTACTTAGTTCATTTGAGTGCACCTTCCAGATTTCAAGTCGTTTCTTCCTCGTTTGAACCTTCCGAGTACAATTGAAATCTATAAAGTCGGTTAACAACTAACTAGTCCAACATTGTCATCCCCATCGACCATGGATGAGCAAGAATCTCCATTTGAAGAAAGCTAAAGTGAAAGGTTGCACCGCATGGGATCATTACAAGAATTATATGAGGTAACACCTATTACTGAAGATATTACCTTATCCTGTGTTTTTGCAAATTATGAAGGAATAGTTTTCGATGAAGCAATACAAGACAAAAAATGGAGAAATGATATAGATGAAGAAATGAAAGTTATCATAAAGGATGATACATGGGAGTTGATGATTGTACCTAAAGGGCACAAAGCTATTGGTGCAAGTGGATATTCAAAGTGAAGAAGAATGCTAAAGGATAAGTTGAAAGGTGCAAAGCAAGATTGGCAGCCAAAGCATACAAACTGAGAGAAGGTATAGATTATGAAAAAGTATTTACACTTATTGCACGTTTAGAGACTAAGATTATTAATTTGCAACACTAGCTTGTATATCCCAATGATAAAATGCTGGATTCAAAGATTGGAGGTTAGATTCTCGATTGATGCTGTGACGACCGCCCATGACCCCTGCATTAAACATAGAAATAGCGCGCTGAAAAGTGTGCCAGGCAGCCATGGATGATCGTCAGAGGTAATTAAAAACAGCAGAATCTATCGTATTACTCATAGCGCATGAATAAAATACAATAGAGAAAAATATACATAGTGAAGCTACACAGAACAAAATCGCATCAAATAAGCCTCATAGTAGTTTGATACAAAAATCTGAATAGTCAATACATCCAGCCTCAATACATAACACTCAGAGAATATACAAGCAGCGGAACATCCAGTACATATAATAAGAAAATAATATGCAAGCCTCCAGCTCGTCTTCGTCATCAGCATCGTTGGAAACTAAGAACAGCACCTGTCACCTGCTACCTAGTCTTCCCATCCCAAAATGGATGAACAGCCCAAGGTAATAAGAGTTGAACATAAAACCTTGAGTCAGACAACAGTCTTAGTGAGTGGTAAATTAACTAACAACATACCAAAAGAGCATAAAGGTAAAAGGAATAGGATCCCAACCCTCCCACTCCACCTCTTTCTACAGTGATAGCCCTCAGACACACTAAGCAGAAGTAAACATAGTAAAGCAAACATTTAAAGTAAAGCAATTATCACTCGAGTCAAGGTCGATGTTTTCCAAGTACAAACCCCCAAGGCCTAAACCAAGATCAGATAAGCACCCAGAAAATATTGCTCTTGAGACCGAATGACGATACAACCAAACATCCATGACTCTGGCTATCACTGTTATCATTGCTTCGATACCACCGTTAATTGAATGACCGGTACATTCTTTCAGCCGCCCGTCAAGGGTTAATGGTAACCCCGGTTCTAAACAGAACTCTGCACGTCGTCGCAGCCTGTGCCTAGGACTATCGAATCTGCCCAGAGTACTCGACTGCCAACTGTAGTCTTTTGGGACTATCAAATCTACCCAGCGTACTCTTGCTTTGAGTCTGCTCAAACCTTCAACAACGATGAAATCTCAGCCTTCTAGTCATCCTCCTCGACGACTATTCTCATACTAGCTCAAACCCCTCTCGAGCCAACCATTATCAACGAACTCGAACCATCCCTCGAGTTATCAACATGCTTGGAATGATCCCGTCTGGATTATACCAAGGCTACATCAAATCATAGCAAAGCCTCATCTCATCATCATCATCAAATCTAACCATGAGCTTCATCATCCACCACATATGCCATGAGCAGCTTTTCCAATTCAAGAGACTTTCCCTTAGCTTTTGAATCATCTTTGACCATCTTGTCTAAATCCAACAACTAATCAACTAATTTATAACAATCAATCAAACCAATCATTAATCCAAGTAATCAATCATGCAAACAAGATCTAAAAGCAATTATAACTTAAAATGGAAATTTTGTAAATAAAGAGTCCAAATCTAACAAGCATGAAACATGAGTATTATCTCTACAACTTGATGGGTGAACTTGCATAGGTTAACATGTACTATGATGGAAGCCAAATATTCATGAACAATGGATCTATACTTAGGTTTACGGAAAAATGCATGGAATCACTATTTTTAACACACAATCAAGCCACCAATCCAATATACTCCTTTGGGTCCGTGTGAGAGATAACCACCACTCACCAAATCACCTAAACACTTCAAAAGCAACACACTTCAGATCTGGACAGCGAAGGATCTAACAATTCCGCTTCAAACGATGAAATCTCTCTTCGAAGAATGTAGATCTTCAACTTTAGGTCTTGGATCTTCGAAGGAAGTACTAAATTTAAGAAGAGATAAGAAGTGAAGAAGTGTAGTTCTCGAGCTCTCAAAATGGCAGCACTTCGTTGCTTCAAAATCCGGATCCCAAAAAGTGAGGCAAGGACGTGTATTTATAGGCTGGAATCTTTAGGTCGTCCGCCCCTTAGGTCGTCGCCAACCTAACGACCTAACTACCCCCGACCTACGACCTAACACTCACGCGGCTTAGTGACTTAGCAGAAGTCACGACCTAACACACACGGACCTAACGACAACGCAAATGCGCGACCTAACTGAGATGCCGACCTAACGACTTAACAGGAGTACCGACCTAACACTTACACCTTCATGCGACCTAACAACTTAGCCTTTACGCGACCTAACTAGCATATAGCAACCTGATATAGGTCGCTCACGACCTAACTAAATCATAGGTCGCTCACGACCCAACTATACACAATATCTACCTTAGGTCGCATACGACCTAACTTCATTACAGAGCAACATAGGTCGCTTACGACCTAAACTACAACAACTGAAATCCTTAAGTCGCTCGAACGACCTACCTCCCTTAGGTCACTAACCTGCTTATGCCGCTAACTCCTATGCTGCTTATCTTGTTAAGTCGCTATCCCCCTTAAGTCGCTCACTAATGCTACCAACTTCCTTAGGTCGCTCGACCGACCTAAACTATAACACGTCCTAACTATCACACGGCCTAACTCCTTAGGTCGTTCCAATCCTTAGGTCGCTCCTCTTCACTAAGTCGCTCAACCGACCCAGACTTCTACACGACCTAAGCTACTACACGACCTAACTCTGGACGACTTAAGCTTTGGTCGACTTAAACTCTGGACAACTTATCAACACTAACGACCTAAAAATAACAGTTTTACGATCTTTCGATCCGTAAAAATACGGGTCGTTACATTCTCTCCCCCTTAGGAATTTCGCCCCCGAAATTCCAAACAAACAAGAGCAATCAAAAACTATTCTGCATGCCTACCATCCATAGCAATCAACAAACCATGCGTCCAATTACTATCCTAACATGCAAAATTCTAAAACTAGAACAAGTTACAATGTCGTGAGATGACACGACACCTTATGGCCACACCTCGAAGAGTTCAGGATGAGCTGCCTTCATCCTCTCTTCCACCTCCCATGTACAGTCGTTAACATCATCACTCCATTGTATCTTGAGCAACCAAACTACCTTCCTCCTAAGCTATTTCGTGTCAGTTTCCACAACACGAAGCGGCTTACGGGGTCTCTTATCAACTAGGTCAACTTCAAAATCTTCACAGCTATCAGCAGAAACCACAGTATTCGAGTCGTGCACATACTTCCGTAGATATGATATATGAAAAACATTGTGCACACCCACCATCTTTTCTGGTAACTCCAATTTATAGGCGATCTTTCCAATTCGCTCGATGATTGGGAATGGTCCAACAAATCTCGGAGTCAATTTTCCTTTCTTCCCGAATCGAATAACATTCTTCAGTGGAGAAATCTTCACAAAAACCATATCACCTACGTCGAATTCCAAATCCTTACGACGCTTATCGGCATAACTTTTCTGTCGGTCTTGGGCTGCCTTCATTCGTTGCCGAATGATCTCTATGCAATCCGAAGTCTGTCGAATCATTTCTGGCCCAAGTATCAGCTGTTCTCCTGTTTCAAACCAACATGTCGGAGAGTTACACGGTCTTCCATACAATGCTTCATACGGTGCCATACCAATGCTTGACTGGTAACTGTTATTATACGAAAATTCTACCAAATGAAGGTGATCTTCCCATGATCCTCCGAAATCTAAAACACAAACTCTAAGGAGATCTTCCAAAACTCGATTGACTCTCTCGGTCTGACCATCTGTTTGGGGGTGATAAGCTGTACTCAAACACAGTTCAGTTCCCAAAACTTCCTGGAAGCTCTTCCAAAATCCACTAGTGAACAATGGGTCTCGATCGCTCACTATTCTTTTCGGAATACCATGGAATCGAACTATCCACTTAACATACAGCTCAGCCAACTTCGATGCAGTCCTGGTTGATCGAACAGGAATGAATCTTGCACTCTTGGTCAAATGATCTACGATGACCCAAATCCCTTCATTTCCCATTCTTGTTCTAGGTAGCCCATCAATAAAATCCATCGATATTTGCTCCCACTTCCATGTAGGAACTTCTAATGGCTGAAGCAATCCACTGGGCTTCTTTTGCTCAGCTTTTACCAACTGGTAGTTCATGCACTTGGAAATAAAATTTCCAACATCCTTCTTCATACCTTTCCAGTAATAGGTTCTCTTCATATCCCGATACATCTTATTTCCACCTGGATGAATTGTCAGCTTCGAGTGATGACTTTCCTTCAGAACTTCATTTCTCAATTCATCTATATCGGGAACAACTAGTCGTCCTTGCTTCCGAAGCCAACCCTCTCGATCGACCTCGAATCCTTTATCCTTTTCTGGGTCCAATCCAGATTCCAAATCACGGATAATCTTGACAAGCTTATCGTCTCGCTTTTGGCTCTCGCCAATTCTTTCCACAAGAGTCGGTCTTATCGATAAGTTTGCCAACATCTCAGGTTCCAATTCACATCTGGGCCTGAAGTCAAATCCAGCTAAATACTCGAGACTCTTCCATTCTGAAAACATGGCTCCCAATCCTACATGTCTTCGACTTAACGCATCTGCCACTGCGTTACCCTTTCCCGGAGTATAGGCTATACCAAAATCATATGATGCCAAAAACTCTAGCCATCGTTGTTGCCTAAGATTCAAATCCTTTTGGGAGAAAAGATACTTCAACGACTTATGATCTGTAAACAACTCGAATCGAACTCCCAATAGATAATGTCTCCACATCCTCAGAGCAAAAACAATCGCCGCTAACTCCAAATCATGGGTCGGATTATTCCTTTCATGTGGCTTCAGTTTTCGACTAGCATATGCAACAACTTTACCCTTCTGCATCAGCACTGCTCCAAGTCCAATACCACATGCGTCGGTGTAAACCACCATCTCATCATTTCCACTTGGAATAGTCAAAACAGGAGCACTTGTCAATCGCTCTTTCAGGATTCTGAAAGCTTGCTCACACTTAGCATCCCATCTGAATACTTGGTTCTTTTTCATCAATCCTGTTAATGGTGCAGCTACCTTGGAAAGGTCTTTGATAAATCGACGATAATATCCTGCTAATCCAAGAAAACTTCTCACATCCGATGTATTCTTAGGTCTAACCCAATCCTGGATTGCTGCCACCTTAGCGGGATCAACCGCTATTCCATTTCCAGAGATAATATGGTCTAAGAACCTCACTTCACTCTTCCAGAAGTGACACTTCGAAAACTTAGCCTTCAGCTGATGTTTATGTAAGATTTCCAAAACAATACGCAAGTGCGTCATGTGCTCTTCTTCAGTTCTGGAATAAATCAAAATATCATCCACGAACACTAGTATGAACTTGTTCAACTGATCTCTGAACACTCTATTCATAAGATCCACAAAATATGCTGGCGCATTAGTCAATCCAAACGGCATTACCAGCCACTCAAAGAAACCGGATGGTGTCCTGAAAGCAGTCTTCGGCACACTATCCTTAGCCACTCTAAACTGGTGAAATCCCGTTGCCAAATCCATCTGAGAAAACACCTAAGCTTCGTGAAGTTGATCGAACAAGTCATCTATTCTTGGCAATGGATACTTGTTCTTCTTAGTCACTTTATTCAGCTCACGATAATCCACACACAACCTCAATGATCCATCTGCTTTGGTTGCAAACACAACTGGTGCACCCCATTCGGACACACTACGCCGAATGAATCCTTTATGTAAAAGATCATCTACCTGCACCTCCAACTCATGCTGTTCCCTAGGCGCCATCCGCCTAAGAGGCATCACAACAGGTCTGGTTCCTTCAACTAGATCGATATGAAACTCGATCTCTCTATGCGGCGGTAACCCTTTGACCTCATCAAAGAGATCCTCAAATCCATTAGCGATTGGCATCGATGACAGTCCATCCCGTGGAACAACCAGCGAATACATGAAGCTCATGAAGACGCCTTCCTCATGCTTACATCGTATCACAACCTTTCGCCCTTCCACATTCTCGACTGTCACCTCCAACCTTTCACAATTAACCTTTACCGCATACTTCCTAAGCCAGTCCATACCCAAAATAATTCCGAACCCCGCAAAGTTCAGAACAAAACAATCACAAACAAAAGAGCAATCATGACTCGATACAACCAAACCACAGCATAGCATACACAGACAGGACGAACCCCCAACTGGATTAGTCACAATCAATGGTCTATCAACAATATCCGGTTTTAAACCCAACCGGCATACAAGTTCATTACAAACAAAAGAATGCGATGCCCCAGTATCGAATAACATCCTAACTGGAACACCACATATGGAAAGAGTACCTTGAACCACCACACTATTTCCTTTCTCTTCAGCGGTAGGAGCTTTTGAAGATGATGGAACAGCCCCCAAAGCATAAGCTTGCACAATCTGCTTGTCCTATCGCAGTTCTGGACAATTCTTCTTAATATGCCCCGGCTTGTCACAGTTGTGGCACTTCACCGGCACCTTTGGATTCTTGCAATCTCTGGAGAAATGGCCCTTCTGCTGACAATTGTAGCAGGTCACTTTGCCCTTCGGCTTCTTCTGGCCATCCTTACCCTTTTGTTGCTGCTGCTTCCTCTTCTTGTTTCCACCTTGCTGTGGTTTAGACTCTTCCTTGGCCACAGCAACAACAGATCCTTCTTTAGGAAACAGATTTTCATGCCTGAGAGCTTTCTCCACAAGCTTCTCAAATGGATCATCCAGATGATCCACCAACTGCTTCCCAAGATAAATGTCCAAGCCTGTCACAAACTTCTCGTTCTTTTGATAAGGAGATTCAATATACGACCGGGCATACTTGGACAAAGCTTCAAACTCAGAAACATACTCAAGAACTGGTCTTCCATCTTGCTTGAGCTCTACAAACTTCTTAAACAGAACAGATTTCTGAGCTGTAGAAATGAACTTAGCTTCAAATCTGGCTTGGAATTGTTCCCAAGTAATTTCTTCCTCTGGGGTATCAATGGTGATAGAGTTCCACCGGTCAGAAGCTCTCCCTTGAAGCTGTCTTGATGCGAGCTTCCTACTAGTTGCATCCTCGATTCCCAAATCACCAAAGATTCTTCTACAAGCATCTATCCATCTCTGGACTTCAATGGTTGACTCTGTTCCCAAGAAAACCTTTCCTCCAAGAGCAGTATAGTCTTTACACAGCTTAGCAAAATCCACCGGTCTTGGAGCTTGAACTTGAATTCCAACATCAACTGCTGGCCCCGGAGTTGGCATCCTCCTCATGATCGAAGTCATCATGGCTTCGAACATAGTAGCATAATCAGCAGCCCCCTCAGCAGCATGACCTTCCCTAGCAGCTGGTCTCCCTCTTCGACTCATCCTTAATATCTATAAAAGAAATGATCAGCACACCTTGAGAAACAACTGCATAAAGGACTCAAATCCTTCTAAGCTACTATACTATATATAGTAATCATCCATCAAAATACAATTACGTCTCTCATACGTAGTTACGTCAGCGAGCGTTGGGTAAAATCGATTAACCAAGGCTCTGATATCAAATGTGACGACCGCCCATGACCCCTTCACTAAACATAGAAATAGTGCGCTGAAAAGTGTGCCAAGTAGCCATGGATGATCGTCAGAGGTAATTAAAAACAGCAGAATCTATCGTATTACTCACAGCGCATGGATAAAATACAATAGAGAAAAATATACATAGTGAAGCTACACAGAACAGAATCGCATCAAATAAGCCTCATAGTAGTTTGATACAAAAATCTGAATAGTCAATACATCCAGCCTCACTACATAACACTCAGAGAATATACAAGCAGCGGAACATCCAGTACATATAATAAGAAAATAATATGCAAGCCTCCAGCTCGTCTTCGTCATCAGTATCGTTGGAAACTAAGAATAGCACCTGTCACCTGCTACCTAGTCTGCCCATCCCAAAATGGATGAACAGCCCAAGGTAATAAGAGTTGAACATAAAACCTTGAGTCAGACAATAGTCTTAGTGAGCGGTAAATTAACTAACAACATAACAAAAGAGCATAAAGGTAAAAGGAATAGGATCCCAACCCTCCCACTCCACCTCTTTCTACAGTGATAGCCCTCAGACACACTAAGCAGAAGTAAACATAGTAAAGCAAACATTTAAAGTAAAGCAATTATCACTCGAGTCAAGGTCGATGTTTTCCAAGTACAAACCCCCAAGGCCTAAACCAAGATCAGATAAGCACCCAGAAAATATTGCTCTTGAGACCGAATGACGATACAACCAAACATCCATGACTCTGGCTATCACTGTTATCATTGCTTCGATACCACCGTTAATTGAATGACCGGCACATTCTTTCAGCCGTCCGTCAAGGGTTAATGGTAACCCCGGTTCTAAACAGAACTCCGCACGTCGTCGCAGCCCGTGCCTAGGACTATCGAATCTGCCCAGAGTACTCGACTGCCAACTGTAGTCTTTTGGGACTATCGAATCTGCCCAGCGTACTCTTGCTTTGAGTCTTCTCAAACCTTCAACAACGATGAAATCTCAGCCTTCTAGTCATCCTCCTCGACGACTATTCTCATACTAGCTCAAACCCCTCTCGAGCCAACCATTATCAACGAACTCGAACCATCCCTCGAGTTATCAACATGCTTGGAATGATCCCGTCTGGATTATACCAAGGCTACATCAAATCATAGCAAAGCCTCATCTCATCATCATCATCAAATCTATCCATATGAGCTTCATCATCCACCACATATGCCACGAGCAGCTTTTCCAATTCAAGAGCCTTTCCCTTAGCTTTTGAATCATCTTCGACCATCTTGTCTAAATCCAACAACTAATCAACTAATTTATAACAATCAATCAAATCGATCATTAATCCAAGTAATCAATCATGCAAACAAGATTTAAAAGCAATTATAACTTAAAATGGAAATTTTGTAAATAAAGAGTCCAAATCTAACAAGCATGAAACATGAGTATTATCTCTACAACTTGATGGGTGAACTTGCATAGGTTAACATGTACTATGATGGAAGCCAAATATTCATGAACAATGGATCTATACTTAGGTTTACGGAAAAATGCATGGAATCACTATTTTTAACACACAATCAAGCCACCAATCCAATATACTCCTTTGGGTCCGTGTGAGAGATAACCACCACTCACCAAATCACCTAAACACTTCAAAAGCAACACACTTCAAATCTGGACAGCGAAGGATCTAATAATTCCGCTTCAAACGATGAAATCTCTCTTCGAAGAATGTAGATCTTCAACTTTAGGTCTTGGATCTTCGAAGGAAGTACTAAATTTAAGAAGAGATAAGAAGTGAAGAAGTGTAGTTCTCGAGCTCTCAAAATGGCAGCACTTCGTCGCTTCAAAATCCGGATCTCAAAAAGTGAGGCAAGGACGTGTATTTATAGGCTGGAATCCTTAGGTCGTTCGCCCCTTAGGTCGTCGCCGACCTAACGACCTAACTACCCCCGACCTACGACCTAACACTCACGCAGCTTAGTGACTTAGCAGAAGTCACGACCTAACACACACGCGACATAACGACAACGCAAATGCACGACCTAACTGAGATGCCGACCTAACGACTTAACAGGAGTACCGACCTAACACTTACACCTTCACGCGACCTAACAACTTAGCCTTTACGCGACCTAACTAGCATATAGCAACCTGATATAGGTCGCTCACGACCTAACTAAATCATAGGTCGCTCACGACCCAACTATACACAATATCTACCTTAGGTCGCATACGACCTAACTTCATTACAGGGCAACATAGGTCGCTTACGACCTAAACTACAAAACCTGAAATCCTTAAGTCGGTCGAACGACCTACCTCCCTTAGGTCGCTAACCTACTTATGCCGCTAACTCCTATGCCGCTTATCTTGTTAAGTCGCTATCCCCCTTAAGTCGCTCACTAATGCTACCAACTTCCTTAGGTCGCTCGACCGACCTAAACTATAACACGTCCTAACTATCACACGACCTAACTCCTTAGGTCGTTCCAATCCTTAGGTCGCTCCTCTTCACTAAGTCGCTCAACCGACCTAGACTTCTACACGACCTAAGTTACTACATGACCTAACTCTGGACGACTTAAGCTTTGGTCGACTTAAACTCTGGACAACTTATCAACACTAACGACCTAAAAATAACAGTTTTACGATCTTTCGATCCGTAAAAATACGGGTCGTTACAGATGCACAAACTACATCATTTCTAAAGTTAATTTCAAAAGTTGTCTACCTTCAAGAACTTGTAGCTCATCATGTAAGAGCGTATGATTATATGACTAAAAAATATTGAAAAAAGATTATTAATTTGCTTAGCGGCTCAAACTAAATGGAAAATATTTCGAATGGATGTGAAATCGGCTTTACTAAATGGAAACTTTGAATGAGAAGTTTACCTGGAGCAACCACCGAGTTACTGGACTTATGTCGTACTATCTAAGAATATAACTTTTTATAATGCCCTACGAACGTGTTCTTTCCATAAAGACAAATCAAAATGGAGATATTATAATTGCATATCTATGTGTGAATGACTTAATCTTTATTGGCGATAACCCAAACCTATTTGATGAATTTAAGAAGAAGATAAGTTTTATGTTTGAGATGACGAATATTGGAATATGTTATACTATCTTGGAACCAATTGATTCAAAGTGAGCACGACATATTTATTTCTCAAGAAGCATATGAAAATGAAATATTAAAAAAAATTGATATGGATGGATGTAAACCAATAAGCACGCTGATAGTATGTGGAACAAAGCTCTCAAAATATGCTAGAGAAGAAATGCAGATCCTACCATATTCAAGAGTTACTTGGTAGCTTAGGATACTTAACTTGCACAAGAATTGGTATACTTTATGAAATTAATCGCATTAGTCGTTGTTAGTCCATAGGATAGTGGTTTTGATGACAACAACTATAGAAGTGTTATAAAATATATATGTGCAGGAAATCTATATGCAGGTATCAACAAAAGAAGACTGTACAGTAAAGAAGACAAAGATCAAGAGTTCAAGATTGAAGACTCATGAGATTCAAGATATTCAAGAGTTCAAGACAAATAATATAGTTAGGTTAGATATTTGTTAAAACTCCTTGAAAGCACTATCATTCTTTTTTATCCAATTTACTCGTGGAATGGAATCCACTTCGTTCTTGTTAAAGGGATGGAACCCTAGTGAGATGGAACTCACGAAATATCTAGTGGAACGGATAGTAGCCCTATTTTGTTATCCACTAATTTTGATTCAAAATGATTTTCAAAATTATCTCTTGTTTTATAAAATGATTTTCAAATATTCCTTTTCAAAAGAAAAACCTTCGTTCACATTTCCAAAAATGTTTTAGCCTCAAAATCATATTTATCATTTTGTTATATTTTGATTTCAAAATTGTCCTTGATATTTTAGCCTCAAAATCTATTTTAATATTATATTTACTTTAGTTTATTTACTTTGATTTTAAATATATTTTAGTATATATACATATATACATTCATAAGTATTTCTACTTCTAAATACCTTCTACAAATACATAGAGTCCATTTGAATAAAGTTGCATATGTTTTAAATCATCATTTTCAAAGTAAAGCAAATCATCACTTTTTACTAGACCATGTCGACATCCTATTTACTCGTCATGTCGACATGCTTCCTGTTATAGCAAAGGTTGTTTTCAAAAGAAGTGTCTATTCGCTTAAACCTCTTCGAATGGACACATCCATTCATTCTCTATAAATAGAGACTGTTATGGACGTTTTCCAGTAACTACTTTCTTTATTTTCTCTCCTCTTTATTCTCTTATCTTATTTTCTAATCATCCTATCCATATTTTGCCGAAATCTTAAGTGAATCAAAACCAGAATATCTCTAGTTTGATTCTCTACCACTCTCTTCAAAGAATCTCAGTGCTTATCAGAGTTATAGATATATTTGTACTCAAAGAAACTTGTGTGGGGTTATAAAGGTGTGATCGTGTCCTTGGAAATCGATCGGGTGAACTTGTATCCTGTGAATCAAGTGGTTCTACCCAGAGACCTGAGAATCTGGAGGGTGTACCTCGTTGCCTTGGAATCGAGGGATTGTAATCTAGATTATTATTGAATAGAAAGCCGTACGAGTTGTGCGGGACTGGATGTAGGGTAACACCGAACCAGTATAAAATTCCTGGTGTGTTCTTTCCTTTACTTGCTTTTTATTTATATTTGCATCTGTTTGTGATTCTGTGATTTGATCTGTGATTGTGTATTTGCATTAAGTTAGTTAAATCAATTTAAATCAAAGAAGTTTTAAAGAAATTCTTAAAACACTATTCACCCCCCCTCTAGTGTTAAATAGCCTTAAGATCATCTTCCGCGTCCCTGTCATTTGGTATCAGAGCAAGTTTTTCAAAGTATTCATAATCTGATTTTTGAAAAGTTCATGGCTAAGTTTGAAATGTTTCCTAAAAATATTTCTTTAATGATCAAATCATTGTGGTCTCATAAATTGATGCATGATAGTTATATAGAATCAGGTAATCTACAAAAGTTGCTCACTGTGCAGGAATCTTGCTTCATGGCGACAAATGAATCTATTCACAATGGACAAGCTCTGCAAATAAGGAAAAACAAGTGGATACTTGATAGTGGATGTTCAAGACATATGACGGGAAATCCAGAGATACTCAATGACATTATTTACAAGGATGGAGGATTGGTTAATTTTGGGGATAATTCAAAAGGTTATGTGGTTGGCATCGGCAATGTAGGTAATTCTGAAACTCCTATTATTTCAAATGTTTTGTTAGTTAAAAATCTACAACATAATCTACTTAGTATTAGTCAGTTATGTGATAAAGGATATAGGATTGAATTTGAAAAAGACAAGTGTCACATCGAAGATAATAAATCTAATATTATCTTTGAGGGAGTTAGGAAAAAGAATATCTATATTCTTAGTATGAAAATTTCAAACTTTTTCAAATGGATGTCAAGAGTGCCTTTCTAAATGGTTTTGTAAAAGATGAAGTTTATGTTGAACAACCTCCACTCTTTGAAGATACAAAATTTCCAAATCATGTTTTTAAATTAAAGAAAGCCCTATATGGTCTAAAACAAGCTCCTAGAGCTTGGTATGATAGACTTAGGTCTTATCTTTTGCAATCTAATTTTGAAATAGGTAAAATAGATAACACACTTTTTATTAAAAGAAACAAAAATGATATTCAACTTGTACAAGTGTACGTAGATGATATTATTTTTGGATCAACCAATTCTGACATGAACAAAGAATTTTCTGACTTTATGACAAAAGAGTTTGAGATGAGTCATATGGGTGAACTTAACTTTTTCCTAGGATTACAAATCAAACAATTAGATAATGGTATCTTTATCAGTCAAGAGAAGTATGCGAGAGAGTTAGTTAGTAAGTTTGGCTTGACCAATGTGAGTGGAAAACCAACTCCCATGGCAACCAATATAGCGTTAAGTAAGGATGATCTATCCAAAGACGTAGATCAAACCTTGTATAGAGGAATGATTAGATCACTTCTCTATATAACTGCTAGTAGACCAGATATCATGAACAGTGTCTGTCTCTGTGCAAGATATCAATCTCAACCCAAGGAAACTCATCTAAAAGCTGTGAAACGTATCATTCGATATGTTAAACACACCTTTGATTATGGATTGTTCTACCCTAAGAATGATTCATTTGAATTAGTTTCCTACTGTGATGCTGACTATGCTGGGTGTAAGTCAGACCGAAAGAGTACAAGTGGAACTTGTCACTTTCTAGGTCATTCCTTAATTTCCTGGTTCAGTAAAAAGCAGAATATTGTTTCCCTATCAACAACTGAAGCAGAGTATGTTTCTGCTGCTTTAGCTTGTTCTCAAGTTTTGTATATGCAACAAACCTTGAATGATTTTGGTATATCCATCACGAAATCTCCAATTTTTTGTGATAACACTAGTGCCATTAGTTTGTCCAAAAACCCAACTCTCCATGCCCGAACTAAACATATTGACATTAGACACCATTTTCTAAGAGATAACGTAAATAAAGAGAAAATTTCTCTTGATTTCGTTAATTCTGAAAATCAAATAGCTGATATTTTAACCAAACCTTTAGGAGAACCTGTCTTCACCAAGTTAAGAAGAGAATTAGGTATATGTTCTCTTTCTGAAATATAGTATATAGTATAGTAGTATACATAGGGTATATATGAATGATTTCTTAACCATAGCATTTTACAACACCATGTCGACATAGTGTTCATGCGTCATGTCGACATGAAACGGTAAAAATGACAATTCGTTTTTCCCTCTAATTTTTGAATGGGTGGTTATTTAACACACCCATTCTGAGTTTCTCTTCCCTCCAATCATTATTTCTTCATTCTACTTTCTGGAAACATCAAATCCATGGCTTCCACATCCAATCCTAATCAAATTTCACCGGTTTCTTTCCCTTCTCCGTCACAAGGCCCTTTCCAAAACTCCATACTCGCTCGTGTCATCAAAATAGAGGAGAAAGTTAATGATTTGCTGCAGATGTTAACTGAAATGCAAGTTCAACAATTGAGAATGGCAAGAGAGCAAGAGAAACAAGGGAAAATTCTGAGGAATCTTCAAAAATTCCTCATGGATAATCATGCCAATCCAATTGTAATTGAAGATTCTTCTAAAGCAAATGAAGAAGGAGAAGAAGACGAAGACGAAGAAGAAGAGGAAGAACCAATGGAGGAAGAAACTGATGATGAAGCAGTATGTGTAGGGGAAGTTTGTTTTGATGCTTATGGGAACATTGTGGAACAACATGGAAACTTCTGTTTCCATTACCCAAATTGTCCTGTCCACAAGTCTCCCATCATCAAAAACAACCGTTGAGTTGTTTATTTTCTTGTTTTAGTTATTTATGTGTTTATAAGTTTAAATAGTCATGTATATAGTAATATTGAAATGAATAAAATAATCTGTGGTTACACTTATTATTCTCATTCTTATATTACTCATATATCATTCTGAGTATACAATATTTAGCATTGTTATATCTAGTTTCAGTATTATTAATGATAACACTATCATTAATATCATAGATTTAGGGGGAGTTAGTGTCATTTTTTTGTTGATGACAAAGGGGGAGAAGTATAAAATAGGTTAGTTAGGCATAGATTTAGGGGGAGTTATAAGGAGAAAATAAATATTTTATAAACAAAGGTTGTCATCATCAAAAAGGGGGAGAATGTTAGTCCATAGGATAGTGGTTTTGATGACAACAACTATAGAAGTGTTATAAAATATATATGTGCAGGAAATCTATATGCAGGTATCAACAAAAGAAGACTGTACAGTAAAGAAGACAAAGATCAAGAGTTCAAGATTGAAGACTCATGAGATTCAAGATATTCAAGAGTTCAAGACAAATAATATAGTTAGGTTAGATATTTGTTAAAACTCCTTGAAAGCACTATCATTCTTTTTTATCCAATTTACTCGTGGAATGGAATCCACTTCGTTCTTGCTAAAGGGATGGAACCCTAGTGAGATGGAACTCACGAAATATCTAGTGGAACGGATAGTAGCCCTATTTTGTTATCCACTAATTTTGATTCAAAATGATTTTCAAAATTATCTCTTGTTTTATAAAATGATTTTCAAATATTCCTTTTCAAAAGAAAAACCTTCGTTCACATTTCCAAAAATGTTTTAGCCTCAAAATCATATTTATCATTTTGTTATATTTTGATTTCAAAATTGTCCTTGATATTTTAGCCTCAAAATCTATTTTAATATTATATTTACTTTAGTTTATTTACTTTGATTTTAAATATATTTTAGTATATATACATATATACATTCATAAGTATTTCTACTTCTAAATACCTTCTACAAATACATAGAGTCCATTTGAATAAAGTTGCATATGTTTTAAATCATCATTTTCAAAGTAAAGCAAATCATCACTTTTTACTAGACCATGTCGACATCCTATTTACTCGTCATGTCGACATGCTTCCCGTTATAGCAAAGGTTGTTTTCAAAAGAAGTGTCTATTCACTTAAACCTCTTCGAATGGACACATCCATTCATTCTCTATAAATAGAGACTGTTATGGACGTTTTCCAGTAACTACTTTCTTTATTTTCTCTCCTCTTTATTCTCTTATCTTATTTTCTAATCATCCTATCCATATTCTGCCGAAATCTTAAGTGAATCAAAACCAGAATATCTCTAGTTTGATTCTCTACCACTCTCTTCAAAGAATCTCAATGCTTATCAGAGTTATAGATATATTTGTACTCAAAGAAACTTGTGTGGGGTTATAAAGGTGTGATCGTGTCCTTGGAAATCGATCGGGTGAACTTGTGTCCTGTGAATCAAGTGGTTCTACCCAGAGACCTGAGAATCTGGAGGGTGTACCTCGTTGCCTTGGAATCGAGGGATTGTAATCTAGATTATTATTGAATAGAAAGCCGTACGAGTTGTGCGGGACTGGATGTAGGGTAACACCGAACCAGTATAAAATTCCTGGTGTGTTCTTTCCTTTACTTGCTTTTTATTTATATTTGCATCTGTTTGTGATTCTGTGATTTGATCTGTGATTGTGTATTTGCATTAAGTTAGTTAAATCAATTTAAATCAAAGAAGTTTTAAAGAAATTCTTAAAACACTATTCACCCCCCCTCTAGTGTTAAATAGCCTTAAGATCATCTTCCGCGTCCCTGTCAGTCGCTACATGGAAGCACCTATAACATCATATTTGAAGATTACAAAATGGATAATTTAATATATTAAAGGTACCACTAATTTTGAATTGTTGTATTCACATTTTAACAATTTCAAGTTGTTCATTGAAGTGATAGTGATTGGGCTGAAGATGTTGATGATCATAAAAGTACAACTGGATTTGTTTTCATCATGGAAAACACGGGTTTCACCTGAATTTCAGAAACACAACCAATTCTGATGCTTTCCATATGTGAAGTTGAGTATGTTGCTACTTCAATTTGTGTTCATCATGCAATTTGGGTTCAAGGCCTATTAAAGGAGTTGCATATGCCATAACACAACTTAACAAGATTTCTATGAAAAACAAGTCACCCATAGCTCTAGTCAAGAGGCCCATCTTTCATTGTCGAAATTCATATATCAATACATGTTATCACTTTATTCGATTGGGCGTTATGAAAGGAAGTTTAAGTGAAGTATGTCAATTTAAAAAATCAAGTAATAGATATTTTCACAAAGGCATAGAAGCATGAAGACCTTGGAATACCGCGAGATTTATTTGAAATTACAAAATCAAATTTAAAAGGGATGTTGAAAGTCAAACTTGATTTTGACTTAATTATTTATGATTGTTTTGGATTCCATTAAAAGTGGGTTAATATTTGTAAGCTAAAGAATTATCTAGAGATGTGTAGTCATGGTAAAGAGTCTCTAGAATTATGTAATATGGATTTATGCAAAGAAAATACAAAGATATTTAGTATGAATAATATAGATAACAATTGTATTAAAAAAAATTAGTTTGGAATAAATGATAATAATAATTTCCTAACAAATAACGACGACTGCGAATGGCGATTCATATTTTCGGCTCCAGATCTAGAAATTTCTCTCCCCTCACATCGCATTTGTCATCTTCTTCCATTGGTTAAGCTTTGTTTTTATGCGTTTCATCGCTCTAATCTACACCAGATCTAGTGTGCTTGCATTCGGCTGCCTGCCTTTATGTCGAGTTCCAACCCAAGTTCGATTGCCGACGCAAAGTTCCCTACCCTACCGACGTCCAAGGCGGTTGCGCGATCTACCTCGGGCCTTGCTTAGCCTGTTAATGTGGTGGAGGAAGGCCAAAATTCCATGCATGTTCCTCTCGAGGCTCCTATGGTCGATCTGCAATCCAAGGTATCATCTTTTGACATATCTGAGTTTGCTAATTTGATTGTTGCTTATAATGCTACTTGTGACCAAAAGTTTATTGCATCTCCTAAGTACAATTGTGGTTGCTCATCCCATTTCAAAAAGAAACCTGGGAATGCAGGCTCCTATTTCCCTAAGCAGTTTGCAGTTGATTTTATTGATAAGCCTTTTACTTGTCCTAAGAAAATTATTGATGCTGGTATTTCATTCTAGAAAGACTACGTTGTTGGTTTTTCCCATGATGCTCCTCCACATTACTCTGTTGTGAAAAAGCATGTCCTTGGTGCATGGATATTGCGTGGGTCGTTTGATTCGATGTGATAATTCTATGTATTTTTTCAAATTCTCGTGCCATTAGAAAAGAAGTTGTATCCTAGAAGCTAACTCTATTGTTATTGAAGGTAAAGTTTTTATTATTACTCAATGGAGCCCCTCGTTGACCTCCTTAGAATAGATTTTAAATATTCCCATAAGGGCACATATCTCTAACATTCTTTCCCTCTTCCAAGTCTTTAGAAGGAATAAACTGGATTTCCATCCATATTGTTCAGTTGATTTGATTTGACATTTCCATGGAGCGAAGACAGCATTTCCAGTTGGCGAAAAGCTCTAATTAAGATTACCCTCCAAGCAGTTTCCCACCCGTATCCCAATTTCCCTTGCCGAGGATAGGATCGCGTATATTAATGTAAGTTACAATGGAAACCTCATATTTGTTATCTTTGTCACTCCTTTAGCCATGTCATCTCGTCTTGTCCTTATTCTGACACCTCTCTGGCTGATCTCGCCCTTATAATCCCCCTACTGAAGCTTCCAGCATGTCGTTGGTGGATTAAGGTCCCTCCCCGTTCTGTCCCTCCAATCCCACACTCTGTTCCTCCCCCTCATATCGCCATCATCACCCCTCTTGCTGATATCCCCGTCCTTGAGAATTCCTCGTCTTCGCCTATTCACTCTGCTCCATTGTCTTCGCTAACCCACCTGAACTCTCCCGGCGGTGTTCCACCTTTTGAGTTGATTCTCTTTGACTCACCCATTACTAGTCTCAAGAAGAACTTTGTCTATGCCCTGCATACTGGCCCCGGCATTGTTGAGCGTATTGCCCAACAACTAGCTGACAAAATCTCCAAAGGTTCTTTGCTTGTCTGGTGCAAGAAGGCTGAACTTGGTCTTACCCCGCATATCTCTTTCATTTCTTGCTGTAATTTGTCGATTCTTTTTTTCTTGAAAGATAAAGTTTTATATTATATGCATACCAATTTTCAGCTCAATTCGAGGTCGTTTGGTCCTCTGTTTCACGCCTGAAAGTTGAACCCGTGATGGTTTTCAGGCCTGTACATTTTTGTTTTTTTGAACTGTTGCAAACATGGCCTGAGTCCATGTTTGAGACAGTGTAACTCTTTCATTTCCGGTCGGAATTCATTGATTCTTTTTTTGTTTGAAAGATTAAGTTTTCTAGTATGTGCATACCAATTTTCAGCTCAATATGAGGTAGTTTGATCCTCTGCTACCATGCTACTTGGAAAGTCTGTTCAAAGTGGATTTTAAATGATGAAAAAGATAATGATAACTCTACTATGGACGTATGGATAATGAACTGGTTCTCTGCAATGACAATGAATATAGCGTCAACAACGAGGAGATTTTGGCTGCCAACGACTAGGATTGAACATATATATTTTCTCTCCTCACGGTCCTAGTTACTGCTCCGAGCTTATTGGATGGTCATGTAAGTGTGCTGGGATTCAGTTTTCCCAAAAAATAATGAACTTTATTTCGACTATAAAAAAGTTAGTTATTATTAGTTTGGTATTTTCATGTTATTACTTCTTCTTTGTTTTCCCGCCTGGCATGTTGGCTTTGTGTACTTGGTCTATATTTGTTACCTTACCAAGCATATTGGCAGACTGTTGTAGCGTGGGCCAAAGGGTTCTTATTTCCTGTAAATTATACATACATACATACATACATACATACATATATATATATATATATATATTGTATGTACATATATGTGTTTATACATGTGTGTGTACATACGTGTATATACATATACGTATATATAGACATGCATACTTATACATATATGTATATTCATATGTATAAGCACATATAGTATGACTGTATGATCCTCGAATCAAACATTCTTTAAATCGGAAAAAAAAAAAAGGTAAGCCGGTTTTTTTAGTAGACTGTCCACTATTATTATTCCAAAAAAGAAAATTAAATACTGCAAAAGCAGTTGCAACTCACACAAAACACTACATGACCAAAACATACTTGCAAAGCTTGGTGACTAGCAACCACTAGCATAAGCACTTTGACCTGATTAAGTAGCATTACAACTAGACAAACTAGCTCAATGGCACAAAACAACGACAATAACAGGCAAATGCCCCATATTCCAAGGAAGAACACTGACGTACACAAGATTACATAGCATCATTAACACTAAGACAAGAAATCAGTTTTGAGCAAGACCATTTTCCAGTGCACTCGTAGTTGCAAATAACAGAATCCAAACCAGCAATACCAAATCACCATCTAAGCAAGAGCAGATGCTTCTAACATAAGGCACATCCAAACAGTAAAATTTTCTAAGCCCTGACATCGGCTGTCCAGTAGTCCCTGTGGTGATGTTTGAAGGGAGGAAGGAGATACTTAGCTGTCGATAATCAAAGCAGATGGGCCCAGACTATCATAAGGCACTCGAAACAGTAGAGGCGCCAACGAAAACAAATTTCAGTATCCCTCGAATCTCCTCGCAACGTAATTTCATATTTTAAATACAATATAATGCTTGTTGTGAGTGTTCAGAGTTTATGCCAGTTTTCAAACCAAAATTGTAAATACTAGAAAAATTTCTACTAGACATAAATCACTGACAAATAACGCTTGGCGCAAACAAATTTCACAATGCAGGCTTAGAATTAAACTAAAGCAATAAAATGCCATTTAACAAAAGGGCATGCATGCAGTTTACCCACGCCAAAGACAAAAGAATATAGCGTGCATAAACCAATATATACATTTTTGCTTCAAAAGGCTTATGAATAAGCAACTAAGCAAAACAAGCTAATCATTTTCTGGAATAGCTTTCTTTAGACTAAAAACAAACGTAAAAACTAATACAATTAGTTGACTTCCATAGCTGCTGATTGATGATACTTTTCAAGCTCTGCGTCAAGATCAGCAATAGACAGTTTTTCTCCTCTGCCACGACCTCCTCCTCCTCGGCCACCTCTACGACCACCAAAACCACCTCGTTCCCTACCAAAAGCACGACCTGCCCTACCTCGGAAACCACTGTAATAATAAAATACCAATACAATTATAAGAACAAGTCCAGACAGAGTAAACGGAATACGATAATCCTACTCTCTCCCTCTCTCTATCGACACACTCACATGTATATATGTGTGTGAAGTAGGTATGTACATACACTTGCGCATGTTTATTTTGAGCATAAGCAAGTTTAAAAGCACCCATGTTTTGAGCATCCTAAAAGTCTCCGGATATCAACCTTTGAAATCAACTAATCTACGGATAATATCTAGTCTTGTTTTAAAATTTTCATGAATAATATCTTGTATCGAGTGAGATCTCATAAGAGATACATTCATGTATTCATCTCAAAGTGAAATCTCAAATCTTAGAATACATCTTCGGGTTATCTAGGAGCTAATGAGTTATAATTGATATTAAAAATAATATTAACATTTGTTATCTAAAAAAAATTATTGTAACACATTTAATTTCATCGAAAAATAGTTAATGCAATAAAAGAAGATAATTTTTAAGGAGCATAGTAGATTGATGAATGTAGTAGTAGTTGAAAGTATTATTCTCATTTAAACGTTGATAAAAGCAGCAAAAGAAAAAAAGAAGGAAAAAAAACACGAAATCAATGTCATGACTTGTTCAAGTAGAAATTGATAAGAACAGAAAAATGTAAAATATTGATTAATAAAGCAATTTCATTTTGGTCATAAAGGTAGAAAAGTTAAATTAAAGAAAAACATATAATTTTGAACAAGGTTTCGTATTGAGTTCACCGAAATATGTCAAACGAGATATGAACGAGACAATGTTTCATCTCATCCAAGTGCAACAATGAGATTTCAAGCGAGATGGATGAGATTTAGAACTTTGATTGCAAAGGATGAGTTTATGTCACCACTGATTTGAACTCTATGTATTCCTTTCTACAATTTAATGTTTAAATACTTGATCACCCTTGGGGGCTAAGACACGAGGTTTTCATATAAACTAGATGGGTTGAAATGTATGAAGATCGCCACATGCTAAATTACTACAGCAACGAAAAGAATAAAAAAAACTCCCCAATATTTCAGTTAATTGTAAAAGATGATAATTTGACCAAAAATAGTTATTGACACGAGACATTAAAATCAGCCATACTTCCAAATAGATATAGATGAATTGCAAAAGAGCACAAGTATTAAATAAAGAGCATCATAAGTAAGAGTAAACAACCCAACAAACAACAAAATATCTATCTACATCATAATAACTTGGAATGTTTGGCTACAGCCAGAACAAATATATATTTGATAGTAAAAGTATGAATCTGAAACTTCAAAAGGCTATATTAAAACAACGAACCAGCTACTAAATGATGATAATACCAGCTACTAAATGATAATAATACATATGATGCATTTCTAAAACATACTAGCAATGGTAGGATGTGTACAGATTGAAATGTACAGATTTGGGAAGAAACTCAAGTGTTATAGGACGAAAATATTTTACATGTAGAGTTGCAGAGATAGGGAGATAAATTGGTAGTAAAAAAGGGGCAGCTTGCGCTGGTATAGTTTCTAAAAAAAACTGCTTTCATTTTCATCCCACAGCAACCGTGCATCGTCAATTCATTGACTGTTGAATATGGTAACATAGAATACCAAAATTGGTAGTATATGCCAGCATGTGTTTTGAGTACAAGCTATATGCTTATATGTGATAAAAAAATGAGTTTATAAATCAAATGTTTGCAAATAATAGAGAATAACTGAAGCATATATAATACCTTTTGGACATGCCAATAGTATTTCTGAACCCAGTATTTGGAGCAACAGGAAAGGCTACATGTTTCTCAACATTTGTACCAACTACTTCAATTTTCATTGGCTTTCCATCAAGTTTGACATTATTGTACCTCTTTACCGCTGCTAAAGCATGTTCCTTTCTTGAAAAAACAACTTCTGCGGTTCCCTGAAATTGCAATGAAGATCAGTTATATAGTCCCCATACAAGCATAAATGATTGGATACTGTACTTAGCAAATTGATTAAAACTCGCTACCTTTGATCTTCCACTCCTATCATAATGGATCGAGTACTTTTTAAGATCACCAACATCTGAGAAAAGGTCCTGCAGATAAACTAAAGAGTTGGGCATCGCATTATGAAATTAAGATACAACATCTCAGTTCAAGTTAACATGGTTGAATGTTACACAATCAAGTTGGTTCAGTTAGAAATCATCAAGCATCCCTATTTCATCTATGCTGCTGCTGCTGCTGCTATGTGTGTGTGTGCGTGCGCGCGCGTGTGTTCAATATCAAAGAAAAGGGAAACAATGAAAAGATATAATTACATTTCACAATGAACAACTGCAACAGTGTTAGGCTGTGTGTGTTTAAAATGCTGATTTATGAATGTTGAATTATGAAGGTTGATTGCTGAATTCTGAATAATCATTTGTTTACTTGTTTGCATTCTAATACTTCTAGAATCAAGAATTATATTTCTTTTGACAACACTGCCCTCTATATTAATTTGTGTTAAATCATGATTATTAAATGGGGAAATTGACATTTTTAATATAAAAATTTTAATACTTTAAATTACCAAAGGTTTAAATTAAGAGAAATTTGAATATTAGAAAAAGGAAAAAAAAATTTGGAAGCTTAAATTTCAAAATTATTAATTTCAGGTTTTTCTAATGTTTGAAATCATAAATTTTAAAAGTAATGAATTTCTCAACTTTCAATTTTAAAATTTTCGAAATTTATAATTAAAACAAGTAATTTTAAAAAAAAAATAATTTCAAAAAGTTGAATTCATAAGCCATGTATTTTCAAATTTAAAATTTTTAAAAGTGTAAGGTATTGTTTGGTTTGAAAACGAGTTTTGTATTGTGTGTTTTCAAGCATCTAAAAATGAAATGGAAGAAGAGAAGAAGTGGAAAACTATCAATTTAGAAAATGGTTTTAACATATAAAATTGAAAATGACGTTTTTTTTTCCTTTTTTTGAAAATATCAAAAACTGTATTCTTCCATTTTCTTCTCTCTTTTTATTGAAATGATTGGAATTTTCCAACTCATCCTTCTCTCCCACGCCATTTGACATATGTATTGAAAACGCAAAACTCGTTTTCAAACCAAATACAACCATAACCGTAGATTTTAAAAGTATACTGGATTTTGAAATTATGAATTTCCTGAAAATTGAAATTTAAGTTTTAATATTATAGGTTTGATTTTTCGTTAGATTTATAGATTTTAATAAAGGTATAAAGGGAACAAATTATCTTCAACATTCAAAACTAAGAAGCAAGAGAGAAGGTTCGGATTTAGTAATCAATAGTTTCATTAAGAACTTTTCAATAAAAACAAAGTCTTAGTTATATCAAGCACATAATTTTACCAAAGTATGTGCAAGGAAATCTCTCTTAGATATGTTAGTTAGAAAAGTATTTCAAAGAAGAAAATATAAACGACCAACTAAATTGCCACTGATTTCAAACAGAAAAAAGGGCGAACCTTAATATCATCATTGGAAACACCATAATCCAAATTAGAAATATAAAGCTTAGTCCCAGTCTCAATTGAGGAAACCCTAGCCGCGGGAACCCCATAAGCTGCAAGCTGATCAGTATAGACGCCGAACTTTCCACCCTCCGCCTAGAACCGAACAGAGAAACAACATGAGAAAACCAAATCAACCATACCTAGCTTTCAGACGACAAATCACGATTAAAAGTGGCTTCTTCCAATTTCAAAACACTAACCGTACTTTTCACAATCATCGTGTGGAATGGTTACCTTCGGATAGGAATAAGGATTGGAGCGGTTGGCTTGGCGTTTCATGGGACGGCGGGTGGGGCCACCTCGGCCTCCGCGGTTTGAGGAACTGCGTTGGTAGTTGGATTTTTTGTTTTTCTTGATGAGTTCATCAAGTGGCATATCCAACGCAGCAGACATTATTATCAGAGTAAAATTTATTCAGAGAAGAAGCTAGGGTTTGGTCCTCTGAAAAGGGAGAGAATATTCGGCTGAATTTTATACAAAATAACTTGGACTGTTCGATTTGGGCCTCCTTGAACAATACTAACACAGCTCACATTTGAATTATTTACGAACTTAAGCCCATGATAATAAACTGGAAGGATTTTGAACACTCTCGTTGATACAATGGAGAGAAACGTAGTCCCTTGATCTTTCCCTTTTTATAAATTTTTCAGAATCAAATCTAATTATCTCAAGCACCAAAAATCTTAGGCTATGTTTGGTTACACATTTTCAGAGTATTTTTAGTTTTTAATTTTGCAAAATAATGAAATCTTGTTTGCTTCATCATTTTGTAAAGTTCATTTTCGAAAATAGTCGTTTTTTAAAATGGGCTTAAGAAGGAAAATTAAAAACTGTTTTTTTTTGTTTTCCAATTTTTCGGCCCAGAATGAAAACCGTAAAAACCCAAAACTCAAACCCATATCAAACGCGTTCAAAACCTTCTTCTGTTTTACGGCCGCTAATTCTGAATTTAGGTCGTGAGCGAATTCTCCTCCTTTCGATTTTATTCCGAAACCATTCAAAATCAGGTAATTTTGATTTTTATTTCTTAGTTTTCTCGATTGCTTCAAACTTAGGCTTAAGCGCGAATGATTTGCTTATCCTTGGATTTATTTTCATGAATTTGGGTTTTTGTGAATCGGGTAATCAGTTATTAGTGCTTCCGGTTGAACAGATAATTTTGCTCTATGGTTGTTTATCTGATAATCAAGCAATTAGGGTTTTTGCTAAATTTCAACTTCACCTTCATTCAACTACAGAAATACTATTTGTGCTGTGATTTTATGCGGAGCAAATATTGCTGCCGCCCGAGTACAACATCCAACTAAGGTATGATTTTGTATTCTCAACTAAATTAGGTGGATAACATTGGATTATAATTAACGCATTTTACTGTACATTCCTAAATCCTAAACATGGCTTTAAATTTCATGTATTGGTAACCTCATTCAATTTCAGGGTTAGTGCATTTAGCCTGTAGGTTTGAAGCAACATTCAAATTCACCCAAAGTAAAGTTCGAGTATGACAACTTGGCCAAAGCGGGTAGAGCATATGGGACTGCTGCAAGAAATCTGTGCACTCCTTATTCTTCTTGTCCTCACAATGTCTTATAATGCGTGCATTTCCCATTAAAAGCAGGTTTAAAGATATTGACATTCTACTACGTAAAGTTCCCTGTATGTTTCTCAGAAATTCTTTGAGCCAGGGCTTATAACCAAAAAGTCAACAATTATTATCAATCAAAACTAATAAAACACTGCTGACAAATTGAGTTGTTTGAGTTTCTAAAACTTGAGCAACTCGTTTTATCTTAATTTATTATACTTTTGCTTGGTTCTGTATGTAGTATAAATCAAATCGTTCACTAAAGTTCTTTAAAATATGGATATACTTGACATTGGTTACCTACTGTTGCTATTCAATATCAGAATGTTGACCAATATTATCCTATAGCTACTCCTACAGAGGTAGCAAAATTACTCTTCTTTTTTAATCTGGGTATTGCTTGGTAAGCATTTTCTGATCGTTAGATGTCCAATATCATATCAACTGACCAACTAACTCTATTAATTAATTATATTATTTTGTATTCCCATTCAAAAGTATACAAGAAGCACTGTCAGAATCAACAAAATGGACAACTGTATTAGATAATTAATTAACTCCTATGAATTATGTAGTTCTGTTATGCATGCATGTGAGTTGCATTTTAATCCCAGTTGGTCTTGCTGTTATGCATGCATGTGAGCATGTAGTTCTATTTTGTCTTGTGAATGTTGTGGTTATGTTTGAGTATGAATTTAAGGTTATGTTTTGGTTGTTATCTATCAATTTTTTTGCTGGTATACTATCGTATTTGACCACCCTCTTCTTTAACCAGGGCTCATTATTTGATCAACTTCATAGCTCTATTTGGATCAACTTCATAGCTCTACTTCAATCAAAGTTCCAAGTGTACTTGTGGGTGTATTTTCTTCTCTCTTTTGAGCGTAAGGTATTTTCTTAGACCAAAGTATTTAAACACGTTTTGTCATTCATTACTTTCATACACTACATATATTATACATGCTGAGATCATATACAATTATTGCATGTTCATCAAATGGGACATATCAGAGATCAAATTGCTATACAAATGTGTAATGATTACATAACAACTCATCCATAAACCTAGATAGTTAAGTATGAAATTTATCTTTCTTTAGCTTTTCTTAATAGGAACTTGATTAGCTAATGATAATAATTTTCACAATGCAGGTGGAGTGAATGAGTCTACACAACTACTTACTCTTTCTTAATTGGTCAAGTTTCTTTTGCTTGCTTCTATGTGCACTTAGGTAATTCTTGATTCCAATAGTGATATTTGATTAGATTTGTGTAATTGTTGTATAATTTATAACTACCTTGTGGGTCAATAGTGGAAACTTTATCATGTTTGCATGTTTATCACTTCCTAAGTAAATGATTTGTTTCAACATTTGCTTTGATAACACTATTTCCATCAATATATTACCCTTCATACTGACATAATAGATGTAATCAAGTATTCAAAAAGTTCATGGTACCGATATATATATTGATATACTTGTATTTGTCAGAAAAGAGAAGGCCTAGCATGAGGAAGAAGAGCTACTTAAACAAAGCAAAGACTACTTGCCTATCAGATACATCAAAACTTTTTTTTTCTCATTCTGTAGTGATACAATTTATATATCTTATCTATTTTGTAATGATTTTGAGTTGAGATATGATTAATTTATAGTATGACATGAGTTAGTCTCATTTTGATATGGTTCACATACCAGTAGTCATTATCATTTTGTTATCTTTGTCAATTTATGATTTTTTCCAATTTCATGACATTTTTTTAGTCTCGTTAATTATCTCCTCTCAGTTCTATATTTAATGATCAAATTCTAATCAAATTTGAAATTGGCATTTTTGTTTTGGAATAACATTTTTGATTTTTAGTGTAAAAACTATTTTTCAAAACTCTAGAACCAAATACATTTTCCAAAATATTAAAAACGCTCAAAATGAAAAACTGAAAATGATGTTCAAAAACTAAAAACCAAAAACTACAAATGAAAACAAACAGGGCCTTAACTGTTGGAGTTTCAGTATGTTGTGGGTTTCCAAAATAATCATCATGTGACGATCCACATTTCGGAAGGTTTAAATCGACAATAATCCGCACATGTCCAACTTAAACAATCCGGAACGTAAATAATCAATGGGAATAATTAAGAAAATAAGGAAAGAAGAAGAAAAACAAACACAGAATCTCATATTGAAATGACAAAATATAATAATCAAATAACAGTTCATGTAGTTGTTTACTATACATTTGATTTTAATCTATACAACATTTATCAGAGTTGTATATATACATCAGGGATAAATAATTAATGCAGCAAAATAGCATGATGCGGGGAATAATAATAATAGTAATATACCAAATCTTCGTCTTCGTCCTCCAAAGAATAATCTTCAATACGTTGAAAAAACTCAGGACTGACCCGAGCATAATGGAAAACAAACACTCGAGTCAGGACTAAATTACTCTTATGTAAGTCCAATCGATATCGTAAATAATATGAGTGTCGTGGCGTCAGAGATATTTACGAGATTTTACATCTCCTATCCAGTGTATAACGTGCGTGCAATAACTTAAGAGATGTTATAGGATTTTTCATCTCCTAAGGATCAGTTAAACTATTTATATATAACAGTACACGTTATAATAGGTAATGTCTATAAGTAAAATAAATATCAAATAGCGTTAAGGCATTATATTGATCCACCTTAACACATTTTATAGCATGTAGTCTATGCAGGTCCTGTAACACAACCAGTAACGTCGGTAGCCAGTGAGTCTTCTATAGGTACAATACTAAACCAAAGTCGTAATGGGCTCGTATAAGGAAAAGTATGATAAGGCACATGAGGTAATGTCCAAGGTAGGATTTTACCAGTTTACCATTTTTGGCTGGTCGTAACCCATCTGTGGTCGACCGCGACAATCAATCCAAAAAAAAGTGCACCCATCGAGTTAAAATTACAATAGTAATACGAGGGATCAACGTCGCTAGAGGTAGCTAACCTCAATGGCCAAACATAGGCTCCTATTTTAGTCATTTTAATTATGACACAAGCGTCAAAGCTATCCATCATCGTTCTCTTACTTTATTCCAGTAAACGTCGCCAATTCAACCACTACATTCTAGATATCATCCACCGCATACACGGTTTTCAAAGTAGTTCCAATATTGACAGAGAGTATGCCAATAAGAGGTCCCGGTCTCTTTAACAACCAATCGTCATTTTACACATCGGTTGATACTTTTATATTTTGAAAACAATTCGTACTTGATATCAAAATATCATATTCATTTCAAAATCAAATCCATCATGAAATCATCATATTCGCTTTAAAAATCATATTTTACTTCAAAATGTCAATTCAGTTCGATATATCGATTTCACTTCAAAATTTGATTCGAATTACAATTTTGGTTATAACTTCACTTTAACCAATTCGCATTTAAATCCACGATTTAAATATAAACATTCCACCCTTTTGACTAGTTTGAATTTTTAGAAAATAGTTTAAATAGTTTTAAAATAGTTAAATAGTTAAAATAGTTTAATAGAGAATAGTTTAAGTAAAAAAAATGGTTTATAGAATAAAATAGTTTCAAAAATCAAAATAAATTGAATATTTAAAGAAGATAGATTTTAAACAATTTATACCAGAATAATTCATTTGAAAATAGTTTCAAAATCAAACCGGTTCACTTTCCAAATTTTCCAATTCAAATCGATTTCAATTTCCATTTCGATTTAATCGATTCAATTTCGATTTCAAGTCGAATTTTACTTCAATTCCAAATTAATTTCAATTCCAAATTAATTCCAATTCCAAATTAATTTCACTTTCAATTCCAAATTAATTTCAATTCCAATTCCAAATTAATTTCAATTCCAAATTATAATTTTTTCATTTCAACCATCTAATTCAATGATTAAATTTCAACTCAATTCTCAAATTTGAACCATTCCGATTTATATCAATTTCGAGCTTGATTTCCAAAATATCGATACATATCACTTAAATCAATTTAACTTTCAATATTCAATTAAAAATCCAAATCTTCAAATATAATTCAATTCCAAGCTAAATTTTGAAATATCGTTTATATTACTTTTACTTAACAATATTCAAAGTTCGAATAAAAGCCAAATCTTCTTAAAAACAAATCAATTTCTGAAATTCAATCATATTTCGATTATAACTTCAAAATCTCAACTTCAATTATTTAAAACAATTCCTGTTATCAAGTTTAAATTTCAACATTCCGAGCTCAAATTTGAAAATAATTCGATTTCCATAAATTCGATTTTTATTTCATAAATCAATTCATTTTAATTCAAATCGAAAAATTTCAAAATCATTTAATTTAACAAATCCGGTATCCGTATATAATTTTATATCCTATGGCCAAGTGAATCGGTTATTCTAATTTAATTCAGGGATGGATATATATCATTTCAATCCAAAATAAATGTCATAGGTATATATTATTTCAACCTATTTCTTAATTTATTCAAAATAATTCGATTTACAGTTTTATATACTGTAAATAATATACAGGATAACAACATGATATATATAAAATAATTAAACATCCAATCAACCACATATCAACCAATAGCATCCATTTGCAACCAATATCCAAAACAGCCAATGTGTCACAGCAATTTAAATAATTATTAATATCAGGTGTTTACTAGCAATTCAATTCCAATTCAATTTAACTGTCAGTTTAAATTCTATCAGGTAATCTAGATGTCAATTTAAATGTCGTAAATTTAAATCACTTCACGATATAAATTTAACTAACATAAAAATCATTTCAGTCAACTGTGAGCGTATAAACACTCACCTTAATTTGTTTTAGTTTAAATAAATTCCAGCTCGATCCCATATCGTACACAACATTGATATGAATCCTTAGCAACTTGTTTCACGCGAAATGGACCTCATATGCACAAATTACGAATTTATAAATATCGATATAATTTAATTTTAATTAACAAAAAAACAAACAAACAAACAAACCTAGCTTCATCACGTTCACGCGACAGTACCTCTCCCCCTTCCTTCCTCCAGGCAACGCAGTCTTCATTTTTTTATTACATGAACGAACCCTTCAACCTCGCCGACCATCAGTGCCTCGACCAACCGCCGCTGTGCTTTCCATCGCACCACCTTCGCGAACGCCGACCACCACCAATCAGTCGCGCACGAAAAATTGAAACCCGAACTCAAACTGTAACCCTAATCGAACGTTGCCGCGCCTACCACATGCACGAACCATCGAGCACCATCTCCTTTGCACGCCACGAGCAAAGCACGTTCCACCCTCCACCATTCCAGGTCAAGAAACCAATCTCGATTTGATGAATTTCGATCACGACCATTTTATTTTGTTCGGTATATTTTTTTGAATCTGCGATTAGAATAAGAGGGGAGAGGGAGAGAGATATACGATGTAGATCAAAATAACATGGCTTGTACGAGTTGGAAAAATAGAAAATATATATTATTATATTACAAAATATCTAGCTTACAACGTCCGAAATTTCTCGAGCTCCAAATGAAGGGTGCCGCCTGGCGTTCATAATGTTTTACCCCCATTCCAAACGCAATGATACTTGTCTCGAGGCCTAATTCGATCGTATCCAGAAGATAGCTTTTCAAATCAAATTATTTTAACTAAATTCTGAAATAAATTTCTACGCGTTTCAAGCTCGCACGGCCAAACAACATGTCCGATCGCTACGAAACTTGAAATCCTACAATAACTCACTATTACGGATCAGATGAAACTGGTTTCATCGAAATCCGAGATAGTGGCCAAAATGGCTATTTCTACTCGTTAAGTATAATATAAAATTTTCAATTTCTAATTATTTACTTTTAAATTCAATTTTAAATATTAAGAATCTTCATTCTTATTTAAATTAAATTTATATCAATTTCCAATATCATTTTCATTTACATTAAATTCAGAATTTAATTATCCAAATAATTACCAATATTAAATTTAAACAATTTAATTATCCAATAAATCACTATAATTGAAATATAAGTCATTTAACTAAAAAAATGACCTTTAAAACAAATTCAAATAATAGAACAATTATTTCCATTTCATACTAATACAACATTATTATTCAATTCAAGTTATTGATTATAATTTTATTTCAATATAAATAATTCCTAAATTTCTGAAATTATTTATTTTAAGATTTTATTCAAGTTCATATTCAATAATTACATTACTACAACATTAAAATTCTATTTTTAACCATTTTTATTCCATATTTATGTTAAATTTACCAATTTAAAATAGTTAAAAATACGAGTCGTTACATTCTCCCCCACTTAAAACTTTTCGTCCTCGAAAAGGCGTTAAGTAAAGAATTTAACATACAATATATTTTATTCAAAATGATCAACTTATAAACATAAACATCTTATTTGCAAAACTATTACTACGCTTCTACTACGTCACTCCGATATCAGTTTATGGAAAAATATAACATATATATCAAAACAAGCTATAAAAATTTTAAAACTTCAAAAAGTTTCTAACTTCCGGATTTATGGAAAATTTTGGCTGAGTCTCCTTTGCGCGGCTCCATCGAAAAAAATTTACAATATAATATATAACACAAATATACCCAATATATATCAAATATACATCTCATCTCAATGATGAGGCATCCCGAAGGGAAAAATATAAAATCGCGGCATGTAATCCGAGATACGTACCTTATTATTAATAATACGAACGAGTTTGCTCGTATTAAGCAAGCAAAAGGAAAATACGCGCAAGCGAGCTCCAAAAGCTAGCATATGCCCTTCCGTACCTAATAAACACTCAATAATAGATGAGAATATGTATATGGAAAGAGAAACCAATATATAACATAACTATACAACAACCATACAAGTAAACATAGCCATGCAATGAAAGAAACATCCAAACAACCATATTCATGCAAGTTTTATTCATAACCATACTATTATTCAATGTCAACATTTTAATTCATACACTTCCATTTCTTATTAACATTCATTCTCATTAACATTTTAATTCTCTTAGTTTCAATTAGTTTACATTCACATCCAATTTATTTGCAATCACTTTATTTACTTCTTAATTAATTAACATTCACCTATTTATATTCATTTCGTTAATCATACAATGGATTTATATTCAATTCATTTGCTTTTAGTTGATTTATATTCAACTAATTTGGTTTCAATCCATTTTTATTCAATCAACCAATATTCATTGCATTCACATTTGATTGATTACAATTCACTGTATTTACATTCAATCAAGTTGTTCTAATTATTTACATTGTTTCACTTTTGTTTAACCTATTTCATATAAATTCATTTATGAACCATCTATAAAATTATTTCATTTATCCTTGCTTAAGTTAATTTTTTTTTTCTATTTTCACTTAGTATATTCTTTCTTTCTTTTTTATATACTAACATCATTTATAAATCATCTAAGTTTATTATAAATATTTTATACAACACAACTCATGTTTTTTATTATTACTTCATATCTCAAGTTATTATTAATTCATCGATTCTCTTCATTTATTCAAATTCATATTATTAATTTACTAAAGTAAATTTTATTTTATAACTCAATTCATATTAATAAAAAAAATCACAGTCAACTCATTCAACTTCTCTTAAGTTAACTTCAATTTATAATTTATTCCCATAACTTATTTCATATTCAACTAGTTACCATTCAATTTTATTGAAACTCATTCTATTTGCATTAACTTATTTTCAACCAATTTTGAATTAAATCCAATTGCTCGCATTAATTTTTATTTTATTTTATTCAAGTCAAATTTAATTTCTCATATAAATTTTCTTACAGCTATTTATTTTCATTCAATTTCTTTCACAACTTAAATTACATTTCATTTAAAAATTCAAGTTCGTATTCATTTATTAATTCCTTTTATAGCTTAAGTGGAATTAATTCACTTATTAAATTATCTAGTTTCATTTAATATCCAATTCAATTTATTTAATATTAAGTTAAACTTCATTTCCTTTTAATCTATTACTCATTTTATTTAATTTTATTCAAGTTAAATTTTCTTATCATTCACATTTAACAAATTTAAATTTGTTTTTAGCTTAATAATTCTCAAATCTATAAGATATACAATTTATTCATTTAAAATTTCATTTTATTATGTTATCTAATTCATTTCAAATACATCTAATATTTTATTTAATCTTTCATGAGTTAAACTATATTTTATTTACTTATTTCACTAACTCAATTTATTAACATTCTTAATTAATTCTTTTTTTCATATCTTAAATTCGAATCTTCTTTTGTTTGCTTAACCAAAAATATTCAACGATTTTAAATTTTTCTTTCCTGTTCAAATCTATAAGTTATAAACTTATTTTTTATCTATATCATTTCAATTATAAGTTCAAAACTATTTTCATATATTTATCAAATCATACTTAACATATTTTTCACAACAAAACTTGTTTTAATCGAAAATAAATTTCTTTTGGTAGCAATTCTCATTCGGAAACTCAAAAATGAATACTGGCGATGCTGCAGTCATCCTCAGAATTATTCCCAGCAACCAAAGCGAGTTTAATGCTTTTATTTTTCTTCAAAAATCTTTTCAAAACATTTTTCTAGTCAAAACACTTTCAAATAATATTATTATTAATTTTGAAGGCTTTGAAAACGATTTTGAAAACACATGGATTTTAAATTCTAAAATTCTCAATTTTTAAAATCATTTATATATATAAGTTATATAATAAATAACTTATACAAATTTCCTTACCTTATTACCTAAGCATTTCATTAATTTAAAACTTTTTTATTTCAAACAATTCTTATTATAATTAGATTTCAATTCAATTTAATTCAAATGCTTCATAAAATAAAATTCATTAAGTATTCGTTTTATTTTTAATTCAACCAATAACCGATGATAATTTAGTATTATCATCTCCTAACAACTATCATTCATTAAAAATTATCATTTCACATATATATATATATATAATATAATTTAGGTAAAACTATTTCATTTACCCTATTTTAAAACAATATTATGTCAACTTGCCTCGTTTAAGTGTTTAGAAACCCCTATCGATAACATGGCATCCCACGCATCATCCAGAATTCATAAACAACTCAACGGATAAGTAAACAAAATATAAAACATTTTATAACACAAACAAGTACACTCTCTCATATATATACACTCAACAGACTCATTATATGGTATTACTACCCTATCTCTAATGAGTCGAACCCCACAAAGCCAAGGTTATCCCTAAATTTGAGCTCTGATACCAACTGTGATGACCCACATTTCGAAAGGTTTAAATCGACAATAATCACACATGTCCAATTTAAACAATCCAAAACGTAGATAATCAATGGAGAAAATTAAGAAAATAAGGAAAGAAGAAGAAAAACAAACACAGAATCTCACAGCGGAATGACAAAATATAATAATCAAATAACAGTTCATGAAGCTGTTAACTATACATTTGATTTTAATCTATACAACATTTATCAGAATTATATATATATACATTAGGGATAAATAATTAATGCAGCAGAATAGTATGATGTAGGGAATAATAATAATAATAGTAATATACCAAATCTTCGTCTTCGTCCTCCAGAGAATAATCTTCAATACGCTGAAAAAACTCAGGACTGACCCAAGCGTAATGGAAAACAAAACATTCGAGTCAGGTCTAAAATACGCTTATGTAAGTCAAATCGATATTGCAAATAATATGAGTGTCGTGGCCTCAGAGATGTTTACGAGATTTTACATCTCCTATCCAGTGTATAATGTGCATGCAATAACTTAAGAGATGTTATGGGATTTTCCATTTCCTAAGGATTCGTTAAACTATCTATGTATAATAGTATACGCAATAATAGGTAATGTGTGACGGCCCGGAATTTTGGATATTTGAAATGGGAATATTTAATCGATTTTAAATATTCAAAAGGGTAATTCTAACTTGAATTTCAAATATTACAATTTATTGGGTGATTTACATTTTTGAATTTTATAATTGGAAGTCGGGTAAAATATTGAATCTTCGGTCTCAAGCTTGTTAAAAATATTTTAAAGGCTTAGAAAATTCATATTAATAATACTGAAGGTGATAGAACTTTTAAAATTGAATTTGAAAGTGGTTTGTTCAGTTTTAAAAATATATTGTTTAAATTGATATTTAAAAATAGCCTTCCGAGGCACAGTCTCGGAATTCGACAAAACCAGTTCCATTGGATCCGTAATATTTTATTATTATCGGATTTCAAATTTCATAGTGATTGGAGTTGTTGTGTTAGCGTACGATATATAAACGCGTTGAAATTTATATCGATAATTTAATATAATAACTGGGTCAGAAAAGCTATCTCCTCCATACGATCGAGTTAGGACCCGAAACCTTTTCCATTGCGTTCGAAATAGGAGTATAACATTATAAACGCCTAGTGACACACGCCGATAGGAGGTCGAGATTTTGGGCTACGATTTCGAGATGATTTAAAATTCAAATTTAAATATCTACATATTTATTGACTGGTCAATGCCACTCACATCAGAGCTTTTTCGTTCTTTTCACATCACTGTAGCTTGTCTATTTGAGCACGATTCACTCCCTGTCAAACAGGAAGCTTCTTGCGAAAAATGGACAACCGAGAAAAAAAATTTAAAGAAAAATGGCCGATCTCCTTAAATAGAAGCAGAAAAGGAAATTGAATTCATTTATCATTGCTTCATTCATTTTCCCCTTCCTCCCTCCGTTCTTAATTTTTCTTTCAAAATCAAATTCTCAGAATAAGAATAAAAATAAAATATGGTTTATAATTTTTATGGCCGAACATAAGAAATTTCTTAGCAGTTGGGATATAACGAAATCGTTTCGATTTCGAAATCGCGAGCTTCCCCTCCTGTCTTTTACCGTTAAGTTCGCAAATTCAAACCCATCGAGTCGGTCTCACGATAGGAGAGGGAGGGCGGTCGGATCTCGATCGAAGTCGAGCCCACATCGGGAAGCTCGAACGCGAGTTCTTCGGTGAATTTGGGTGAGGTGCGGCGTTCGCAGCCAGGGTGGAGGGAGGAGATGCCGACAACTTCGGCGACTGGGTCTGGAGGGGGAAGGTCGGCCTCACGCATGAACGATAGCTCGGCGATTGGGCTAATGATTTGGGGTGGGTCGACGCGATGACGGCTAGGGATTGGGGCAGATTCATTCATCATTTTGGAGGGTGGATTCTTGCGAAGCAGGGAGAGGTGCTTCCTCGATCAAGCTGACGTGAAGCTTGGTGGTCTGGTGGTATGGTTTTCGTGCTAGCTGTGAGGTATTCTTGCGGTTTCTTTTAAATTTAAAATTTGTAATATCCACATAGATATGTACAGTAACAGTAAAATATATATGTATATAGATAGAACACATGCAAGTTTCAACTTAAAAATATATAGGATTTGGGATAAAGATAGGAGATTTTTAGGGTTGAAAGATTTATATAAATCAGATTTTTAAATATATATTTTATAAGTATATATATATATATATAGTTTCAAAAGGGAGGAAAAATATTATACAGATATATACATTTTTAACTTACTGGATTATTTAAAAAAAATAATGGTTTTAGTGATTTAATTGTTCGATTTACTTATTTAATTTATTTTAGTTACTAAAATATTTTTAATAGGGAAAATTATCAGTTTGGAAGTAAATCACTAGTTAATTTAATTAATTAGATTAAGTTAAATTATAAGATGGGAATTGATTGTTGGATTTAATTCGAATATTGATAAATCGTATAAATGCTTATACAAGGTCTGAAAATCGAGAAGAAAACAAGACAAGTTGGAAGTGGATTGCAAATAAAATCAAAGGTGAGTTAATCTCACTCATCTTGGTTTAATTTAAGTTTAAATGGTTAAATTTAAATAATTGGTTGAATGATTGAATTGATTTGATGTGTTATATTATATATAGTAGTATATATAGTATATTGGAGTGATTGATTTCCCGCATTCTATAGCGGATGAGACCCTATGTGCCGCATAATAGCGGATGATAATATTTAAACCCATATACCGCGATATTCCACCTCGAAGTGGAATTGGTATTGTGCTAACATCTATGGATGTAGGGAAACAGGTTGGAGGGATCCAACTGGATTCCTCAAAATTATTTAGATTGTTTAATATTCTGTGATATGAATATTTGATATTATGTGATGAATTATACTGATAATTGGAATATTGAATGCTATGGTTTGCTTGAATATTTCGGTACCCTAAGTTACCAAATATATAGAATTGGATTTTTGAAAAGCAAATAAAGGAGTGAATTTTTAAGTAAAATAATTATAGAGAATTTGAATAAATTTAAGAATGAATTGGGAATGAATAAAAGTGATTTAAAAATTTTAATAAATAAAATTCCGAGTATGGGAAAGGGAATATTAAAATAAACAGAGAAATATTAAATTTTAAACTTAAGTGATATTATATCAAGAAATAAAGAATTTATTTTTAAATTCAAGGTTGAATTTATTTAAAAGGATAAAGAAGGTATTTGGGAAATCCGAAATTAGTATTTTCAGTTAAAAAAGATTTTAAATCATAATTAAGAAATAAAATTTGAAATTAATGGATTTTGGAATAAATTGAGTAAATAAAGGCACTTATATCAAAATGGAGTAATTTGGAAATCAATTTGGAAATTGATAAAGTGTTTGAAACTGTGTTTAAAGATGGATGAGACCATCAAATTTATAAACTGGGTTTATAAAAGTGAAGTAATATATCGGTGGATATTTGGAAGAATAAATTCACGGTGGGAATTTATTAAAGGAATGGGTAAAATTATTTAAAAATAAACAGTGATTTATTTTTAAAGATGTGAAAGAGAAGCGTATTTCCTTGGATAACCAAGTAAGTTTTCAAAGCAAATTTTAAGATATAAGTTAAAAGTTTTAATGTTGTTTTAAAAAGCATGTTTTAGAAAATTTATTATTAAATGTTTAGATTTTAAAGTAAGTATTTCACAAAATTTATTATAGTAGTAATTATTTAAAGGTGACTTGAAATTTTGTTTAAAGGGATAAAAATTTAGTTTTATATTTTATAAAGTAACTTCATTTTAAATATTCTTAAAGTATATATTGTTTAATAAATATTAAAGTAGTTTTAACTTAAATGTCTTAAGGGATATTTTATAATAAAGGGTTTAAATTATTTTTAAAAATCTAAAGTTTTGTGCTTGGTGTTCTAGTGGAAATAAATATTTGGGAATTTATTCCATAAGAGGAGTGTGGTTTGAAAACTGTTTTAAAAAGGGTTGAAAAAATGAAAATATATCTTGCGAAGATATTTTGAGATTAATAAATAATTTGGAAAATTATTTATTGTTTGATGGATGTTTGTGAATGTTAATTGATAGTTAAATCACCGACTTTCAATGTTGGCCAATGCGCTGATCGTTTCGAAGAGACCGGGATCGGGATTAATTTCTCGAAAACCACTTCGATTCGATTTGTACGTTTTCGTGGGGAAAACGAGTTCGGAGTCGAAGATGGAGCAGTGAAGTGCTAGGGCCAATCGCTACTAATCCTGAGGGAGATTCCAAAATGGATGTAGTAGGAATAGTGCCTTCGGTTCCGTTCGAACCCGGAACGGACTTGTATGGATGAATGTTTTTGAAACATCGTCAGGTGGACGGTGGGCATTCTAAGTGATACGTTCTAAAAAGGTAACGCTTATCCTCAAGCCTCATCAACCGGGCATGACTGAAAATCAGGGGTTATGCAGCAAGGCTATGTGGGTAGCGCCCATTAGGGTGAGATCATCCCTGTCTAGATGTCCCTTTTTATTTCGGCTGTGTGGCGGTTGGTCACGCCAACCGTGGGGTGATCTTACTCGGAATTACCCTTAGGTAGTTCCGGTCTTGTGTTGCAGGGGATCAGGCGTGGTCCTCGGTACACTAATCTAGACCAGGTACTGTGACAGGTGGTACCCCAGTGCCTAGTCATTGTATGGAATCCAATCTCCAATAAGCGTTTGTACGGTTTTGATTGTGCCCAACTATTGCTAAAATGTGAGATGCAAGCATTTCAGCTAGATTTTATTTTACTTTCTATAGACACTGTTATAATATCAGATGAATTTGATAAAAGTGTTTTGGCTATCGTAAGGTAAAAACCCGACATGTTTATTTGTGGCGTGGTCTTACGAGATGCTTTTGATTTCAAAGGGTTTGGAAAACTTTAATAATCCAATTGAGTGTGTTTTCTCACGCTGGTTTTCCAGACTGACTCGGGTGTTATTTTATTATAATGCTCGGGTCAGACCGAGTATTATAGATTACAGGAAAGGATACTGTGGAGCTCAGGAGACGAGCTGGATGGCGAGACGTATCACACGTATATGATGTATATTCCGCTGTATTATGTATGTTGTGTATTCTGTATGTGGGACAAGTTATTATAACTGTCCTGAATTGTGATGTTGATTATATTGTACTCTGATGTTGTATTTTGGTGATGTATGTATAAACATATATAGTTTCTTTTCTGTAAAGATCAGTTATTATCTATTATATTTTATTCCGCTGCGATGTGAGATTCTGTTGTGTTGTTTTCTTTCCTTCTACCTCCTTCTTCTTTAACCCTAATGGTTCGTATTTCCGTTCACTTTGAGTCGATATGTTGGAAAATAGTGTCAATTCAAGGGGTACGGAACTGCAGGTTGTTTCAGTTGGTATCAGAGCTTAGGCTGGCGATAACCTTGGCTCTGGTGGGGATTACTCATTAGAGATAGAGTCAGTAGTACTCTAGAATGAGTTTGAGTGTAATAATAGATATGAGCGCGTATTTGTTAGTGAATATAAAAGTTGTTTTTATATTATGTTGACTTATCGATTGGGTGTTTATGGATTCTGGTCGATATGTGGGACGCCATGTCATCGATAGGGATTTCTAAACTCTTAAACAAGATAAACCGACACAGTATTGTTTTAAAATAGGGTAAATGAAATAATTTTACCCAAATTAATTTTGTATATGAAAGAAATAATTTTCAAAAATTATTATAGATATATGTGGTTGCTTGGTTGTTAGGAAATGATAATATTAAATTATTATCATTGTTGTGTAAAATTGAATAAGAAATTGAAAATTTTAACCAAAACTAAGGAATAAATTTATATAACAAATGGGATTTATGAATGTGCATTATAAATGTGATTTATAATTGAAATGAGGTAAAATCCAGAGTAATGTTGAATATGGACTGAAAGAATTTAAAATTTGAAATTTTGGGAAAGGTTTAAATTCTTTTGGGTTTGAAAATGGTTTTCAAAGGTTTTGGAGAAATAATGGTGATATTATTTGGAAAATATTTTTGAATTGGATATGAAATCTGGAAGATTAGGAATTTAAAAATATTTGAGGGATTTTAAAGAGATAAAAGCATTGAACTCTTTCGGTCGCTGGAAAATAACTTTGGTGATGACTGCAGCATCATCGATGTTCATTTTCGAGTTTCCAAGAGAGAAATTGCTGCCAATTTGTTTTAAATTGGATTTGTTTGAAAAAGTTGGGTTTGACTTTAGAGATGCAAAGGATTTGGATATAATTGATTTCAAATGGTTTTTGAAATACTTAAGAGATTTTTGGAAACTCTGGAGTTGGTTTAATTGTTTTGGAATGATTAGGGAATTGTTTAAATTCTGAAAGTAAATTGAAAATGTATAATCCCGAGTTAAAAGGTAAAATGTGAACGGGATTGATTGTAAATGGATAAAAGTATGGATATGAATAAGTTGTGACTTATAAAACTTAGAAGTGGAATAAATAAGCCAAAATAAAATTGTTTTGTATTTTGGGAAATGAATAAAAATCCAAAACTTGAATTATAAAATAGATTGAACTCAAGAAAATTAAGTGAAGTGATTTTTGAAGGTTAAAATCAAATTAGAATTTATAATGGATTGAATGAGTATACTAATTGAATTAAATTAGTAAAATAAAATGGAATTTGATTGGATGAGAATCAAATTAAAATAGAATGGGTGCAAGAAAGAAAAATGAACTTAATTTTTGAGATGAAAATAGCTTGAAGTAAATAAATAACTTAAAGTAAATTGTTAAATGGTTGTTAGCGAGCTTTGTGAAATGGTTTTTGTACGAAACATGTTTGATTAATGAAATGAAATGCAAGTAAATAGATAAAATTAAAAATGTAGTGAAAATGAGAATGTATGGATTGTGAATAAATTTAAAATGGAATTGAATAAAATTCTATGAATTGATAGAAGTAAACAAATTGATTTTTGAATCAATTGACATGAATATGAGATGTTTGGAATTATAAATGAATTGGAGGTAAGTAAGTGTCACTTAAATTGAATGCAAGGGTAAGAAAAAACGAGTGAAAGCAATTGAATTGGTGATTGAAACCTTATTAATTACTTATAAGTGCTGTTTGGTATGTATGGCTTATGAAATCCATGTGTTAACCATTGAAAATGAGTGAAATGTGAATAAATTTTCTATATATGGCACTTACATATTTGAATTGAGTAAGTACAGGTATAGGGAAGCCGTGTGGCTGGATTTGGTTGCGCTAATTGCTAAAATAATAAGCCGCTTGCTTAAAAATGCTAAATAGAGGTACGCCTACGCAATAAAAATAGGAATTATGAACTGTTTTTGTTTTTCCGACTGTGTGGGTCGATGTATATAAATTTATATCTTTTGTCAAATTGTAAAAGCTCTTCCGTACAAAGGAGAGTCTGTCAAAAAATTTCGAAAATTTTGGGAGTTAGAAATTTTTTAAAATTTTCACTAACAACAAATGATTTAAAATTGGTAAGAAAATAGAATTGAAACTGAATATTGAAATCTGATTTAAAATTGTGTATGTAAAGTAAGGTGAATAAAATTCAATATTCAAAGTTTGCAGATAAATTGAATTCAAGCAAAATCAAAAATGAAAATCTGAATGAAAAACGAGAGAAAGTATTTAGATTTGAAAATAATTAATGAATTGAAGCAAATTGAAATTTATAGGGAATTGGAATTCAATTTGAATATAAACTTCGGCAGTGATGAAGTAAACTAAATATAATAAAATATTTATATTGAACTTAAGAAATGAAGAATGAAATTCTTAAGTAAATTAGTATTGGGAATATACTAAGTAATTTTGGAATGGAGAAATATACTAAGTGAATAATTGAATGAAGATTAAAACTAAAAGTTGTGAAATGGGATAATTGTGGATAAGTGAATAGAAATCAAAATGAATGTGAATAAAAGGAAATTGATATAGTTAATAATCAATGGATATAAATACGTAGGATGTACGTATATTCTTTTATTCGCATAGCGATTTGATCCAGATTCGAGCACAGAATTTCGAGATAGTTATATCGGTCCGAGTTGGGATTTTTCACTCGATTTTCGACGGCGAACCCTGGATATGGATTTTGATTGATTCTGGATATTCTCTATCATAGTTTGTGGCTATGCAAGGAGAATGACGGTTTCTGATCAAGAAACCAGATCTGAGTTCGCACTAGGAAGTCGGGTGGACGATACTAGTTCGGAAGTGAAATTGTGTGATCGAGTGAGCGATCGAATTTGATATTGCGTACGGATGATATATGTGCATCGTACGGGCTTGAGTAAAGCAAATATTGAAAATTTGTAAAGTGATGAATAAAATGTTTTTGGGGTTCTGTAATTAGATATTATTGCTAAGTAGGACACAGGTGTTTAAAAAGCCAAAAGGAAATTGGGATTTTTGATTTCAGAACATAAATTGAAATTTGCTCGGCAAAGGTATGTGTGAATTTCTGTATGAAATTTGATCATTTTCTTGTCTAGCCACTTGGTCTTTTGTTTTCTTTTGAAATTTGGGGGCCGTAGAGGCATTTTGTAGTATTACCGAGCTAGCCGAGCAAAGGAGACGCTGGCGAAATTTTTTGAAAATTTAAGGAGTTAGAAAATTTTTGATAAAATTTTGATAATTCAAAATTTGGTTCCAAATTTAAATTTGAATTGTTAAGCCATATTGTTTGGAACTTATCGATAAGTTGGAAAGTTAGAAAGAGGGTTAGTGTGTCTTAATAAAAGATTATTTTGGAAAGTTGTTTGAAACTATTTGGATTTGAGAAAATAGTTAACGGGAATTGAATCATTCTTCCTAACTAGTAATTTCGGGAACGAAATTCTTTTTAGGGGGGAGGAATGTGACGACCCGAAATTTTGGATATTTGAAATGGGAATATTTAATCGATTTTCAATATTCAAAAGGGTAATTCTAACTTGAATTTCAAATATTACAATTTATTGGGTGATTTACATTTTTGAATTTTATAATTGGAAGTCGGGTAAAATATTGAATCTTCGGTCTCAAGCTTGTTAAAAATATTTTAAAGGCTTAGAAAATTCATATTAATAATACTGAAGGTGATAGAACTTTTAAAATTGAATTTGAAAGTGGTTTGTTCAGTTTTAAAAATATATCGTTTAAATTGATATTTAAAAATAGCCTTCCGAGGCACAGTCTCGGAATTCGACGAAACTAGTTCCATTGGATCCGTAATATTTTATTATTATCGGATTTCAAATTTCATAGTGATTGGAGTTGTTGTGTGAGCGTACGATATATAAACGTGCTAAAATTTATATCGATAATTTAATATAATAACTGGGTCCAAAAAGCTATCTCCTCCATACGATCGAGTTAGGACCCGAAACCTTTTCCATTGCGTTCGAAATAGGGGTATAACATTATAAACGCCTAGTGACACACGCCGATAGGAGGTCGAGATTTTGAGCTACGATTTCGAGATGATTTAAAATTCAAATTTAAATATCTACATATTTGTTGACTGGTCAATGCCACTCACATCAGAGCTTTTTCGTTCTTTTCACATCACTGTAGCTTGTCTATTTGAGCATGATTCACTCCCTATCAAACAGGAAGCTTCTTGCGAAAAATGGACAACCGAGAAAAAAAAATAAAGAAAAATGGCCGATCTCCTTAAATAGAAGCAGAAAAGGAAATTGAATTCATTTATCATTGCTTCATTCGTTTTCCCCTTCCTCCCTCCGTTCTTAATTTTTCTTTCAAAATCAAATTCTTAGAATAAGAATAAAAATAAACTATGGTTTAAAATATTTATGGCCGAGCATAAGAAATTTCTTAGCAACTGGGATATAACGTAATCGTTTCGATTTCGAAATCGCGAGCTTCCCCTCCTATCTTTTACCGTTCAGTTCGCAAATTCAAACCCATCGAGTCGGTCTCACGAAAAGGAGAGGGAGGGCGGTCGGATCTCGATCGAAGTAGAGCCAACACCGGGAAGCTCGAACGCGAGTTCTTCGGTGAATTTGGGTGGGGTGCGGCGTTCGCAGCCAAGGTGGAGGGAGGAGACGCCGACAACTTCGGTGACTGGTTTTGGAGGGGGAAGGTTGGCCTCACGCAGGAACGATAGCTCGGCGATTGGGCTAATGATTTGGGGTGGGTCGACGTGATGACGGCTAGGGATTAGGGCAGATTCGTTCATCATTTTGGAGGGTGGATTCTTGTGTAGCAGGGAGAGGTGCTTCCTCGATCAAGCTGATGTGAAGCTTGGTGGTCTGGTGGTATGGTTTTCGTGCTAGCTGTGAGGTATTCTTGCGGTTTCTTTTAAATTTAAAATTTGTAATATCCACATAGATATGTACAGTAACAGTAAAATATATATATGTATATAGATAGAACACATGCAAGTTTCAACTTAAAAATATATAGGATTTGGGATAAAGATAGGAGATTTTTAGGGTTGAAAGATTTATATAAATGATATTTTTAAATATATATTTTATAAGTATATATATATAGTTTCAAAAGGGAGGAAAAATATTATACAAATATATACATTTTTAACTTACTGGATTATTTAAAAAAAATGGTTTTAGTGATTTAATTGTTCGATTTACTTATTTAATTTATTTTAGTTACTAAAAGATTTTTAATAGGAAAAATTATTAGTTTGGAAGTAAATCACTAGTTAATTTAATTAATTAGATTAAGTTAAATCATAAGATGGGAATTGATTGTTGGATTTAATTCGAATATTGATAAACCGCATAAATGCTTATAAAAGGTCTGAAAATCAAGAAGAAAACAAGACAAGTTGGAAGTGGATTGCAAATAAAATCAAAGGTGAGTTAATCTCACTCATTTGGGTTTAATTTAAGTTTAAATTGTTAAATTTAAATAATTGGTTGAATGATTGAATTGATTTGATGTGTTATATTATATATAGTAGTATATATAGTATATATTGGAGTGATTGATTTCCCGCATTATATAGCTGATGAGACCCTATGCGCCGCATAATAGCGGATGATAATATTTAAACCCATATACCGCGATATTCCACCTCGAAGTGGAATAGGTATTGTGCTAACATCTGTGGATGCAGGGAAACAGGTTGGAGGGATCCAACTGGATTCCTCAAAATTATTTAGATTGTTTAATATTCTGTGATATGAATATTTGATTTTTGTGATGAATTATACTGATAATTGGAATATTGAATGCTATGGTTTGCTTGAATATTTCGGTACCCTAAGTTACCAAATATATAGAATTGGATTTTTGAAAAGCAAATAAAGGAGTGAATTTTTAAGTAAAATAATTATAGAGAATTTGAATAAATTTAAGAATGAATTGGGAAAGAATAAAAGCGATCTTAAAATTTTAATAAATAAAATTCCGAGTATGGGAAAGGGAATTTTAAAATAAACAGAGAAATATTAAATTTTAAACTTAAGTGATATTATATCAAGAAATAAAGAATTTATTTTTAAATTCAAGGTTGAATTTATTTAAAAGGATAAAGAAGGAATTTGGGAAATCCGAAATTGGTATTTTCAGTTAAAAAGATTTTAAATCATAATTAATAAATAAAATTTGAAATTAATAGATTTTGGAAAATTGAGTAAATAAAGGCACTTATTTCAAAATGGAGTAATTTGGAAATCAATTTGGAAATTGATAAAGTGTTTGAAACAGTGTTTAAAGATGGATGAGACCATCAAATTTATAAACTAGGTTTATAAAAGTGAAGTAATATATCAGTGGATATTTAGAAGAATAAATTCACGGTGGGAATTTATTAAAGGAATGGATAAAATTGTTTAAAAATAAATAGTGATTTATTTTAAAGATGTGAAAGAGAAGCGTATTTCCTTGGATAGCCAAGTAAGTTTTCAAAGCAAATTTTAAGATATAAGTTAAAAGTTTTAATGTTGTTTTAAAAAGCATGTTTTAGAAAATTTATTATTAAATGTTTAGATTTTAAAGTAAGTATTTCTCAAAATTTATTATAGTAGTAATTATTTAAAGGTGGCTTGAAATTTTGTTTAAAGGGATAAAAAATTAGTTTTATATTTTATAAAGTAACTTCATTTTAAATATTCTTAAAGTATATATTTTTGAATAAATATTAAAGTAGTTTTTAACTTAAATGTCTTAAGGGATATTTTATAATAAAGGGTTTAAATTATTTTTAAAAATCTAAAATATTGTGTTTGGTGTTCCAGTGGAAATAAATATTTGGGAATTTGTTCCATAAGAGGAGTGTGGTTTGAAAACTATTTTAAAAAGGGTTAAAAAATGAAAATATATTAGGCGAAGATAATTTGAGATTAATAAATAATTTGGAAAATTATTTATTGTTTGTTGGATATCTGTGAATGTTAATTGATAGTTAAATCACCGACTATCAATGTTTGCCAATGCGCTGATCGTTTCGAAGAGACCGGGATCGGGATTAATTTCTCGAAAATCACTTCGATTCGATTTGTACGTTTTCGTGGGGAAAACGAGTTCGGAGTCAAAGATGGAGCGGTGAAGTGCAAGGGCTAATCGCTACTAATCCTAAGAGAGATTCCAAAATGGATGTAGTAGGAATAGTGCCTTCGGTTCCGTTCAAACCCGGAACGGACTTGTATGGATGAATGTTTTCGGAACATCGTCAGGTGGACGGTGGGCATTCTAAGTGATACGTTCTAAAAAGGTAACGCTTAGCCTCAAGCCTCATCAACTGGGAATGACTGAAAATCTGGGGTTATGCAGCAAGGCTATGTGGGTAGCGCCCATTAGGGTGAGATCATCCCTGTCTAGATGTCCCTTTTTATTTCGGCTGTGTGGCGGTTGGTCGTGCCTACCGTGGGGTGATATTACTCGGAATTACCCTTTGGTAGTTCCGGTCTTGTGTTGCAGGGGATCGGGCGTGGTCCTTGGTACACTGATCTAGACCAGGTACTGTGACAGGTGGTACCCCAGTGCCTAGTCATTGTATGGAATCCAATCTCCAATAAGCGCCTGTACGGTTTTGATTGTGCCCAACTATTGCTGAAACGTGAGATGCAAGCATTTCAGCTAGATTCTATTTTACTTTCTATAGACACTATTATAATATCAGATGAATTTGATAAAAATGTTTTGGCTATCGTAAGGTAAAAACCCGACATGTTTATTTGTGGCGTGGTCTTACGAGATGCTTTTGATTTCAAAGGGTTTGGAAAACTTTAATAATCCAATTGAGTGTGTTTTCTCACGCTGGTTTTCCAGACTGACTCGGGTGTTATTTTATTATAATGCTCGGGTCAGACCGAGTATTATAGATTACAGGAAAGGATACTGTGGAGCTCAGGAGACGAGCTGGATGGCGAGACGTATCACACGTATATGATGTATATTCCGCTGTATTGTGTATGTTGTGTATTCTGTATGTGGGACAAGTTATTATAACTGTCCTGAATTGTGATGTTGATTATATTGTACTGTGATGTTGTATTCTGGTGATGTATGTATAAACTTATATAGTTTCTTTTCTGTAAAGATAAGTTATTATCTATTATATTTTATTCCGTTGGGATTTGAGATTCTGTTGTGTTGTTTTCTTTCCTTCTACCTCCTTCTTCTTTAACCCTAATGGTTCGTATTTCCGTTCACTTTGAGTCGATATGTTGGAAAATAGTGTCGATTCAAGGGGTACAGAACTGCGGGTCATTTCATAATGTCTATCAGTAAAATAAATATCAAAATAGCGTTAAGGCTTTACATTGATCCACCTTAACACATTTTATAACATGTAGTCTATGTAGGTCCTGTAACACAACCAGTAACGTCGTTAGCCAGTGAGTCCCCTATAGGTACAATACTAAACCAAAGTCGTAAAGGGCTCGTATAAGGATAAGTATGACAAGGCACGTGAGGCAATGCCCAAAGTAGGATTCTACCAGTTTACCCTTTCTAGTTGGTCGTAACCCATCCGTGGCCGACCGCGACAATCAATCCAAACAAAAAGGTGCACCCATCAAGTCAAAATCACAATAGTAATACGAGGGATCAACGTCGTAAGAGGTAGATAACCTCAATGGCCAGACATAGGCTCCTGTTTTAGTCATTTTAATTATGACACAAGTGTCTAAGTTATCCATCATCGTTCTCTTACTTCATTCCAGTAAACGTCGCCAATTCAACCACTACATTCTGGATATCATCCACCGCATACATGGTCGTCAAAGTGGTTCCAATATTGACAGAGAGTATTCAAATAAGAGACCCCGGTCTCTTTAACAACCAATCGTCATTTTACACACTGGTTGGTACTTTTATATTTTGAAAAAAATTCGTACTTGATATCAAAATATCATATTCGTTTCAAAATCAAATCCATTTTGAAATCATCATATTCGCTTTAAAAATCATATTTTACTTCAAAATGTCAATTCAATTCGATATATCGATTTCACTTCAAAATTTTATTCGAATTACAATTTTGGTTATAACTTCACTTTAACCCAATTCGCATTAAAATCCACGATTTAAATATAAACATTCTACCCTTTTGACCAGTTTGAATTTTTAGAAAATAGTTTTAAAATAGTTAAATAGTTAAAATAGTTTAATAGAGAATAGTTTAAGTAAAAAAATGGTTTATATAATAAAATAGTTTCAAAAATCAAAATAAATTGAATATTTAAAGAAGATAGATTTTAAACAATTTATACTAGAATAATTCATTTGAAAATAGTTTCAAAATCAAACCGGTTCAATTTCCAAATTTTCCAATTCAAATCGATTCCAATTTCCATTCGATTTAATCGATTCAGTTCCGATTTCAAGTCAAATTTTACTTTGATTCCAAACTAATTTCAATTTCAATTCAAAATTAATTTCAATTCCAATTCGAAATTAATTTCACTTCCAATTCAAAATTAATTTAAATTCCAATTCCAAATTAATTTAAATTCCAATTCCAAATTAATTTCAATTCCAATTCCAAATTAATTTCAATTCCAATTCTAAATTAATTTCAATTCCAATTTTTTTTTCATTTCAACCATCCAATTCAATGATTAAATTTCAACTCAATTCTCAAATTTAAACCATTCCGATTTATATCAATTTCGAGTTCGATTTCCAAAATATCGATACATATCACTTAAATCAATTTAACTTTCAATATTCAATTAAAAATCCAAATCTTCAAATATAATTCGATTCCAAGCTAAATTTTGAAATACCGTTTATATTACTTTTACTCAAAGTTCAAATAAAAGTCCAATCTTTTTAAAAACAAATCAATTTATGAAATTCAATCATATTTCGATTATAACTTCAAAATCTCAACTTTAATTATTTAAAACAATTCCTATTATCAAGTTCAAATTTCAATATTCCGAGCTCAAATTCAAAAATAATTTGATTTCCATAAATTCGATTTTTATTTCATAAATCAAATCATTTTAAATAATTTCAAATTGAAATTTTTTAAAATCATTTAATTTAACCAATCCGGTGTCCGTATATAATTTTCTATTTTATGGCCAAGTGAATCAGTTATTCTAATTTAATTCAGGGATAGATATATATAATTTCAATCCAAAATAAATGTCATAGTTATATATCATATTGTTATCCCACCTTTTGGCAAGGCTGTGACACCAAGGACTTGGCTAGATAACAGTGACAGACCATCTCGGAAGTCGGTTACGCGTAAGGATCGCTACGGATATCGATGAAATTTGTTCAAGTCCGGATCGGGCTACAATTGATAAGGCACGTCAAGCAAAGCCGTGGGAACCAACGATCCAAGTTTCAGGTCAATCCGAGTTCGTATGCTCAAGATATCGTCGACAAAAGATGGAGTAGGCCACCCTTAGTTCGAATCGATTGGCCAGGAACCAGTTCGAATCCATCGAACTTCCATTGCCTCGACTCCATCAGCTCTCCATTGCTTCGACTCCATCAGGCGGAACCGGTAGCTTCGAATCCATCAAGGCATTCACTACGTTCGACTACATCAAGCAAGTCTTCATGTGCTTTGAGTTCGAATCCACCCTCGCATACACCATAGTTCGAATCCATCGAAGGAAGGAACCTTCGAATCCATGCATTCGAATCCCCGGGCCAAGACAACTTCGAACCGGTCCATGGCTACGAGTCTAAATCGATTCGAACGAGCATTAGTTTCATCGATTCGAAGGAAGAGGTCCTTCGAATCCATTACCTCGACTCCATCATCTTCGAATCCAAGTCGTGGATTCGACCCAGTCAATGCGGAATGCAAAGCAGACCGATGCGAAGAAAGCGCACCACGTCACCATCTTCACGAGCAGGAGGATCGATTCGAACGAATCGATTCGAGCATATCGATTCGAACGACTCCAGAATACGAAAAACACCAACTTGAATCGATCATAACTCGAGTTCTACAAGTCCAAATCCCATGAAATTTTCACAGAAGCTTAAATACATGATGAAGAATGTTCACACCAAATTTCAGCTCGATTGGATGATTTCTTGATCGATTCGAACCAAGGGTCGAATCGATCCCAAAGTGGGCCCGGATCTCCAGATTTCGGCCATGTGGGCCCCCTGACGTACCAGAACTGGTCTTCCCTCATTTTAGGCGAAATATCAGCCTCCTACACCTATAAATAGAGCCCCTGGTCATTCAGAAAAGGGGTCGGATAATTCTAAGTACTAAAGAGCGCCCAGATTCTGCCAGATTTACTCCAGAACACCGCCGCTGCTTTAGATTGACACTTAGCATTTGAATTCAGTTGTATTACATTATTAACTACTGTAATCTTCAAGTAATCGAGCAATAAAATCATCAAATTTCACAGTGGACGTAGGCAAAACGCCGAACCACTCTAAATCGCTTGTCTTTGCAATTTACTTTCTGTTATTTGGAGTTTTTGTTAGATAATCCACAGTTTTAATTTTCATTCTTCACTTTTATCTCTTCAAAAACTTCCGAAGAGTGTTGTGCCCATTTTTGGTACAAACACTTTGGTGCTTTCATTGAGAAAAAACCAGCTTTTTTCTCCTGCTCCTTGGATCTACCATCGATACCGGATTGCACAAATCCAAGAGGAAGATCCAGATCTTCGATTCACAGTCCTTCCATTCTACTCAGATTTGCATAAAATCTAGGAAAAGGATTCATCGTTCAAAATGGTTAGCACGAGAACCACCTCTGCAGCTCCAGGACAAGAAGGTAGGGATGGACAAAATCCTGCTCAACAGCAGCCACCCAACCAAGACAACACTGCCCACTCGGATCCGTCTGGGGCAGTCACTAGACAAGAATTTCAGATGTTACTCCAAGAGTTGACTCAGAGTCGGCAACAGTTAGCCGAACAGTTGCGAGCCAATATTGAATTAACAAATCAACTGAATCGCCAGGGCCGTAGGAGGTCTAGGAGGGATGATGTCTCCCGCTCACCCACTGAAAGTTCTGCCTCATCTGACTATCATCGTAGATCTACCCGTCCCCGATTAGACGGAGATTATGCTCAGACTACGGGATATCAGCCCGCCCTGACTGTCGGGCAATTGAGGGTAGGACCATCAACCAGCTTCCAGGCTGGACCATCAGCACGAGGTGGCCGCACTCCACAATATACTACGGACAATCATGTCACAGCTGCCACGGCAGAAACAAGGGTCGATACCCGATATCTTCCAGATTCGGGTAATCAACAGCAAGGACGTACTTCTGAACCATACGTCCCGGAAGACGCTGAGCCAAGGAGGCGAAACTTGGACCGTCGACAGCGCCCGGTCCAAACTCGCATTGTGGAACCCGACCACACCTTAGCTCAGCATGCTCAAAATGTAGCAATGCCAGACATCTCAACTATGATACGTCAGATGATCCGTGAAAGCCAAGGACTTACCAATGACGATTGGGGAATTTCTCGAAGCCATACTCCTTTCACGGACGAGATACTATACGCCGAACCTCCTCGGCGATTCAGAATGCCAACTCTCCCTATGTACGAAGGAAGTTCTGATCCCAATCAGCACATACTGAAATACGAATGGTCAATGAGCGCCGCAAGGGCCGACGATGCAGTAAAATGCCGCAGCTTCCCCATTTCATTGGGAGGAATTGCAACAATGTGGTTTACAAGACTACCTCCAAGATCTATTTCGTCATTTGACCAATTGGCTAAGAAATTTGTTGAACAATTCCGTATGCATGTTGCCAGACCCAAAGATGTTAACACCCTGTCCAATGTTACCCAGGCTCGTGGGGAAACATTAAGGCGTTACTTGGAGAGATTCCATGCGGCATGCGTGGAAATTAGTAATCCCAACGACAACTCAATTTTAATGGCATTGACAAAGGGAATTGATCCCGATTCTGAATTTGGAAACTGGTTAGCCGGAAAACCCCCCGCATCGTTGGACCGTTTCTACTCCAAAGCCGCTCAATTCTTACGGCAAGAGGACGCGAAACAGTCTAGGAAGCAGGACGATGCAAAACCCGGAAGTGAAGGAATACAAAGCAATGTCGCAGTTAAACAGTCCGGTGACAGTTCTGGAAAAGTCCAGTTAAACATACAGAACAAACAAACTCAGCCAAGAGGTGGCAATGGTCAGAATAAGAAGAGAGATCCGAATCCAGGCCCACGGCGTAGGGCTCCGATGTTCGAAAGTTATACACCGTTAAACACATCACTGGAAAATGTGTACCTGCAAACTTGCAACACAGAACAGTATAAGAAACCCGCTCCGAAGCGGTCGTCAGAAAGGCAGATTCAGACGGGAAAGTTTTGTAGGTTTCATGAGAGCTATGGCCACAATACTAATGACTGTCGCCATTTGCAAGACCTCATAGAAAAGTTGATCAGGGAGAGGAAGTTAGATCAATTCGTGCGGGCGCCGCAGTCTGGTGGTGCGGGCCCATCGAATCCAAACCGTGCGCAAGATCAGGAAAGACAAGAGGAACCCGCTCGTACAGGCGGGAGGCTAGTTATCAATACCATAAGTGGTGGTCCTCATCCAGCGGACAGGAGCTGGAGGGAAATGGAGTCGTATGCTAGCTCTATCAGGCATGCGAGCTTCGAATGCTGCAGTAATTGTGAGGATGGAACCCCGGCTAAGCAACAAAAAACGATGTCTGACGATATCATATTCAGAAGCAGAGATGCTGACAAAATCGAAGCTCCAACGATTGATCCACTGGTCATATCTGCCCAGGTTGGTCCTGCTTGGATGAAGAGGATCCTGGTTGACAGTGGGAGTTCTGTAAACATTCTATTCAAGCGAGCTTACGATTTAATGAAGATGGAAGCAAAGGACCTGAAACCCTGCCAATCCCGGGTTCATGGCTTCAATGGCAGTGCAACAATACCTACTGGAATAGTGGAACTACCCGTGGAACTGGGGATCGGAGAGCGCAGGAGAGTCCGACTGTTGCAATTCGTTGTTCTTGACATTGCCTCACCGTACAACGCATTCCTGGGTCGACCAGCCCTTGCTGAATTCAGGGCAGCCATTGCCCCGTGGTGTTTGACTTTAAAATTCCCAACCGATCATGGTATAGGAATCGTTCAAGGAGATCAGGCAGCAGGAAGAGCCTGTTATGTTGCTGAATTGCGAGAAGCACAGAAGAAGGAGAAAGGAAAGGGCGTAGAGGAATCTCTCTGCGTCCGTTTTACTGATAATTGACAGCTAACGCCTGGGCCCCGGCCCGGGCACCACTACCAATTCCTTAGAGATCTTGACCCTAGAGATAGCGAAGATAAAGATGAAGTAGAAGAGAATCAAGCGTCTCCAGCCGAACTGACTGTGGACGTCCCGGTCAGTGAGGATGACGACTCGAAAGTACTAAAAGTTGGATCTCAACTGGGAAAACAGATACAACAGGAATTGGTTGAATTTCTTCAGGCGAATCTTGATGTCTTTGCCTGGACGCACTCCGACATGTGCGGAATCTCACCGAACATTGCAAGTCACTCTTTGAATATTGATCCGCGACATGTTCCGGTCAAGCAAAAGAGGCGTGGTATGGATCCAGAGAGATCTGCCGCCCTTAAAGAAGAAATTGACAAATTGCATTCAAATGGTTTCATCCGAGATGCTCTATACCCAGAGTGGGTGTCAAATCCGGTAATGGTTCGGAAACCGAACGGGAAATGGAGAACCTGTGTCGACTACTCTGATTTAAACAAAGCCTGTCCAAAAGATAGTTTTCCACTTCCCCGAATTGACCAACTCGTTGACTCAACTGCAGGTCACGAATTGTTATCCTTTATGGATGCTTATTCCGGTTATAATCAGATACCCATGCATCTACCCGATCAGGAACATACTAGTTTCGTAACCGATCTGGGACTCTACTGTTACAGAGTCATGCCCTTTGGTTTAAAGAATGCCGGAGCAACTTACCAACGCTTGGTTAATCGAATGTTCGCTGATCAAATCGGGAAGACCATGGAAGTCTATGTGGATGACATGTTAGTCAAGTCCCGATTTTCCACAGATCACGTCAAAGATTTAAATTCAATGTTCTGTATCTTACGTGAGTATGGAATGAAGCTTAACCCGCTAAAATGCCACTTCGGCGTCGCATCCGGAAAGTTTCTAGGGTTCATCGTTAACGCTCGTGGGATAGAGGCAAACCCCGAAAAGATCTGGGCAATAAGGAATTTGCAAACCCCGAAGACCATAAAGCAAGTCCAGAGTCTCAACGGGAAGGTAGCAGCGCTAAGCAGGTTCATCTCAAAATCCACTGATAAATGTATTCCTTTCTTTGATCTAATCCGGAAAGGGAAACGAAACTTTGAATGGACCACGGAATGTGAAGGCGCATTCCGATCGCTGGTTCAGCATCTCTCTACGCCACCGATATTGTCGAAACCAATTGATCACGAACAATTATACCTTTATCTGGCGGTATCGGAGCATGCGATCAGTGCTGCTTTGGTCCGGGAAGAAGATCGAGTACAGAAACCGGTCTATTATGTCAGTAAACGATTGACCGGAGCTGAAAGAAATTACCCCAGGTTGGAGAAACTGGCTTACTGCTTGGTCATTGCCTCGAGAAAGCTTCGTCCTTATTTCCAAGCACATCCGCTTACTGTGTATACCGATCAGCCGTTACGACAGGTCCTCACGCGGCCTGAGACGTCTGGAAGGTTACTCAAGTGGAATATTGAACTGAGCCAATTTGACATTACTTATGCTCCGCGGAGAGCCATTCAAGGGCAAGTCCTAGCTGACTTCATAGCTGAATTTACTGTTCCTGACGAATTACCTGAAACCAGCGAGTCTCCTAAATATGTTTGGAAACTTTATACAGATGGTGCATCAAACGATCGATCTTCGGGCGCTGGAGTTGTACTAGAAACCCCCGAAGGTCGATCCATATGCTATGCTTTGAAGTTTGATTTTCACGCAACCAACAATGAAGCCGAGTATGAAGCCCTGTTGGCTGGGTTAAAGCTTGCCAGAGATCTGAAAATTATCGCTATAGAAGTTTATTGTGATTCACAGTTGGTTGTGTGTCAGGTACGAGGAGAATATCAAGCGAGAGATCGAAGGTTAGCTGCTTATCTAGCCCGAGTTCAAGAAGCGCTGGATCAGTTTGATTATTATGCTATTTACTACATACCACGAGATCGCAATCAAAAGGCCGATTCATTGGCAAAGTTGGCCGGCACAGGTGAAGCACAGCAAATGGGACTCGTCCCGGTCGAAACGTTGCCTTTCCCAAGCATCGATCAAATCAAAACGAATGATGTGTTGGAGACCTTTCCCAGCAGAGAATCATGGATGACTCCGTATCGAAATTATATTGAGAATGGGATATTGCCTGAGCACCGAAATGAGAAAAGACAAATTCTACGAAAAGCTTCGCGGTTCATCATTCAGGACGGGATCATGTATAGAAAAGGTTATTCTGTTCCACTCCTCCGGTGTATCGCTCACGACGAAGTCAAACGAGTGTTACACGATGTACACGAGGGAGAATGTGGCGATCACACCGGTGGACAAGCGCTTGCTAAGAAGATACTCCGATATGGATATTACTGGCCGACAGTAAATCGAGATGCTGCCAATTACGCCAGAAAGTGCGACAAGTGCCAAAAACACGCTCGAATTCCAAGAGCCCCGCCTACCGAGTTAACTCAAATGGTCAGTCCCTGGCCGTTCGCTATGTGGGGTATCGATATCATTGGCGCTTTGCCTCTGGCAAAAGGTGGTGCGAAGTATGCCATCGTCGCAGTTGACTACTTCACAAAATGGGCCGAGGCCGAAGCTCTTGCAACGATTACGTCAAAGAAAGTGATAAACTTTGTGGTCCGCAATATCATTTGCCGATTTGGACTCCCGCATACTATCATCACCGATAATGGGACCCAATTCGAAAGTTCGGAGTTCAAGAATTTCTGCCAACGATTTCATATTCATAAAAAGTTCTCTGCAGTCGCGCATCCACAAGCAAACGGTCAGGTCGAAGCTGTTAACAAAGTTATAAAATCCATCTTAAAGAAACGACTGGAAAAGGCTGGGGGCAGATGGGTCGATGAACTTCCTATGGCATTATGGGCTTATCGAACAACTCACAAGACCGCAACTGGACACACCCCATTTTCCTTATCCTATGGCTCGGAGGCCGTCATTCCAGTGGAGACAGAAGTATTTTCTCACCGCGTAACTTATTACGATCCGAAAACAAACGCTATATTGCTCGCTGAATCTTTGGATCTGTTGGACGAGAAACGAGAAGAAGCTGATTTAAGAGCGGCCGCTTACCGGAGTCGGGTCGCCCGATTATATAACACCAAAGTTCGCCCCCGAACCTTTGATCTCGGTGATCTGGTCCTCAAGAGAATATACCCGGTTCCTTCACACATGAAACCAAATTGGGAAGGACCGTACGTGATTGCACAACGACTTGGAGATGGCACATTCAAACTATCAACCGTGGACGGTCTAGTTTTACCGAGAGCCTGGAACAGCGAGAGTCTCCGTCGCTATTACATATGACAGGCTTTATTTATTTCATTATGTTTTTTATTCAGCAATTTACTTTTGCATTTCGAAATTAGAATTTGTAATAAGGCAACTGATTTGCCATATTTTTTTATTTCAGCAATAAAATGCCATCTCTTCGAGCCAGAGCTGTGATTCATTAAATACAATGTACAACATCACGATGCACGAAGAGCTAAGTTCCATCACACAGTGGAATTTATTCAAGTAGGGAGTGGCTGTGAAGCAATCAACCACTCGCTAAATGAAACCCGAGCTCGGGGGCAAGCCATCACATCAGGCCACGAAAATGGGTTGATACACGACAACCCTTCATTCAACTCCGTACTCCCAGAGTGCGAGGCGGAGTATAAACATTCTTCTAACTCCGTGCTCCCAGAGTGCGAGGCGGAGTATAAACATTCTTCCAACTCCGTTTCCCGGAGCGCGAGACGGAGTATAAACATACTTCTAACTCCGTACTCCCAGAGTGCAAGGCGGAGTATAAACATTTTTCCTAAACCCCAGAGTACTCCGAGAGCGCGAGCTGGGTACAGGCTTTTTACTTAACTCCGTGCTCCCAGAGTGCGAGGCGGAGTATAAACATTCTTCCAACTCCGTGCTCCCGGAGCGCGAGACGGAGTATAAACATACTTCTAACTCCGTTCTCCCAGAGTGCGAGGCGGAGTATAAACATTCATCTAACTCCGTACTCCCAGAGTGCGAGACGGAGTATAAACATTCATCCTACTCCGAACTCCGGAGCGCGAGACGGGGTATAAACATACGTCAACTCCACACTTCTCCCCAATACAAGGGGCAGGACCATAACACATAACAAGTTGAAGACAAAAATGGAATAGATTTTCATTTCCATTATCAACAAAAAGAATCTGATTACAAAGTGTTTATGAAAAATTCTGCTAGTGGGAGCCGAATCCACATCTATACACGGCTATAGAAAAATCAACAAAAGGCTACCCTACGCAACAGAGATTTAGAGAAAGAAGTTCATTCTTTCTTCTTCCTTATCTTCTTCTTCGGAGTAGCTCCACCTGATCCGCTGCCCGATTTCTTCCTCAATCGCTTGCTCTTTTCAGGCTTGCCCTCCGGCAGCGATATAATGTCGACATCTTCCTCAGAGCTGGAGGCAACGGAAGCTCTTCTAGGAGGACGAGCTGAAGGCATAGGAGTAGTAGCAGGAGGAGGGACAGGAGCGGTCTCGATCAATACAGTGCCACCCGGCGAAATCACCATTAACGGGGCAGGCCCGGGCGGACTAGAACCAACATTCCCTGCTGCCATCTCGGCAGCAATCTCAGCTAAAACGTCGTCCTCACGAGATGCTTGGGCCGCATCGGATGTGCCAATAGCTGGCATAGATAAATTAGCGGCCGGAGCAGCCTCATTCACAACATCGGACGGGTTGGCAGAGGGATCGATGGGTTCATTGAGAAGCTCCTCAATCATTTGAGCGCTGAAAGAAAACATATTTGCATCTCCCTCCTCGCCAATCAAAGTAGAAGTCGTGATGGCTTCAGAAAAAACAACCCCTTGTGTTTGATGAGGAACCGATAAAGAGAGGGGCGTAGAAACAATAACCTCGGTCACTGAAATACGACAAAACGAAGATTGTTAGCCAAGTGTGTTGCTTAAGATTCTTCACAACTGAACTACGAGAAACGTTCAAATACCTTCCTTGGTCTGAACCGAAACGTGGGCAGAATCCTCGACAGAAGATAATAATGGCTGGTCAGGATTATAGGCAGGAACAGATTGGGGATCTACCGCACCAGTGGTTTCGGGCAATGTTGGAATTGCAGTTCCGACACCTGTCCCGTGATGCACGACCCCCGAACCTTCGCCTGCCTCTAGAGATTGGACGCCAAGCTTTTCTTTCGCCATAGAGATTACCACTTCATGAAGAGTCTTCCTCTCATCCTCGGTAAGCAGGCGCATCTCCAGTTCAAAGTCGTCAAGTGCTCCATCTGGATGCGCTGCTCTCTTCTCATTCACCAGCCGGGTCCAGGCATTGTACAAGATCGTGGAGTCATCTCCCAGCCACGATAAATTTCTGTGTTCCAGCACATTAGAGTTATACGTGACTAAGAGATCGTCAAACTCAGCATCTAGCCTAGACCTCTCCTCCAAGATCTTTTCCTGAATCTCTGTTTCCACAGACTTAGCCTTGACCGCCGCCGCAGCAAGTTCGGCCCTGAGGGATACTGCTTGGTCGCAAGCCTCTTGAGCAGTAGCGTTCGCATCATCCTTCTCCTTCACCATTTCAGCGAATTTGGCCTTGAGCTCGTTCAGCTCTTTAACGGCTAAGTCTCGCTCAGCTGCAACGGTGGTATTGCGATGGCCCATCTCTTCCACTATGGCGCAATGTTCTTGCTGCATCCTCGCTAGTTTGGCCACGACGCCCTCGTGTTTCTTAAGTGTTTCAAGCTCTGACTTTCGGGACGTTTCCACTTCGGATTGAAGAACTTGAATGATGCGTTTCTGCTTCGCAATGTCAACATCACGTTCAGCAATGACCTTCGCCCTGTCGAAAGCTACTCTAGAAGCCTTCACAGCCGCCTTATACCACTCCTTGTACTGAGCATAGAAGTCGTGGATGTAATTATAAGCAGTGGTCTCAGCTTCCGGAGGGATTCTTTTAAAGTTAGGAGGAAAGATATAACCATCCATGCAAATTTCCGGGTAGTCATTTTTCATTTGGGCGAGTTTAGCAGCTCCCTCGCTTGTCAACTCAGCCGGAGCTTGTTCAATTATAGCGGCTGCCGTTGGTTCCACTCTTGGCCGTTGAGCATCAGGCCGGGAAGATTGAGAAGGCAACTGTTGCTGATGAGATGGCCCTGGGAGGTCTACTGGAGCCCTGGGAGGCGGAGGAGAACGAGATCGGGGTTGGTACTGGTATCCCCGGTCCCTATCAGAGTAATCATAGCCAGAACGGTTACGAGAGTAATCTCTGTCTCTATCATGACGTTCTTGACTCGAGTAGCCTCGACCATGATCCCTATCTGTCTCTCTCCTACGGGAATCATAAAATGGAGAAGATTGGCGCACATTCCGAAGCCTATCTAGAGTGGAGCCACGTCCTGACATCTCACCTGCGATAAGAAAGAATTACGGATTAAAATCCCATAAAGCAATGTTTACTATGCAAAAGTCATGAAGTGCCGTGGAAGTGTGTGTAAATGTGTAAACCCCCAAACCGACCGGGAGTGTTGACCGCACTTAAAGGAAAGGGCTCGTTCATATTTAGGACATCTTGTAATTCCTCCAACCCAGGATTATGAGAGATTGATATATAATCTGGGATAGGAATATCGTCAAGCCCTTTGAGAGAATCTCTCGAATGAGAAGGGGCGGCCTCAGAAATCATAACTCCGGAAGCGGGAAGAAACACATCTACAGATTTTCCTCCCTTTGACTTAAGTTTTTTGGAAACGGCGGCCTTGCCTTTCCGTTTTTCTCCCGATTCCTCCAAGTTTCCCGAAAGGTCGGCCATTGGCTCTGAATCCGTATGGGTTCTTCCTTCGTCACTCGCCTCGATTATTCTGATTCCGAGTGACTTCTTCGCTTTTCTCTTCTTGGGTTTCTTCTTATTTTCCTTCTTGGATACGGACTTTGAAAATCCCTCAACAACTATGCTTTGATTAATGTCGATCAAACCCAGAACTCTTAAGTTGTAGTCGTTCAGCACCGAGTCAATATGCCTCAGCTCGCTTGGGACTTCTTGAAGACTCCGGACGGTACCCTTGAAACGCCCTCCATCGGGCCTAGAGATAATAGCTGTAAAAGGAATGAAATGTCAATTTTAACACCGAAGGGCTATTGGTCAAAGAAACAGGTTAAGGCGCTTACGTCTAGACAACCATCGCCTAGCGAAACCCGGAGGGCACCGAACGTAGAACCATTCGTTCTTGAAATAGCTCAGGCGCGTCCAAGCTCCAACTACGACTTGGCAATTTCTAACTGCCTCCAAAAATGTAAACGACGGGCTATCACCCCTGCTCTTGAAGTTAAATATGTGTCTGATCTCGGAGGGCCTCGGCGGGCGAAAAAGACAGTCCATAAATATTACGAAGGCACTATTCAGCAACGCGTGCCCGTTGGGATGAAGTTGTGAAGGAGCGATTCCTAGATATGATAGCATCCCTCTGATATATTGATTGAAAGGAGGAAGAGTTCCAGCCGCACAAGCATGACGGTAGAATGCTGTATATCCTTCAGGCGGATTGTGCGGTCTATCAGTGGCGCTGGGCAATAATACGTCACCAAGAGATATGTTATGCTTTAAGCATATTCGTCCCAATAAGGATTCAGAGATGTTGGACTGAACCGAATCAACAGGGTCCTCAATAAATATCGCCTCCGGCAATTCATCTGGAGCTGGATCAATTATATCGGCAGGGATATCAGGAATCTCAAGCACCGAAGGAGTCGAGCTCTGTACCTCTTGTTGTTGGGAGCTCGAAGATTCCATAATTAGCTAACTCATCAGAAAGCAACGTTAAGTTCGTGAACGGCCCGTGCATTCCCCAGTGTAGAGTGTGTGAGCATGTCGTGCAGTGCAAGTGCTGTGCATTACTTAAGCAAATTTAACAGAATGAAGCAAGATATCCGAACAAAATAACTTGGGAATTTGAGAATGAAAATGACCGTCATCGCTGACCGTCCCTTCCACACCATCCAAACGCCACTGACCATTTCAAATAGTTAAATTACTGGTCACGTCATAGTTCCATCGACAAGCTTCAAAGGAAATTCAGGTTTAATTTATTAGTTAAGTTTCGATTATGCAAGGCCGAAGCTTGTCGGAGTCAAGTGTGCTAAAATTCAATGGGTCCATCATAGTTCAACTTGAAATTGGTCATGGTTCAGATGTTGGAGCAAATCAGAAGAGTAGAAGCTCCTGAAGCACAGATGTTCGAATCGATCGACTCAAATCAATATGAGTCGAATCGATGAGGGTCGAATCGTATCGATTCGACCCCGCATAAGTTCGACTCGATGAAATCTTGGGGTGGAGAAGCAGTTCGAATCCATGGGCTATGCATAACTTCGAATCGATCAATACTCGGCACTTTCGAATCGATTGGGATATTACTGCTTCGAATCGATCGATTCGATCTTTCAAAACCCTCGGTGCGAAATTTCGTATCGATTCGAACCACCTATCCCTGAATCAATTCGAAGTCTTATTTTCTTCAACGATTCGTTTTACTTAACCCTACATCGATTCAAAATCTTACATCTTCGATCGATTCGGGCTACCTGTCCCCGAATCAATACGAGTAGAAAAAGCTATCTCTTGTATATCCATTGAGTCGACCCATTTCAGTTCTTACTACTCTTCGTATTTCTCAAAAGAAAGGATTGAAGTCAATGTTCGAACCCCGTCTTCATCGTTCTACACTCGAATCAATCCCTTAGATACCTGGACGAATTCGATTGGAATTTAAGACTCGGTAAAATCTGATTAACTCGTGCAAGACGTGGAGCTCTGAAGAATCGATTCGAAGAAGGAGCTCTCGTGACAGTAAAAAGTAAAAAGTTAAAAGTGAACAGGACCCCGGTATATATAGGGGAAACGAGACCATTCGTCTCCCGGTCAAGCGCAACCGGGAATAACGGGTCTAGCTCATCGATTCGAAGCAGTATCTTCGAATCGATCACTACAAGTATAAATCGATTCGAAGCTGACCAGGTGACCTCGTCGACTCGGACTCAAATATCTACACCAGACAACTTCGTGACTTTTCCTTCGAATCCGCAGCGTCGACTCGAAGCACGACGTCAGAAGAGCCAGGGGGAACGTTCGACTCCATCGATTCGAACAAATCAAGTTCGAATCCCTCAATTACAAATCCATCCAAGCATCGAATCCACTCAGTGTCGATTCAAAGATCCATCGATTCGAAGTGTCTACTTCGAAACCATCAACTCGAGGCGGATCCAGAAACATTGCTTCGCATCCATTAAATACCGCCGGTCAAATGGGCGAATCGTTCCCATATGAAAAATTGCTTGTCCACTCTTGTACCGATTCAGGAGAGGATCAGTACGAGAGGATGATCGTAGACAATCATAAAAGCAGTGTTTTAACTCAAATCTCAAATCGGTCCAGGAGAGGACCGATGCAGATTTCGATAGCGAACCGAACGGACAACAACTTGCGATCACGCAACGTTAACCAAGGTCAAGAAAATACACGTATGCGCGTAATTTTTGACTAATGTTTTGGTCTTTATCATCAACAGGAGTCAAATGTTCATCTCGTCATGACTCAAAAGCCTAACAGTCAATCATGATCATACAACGATTGATTACGATAGCAAAGAAGACAATTTTTCGACAAAGCATGTGATCATTGTTCAACAAGGGACTGTAGCTTTTCAAAGCACGTCATGTTTACACAAGACGTACTTTGGGGGGCAAATGTTATCCCACCTTTTGGCAAGGCTGTGACACCAAGGACTTGGCTAGATAACGGTGACAGACCATCTCGGAAGTCGGTTACGCGTAAGGATCGCTACGGATATCGATGAAATTTGTTCAAGTCCGGATCGGGCTACAATTGATAAGGCACGTCAAGCAAAGCCGTGGGAACCAACGATCCAAGTTTCAGGTCAATCCGAGTTCGTATGCTCAAGATATCGTCGACAAAAGATGGAGTAGGCCACCCTTAGTTCGAATCGATTGGCCAGGAACCAGTTCGAATCCATCGAACTTCCATTGCCTCGACTCCATCAGCTCTCCATTGCTTCGACTCCATCAGGCGGAACCGGTAGCTTCGAATCCATCAAGGCATTCACTACGTTCGACTACATCAAGCAAGTCTTCATGTGCCTTGAGTTCGAATCCACCCTCGCATACACCATAGTTCGAATCCATCGAAGGAAGGAACCTTCGAATCCATGCATTCGAATCCCCGGGCCAAGACAACTTCGAACCGGTCCATGGCTACGAGTCTAAATCGATTCGAACGAGCATTAGTTTCATCGATTCGAAGGAAGAGGTCCTTCGAATCCATTACCTCGACTCCATCATCTTCGAATCCAAGTCGTGGATTCGACCCAGTCAATGCGGAATGCAAAGCGGACCGATGCGAAGAAAGCGCACCACGTCACCATCTTCACGAGCAGGAGGATCGATTCGAACGAATCGATTCGAGCATATCGATTCGAACGACTCCAGAATACGAAAAACACCAACTTGAATCGATCATAACTCGAGTTCTACAAGTCCAAATCCCATGAAATTTTCACAGAAGCTTAAATACATGATGAAGAATGTTCACACCAAATTTCAGCTCGATTGGATGATTTCTTGATCGATTCGAACCAAGGGTCGAATCGATCCCAAAGTGGGCCCGGATCTCCAGATTTCGGCCATGTGGGCCCCCTGACGTACCAGAACTGGTCTTCCCTCATTTTAGGCGAAATATCAGCCTCCTACACCTATAAATAGAGCCCCTGGTCATTCAGAAAAGGGGTCGGATAATTCTAAGTACTAAAGAGCGCCCAGATTCTGCCAGATTTACTCCAGAACACCGCCGCTGCTTTAGATTGACACTTAGCATTTGAATTCAGTTGTATTACATTATTAACTACTTTAATCTTCAAGTAATCGAGCAATAAAATCATAAAATTTCACAGTGGACGTAGGCAAAACGCCGAACCACTCTAAATCGCTTGTCTTTGCAATTTACTTTCTGTTATTTGGAGTTTTTGTTAGATAATCCACAGTTTTAATTTTCATTCTTCACTTTTATCTCTTCAAAAACTTCCGAAGAGTGTTGTGCCCATTTTTGGTACAAACACATATCAACTTATTTCTTAAGTTATTCGAAATAATTCGATTTACAGTTTTATGTATGGCAAATAATATACGGGATAACAACAGGATATATATAAAATAATTAAACATCCAATCAACCACATATCAACCAATAGCATTCATTGCAACCCATATCCAAAACAGCCAATGTATCGTAGTAATTTAAATAATTATCAATATCAGGTGTTTACTAGCAATTCAATTCCAATTCAGTTTAACTGTCAATTTAAATTCTATCAGGTAATTTAGATGTCAACTAAATTTATTAAACAACTATTAGTAAATTTAAATCACTTCACGATATAAATTTAACTAACATAAAAATCATTTCAGTCAATAGTGAGCGTATAAACACTCACCTTAATTTGTTTCGGTTTCAAATAAATTCCAGCTCGATCCCATATCGTAAACGACATCGATATGAATCCTTAGCAACTCGTTTCATGCAAAATGGACCTCGTATGCACAAATTACAAATTTATAAATATCGATATAATTTAATTTCAATTAACAAAAAAAACCTAACTTCATCATGTTCACGTGACAGCACCTCTCCCCTCTTCCTTCCTCTAGGCAACGCAGTCTTCATTTTTTTCTATTACATGAACGAACCCTTCAACCTCGCCGACCATCAGTGCCTCGACCAACCGCCGCTGTGCTTTCCATCGCGCCACCTTCGAGAATGCCGACCACCACCAATCAGTCGCGCACAAAAAATTGAAACCCAAACTCAAACTGTAACCCTAATCGAACGTTGTCGCGCCTACCACATGCACGAATCATCGAGCGCCATCTCCTTTGCACGCCGTGAGCAAGCGCGTTCCACCCTCCGTCATTCCAAGTCGAGAAACCAATCTCGATTTGACGAATTTCAATCGCGACCATTTTATTTTGTTCGATTTTTTTTGAATCTGCGATTAGAATAAGAGGGGAGAGGGAGAGAGATATACGGTGTAGATTAGAATAACGTGGCTTGTACGAGTTGGGAAAATAGAAAATATATATTATTATATTACAAAATATCTAGCTTACAACGTCCGAAATTTCTCGAGCTCCAAACGAAGTGTGTCGCCTGGCGTTCATAATGTTTTACCCCCGTTTCGAACGCAATGGAACTAGTCTTGAGGCCTAATTCGATCGTATGTAGAAGATAGCTTTTCAAATCGAATTATCTTAACTAAATTATGAAATAAACTTCTACGCGTTTTAAGCTACCACGGCCAAACGACAAGCCCAATCGCTACGAAACTTGAAATCCTATAATAACCACTATTACGGATCCGATGAAACTGGTTTCGTCAAAATATGAGACAGTGGCCAAAATGACTATTTTTACTCTTTAAGTATAATATAAAATTTTCAATTTCTAATTATTAACTTTTAAATCCAATTCTAAATGTTAACAATCTTCAATATTATTTAAATAAAATTTAAATATATTTCCAATATCATTTTCATTTACATTAAATTAAGAATTCAATTATCCAAATAATTTCCAATATTAAATTTAAACAATTTAATTATCCAATAAATCACTATAATTGAAATATAAGTCATTTAACTAAAAAAATTACCTTTAAAACAAATTCAAATAATAGAACAATTATTTCTATTTCATAGTAATACAACATTATTATTCAATTCAAGTTATTGATTATAATTTTATTTCAATATAAATAATTCCTAAATTTTCGAAATGGTTTATTTCAAGATTTTATTCAAGTCCATATTCAATAACTACATTACTACAACATTAAATTTCTATTTTTAACCATTTTTATTCCATAATTATATTAAATTTACCAATTTAAAATAGTTAAAAATACGAGTCGTTACACATCCCCAAACGTTATTCTAGTGTGCTGCTAAAAACACCTAAGAAAGTGCTTCCTAATACCATTGCTAAGAAATACCGTAATTATTTAAAATATATGCTATCAAATACCATAACAATAAAAAAACAAGCACCTAAACCCTAATTTCTTCTCGCTTATACAATTAACTCATTGTCATGCTCCATTGCTTTCTCACTGCTCGTGTAAAATAACCTTATAACCAATTCAATCCATAAAACATCAACTACCAATTGTGTTTATGTGTATATGTACATATAACATTAATCCAACGAATGAAGAAAAAAAATTAAAATATACTTACATAAGACGGTTTTATCTGTACATCGGCAATCTTCACATCATTGTTTTTTTATGCCCAATAAATTCATTAAGAAAGGCCTACAAAATTAATTTTCTATTAAATTCTTCAAATGAACGGTACAAATTCAAATACTTAACTATGAATACATACCGCATTTACATCATTGGAGTTTTTTTCTTCCTTTTCATTACTTGAATTCACGAAAAACAATGTCTCCTATCAATCAATTAAGAAAATTAATATCAATGTACTACTCCTCATTTCTAAATACCACAATTGAACAACCCCTAAACAAATACACGGTGTAAATCAAAATCACCTCATTTCCTTCCTTAGAACGTTGATTATTCTCTAAATCACATTTTTCTTTGGACTTCATTGATTAGTAATTCAAAGTAGAAATTTTAAATTGTTTTTGATAATGGGAGTTTCAATGGAGACTTTAGGTTTAGGGTTTATGTTTTTACATGAGGAAGAATTGGATATTAGGGTTTTGGATTTACTCGATAAAGAAGAAAGATAAAGCGCGGGCTTAGGGTTTTGGAATTTACGTGATGAACAAGAAGAAGAAACACGGTTTAAAAAAAGAGCTTCCCCTAGGTAATCAATAACTTAGTGGAGAAATAAGTATGGTATTAGAAAGCATATGAATTAATTAAGATGGATTAATTTTTTTAATGGTATTAATAAGCAGTTTTTTGGGTGCTTTTAGCATCACACTTATTCCAACCTTCTCCCTTCCTCGTTTTCTAGAATCATTATGTAACAAAATTAGACTCTCACGGTACCGTCAAGTTCTCTAAATTTTAACGTCATTGGTCAATTTGAAGGTTCAAGATTTCAAATATAGTTTCCCTTCCACATATCTTCTCATCCCCAAACTTTATTCTAACCTTATCTCTCCCATGTTTTCTAGAATCATCATATAACAAAATTAGATTCTCACGGTACTGTCATGTTCTCTAAAGTCGATTTCAAGGCCCATTTAAAATTTCCCTTTTTTAATTTCCAATTAACTATCAATTAAGCCAAGTCCTTCTATCTCTTATTTCTATGTCTTAACTAATTAGTCTAGATTAATTAAATGTGACATGTTAATAAGAATGAACATATCTAATGTGTGCATATATAAATGATATGCCTAAAGCCTGAAGGAACTAACCTAGTCGAAAGTGGATTAAATGGTCACTTTAATCTTTGTTGAGCCTATGAAGCCTAAATGGATTTTAGATCTAATCTAAAATACATTAAATAAAATCTTCATTTTATTTAATATATCTGAATTTTTTTCCAAGTGTATCAATTTTATTTAATATATCTGATTTTTTTTCCAAGTGTATCGAATACACTTATTTATGTGAAGTGCGCGTATTATAGGTAAGAACTGTATATAGTTAATGTGACAGTATGTAGATGCTGGGGTTTATACCGTAATGGAATAATTTTCCCTTTACATATGCATTTATTATCCAAAATTTTGAATTAAAAACACACATGATAAAAGGCGAAAAATAGAGTGTGTGTACTGAAATTATATTTGGTAGTTTTCTATGATTTGAAAACTAAAATTAACAACAGTGAATTTATTTTCGGTTAGGGAAAGTTTAGACATTAAAGATTACATAATCACATACAATTCATCCCACGAATTAGAATTAAGGTAACAAACATATGTTTCCATATATATAAATATAGCAATTAATGTTCTGGATATCAAAACAACTTATATATGTAACATTGTAATTTATAATATATGTGTAGGTATGTTTGAATTTAAACTGAAAATTTGAAATCAAACATTTTATTTGGAAAGGAAACAAAAGATATAAATATTTACAAAACTTTAAATTTAGAAAGGAAACAAAAATTAGGATTTTCCATAAAAGTCCACACATAAATTATATATTGAAATACCTTTTGTTCTTATGAAAACAATATAGTGAAAACTTTGCTTTGCGGAAGCTTTTCCCAATAGATCTTTTACCATCCAAATCAGAAAGAGATAAATTTGGATAGAAAATAAACAGACATGAAATCATAAATCAATACACAAGAGATTCCACCCAACCACTCCCTTTATTCGCCAAAATTTGTTTATAACTAATCAAACAAAATAAAAGTAAACAAAATACAAATTGAACCAATAACCAAATTGAGAAAGGGAGTCTTGATCTCTATGGCTAAAATTGTTGGAGGAGAAGAACAAAGATGGAAGAAGAGAGAATTAGGAAATAGATTTCCACATATTTTCCACTCTCTCTTCTAGGCTCTATTTATAACATCAATTACTTAATGCCCAAGTTAATGTTAGATGGCAAAAAATAAATTGATTAGCCAATTAAAGAGAGAAATAAACATAATAAAATATGTCTATTATTTAGGGAAAATAAAAGCTTCTCTTTCTTTTTTTTGCATATTTATCTCCTTCTATTTATGATTTTGTAATTAACACTCCACTTTGATGCAAAATCACATATCTCCAACGTATCAAGCATGCCATTTCTAGATCTATCACAACTCCTTATATCTTAATCATATCAAATTACAAACCTCTACATCTGCCTACAAGTGATGCATCTCCCACCATGAGGTGCACCACACCAATCAATCTCAAAAGCGTTTACAATACCACAAAGACCTCCATACAGTCTTTATGGATTTTCCTACACGACACCCGTCTATCACTCGATTTGAGCTCATTACATGATCACTATCAATCCCTCGAGGATCACCAATATGAAGACCCTTGTCTAAAATATGATCCTCAACACGATCATCATAAGCAGTGAACACATTAACCTCTCCACCTGACTGTGGACTAGGCTCTCCAACTGTCACTCGTTTTCCATAGTCGACTACATGACCAACCATATTATAAAGGTTTCCTTCTTCCAACACTCATCTCATCCCTACAAGACCACCTTTCTTCACTTTCAGAACTACACCTCGAGTCTCATGAGTGCAACCATGGTGATCCAACTGACCGAGAGAAATAAGGTTATGCGAACAAGGAGGTACATGTCTCACTCTAATGACTTCTCTAACCACACCATCATGCATATGAAACCGGATTGATCCAATACCACAAATCGGTAGCTCTTCTCCATTGGTTGTCCTAGTCATGCCGACACTCTTCCCGTAAGAAGAGAAGCAATTCATATCTCTACAAATGTGAAAACTGGCTCCCGAATCCATCTTCCAAGGCTTCTCTTCACTAATTAAGACATCACAAGAAGTATCACTGCCGCTACCTTCAGTTATGTTTGCCCGTGTATCAAAATCACTATGTATAGCCATCTTTTGATCCCTTTTATACGCTTCACACATATTGCGCATATGACCCTTTTTATGACAATAATAATAAATGATACTTTTTGACATACCTTTACTATTAGCGACTTTCTTCTTCGGACTTGTATCCTTTTTCGAGTCTCTTGCTACCATATCCTCATGTTGAACTAATTTCACGCATGACCCTTTTCTTCTAAGCTCCTCATTCAAAAGACTACTTCAAACAGTTTCCAGTGAGATAGTTCCATTAGCATTGGAATTACTCAATGAAACAACCAAAGTTTTCCAACTTTCTGAAAGCGAACTCATCAATAAAAGTGCCCGTAATTCGTCATCAAATTTGACATTCATATTTTCCAATAGATGTATTACATCTTGAAATTCGTTCAAATGCTCTACAACAGACTTCTCTCCATTCAATCTCAATTGAACCAACTTTCGGACAAGAAAAGCCTTATTTCTTGCACACTTCGACTCATACAAAGATACCAACTTGTCCTATAAGCCTCTACGGATTCACAACTAGCCACATGATGGAAGACTGAATCATCAAGATACTGACGAATTAATGCATTTGTCTTCTTATCCATCTTCTTCCATTTTCTCTTCTCTACATAAGATGGCTTCTTCCCATCTCCATCAATCGGATCATGAAGATCATTGAGGTATAAAGCATTTTTCATTCTAGGCTTTCAACAATTTTTCCCATCCAAAATAGCACCTTTGAAAAAGAAATCACATCCGACATCTCAATAATTTTTCAAATCCAAAATTACTCTAAGCTTTGCGATGACCTTGCTCTGATACCAATCTGTAGTGAAAACTTTGCTTTGTGGAAGCTTTTTCCAGTAGATCATTTATTATCCAAATCATAAAGAGATAAATTTGGATAGAAAAAACGAACATGAAATCAGAAATCAATACACAAGAGATTCCACCCAACCACCCTCTTTATTGATTCATCAAATTTTGTTTACAATTAATTAAACAAAATAAAAGTAAACAAAATACAAATTGAACCAATAACCAAACTAAGAAAGGGAGTCTTGATCTCTATGGCTAAAATTGTTGGAGGAGAAGAACAAAGATGGAAGAAGAGAGAATTAGCAAATAGATTTTCACACATTTTACACTCTCCCTTCTAGGCTCCATTTATAATATCGATTACTTAATGCCCAAGTTAATATTAGATGGAAAAAATAAATTGATTAGCCAATTAGAGAGAGAAATAAACATAATCAAATATGCCTATTAATTAGGGAAAACAAAATCTTCTCTTTCTTTCTTTTGCATATTTATTTCCTTTTATTTATGATTTTGTATCACCAAAATTTAACAAACAAGGCCATATTATATTCAAAATTTCAAACATATATAACATAATAGATTTGTTTTCAAAGTAAATTTAAATAAATAACATATACTATATAAATTATAAAATAGTTTTCAATTAAAGATTGGTTTCTTTTTATAATTTTTTCAAAAAAAATGAAAATGAGACTTTAAATTATCATAGAAGACAGAGGATGTGAACTATGTGAATAATAATAACATACAATGATTGGAGATAAAAATAGAAATAAATATGAATCAAATTAACATAATAAGCATACTTTAAATTTTGATGGACAAAAGGGAATTTGAGTTACATGTTATAAGATGAGAAATTAAAAGAAAAGATGAATTGTACATAATACAAGCACATGAATAATAAAAATACATAAATAATTTAAATAAGGGTATTAACTTAGGATGTTGTCAAAAGTCACACCTTGAATGAAGAATAGAACTCGTAGATTCCATTAAATCAGCCTTAAGAAGTTGCAAAGCTCTGAAGCGCTACATTTGTCTTTTTTATTTGGTTTAATTTTAATTTGTTTTGGGAATTTTTTTCATCCACAAAGACATGGATTTTCATCCATTGGAGGTGTAACGTCCCAGATTTTCGCGTTCGAAAATCGACATCCATACTTTACATCGTACTCGAATGTCGTAGATTCGAGCGTTCAAATCCGAGTCGCCGGAGCTTATAACACAGTTAAGTAAATAACACAGCGGAAGAAATGAATAATACATTGATATACAATATCTGATACAACAGAATGATACAATGAATATCAATATACATCAGAGATATGATACAACAAATAGCAGCGGAAAAGAAAACGATAACATCAGCAGCGGAACGATATCAATAGAAGTGATAACTCCAAAATGATCTTCAGACAAGAATGAATCCACAACTCCAAGATAAGCAACTCCGATGAATGAACTAGCTCCAGATAATCTACTAAACCTGAATATCTGAAAAACCCAACTCTAGACTGCCCGTGTGGAAAATAGTGGGCACCCAGAGTTTAGGAAGGGAACAATAAACTCCGGATCAGTCATGGGACTGGTGTGAGCAACAAAAACAATTTATCTTTAAAACAAATAGCAGAGAATTTTAAAGTCAATTCGCAATGCTTTTGGAAAATGAAACTACCATAAGACCTCCCGCCACACACACAATGCAAACGCAGACTTGGAGGAGATTTCTTCTTATGATAGTCAAAGATGCTTACTACGCAAAATCAAATCATTTGATATTATTACTAGTGCATAGTGTAGAAAACAATTTCAAAAGTAGAATATAAATCTTAGCCAGCATAGACATTTCGCACTTATGCCTAATATAGCTACCATGTTCAATAGCAGGTTACCACCACATTCCATGGCAGGTAATACAACTAAAACCGTACAGGGCTCGTATTGTTTTGTTTGGATTTCCAACAAATGGTCAGGCTAAGGAACTTCCTATTCCACGAAAGAAACGCCTCTGGCGGGACGTTCCGAGAACCAACTGTTCTCTGCCAAACAAGGCCGGCAACCCCTTTTCCCAAGGGATAAAAGAAACCTCAGATATGCCACCCCCGGTCCTTTGGGACCTTTATCCGAGCGCTCGATAACCAACATCACACATCATAAAGAAAGTGTATCCACATGAGTAAGTATCTGGGCTCCATACCATGATACTACCCTTTTCCAGAAGGAATGGTCATACCCTAGGGGAGCTACCCCTGAAAACCTTGCCGCACAATTCCTGTTTCGACCATTACCGGGTTGTGAGGCTCGACGAAGTCACGTCCACAAAGCTACGCTTTTTCAAAAAGCCACGCTTTGGATCAACAGATGATCAACCTATGATCACAAAGATAAATGATCAAACAAATGATCATATCACAAATGATCAAACACTGATCATCACATAGCAACACTCAACATGCCACATTACCAAATTGGGATATATCGCTGATAAATTTCAACTACATAACCTCTGAGCTCGTACGTCTCAGAGAAGGGTGTTAAGCTAAGAGAATAAATTCTCCGCCACCAAACAGAAATGTATTTGAAAGAAATCAGCTTTATATCTCAAAGTGTAATGTCAGACATACAATCCATACAAGTCTGTTCCGGGTTCGAACAGAACCGAATGCACTTCTCACGAAGCCCTTGCAATTCCGGGTAATTTCCAATCACGTCCGGACTTCCCGTCACAAAAAGAGTGATATAAATCTCTATACCGGTGCGACTCAGTGCAGAGACATTCGACCGGTTGTCCTTTCATTTTCGAAAAATATCCGGTCTTCAACACCGGTCTTCAAATGCTATCCATATACGACGTATCACTATTCGGAATGAGTTATACGACCCAAAGGTCCTTTCCCGGCTAACCCGAATAGTGAGCGAAATATTTAAAAACATATGGATATTGGGATCTCAATTAAGTCACAACCCAAACTTTTTTTACAAATGGTTTATCAAATTACCATTTTAATCCTTTAAACAAAAAGATTCAATTCATAAAGTTCACTTAATTTCACAAAGATTCATTCATAGATTTTCCAAATCAATTTCCCTTTCAGTTTAATTAACTCGTTAAATCTTTAAATCAAAGATTTAACTTATAGTTTTCAAAACAATTTCATTTCGAATGGGTTAAACAAATCATCATTTTAAATCTGTTAAAAATAGACAGATTTAATTCATAGCTTTCAAAAAGAATTCATTCATAACTTGGAAAATCCATTTTTCAATTCACTTGAAATTCCTTTAATTTAAACTGGAATTTCTTTTCTTATCTAAAAGCTTTTATCATTTGAAAACAACAGTTTTCAATTTGGAAATCTGATTCATTCATACGAGTTGAAATCCTTGGTTTAAATTCAAATTCCCAAATTAATACTTTTAAATGGTTTAATTCATACAAACACATTTATATCATCTTTTATCCCTAGTTTCCAAATCATAGATTTAATTTCAAACTTGAATTCAAATTTAAATCAAATTATTTAAATTTTCACAACTCGATTAAGTTATTCAAAATAACTTTTATCTTTGAGATTCCATTTCAAAAGCTTTTCACTTTAAACCCCAAATTTTCAATTTTCAAAATCAATTGAAATTAAAATTTCAATTTCAAAAACATCAAATTTAAATTATCTGTGACTTAACCGATTTCCACATGAAATCCATATTTGTGTGTGTAACAGTGTGGTCCAGGGGTTTCACACAGTAGTGCAACACAATGAATCATCACATATCAAAATACAGAAATATAATTCGATAAGCGGTATAAGAACAACGCTTATCGTTTATTCACAGATCATAGATATATATCATAGATAAGTCAATTACAGATCACAACATAAATCAAGGTATATCACAAAGCATCATATATCAGGGATATCAAACAATTCAATCATTCAATAGAATCTAAACATCCATAGGTAAAGTCAATTAATTGTCGAATTAATTCAAATCAGATAAATTACTTATGAATCACAAATCCTGGTTAATTAATCTTATTAAATTACAAACCATTTTGATTAATTATCCTTTGATCACTTATTAATTTACCTCTAATGATAAATTTATTAACCTTTAATTATAATTCATTAACCTTTAATTATAATTAAATCAAACTTTAATCATTAAATAATTTACTTTCAATTATTTAATTATTCTTTAATTAATTATCTTTAATTAATTACATTAATTAATTAACCCCTAATTAATTACCGTTTAATTAATTATCTTTAATTAATCAAGTACTTAATCCTTTAATCTCTTTCATAAATCAACCTCTAATTAATTTCAATAAGTAATTATTCTTTAATTACTTCCATTAATTAAATCTTAAGTAATTAGCCTTTTTATTTAATCTCATAAATCAATTCTTCTTTAATCATTTTCATTAATTAATAAATCTTTAATTACTTAATTAATTAATCACAAATTATTAAGTAATTATACTTGAATAAATTAAGAGATTATATTTCAATTACAAAGACCTTAAACAAACAATTAAGACATATATACCTTAATTTATTGTTTAGTTAAATCATTACAACTTATTTAAATTGATTCAAAATCATCCCTTAATCAAAATTTCTAATATACTTATTTCAAACACTTGCTTGATTCAAGCATTATCAAATTCCATTTAAAAATACTTAGAAATTTATTCCTTATCATCATATAAATTAATTCAAAATCAATTAATTTTCAAAACAATTTAAGAACATTTAACTTAACATTTTTCCATTGAAACTTGTTCGTATCTTTAGTTTTTAAACCTTGGTATAATATTTGTTTTTATACTTAAAACCTGGTACAGATTTTATCTTCAGTTTTGATAACCTGTTATCTATCAAACACACCCGAGCCAGAGGAAAATTTACTCGACTCCAACCATCATTTTCTCGAGAGTAACCCGAGTCGACCCCTTCCTTCCAGACATCTTGATCGGCCAGGCACGAAAGTGCACGCGTGCACTTGCACAGATGCTCGCCGACAATCTGATCACCAGTGAGGCCTCCAGCACCTCGTCGCCGACCACCCCACGTCAGGCAAACACCCAGAAACCCAAAATTCGAAGCGAATCAAAATATCGACATTTGATCGAGAATCTGGAAACACTTAACCCATCACATCCCAAACCTGCACGCACTCATTATCTCGACCACCGGAGGACCTGAAACTTCGGTCGGAGCTTCGTCAACCCACCAACTTCCATTACCCAAAGTATCATTACACTCGATCAGCTGAGAAAGACGTGCCAATCCAAAACATTCAACCCAGATAAACTAGGGTTACTGACCAAAACCCCCCATCGCCATCTCCATAGTGATTCTGATCAGCTTCTAGCATTTTTCCCTGAACCATCAATACTTCGGCCACCTCCACCAACGACCACGACACCCAGTTCGCCGTATATCACCAGAAATTGACAAAAATGCCAATTCCGTTCATCTCACTTTTTCACATGATTTAATGAACTAAAAATATTGAAATTTGTTTTATAAATCATATTTTTTGTACGAGGATTCAGTATAGATACCTGAATTCGAAAATTGTGAAATTTAAATTTTGACCTATCTTGAGTTCGCTCAGCTATTTTGTGTTTCCAGAGAAAATCATAAGTTGTTTAACTTAAATAAATTTTTAAAACTTTAGTACCAAATCAAACAAACAATATTTGTTTATATTGTATAGTCTATCTGTTATTGGATCAAGAGAAATAGATTTGTTTGCATATTGGGTTGAAAAGAACAAGAGCAGAGGCCATCATAAACTGACTGCACACAACAATATTTACAGAAAATTCTTATATGCATATATATAGATTCAACCATACTTGTTCAAGGATATATTCAAAACAGGTTCATGCTTTAAGTTTAAAAAAAAATGTTGCTCACCTCAATTTGAAAGAAAACAGAGGGGAACAGTTTTGAATCTTCTTGACCTCTGGATTGTTTTAAATTGCCTGTAGCTGTAGCTACTTGATTCCAGATTTTAGCTTAGTAAAATTGGTGATGTTTGCTCTTCTTTTCTTTCAGGCTTGCTCAGTTTTTAAATCTGAAAACTTTGCTTGATATTGATTTGATCTTCATCTCCAGGTTCGAACGCTTTAATTCTTGTTTAAGTTGATATTCATTTCAGTTTTTTTCTTAGCTTTGAAGGAACGAAAATGAATTGGTGGTAAAAGAAGTTGATATATAAAAATGTTTACAGGCTATTTTTATTTTATTTATACAATAGGGTGGCTGATGTGCTTGAACGTGATGGCTATAGGGCATGGCATTTATTACTTGTACAAATTTGCATATAATTGTCTACATACTTAGGCTTTGTCTCGGCTGTACAAAGATATATATCTTGTACTTGTTGGCTTTTCCATTTTTGTTTATTGATATGAAGAATTTTAGTTCGGCTGATATGTTGTATTGGTTTTATCTTGCTTATATGTACAAGAGATATTTGCTGTCTTGTTCCTTTGCTTTATGGTTGAGCATGTATTTCTTCTTTTGTCTACAAACTTGAGTGTATTTTATTTGTTCTATTTTTGTTTAGTGTCTTCATTCATTTATACTTTGATTTATTTCTATTTTACACAAACCTGGTTTGCTTTCACACTTGATTTTATTTCTTGTTTATTTGTTTTCTCTAGTTTTCTTACTACTTTGAAATGTAAATAAATTTCTATTCTAAATTGTTGTTAGATTTTAACAAATATTCTACTTCTATTTTAATTAAAACTTACCTTATATTAATTTCAATTCCTAGTTCAAATATTAATTATCATTATTTACTTAATATTTATTGTCTTATATTTATTTTATAAACTCAAACCATCTTTAACCATCAATTCAAATATATATTAAATTTGCTCGTATATACCTAAATATATATATATATACACATTCAATATACACACATATACTCACATATACACTATTTACAATATTTTAATCTCAAATGATTTATACAGAATATACTTGGATATCGGGGAAACTCGCTCCATTTAATCAATTTAATTTCACAATTTTTATTCAAAAATTTATTTAATCATAAATTTAACTCAAAATTTCATTTAATTATTAATTTAAATAAATTTAAATTTCGGGGTCGTTACAAACTTCCCCCCTTAAAAGAATTTCGTCCTCGAAATTCGTAGGCACGAAAACAACAAAGAGATAGATAGATTCGATCCTCATAATTCCTCAAACTTACGATATGAATTCCAAACTCAAGTCGGAACATCTCAAAATACATACCAATTTGTCCATCTTTGGACTTTGGTATTCAAAAGAAATTTCAATAAAATTTCAAATTTTGGTTTCCAACGAAATCGTTTTATTGACTCAATTCAATTTTAACTTCATATTATATTAATCAATTTAACTCAATTTAAAATTTCCAATTTCACATTCATTAAGGTTTAAATCAAAAAGCTGATAAGAAACCGATGAAAATACGATAAGGATTCTCTACAACGATTCGTGTAGAACCATCATCATATCGAAACTTCTACTTGTAGCTGGTACGAAGCAATGAAAAGAATTTTGGAAACGAATCAAAGAATATTGATAAGAAAGTTGTTTCCACTGTCGCAGGGTATTGACCATTTATAGTCGTATTCCCTTGTCCCCTATCTCGTCCTCTTCTTGCACTCATACTCACTATCTGTGGATAGCAAGAGAATTTACTGAGACGTTCGAACGAATATCTGAGAAATACTCATTCTAGAGTTTACTTCACTCTATCTCTAATGAGCTACTTAATGTGTTATACTCCTGAGCTAAAGTTCAACCTTAGCTCTGATACCAAATGTAACGTCCCAGATTTTCGCGTTCGAAAATCGACATCCATACTTTACATCGTACTCGAATGTCGTAGAACCGAGCGTTCAAATCCGAGTCGCCGGAGCTTATAACACAGTTAAGTAAATAACACAGCGGAAGAAATGAATAATACATTGATATACAATATCTGATACAACAGAATGATACAATGAATATCAATATACATCAGAGATATGATACAACAAATAGCAGCGGAAAAGAAAACGATAACATCAGCAGCGGAACGATATCAATAGAAGTGATAACTCCAAAATGATCTTCAGACAAGAATGAATCCACAACTCCAAGATAAGCAACTCCGATGAATGAACTAGCTCCAGATAATCTACTAAACCTGAATATCTGAAAAACCCAACTCTAGACTGCCCGTGTGGAAAATAGTGGGCACCCAGAGTTTAGGAAGGGAACAATAAACTCCGGATCAGTCATGGGACTGGTGTGAGCAACAAAAACAGTTTATCTTTAAAACAAATAGCAGAGAATTTTAAAGTCAATTCGCAATGCTTTTGGAAAATGAAACTACCATAAGACCTCCCGCCACACACACAATGCAAACGCAGACTTGGAGGAGATTTCTTCTTATGATAGTCAAAGATGCTTACTATGCAAAATCAAATCATTTGATATTATTACTAGTGCATAGTGTAGAAAACAATTTCGGAAGTAGAATATAAAT